>OZ022256.1:4824647-5424647 GCA_963978905.1 Trichostrongylus colubriformis
ACACTATCCACGACCATAAAAATTTGGTATTTCAGTGCGTTATGACGTGACATAACACGTAAGTAATCGATTAATGAAACGGCATGCGAACTTGGACTAACAGCCGGCTCAGCCGTTATCATAAAGGCCGTCGATTTGTCTGAATATGCAACAGGCCGAATAGCGCAGAGAGATGGTTGCGTTTCACGTACGCTCCTGATGTGAGACACGTGGGGGTTCGGGTCCCCCGTCAAGCACAACGTTTGCAAATGCATCGTTATGCGCTCTGCGCTGATTGGACTGGTTTCTAATAAACTCGGCCCCCGGTCGCGAACCGGGGGACAATGATACGCGGTTTTGGTTTAAATGATCACATAAGTGCACAGGAACAATAAAGCACTTAAAAATCTCTCAACCATAACAACTTAAGAAACAGTTCCTCAGACCTTACTTGTATTCATAAACGCCAAACATAGCCTGAGACCTATTCCTGACGGTTGGCTGCCGTACCACATGTGGTGGACTAATGAGGTCGACAGCGAGGGGTCGACATAGGTCGACAGTCAATTAACACGTGAAGTCAAGAGTCGAAACAATATAACGAATATGAAACCGCGAGTGCACACTTTGCTAGCTACTGGTGATAATTGAGGGCAGTGTATTTGATGTTGGGAATGATTTATCAAAATTTGATCCAGTGATGATCATTTTCATCATGAACACCATTTTTTATTTTGAAACGGTAAAATCCAGGGAATATCCATAGCGTATGGAACTAACGAGACCCTTTTCTCTCATAGATTTGTGTCTGTCCTGATAGTGGAATGTGGTCGCTATTAGGCTTCGGCGAGATTATGGGTTTGAAATGTGCCTGTGTTGTATATTTAGAGCTAAAAACGAGCGTGGTGCTTACCTTAGGAGCTTATTCTCTGCTCAAGTAGAACTTGCCATCACCACATCATGATGCGGTTATAACGATGTATTTTCCTCGGAGTGGAGCTTTGAAAACATAACAAACTCGATAAAAAAGTAATTTTTAAAAATCATTTTTCAGTTTGAAACTGCTGAACCCTAACATGAGAGATACCATTATGATCACGACTTCGTGCTCTTCTCGGATACGTGATTATTTTTGGCTATGGAACTTTTGTTCTGAAACTCACAGATGAAGTGGAGGGTTTACGACTCCGTCGCGTCGTCGAAAATAGCCTGTGGTGAAATTGGGGCCAGATTTGCGAAAATCTCTAAAATAATGCCAAAGGAGTTGAGAAATACAGAAATAAGACAAATCGTTTCGTTCGTCGCAATCAGAGCTTTCTATTGGTACCATTTTCGAAATATTTGAGAATCTCCGAAGGAAGTTATAGCAGAAAGACGGGAAAACCACGGGGTTTACGATTTTAGGCGTCGATTGACCATGAATTAGTAGCGGTATTGTATGGCCCTTGTGTTCGCAATCATAAAAACAAAAGAAACTGTGTAGCAAAAAAATCTCAAAAAAATAATCTCAAAAAATCTCTGTTTTGTAGTAACACTGTAGCTCTGTCGCAAATGCGCTGCCCTTATCGGAATTGGACAACTCGTGCGAATCGTCGCACGCCGCACGCGGCCGTGCGGTTTTTCTGCTCTAACGATACACACGGTAGAAAAGAGGACGTTATTATAGCTGCCTAGAAAACGCTGGAGCAGTGTGTGAGTAACATCATGGGTGTCCCTACCCAATCCAGTGCACCTCCGCCCACCATGGACGGAGCTTAACTTCGCCCATGTGCTCTTTGCTTCTTGTACTATGCCCTACCCATTCCTAACTTTTCCCCATTTCAGGTCGCTTTATATGATCCTAACTTCGTGACAGACGGACGGACGGATGGACGTACAGGCAGAGCAAGCATTTCATGTCTAGTAGGGATACTAAGAAAATAAGAAAATATAGTGATTCGGGGGAGCGCAGCGAGCCTTCCTCCGGTTTCCAAGGTTGAAGTGCACCATTTTTAGTGCAGAATCGGGTGAGTAGCATAAATATGGGAGTTGTTGATACCCCCTTCACAGCATCAAAAACTGGAAGATATGCAGATGAAAAGTTGAGCAATTTGGGTGCAGAATGAGTAGCATTTGAAAAAACTTCTCGTATCTTGCAAAGAGCATAACCAAAAAGCAGTGGAAGATGATCAAAAATAGTAGCGAAGAAATTTCCTTTGACGAAATGCAGAGTGGTCAGGGAATCCATCGGAAAAACTTGAATTGCGCAGCAGGCTCGTTTGAGCTGTCGATGACATATGGAACTCTACGCTTACCTATTTTCTCTTTATATCCGAAGTTGTAGAATGATATGTGATGGCATAGCTATTTGTATGCTATATCAAGGACCATGCTCATATTTTGGGCCTCCGGTTTGCATTATAGGGTACGTCTCTCGTTAATCTCGCACTAACTTTTTTTGATTCTTTCTAATGGAGATGAAATACCACTTTTCTAGACAGAGTATATGATTCACTGTTTCACTCACGGATTAGGTCTCTGACTTTTTCATTTTTATGTCGCTACTAAATATTGGGGCGCAAACAGCCAAGGAACAGCACTATCAGATCCATTATTGCTCTGATACATACGCCCTCATTCCTTCATCTTGTAAGCTTTGAAGTGTTTCTTTGCATTAACATCTCCAGCAGCCGTCATAGTTTTCTTTCCCCTTTCTTGGCTACGCGCAGGGTCAAGCCTCCGTTGAGGAATCCTCAACGGGGGGGGGGGTCGTATTTGGTCCGCTAGGAGGGGGGTCGTAATTGTTGAGGTAGGCAGTGGTCAACAGAATTTCTCAAGCTGAGGGTCTAAAGTGTAAGGGAAAAATGATAAAACTGGCTAATTGGGTTCGAACGCGAAACTAGTTCAACTTAATCATCATGAAAACCAATAACCCTTTCGTTGGCCCGTTGACACCGAAATCACGTACAGAGACACCACCAAAATTCACCAATTAACCGTGGAAAACATATCTATTGTAAACATTCGCTGAAACCTCTTCTCTTTCCATGATTGATGACTCACTGAATTCCGCAGGGTTACGGTACTAATCTATATATTTGAGGTCTGACGCCGCCTAGAGGACAGAGAGCACACACCTATGCACAGAGCACACAAGTTCTAAGCCTAGCTCCGCACACCATGGGCGGGGCTTGCGCCGGATCGATGGGTGCTCGAATTTATCCTCGCTTGGCTTCCAAAAATCGGAAGGTCAGGAAGGGGTCTGTTGAGGTCGCGCAAGTAAAGAGTAAGGACTGAGTAGGGACTGACTGAAGTGTAGGGAACACACAACAAATACATTAGGAACGGGCCTGGAGAGGTCGGGCAAGTTAGGATTGGGTGGGAGCCAATCCATGTGTACGGAGTATATAAGTTCTGAGCCTAGCTCTGCCTTAATTCCAATATTAGTACCTTACTCACTAAGTAGCTGTCTGTACTCGGTTACCATTAGGGAGTGATGTGTTGCATTTAGTTAAGGCCAATGTTTCTTCCAGAACTGATACATGCACTTATTCTCAAAGCTTTAATCTTCAAATCAACTACTATGGAGCGCCTCCGAGCTCACGAAGAGATACCTCCAAATGCTGCCGCTCCTTTTAACGTGGCTTGTCCCTCTTCGATTGTACTTTACGCACTTGGATCAACTGTTAGGAAGGAAGTCTTAATTCTCGGACTTTTTGACCGTTCCGCTCCATTTTCCCTACTTTTGTACTAATGAATGCCAATTTTCCTTTTGGGTTCGGATCGAATCCTGCCATTCTTTAAAGGGGATCTGCCTTCAGTGTGCAAGGGTTATAGGTGGGTATGGTGTCTCCTCTCCTAGTTTCAGCCAAAGCCGATGATGTTGGAGGCTTGCTTACAATATATACAAGCTGCAGCCTATTCCTGCTGCAGTGCAGCAGGAATAGGCTCCGATATGAGAATGGTAATGCATGACCCCTGTCGCGGAGAAAATTTGGGAAAAATCTTGGGCTTGTGCTTGAATATTTCTCTCTTGACCCCCGTGTACTTGTGACCTCTGCTTACCACCTTTCTGATTTCAAGCTCGCTTTTTGTGGAAGAGAAGAGGAGCTACGTAAGGTGGCTCAGAATCGACCACATCTAAAGAGTTTCACAGGAGGTAAACCAGCCATTAATCAATAATAGTTTGATAGCCAAGGTGAATTGTCAAATGAATGTGAAGATGAAAGGGAAAATATGTGGAAAACGAAAAATTTTCCAAGATGAAAAGGGAAGTTTTCCCAGATGGTTTGGGATCTATGGGCCAACCTAATAGTGATGTACTACAATCCAATCCCTTGTTTCATGAACTATATTCCTGCCCATCTTCCCATAACTGCAACATAGTAAGTGTGAATTTGATATTATTGACAGATATGAGGGAGATGCTCTGAAACGCATAAACAGCACGTCACTCTACAATATGCTGAAATGAACCAGCCCCCAACATACCGATATCGCGAAAAATGAAATACAACTCCGCTACAAATCACTCTGAAATACAGCCCTGCTACGAATCGCTCTCTACTGAATCTGTAGAGAGTATGTGTATTCCTTTCTGTTTTAGCCTGAAGAAAAAAGTGACTTCCACTCAGCTCTCATCATTTCTCTGAAAATGCACCTAGCTGAGGATGTTATTGTTGTAGCTATCTTCAAACAGTTCTTCTGGGAAATAGAAACAGATATTTATCTTTCAACTCGATTAAGGAAACCAAGCTTCTTATAGATTTTGTAAGGCGTGAATGTTCAAGGGTCTATTAATTGTCTCATGAATACAGCAAGTGTTGCCGATGCTGTCTCGCACCGATCCTCCGATTCACTTCCGAACTTCTAAAACTATCGCTTTCTTCAGTGGAGGTCGAACCAATTGTGACTGGGTGGACAACTATGTACATATCTCCTAATTGAAAACGGATGGAGCAAGGAGACACTGTATGCCAACAGGTGAGCTGTGCTCCAAACATATAAAGGAATTTGCGGTTGTTTAAATGTATATTTTCAGCCATGGAAATCCCATCATGGATCATTTTGATGGTGCACCTTATTCAAAGGGTATGCGGGATTTTGTTCAATGCTATTCTCATTTTTTTGGTTCTGAAAAAAAACTCCGGAACCACTTGCCCCTTACTCGATCCTTATATTCAACTTTGCCGTCTGCGATTTGGTTGCTTGTGCTTCTGCACTGTTTGTGCAGCAAAGGTATAAGCTGATTCATTATGTTTTCGTAAAATTTTGATTACCGTGATTGAGCCTCTACTTGTTCATTGATCCACTTTTCATCCTCCATCTGCAGCCCTTTATTACTAAATAACTTTTTGCATTATCTCAATTCCCTGTAGTCAATGATCAGACAAAAATTTAGCGTTGGGCGAGGATATGTTTCCGAAAGATTAACGAAAGAAGGAACTTGAACATGATTCGGTTAACCTTGGTACCTTCAACTACTTCCATTTTCCTCGATATCCCATGGATTCCAGGAGATATTACGATTATAGACTCAGAAACTGATGCTTGACAAACCTGTGGATTTCTGCGGAGCATTGTGTCAATTTTTCCGAAAAGCCAGAGTTGCTAGATTACGCATGGGCTTACTAGGCTAAGAAGAATGTGAGAAACGTCAAGGCGCCTTCATCCTCCTTCCAGTCCCCTTCGATGACTTTCAAAAACTGCCTCTCTGACCTTGAGATTTCCCAAGTGGTGGTCATACTAGAACTCAATCGAAAATTTTCGGTCCGATAACGGCATATTCCAGTGCGCGCTCCGCCCACCGTGTGTGGGCTCAACTTGACCATGTGTGCTCTTTACTTCTCATTTCATACTCTACCCGTCCCAAGCTTATCTCTATTTCCACAGGTTGTTTTCATGTACAGGGTGAGCCAAGAAAAAGGTTTTTCCTCTACATTCAACCCCACATTAGTCGAACTTCAGCAAATTCTGACAAGTTGTTTCCATCTCCATATTCAAGAGCGCACCTCAAACTATCACTAAACTGCATGAGGACCTTCTGCACGGACAGGATCAGGAGCTTATTTTGAGTGATTGTGATGTGTCACCTCAACACGGCAAATCCGAGATATCGTCACTCTCGTTTACAAACTCACTAAGATACGTTCAACCGGTACCTGAAGGCATTCATATTTGGCGGTGCCCTTTTTTCAGGCTCCCAACATCCTTCGTTTCCAGGACCTATAACGTGCTATTACCACTAAAACCACTCCGGATGCAGGCCTGAGGAATGAAAAATGATACGTGGGATCATAGCAGCGTTGTCCAGCCAAGGGCTCTGTGCCTTCCATGAACCGATGGGCCAGTTCTAGGAAGCTTCCCACAAAAGATGTGCCACGGAACCTGGCTTCACTGCTTCAAGCGAACCTTGATACCATAGGCTCGAAGCCCGACCGCGCCGACTGAAGGCTCCAAGCGTTGTCCAGACAACAAGGGCTCTGTGACTTCCATGTACCGAAGGCCCAGTTCTGAGGAAGCTTCCCACGAAAGATGTGCCACGGAACCCGGCTTCACTGTTTCAAGCGGACCTTGATACCGGAGGCTCGAAGCCCAACCGCGCCGACTGAAGGCTCCATATTTTTATGAAGATGAGCGTAGTGAACCACAACTCGTTCCTACTTTTGAGATTTCGAGAATATTCTGCTACAATATTTTTATCTCTTTCGTTTCCCTATGTTTTGTACACTTGGCGGATGTGAGCCCTGAGCAAGACTGCTGTTGTGTGGCACTCTCTGTAGCACCTGATTTCGTGACAGACGAGGCAACATACGGTGGGAGGGCGTACAGACAGACGAGGCGTTTTATACAGCGGGGATATTGAGGAAATATAGTGATTCGAGAAAAGCGCAGCCTGTCTGCCTCTGGTTTTTTGAAGCTAACGGGGTATCAGTTCGAGTACAGAGTCGGGTAAGTAGTGAAAATAGAAAATATGCTGATATCCTTTCTCAAGATCATAAATTGGGCGATATGAAGATTATAAAATTGAGCAATTCGGGCGCGGAATGCGTAATACTTGACAGACTTCTCGTATCTCAAGAAGAGCATCTCTATAAAACCGTGAAAGATGATAGTAGCGAAAAAGACTTTCTATGATGAAAAGCAGTGTGGTCAGGGAGTCTATTAGAAAAACCAGTGTTTCGTAGCTGGTTTGATAGAGCTCTGTAGTCGCTGACAAGTGGGACTCTACGCTCAACCATTTTCCCTCTTTATTCAAACTTTTAGAATGATCTGTGATGGTCTAGCTATTTATCTACTATCTCAAGAACCATGCTCACATTTCGGGCCCTGGCTTGCATTATAGGGTAAGTCTCTGGTTAATCTCGTCCTGAAACTTGTTCTGAAATCTTTTTTTCTATTGGAGATAGACTACCACTTTTCCAGACACAGTATCATGATGCACTGTTTCACTCACGGACTATGGTCTCTAGCCTTTTCATTTCTATATCGTTACTACATATTAGGGCACGAACTGCCAAGGAACAGCACTATCATACCCATCGTTGCTCTGATATATACGCCCTCCTTCCTTCAGCTTGTACGCTTTAGAGTATTTGCTTTGCATCAACATCTCCAACAGCCGTCATAGTGTTCTTTTACAAGTTTTAGCTATGCAACCCCGCGCGTCACATGGCAGTGCTGAGCTACGGACACGCACAAAGTAACCTAAATAGAACTAACTCAGCAATGGGGTCTAACAAAGATAGAACGTACAGCTCTACTGAAATCACACTTACGTGAGCGCAATCATCGATCACGGTCACCCATTAGCCATGCTAGTCGGAGTTCTGCGACTGCACCCTTTGATGGTAAGATCCGTTAACCATTTTCGGAACTGTGCAGTTATCGCGGTAGCTGGCTGAAACATCCAGGAATTGGTAAGAAGCTGCAATCGTTTTTATTTGCTCAGTTATCCTCTCTGGATCGCTCCAGTCCAAACGGCACTCCGACAACCCCGTACCTGCATGCCGTCTCAGTGTGCTGACAACACTTGCAGACGCAGACAATACAGACCAACAAACAAACCGATACACGAAGTTAGTGGTTTATATTACTGAGGGATACGTTGGCTGCTGTCTTTGTCGAATGCTCACATCCATGTGCTGCGCGACTTGCATTTGTGTGGGTTTGCTGAGTGAGTTGAAGGTAGAACAGAGTAGACCCGTAAACTCACGCCAGAATGACGCCGAGTGCTGCTCATGTTCGTCATGCTATCTTCTCCTCGTCCACTTCATGGCAGCTGCTGAGAAGAGCCTTTGTGAGCAGCTGCATGGCAATGGTGCGTAGCGCAAGAACAGCCAGGGATCGTCGGTACTAGAACCATTTTCGTTTCAATCTGGGATTTCCCGCCTGTGCTATTGTATTACCAGACGGCTGTTTCTCTTACAGCTATCGTAAAATTTTCGTCCCTATTTTATGCATCTGAGTCGAGCATAACCTTAGAAGGGAAATCGGCTTCAGCTGTTGGAGGGGTGTGTGTCAAGTGTTCCAGTGATTATTATGGGGTCAGGTCACCCATGAGTGGCTTGGCTTCACGAGACGATTGCTTTACTACTGATTTCAAGATCATGGCTACGTAGTTGGTCTAGTTATGCCAAGGTAATCCTGAGTAAAGACCAAAGAAATAGGACTGACATTTCTCAAGCCAAATATGTAATAATGTTCATTAACAACATTTTTTAGGCGAAAGGATATGCGATTCCTGGTAAAAGTAAGCTCTAGTTACTGCAATAGTCCATGGTACAATGCTTCAGACTCATGGGAATGTTAATTCAGTTATTTCTATAGTGAATAGCCCTTCACGCAACATTGGTGACCTAACCTCGAGGAACACTTGTCGGAACACTTGAATGCTACTCCTTTAGAGTAGTATGGTTATTGTAGAGTTCAACTGTGAGAACCCCTATTTGGAGCAGATTACAGTAAGCGTAGGTGGCAAGTGGAAATTCAGCCAAGAATTGTGCCAGCAGCTGTGGTGCGCCTTCATTGCTGACGCGTCACAGTTCGCTGAAATACATGCCAAATAGGGTTGTGAATAAACCAACCGGCAGAAGTTTTCTGCCAAAACAGGTTTGTTCGATAGAATGTTCACCCGACAATTTTTTGATCCCAATGGGGCATAATGTCTGCAAGCACGGCACTTCTTGCAGACACCATGACCATGGGCGGGTGCCCTTAGAGTCATCCGTTCCCGGGTCCTGTATGACTACGCTGCGAATGTTCGTAACTTTATTGACGCGAAACTTAGTGGATCTCTACAGCAAAATTGATTGTGAGCGAGGTAGAAACTAAGGAAACAATTTGACAAATTCCTTTCCGGCGACAAGCTAAGCTTGTGAAGTGACCTAAAATGAGAAATACAGACTTTTTTGCACTCCATCCTATATTACACCAAAAGATTGAAATCTTGCTACTTTTGCAGATTCTAATGTCTACAATCAGCGATGACGAAGCTGTGTTGAAAGCCGGACTTGAGAGGAAATTCGGATACAACGCTAGCCTGGAATGTGTTAGCGGTACTATGAATATTTGTAACTGGAGAGTGATACTGTGCTTGCTGCATGTAGCAGGATTGATCGTGCCTGTGTACATCGCTGTCATCATATTGAGAAGGCTAATCATTTCAAAGCTAAGCAGTGAAATGGTTATGTCTGAGAGCACCCGCCGTATGCAATCGCAGTTGCTCATGGTAACTACATTTAGACTTACAACAGTCTTTTTGATAATGATGAGGATGGGTGTTGCCGTACTTTTCGAAGCAGACTACTGTTTGATAGAAGAGTACAAGTTCTAAAATATCGCGTGAGGACAAAAATCTCTGCCGATGTATGCTGATCTGTAGACGGTCTAATACTGTAGTGTTCTATATGTTTTTTAAACTAGGCTGTGTACGCGTGATTAGGAGCACTAGCATTTGCGCTATGTTCGCTTCTCGTGCAAATAACAATGAGCTTTATATGAAATATTGAACGCCATACTTTCGACTTTCAACCGTCCAGCTCATAAGCAGGTGTGTCGAGATTGCATGAGATACGAGATTTAGTGATGATACATGAAGGAAATGGAGTGTGCATGTGATGTATAGTGTGTGTAATGGTTTGCTGTTTTGCACACACATTGAATTTAATATTTTTTTTGTAAATGCCAGTTACCGCCGCATATCATTGGAAATGCTTTTGGGTTCTGGCATTGCGGTGATCTACGAACAGTCAGTGAAGAAATCTTCATAATTTCAGGCGCTTACTGTGCAAGCTACTCTGCCCATTTTGTACCTATCCGCCTCTTCTACTTATGTTGCAGAACAGCTGTGGAGCTATCGTAATGAGTTTTTCGAGTATCTAGCGTTTATTCTGCTGAACTTCACTCCAATGTTAACACCATTCACATAATTATACTTCATTGGTCCGTATCGCGTGTGGGTGCAGAATATCTTCTTATTTCGGAGAGAAGCCGCACAACCACCTTCACAGAACAGGATAAAAACGGCTAGTGTAAATATTTCACGCAAGACATTGTAGTCCGAATTCGTTCATAGTGATCTATGAGCAAGTACAATCATGAGTTACGTGGTGTGTGAAGTTTTTGGCATAGATGCGTTGCTTGAATAAAAACGTCTTTGGTGCAAAGAACTCGTTCAACAAGAAGTGGTAAAGTGTATGACCATCTGTACACCGTTTTCTATGGATACTTTCTTACTTTCTTGTTGAAAAGTTTACATTAACATCATGTCGCATCTCTATGTGCTGTAATCATGAGCCGTTGGATGATCACCAAAATTTCCTCATCATTTGCACTTTTGTCTGCGTATATCCGTAGTATTTTCAGCTTTGTATGCCTTGTGATGTGAGCAATAGTGCACATACAATTTTCTTAGATACAACACATGCAAAGAGAGCTAAATCCAGCTGTTTTGATGCTTACTTGCCTTACTATTCTTGGGACGTTTATGAACAGTAAATACTCCTCAGAAGGTGCGTCACCCTCTAGTCGCTATACAATTGATCTACGCTCGGGCTAAAATACTGAGAAAAGCAAGAAATTAAATGCAGTAGCAAGTTATATGGGAAAACCTAAATAGGGAAGAGCTGGTATGCGCGAATGAATGATCACGAGTTAGCGCTCATGCAAAATTAGTGGGAAAAATTGACACAGAATTTCTTGTCTCTTCCAGAACCAAGCAGCAGTTATGCTCTATTGTTTTTGTTAAGTATCAGTGAAAATCATACTTGAGTTTTTTATCATCAACTCATTCTCTCACGGAGCACTCCTATTTCTAAGGTACGGAACTTTACCGTCAGGAGAACCATACCATTTCAATGATACATAAAACGATTACTGCGCTTTTATCCTTTTGATCAGCGGAGCGAGTTGTGCTCTTTTTGCTTAACTGAGGGATTCCCCTGACCAGCGCATGGATTGTCTCCAACATAACTATAACTAGACCATGTTCAGATCAAAGTGTGCTTTAGTAATACTGGTATGGTACCCGAATGCTTCAGTGATTGTGAAGAGAAGTATTAGAGATCTGAGAAGGTTGGGTGTGTACAGAATCGTTTAATAAATTCTCATTTCACGGTCACACAATCTTTGCATTTCGTAAACTCGATTTTAGTACTGGAGATTTATCAAGTGGGTGGGCGCTAATATTGCATCTGAAAGCATCTATCTAATCAAGGGGAGTGCAAAAACAAGCAGCAAATGGTACACAGTAAGATTGCATACTCACACGAATGAACACTTGAAAGTAGTTCTTCAATGACCCTGCCATTAGGCTAACACACTTATGGGATTGCGATAACAAACGTTGAGGATTTTCACAGGCATCTCAGCTTCAATTTCTCTGAACAAGTCGCAGCCCGATGATAGCAAACAGGGTTTTGACCTGAAAGAGTAGCTGGGTTTGTGGCCGCCTTCTTTTGAAAGACTCCACATTCGACGCGGTAGATGTTCCGTTCTGAGTCATTCTCCCATTGCACGTGATTCAGTACAAGTGGTTCAAAACACATTCGCTATTGCTGCTAATGCTACATTGATTAATCTTATGCTAAAAAAAAACCATAGTAAATGTCGTCGTATGCGGTTTTTTTGGAACCCAGCCACCAAAATGGCCTATATAAACCCATAATCATACTCGCTATCACCAAGTTCCTTTCTTTGTGGGGAACTGTCACGAAAACAGGAAAGAAAATATTGTCTGAAGCAGTACAATGTCTGCTATTATTTGGCACATTAGTATATTTTTATTTATTTACTTATGCATGCATAAGGCGCGCTTGAATAATGAACAGAAAATTGAATCAAAACGAACCATTGTAGTTAGTCAGGACGATACAACAACCCTATGACTCCTTACAAGTGATGAAGTCAAGGATGGAATGGCACCACACAACCTACTAGATCGACCCACAAAATATACAATCGTCAAGTGAATTACTCAAGGACAAACAGCATAATTAATTTGTCCTCTAGAGCCACGAGTAACCGCGACTGGCTTCCGAAGTTAGTTGTGCACCAGTCGGCAATGGTGCCCTACGCCGCTAGGGGATCATAGGAACATGCCTAAACTCCGAACAGACAAGCAAGATAAACGTTAGGTGTCAAACCTCGGGACTCGAGGCAAAGAGGAAATCATTTAGAAATATGGTAAGTACATACAAACGACTTGACGCATACCACCTACGACATAATTTGTATCTGATATCCTTTGAAAATATTCTTGTAGAAGTAGGAAAATCCAGTTTATAGCTAGGTTTAGATATACCCGGCCAAAGTCTTCTCGACTAAGTTAGCAGAAATGACACTAACTGGGTAAAAAAAACAGAGAAAAAAACCATAACCTATGTAAATACCCTAGAAAACAAACATCGTCAATCATAACGATACTGACACCCTATACAACGAAACTTGTCCTTTTTAAAGCTACTGCAAAGATCGGATGCCTGAGTGTCAGCTAACGTGGCGGAGCATTGGAAGACCGGAATTTGCTATCACGATATCTATACTAGTCCCGCATCAGTTTTCTGAAATCAACGCATGAGTTACATTGAGGTTAATCAATTTTTTTCTAAACGCCTTACCACTTTTTGATCCAAACAACTCAGGTGGTACCCTCTCGAGGCTCCTGGCCATGCGATAGATGTAGGAATGGAATACCAAGGAGTGGAATCCTTTATGAATTCTTTCGTGGTTTATTCCAAGACTTCTAGAACGTTCGTTACAGAGTTTGAGAATCCAATATTTGCTAGACCTGACTCTAATTTCTTGTCTGGGTATGCGGTAGCCCAAGATGAGGTCATCGGACAATCTCCTCTTACTTATACTCATCAATACCAGCCACTCCACTCCATTCGCTCTTCGTAAGCCGGTATATCACATAGCGCCGCTCCTGGATGAGCACGAAGATAAGCCAAAAGTTTGATGCACTTTTCAAGTCTGGCCACACCCCTCTTGAGTGTGGGATTCCATACTTGTGAGCAGTAACGCAAGTGAGGTAGTACATAGGCATTATACAACCGTAATAGTATTTCAGGATCTCCGATAGGAGTATTACGAGTAAGAAAGAGCGCGGAAAAAGCTTTATTATCATCCGACCAATATGAATATTGAACTTCAGATTTGATTATATGATAGTGAACCCCAAGTATCCCACATTAGTACAGGTTTTTAAAGCGGGGCTATTTATTTCATACTCAGAAGGTAAGCCGTTTCATAGGTGGAAAACTGAGCTTTTACTGTAGTTGTTGACAGGTCCTATGACTCAGCCGATTCACTCACCCTATCAAGAGAAAGCTAAAGTGCCGTTTGAACTGCCGCCTAAGTGTAGGGATCATATGCTGCGTACAAGTCAGCATACATCTGAATTTTCACTTCCAGGAACTTTATGATACAAGCAGGCAGATCTAGTGTATATATCAAGAACAGTAAAGGCGGCCGCACCCCACCCTGCGGGACCCCCGGGCTTCTACAGTGATGTCCCTCAGAGCTGCACCGCACCTTGACTGTCATATATCTATCATGTAGGTAGGATCTCAGCCAATCAAGAAGTCGACCAGAACACGAAGGTACTGCAATTTTGCAAGTAGTTTCAGATGACACACCTTATCAAATGACTTCGACAGGTCAATAAATATGACGTCTACAGATTTGCCACAATTTGGAGCGAGGATCCAATCATGCATGTTATCTAGTAAATTAGACATTGTGGAAGACCCGCTCAAAGACCCGCTTTGCTTCTTCGAAATCACTCGAAATCTTCCTAGCCAAGCTAACAGCCTGTCTCTAATGACCCTCTCCATCACTTTAGCTGGCGTTGGCATAATACTGACTGGGCGAAAATCGGAAATTAGCCCACTGTTAGGAAGCTTGGGTACGGCTGTTACAAGGGAGTTTTCCAATGTCGGGCACTTCCCCCTAAGAGCATCGATATACTGAGGAGATGGGTCAAAGGTTGATATAAAGAAGAAGCACACCTTTTGTATATGATTTGAGGGATGCCATCACACGTCTCAGAAAGCGATGGTTCCAGACTCAGAAGAATCCTGCGCACATCATTGGGGTGGAGCCAAACTTGGGAGAGCGTGCTAGATATTCGAGGGAATCATCAAATATTCACAACGTCCCTTCTAGTTTACGTCACACAGGAAACACTAGCAAAATACTTGCCTAGAGCTATAGCCTTCCTGTCTGATATAAACTTTGTGCCATTCTCA
This sequence comes from Trichostrongylus colubriformis, assembly GCA_963978905.1. Classification (NCBI taxonomy): domain Eukaryota; kingdom Metazoa; phylum Nematoda; class Chromadorea; order Rhabditida; family Trichostrongylidae; genus Trichostrongylus; species Trichostrongylus colubriformis. Next base: position 4,839,356 of record OZ022256.1, read on the forward strand.
TCAGTAAGTATAGGTAAACCAGGATTAGATTTAGTTTTACGTCTGAAGAAGCGGAAAATCTGCATCGCATCAGATCTCATTGATAGGTGCCGTTCCTTACTGTCCAATTACTTCCTCATGTAATAATCAAGATCCGAACAAACATTCCTGTATTGCATATCACTGATTTGTTGCGGAAGGAGGTGGATGACCTTACCTTTTAGGCTATTAGATTTCTTATGTGCAGGGGATACCCACAACGACATATCCGAGGTATCTTAGCGGGACAAATTTTGACAGTGCTACTTAGGGCTCTCCACAAAACCTCCGATGAGCATTATTAGCAGTTGTAAAATTATCAAACAAGTCAAGCCAATCCATGGTATGAAGATAAAAGTTCAGCGCAGAGTAGTACACGCCATGGAATCAGGAAGGAACAGAGACTGTCTAAGTGTATAACTGATATCGTTCAGATGAAATTCAAAGTGGACTGTTCCATGCTCGGAGGAGGAGAAGGGGGTTACACTTTTACGGCGGAGATAATCGATGAAGACGCGAAGATAACATCCAATATGTTTCGACCATGGGTTGGTTCATTTACATATTGAGTTAAATTGCAGTTCTCGAAATGCTGGACGAAACGCACAGAAGAATGACTCACTGGCCTAGAAGAATCCCACTCAATCCTGAGATTGAGGTCACCCAGAAGAAGGGTAGGGTAGTCATTGAGCTCAAATCAGTAATTAAACCCATCAGTACTGTGTCATCGGCAGATGTTGTATTCGGCGGACGATAAACAGGGATAATTCTTACCGCAGGATCAGCACCCTGTGACATTATGTCACACCAAAGAACATTAGGAGTGATGGAAAGGTTAGTTGATTTCAATGCAATTTAAACAAGAAGTAGCAATGCAGCATATAATCCCACCCTTCCCGAGTGCGGTCCAGCAGAAACAGTGAGTCAGGGAGACCGAATACAAGCTCCGAATCGAGCACATTAGGAATTGCTCAACTTCCTAGCATTCCTAAGAGCAGTCAACCAATGGATCTTATGGCAACACAACTTTCACCAAAGAAGGACGATCATTGGCAGGTATACCCAATCGATAAACCTCCACCGGGTTGCACTCAACCTTCAAAATATCTAATGATTACTTACCTTCCCCTCCAAAACAACTTGACGCTGAGAAGAACGCACTTGTGGTAAGGCTTCCTCAAACCCACTTACAACTAAACTGCGGGAGCGTTTGTCAGCTTCAACAGAGCCGGAGATCTCTTTGGGAAGCTTTTCAGGAAGAGCTACCAACATCATATCAATCACAGGACCAGAGTTCCTCTCCATTATTACCTTGAGTAATTCGCCTACGCTAAGGTTGAAGTAGTCCTCATGCACACTGTTTCTTATTCCCAGATTGGTTGGAGATATCTCAGAATTCGAGGCAGAAACCTTCGTTTTCTACTCTCGCTGATGCTTTGGAGGCATGGTCAAACATATAAAACGTGGTCAATCAATTAATACAGGATGGGCACGAGTAGAAACTGCTCAAACCAAGATGAATTGGAAATTACAAGAGAAAAATACCCAGGCCTATCAAGGTAGATGTCTAATAGTACAACAATTAGAAGAGAACAGAACAGAAACTTGGAAAAACTGCAAATATACGATGTGCGAAGAAAAAAAGTAAACACCACCGCACGCCGTGCTGACCCGGTATTGAACGATGACCCGGTATAGACATTACTCATACGAAATATCGTGACAGAAAAATGCAGTTGGAACCATGGGAGTTACACAAGAGCATATCGATGTCGTCACCAAGATTCAGGTCTAAACGAGTGTCTCCCGCCCTACAAACCTACTTGACGGAATATGAGCTACTCGCATTACTGTCTGTTGATTCGGCCCTTCAAAATATGTAAAGATTTTTCTGCAAACTGCTTGTGTTTGTAACGAGGCAGCTCATAGCATATGACAGAATTCCTCTAACAATGAGAGGTGACTGAACATGTAACTTATGTAAATACGACGTGATACTTTTGCAGTTAGCATTTTCTATTATTTTATAACACTCTATCCAATATACCAGTTCGCTGGGGCACACTACTGCGCGCGATTCATGGCGATGTTGTACAAAATGGGTTTGGTCGGCCTGACCACTGCTGTGTATGGAATTGAGCGGAGATTTCCCTTCTTCTGCTCCAGCTGAGCTATTGATTTGGAAAGAAGCACAGAAGATGACGTGATAAAAAAGCTTTTTAGTATCAACGTACTTCAGTCGCTTTGCATAGAACCCATTTTGCAAGTCATCGACATGAATCGCGCCCAGTGTGTGCGCTGGCCAACTGGTTTGGGTCATCATTGCTAGTTTGGATAATTTAGACATCGGAAACTTTGTATTCAATTGCATCGAATGGTAACAAATTGTTCACTTGCTGAGCGTCTAGTTCCTACACATCGATGATAGATCCATATCCTTTATCGATGATTATCGTTTTCGAACACGCTTCACTATTTCGAAACTTGCATAGTCTAGCGGTCAATCAGTACTTAGTGTGCTCACAGTACCGCATTAGAGAATGATTCTGAGTGGAGCGCTTGCTTGCTATTACAAATTAAGTTGCATCATGATTATCAATGTAGATCGCAGTATCAAGAGAAATGCACCATTTTCTGGAACGCTAGGCAATACAGCTGTTGATACATCGGCGAGTGATATCCTACTCTATATAATTCGCTTAGTATGTGTGTGCGTGTGTGTGTGTCCGTCTGTCTGTCTGTCACGAAATTCATATCTCACTGAATTTTACAAATGATATAGGGGGTGGTAAGTGGATTCCAGCGGTGGTGGAACGAAAGTAATAGCAGCTGATAAGGGCTGATAAGGAGCCTCGAAAGGCTAATGTCACCAAATTCGTTTTGCCTTTCGGGTCGATACTAGACTGCAGAACTCATAAATGTTTCGAGGGGTGGGACGGACACATCAATGGTGGTTGATCCAAATTGATAACGGTTGTAAGATTCGATGAGGAGCCTCGAAAGGCGAATGTCGCCTAATTCGTTATACCTTTCGGGTCGATCCTAGAATGCCGAAACTCATGAGTGTTTTGAGGGGTGGGACGGCCACATCAATGGTGGGTGATCCAAATTGATAACGGTTGATAAGATTCGATAAGGAGCCTCGAAAGGCGAATGTCGCCGAATCGGTTTCACATTTAGGGTCGTTTCTGGAGCGTCGACACTCATGAGTGTTCTAAGGGGTGGGACGGGCACAGCAATGGTGGGTGATCCAAACTGACAACAGTTGATAAGATTCGACAAGAAGTGTGAGAAGGCTAATGCGCCGAATCCGTTCCGCCCTTATGGCTAACAGTGCAATGTACACACTCGCAGGTATTACATGGCACGGAAACCTTTATGGTGACTTTTCGAAACTGATAACGGCTTACAGGGGCTCATGAACGCCATTAGGAAATGGAGAAGGTATAAAATCCGGTACACCGCTTACTGTTACTATACGACTGCTGTAGTAAATGACATCTGCTGCCAATGTATCGACCGCTAAATTGACTAGCATTCCAAATAATTGTGCATGTCTTTTGATACTGCGATCTACATGGATGATTAAGACAGGATCTAGATTTATAATAGCAAAGCAAGCGATTCATACTCACATGCGGTACCAGCAACAATAATGGGTATCGACCACTAGACCATGTTGAATTCCAAATAGTGGTGCATGTTTTTGAAAACGATAAGCATAGATAACTGGCAGATGGATGTGCTACCAATATGTAGGAAGTAGATGCTCAGCAAATGGACAAATTGCAACCAATTGATGCAGCTGAATGCAAAACTGTCGGTCCCTAAACTATCTAAACTCCCAGTGTGACTACTTCGTCCAAAGGGTTAAGTGATTAGTGGATTCACCCATGTCATTCCTGAACATTGATCATCGATATCATTGTAACAAAAGGTATAGACCGCTAAATCACCTGGCCTGTGGAAAATGGTGACCTTCCTCAGCGGTGATATCTTCGATATCGGTTTATTCAGCAAAAAGTCAACATCGACCAATGCCCCTCTATTGAGGTGAAGAAAAAATGAATAGTTCGCACAGTATTGTGCGATAGCCCAACTGGTATGGGAAATGTTGGTATCCCTTTCCCACGGTCGAAAATTGGTTATATGCAGACAAGCATTTTAGGCCCAGAATGCATAATATCGAACAGACTTCTCCTATTTTGCGAAGAGCATGGCCATAAAACCATGTAAGATGATTGAAGAGGGTAGCAAAGAGGACTTCTTCTGATGAGAAGCGGAGTAGTCGGGGAATTTACTGGAGAAACCGGAGTTAAATGACAGGTTTTTCTGAGCTGTAGTCGCTGACATGTGAGTCTCCACACTATACCACTTTTTCTTTATATCCAGACTTGTAGAATGATCTGTGATGGCCTAGCTATTTATCTACTATCTCAAGGACCATGCTCACACTTTGGACCTCTGGCTTGCATTATAGGGTAAGTCTCTAATTAGTCTTGCTCCAAGTTTTCTGATTCTTTCTATTGGAGATGAAATATCTTTTATTTAGACACAGTGTCATGATTCACTGTTTCACCCACGGACTATGGTCTCTAGCCTTTTCATTTTTCTATCGTTACTACATATTAGGACACGAACAGCCAAAGAACAGCACTATCATATCCATTATTGCTCTGATATATACGCTCTCCTTCCTTCAGCTTGTACGCTTTAAAGTATTTACTTTGCATAAACATCTCCAGCAGCAGTCATGTTTTTCGTTTGCAAGTTTTAGCCACGCGATGCATATCGTGCGTGACATAGCATTGGTGAGCTACGGACTGCGCATAAGATAACCTGAACAGAACAAACTAGCAATTTGGTTTGGCAAAGATAGGATGCACGATTTTATTGAATTCACACTTATGGAGGTGCAATCATCCATTGGTGTCACCCGTTAGTCATAGTAATCGGAGTTCTGCGACCACAAAAAGGACAGTGGACCTTACCACCCACCGTGGTAAGATGCACTATCTTTTTTCGACTCTCTGGACGCATCATGGTAGTTGGCTGGGCTAGGACTCGGTGAGAACACTGCAATCGTTCTCATTCACTCAACTACCCGTTCTTGAATCCATATAGTCCGAACGGCACCACTCTTCCGACGACCCCACATACCTCTATGCCATCCCAGTATGCTGACATAGTTTGCTGGTTGTTTATATTACTAGGAAGGTATCACCGACAATAAACTAAGCTTGTGAAGAATGGCTAAAGATAGAAAATTCAGATTTTTTTACATTTTTCCTTGTATTGCACAAAAAGATCGGAGTCCTGCTACTTTTCACAGATTCTGATGTCTACAATCGGCGATGACGAGGCTGTGTTGAAAGCCGGACTTGAAAGAAACTTCGGATACGACGTTAGCCTGGACTGTGTTAGCGGTACAATGAATATTTATAACTGGAGAGCGATACTGAGCTTGCTTCATGGGACAGTATTGGTCGTGCCTGTGTACATCGCTGTCATCATATTGAGAAGGATAATCATCTCAAAGCTAAGCAGTGAAATGGCTATCTCTGAGAACACCCGGCGTATGCAATCGCAGCTGCTCATGGCGAGTACATTATTCTTCATTTGAATAGACGCATTGAACATTGGTGATGTTTAGCTTGTTCTTGCTCTTTTCTTTTTCTGCTTTGGTCGAGATTTACACAGATACTCTTGCCGCTAATCATGAGATGGGTGTTGCCGTACTTCTTCGAAGCAGACTACCGTATTTCATAAAAGAGCACAAACTCCAAAATATCGCTTTTCAGTGACCTAGTGCCAACATCCTCGCCGCTTATGAATGCCATCCCTTTGAACAGGCCGGCGCAAAGCATATAAAGATTTCAGGGGTATGTCGACATGGGGGAAAAACTTCTTCCGCATATGTTTAGAGTAAGTCGAGAGTAAAGCTTCCTCCTACACTGCATGAGTCCGGATTAACTTCATTGAATGGGTAGTCAGACACTGCTATGCTAAGAGTTGATCTTGCAACAGATGCACCTCATTTCGTCTTCGACATTGCGATACCCAACTGTAAAGTGATGCCAAAGAGAGGTTGTCCGCTGAGGGAGGGGGAGAGAAGAGTCGTGGCAACTCCTTCAGTTTCGCTCCAGCAGCTTATATGTTCGAACCGAAGATATGAAAGCAACTTAGGTGCTGACGAATTCTGTGGAGAAAAGCTAGAACCAGTGAGTCCATCAAAAGGGAAACAGCTGTGGTACTGTTCACGAAATCCAGGGTTATCAATCCAGGAAATTTCAGGCTGTAAATGCTTGCAAATTTGAAGAAGTATGACAAACTTTCCATCCAATCTGACCCCCTATTTAGTGCTAGCTAATCGAGGTGAACGGCAAGGGTACAGCAAGTTCTGACAAAGAATCGATGAATCAAAAGAACTATCGAATTCCTTGTCGAACCATGCTTCTATTCACCTACGGTTATGATCAGGAAGTTTAAGGGAAAAAAATCAGAGTATTTAGAGGTTACAGTGAATTGCCGTCAGCTGCGCTCTTTCGCCCCTGAATCCTCCTCTCAACCTTTAGACTGCTATCCTGTCCATCAGTAAAAGGTCTTTCCTCCCACTGACAGTGCCTCTACGAATGAGCAAGAAGCGATGGAACGACAGTGATCTTTCTCACCAGTACCTTCAAGGCACACTGCATAAATGCGTGATGAGCAGAAATTTTTTGGTCAGGTAGTCTAATACTGCAATGATTCATAGGTTTTTTCTCATCAGCTATATACACGTGACTAGAAGCACTTGAGAATCCTAGAATAATAAGTAGTGAAATCTTCATACTTTCAGGCGCTTACTGTGCAAGCCACTCTGCCCATTTTATACCTAACCGCCTCTTCAATTTATATTGCAGAAGAGCTGTATAGCTGTCGTGACCAGTTCTTTGAGTATCTCGTCTTTATTCTGCTAAATTTCACTCCTATGTTAACACCATTTACATCAATATACTTCATTGGTCCGTACCGCGTGTGGGTGCAGAATACCTTTTCATTTCGAGCTCAAGCAACACAACCACCTTCACAGACCAGGATACAAGGGCTAAAGTAAATATTTCATACATTGTAGTATGAATTCGTTCACAAAGATCCATGAGCAAATACAACAATGAGAGACGTGGTGTGTGAAGTTTTTGACATAGATACGTCGATTGAATAAAGGTATCTTCAGTGCGAAGATTTTGTTTAAAAGGTGATGGAGTTCATAATCATCTGTATCGTTTTCTATGGAGCCACTTGCTGACGAATTTACATAAACTGCATGTCGAATTTCAATGTGGTGTAGAGCAAATGAGCAATAGTGCACTTACGATGTCACGTGCAACCCACGCAAAGAGAGCTGAAGCCATGCTTCGAAGATTACGTTATGTCCCTACTATCGCTGGATAATTTATGGAGAAAAACAAATTCTGAAATGTAGTGTCACTCTCTAGACACAGTAGAATTAAGCTACGCTCGAGCTAAATTACTGCGAGGAGTTAGAAATCAAATGCAGGATCAAGCAGTAGGAGGAGAAAATAAAGAGGAAAGAGCTGGTATGCGCGAACGAAGGATTACGAGTTAGGAAGAGCGTTCCCACTTCTCAGAAATGGAACCTTACCGTATTGGCAATTAATAACGCTATTACCAGGCATTCTGCTGTATAATGAGCGGAGAGAGTTCTGCTCTTTCTGCGTCTTTGAGTGAATCTCTTGACAAGCATATGGACTGTCCACTACATAGCAATGGCTCTTCCATATTCAGATCTAAAACATGAAATCATTTCTTTATTGGCCCTACCACTGGGTTAACACGCTTTGAGATTGTAATACCAAACGTTGAAAATTCTCACAGGTTGACAGCAACACAGATTTCGGTTTCTCTGAATAAGTCGCAACCCGATTGTAGCGAAGTGTTCTGGACTGAAAGAGTATCTGGATCTCTGGCGTAACTTTTGAAAGACTCCACGAACCAGGCAGCGGATGATTCGCTTTGGGTCATTCCTTCAGAGAAAGTGGTTCAGTACAAGATGTACAAAGCATATTCCAATTGCTGCTAATGCTGCAACTCGAAATAAATGGCGTCATACGCGAATCTTATTCTTAAACCAGCCGCCGAAATGGCCTATATAGACACACAATCATACTCGCTATTACCAAACTCCTTTTCTTTGTGGTGAATTGTTGCGAAACTAGAAAAGAAAACATTGTTCGAGGTGATAATGTTTGCAAGTATACATTACTCATACGAAATGTTTTGACAGAATGTCGTAGTTGTAACAATGGGATCTAGAAAACACGCATCGAAGCCCCACAATGATTCGGTTTGAAGCGAGGGTCGACCGCCCTACAAACCTTCACTTGTCGGAATACGAGCTGTTCGTACTGTCTGTCTGTCGATTCGGCCCTTCGAAATATGTATAAGATTTTCCGCGTTTTGTTACGAGATAGCTCATAGCATATGACAGAATTCGGCTAACAACAAAAATGAATCGAAAAGCAAGTTATCCTACTTTATATAATCGGCTGAGTGTTTCTGTTGGTGTGTGTGTATGTGTGTGTGTGTTTGACCGGAAATTCATATCTCGCGACGCAGCAAAGCTAGGACTCTGAATTTTTGAAGTGATATGGGGGATGGTAAGAGGACATCTATGGTGAGGCAGCGGGACTGATAGCAACTGATAAGGACTGATAAGGAGCCTCGAAAGGCGAGTGGCGGGGAATTGATATCTCGCGATGCAGCAAAGCTGGGACTCTGAATTTTGCATATCACTTAGGCTGACGGAGGATCTTGTTCCCTTTTCCTGTTTTTGCGAATTCCCTGTTTTTGCGAACCGTTCGAATGATGATACTGATCATCTTCTGCTATTTTACAACACCCAATTTGATATATCTTTTCTTGAACTGGCAGCATTCGTTTCACATCCTCCTGAGGAGGTGTGCAAACCACACGCATTTGACAACTGGCTCCTACAGTAATTAGGGTTGTCGCGCCATGACGCGTTCCGTCGTTGCTCCTTGCCATCATACACTCTCTCGCATTTCATCGCTCTGCATGCGCTCTCTGTGTAGGAGAAAGCGTATGGCGAACTGCCTGTAGAGTACTACGCAAGACATGTATGAGTTCCGGCATTCATTGCATAGCGTAGGGCGACAGCACTAGTGAAGATGAAGGGTGGTGACGGGTCTGCTTGCGGTCGATGTGTCGTTACTGGTTTTTCGGTGGTGTACGGGTTGTAGACACGTGCGCAATTCTCTCGGGGCACGTTATCGTTGCGGCACCGTTTCAGAGGCGATAGAGGGCTCGCGATCCACACCTATGTCGCAAGCTGAGCAACGGTCTTTGGCCACAACCCGTTTTACCCCCTACGTTGAGGCTTCCCTGCCCTTCAATGCGGTCCAAGCGCGCACGACTTTTGGATCACCGCTAAAGTAGAGAGTCAAGGGTGGCTTCTTTGTAGAGAGTCGAGGATTGCTTCTTTACTTCTTCACAGTCTGGTTTGCTACTTCCTCACGGTCTCTAGGACCTTGTGATTTAGCAGTGTATCTAAATCACAAAATTCGTGTAGAGACTAAATAAACAACAATAATAGTGAAAGCTAATTTCTAAACGAGTACATGCGTTAAAACAGCTACCACTTCTGATGAGCAAACCAGACCGGCTGTTTCTAACATAATTCCTTCATGGAATGCGCTTGAGGTAAGCAAATTAGACTCAAAACTCTGAGAAAAGGTATGGGAAGGTGTGTGTCCTGTAGGAGCCAGTTGTCAAAAGCGACTGGTTTATCCACCACAGCGTTGAGCGGGGGTTCCATCTGAAACTGCGGTTCCATGAAATCAGATTGCACTGCAGTTGAATACACAGTTTGCTGACTGCGAGAGGACCAAAGAAAACAAAGAGACAGCACTGGAGCTGACATTATTTACAAAAAAGACGCTTTTGTATATTGAAAATATGATCACCATCAATAAGTCTCAAAGCTCCATGAAGACGATGCTTTGAGGTTTCGTTCGCAGGCATTCCATGATCCCCATACCCCTTGAAATCACTCTACTAGATACAGTAACATGAACAGAAACACGAAGAGAGAAACATCCTACGTTTTAAAGCAGAAATCCTAAAACAGGGAGAAGTACTTCGCTTAAATTCTGCCAAGCATCATTTGAATAGCCGTAGCAGACCGATAGCAGTGCACTTCGCGCCCAATGTTAACTTGCTTCTCAGTCTACTTCCCTGAACACGTAATAGCCGCCTCTTTGTTCTTAGAGCCTCTGTGACCATTCGTTCCCATTCGGACACGCCTCCCCTTCCCCCCACCCCCCCGTCGTTCGGCACTTTGGAGTACCTGTATTTCACCCGAATTCTTGTTTTTTTTTCTCGCGTGAATATTTGCATGCGGCTCTTGGTAAGCAAAGACAAGAAATACGGGATACGCAGGAACTCCAATTTCCACAGACGTTTTTCTTTGAACTCACTGTGCAAGACCATTGTCAACGATGACAGCCGCCTCAACATCAATATTGTGCTCAATCAGGAGTTTTGTCATCATGCACTCATCTGACATCTGCCAGACCGACAATCAAGATTAGTCTGATTGATATCCTTTTCATTCTGCTGTCCATCCTGCTGTATAAAAGACGTCAACAGAGGAAGATTTCTTCACTGTTACTAGTGTTTTACTCATGAGCGGCACATACTGCGATGAGGACGCGGAGGTTCGCGTTGGTGTTGTCGTTCGTCCACTTCGAGGACACTGGAAGCCTGCCAAAGGATCCACACAGATCGCTCGAAGCAGCGACAGCGGGTGGGTTTACATGTGCAACTTGTGGAATCTCGGCTATTTTGGAGGATTACACATAACAGCCTTGACCGTATCTGCCAGCACGATATACATACTAAGCGGAAGATTCGTTACAGAGCGCAATCAGACGGTTCACTTTGGAAAACGAATGCCAGCGATTATGACAAAATGGCCAACATGCAGTTCACTTCCAAAATGGGTGAGTGCGCTGCTATATGTACTATATAACCCCAAATACGTCTGTCAGTGTGTATGTCCTAGTTACTAAATTCATATCTCGCGTCGCAGCAAGCTGGAGTGAACTAGGGGTGGTAAGGAATAACAGTAAAGGACAAAGTAGTTGATTCTAGTTCCATCCTCCGGCGTAGTAGCAGATGAATGCGATTTGACCTATACAATGAGTTTCGGGGTCAGAAGATGTACAAGTCAGCACTTTTATCCTCCCAGATGATTTCGATAACAATTCACCTACCCGGAGGGATGGTAAGCTTGGTTGGCTTGGACGGGAGTTCATGCTAGATTTGATCGCCGTACCATGAAAGTGGGGGGGGGCACCTGTCACTACACCACCTCAACCCGATCTAAAGGGGTATAGGGGCATGAATGGTGGGTGAATCAAGCAATAACAGCCGATGAGGAACGTCAAAAAGCCAATGTCAGCTCATTGCACAGCGACACCAGTAGCAAATTACAGCGAGCGGTAACCTTAGATGAGGCATAGTAAGAGCTATTAAATGAAGTTTTACGGAATCCCATGCACCGCTCACCACCAGTATTAGTGCGACTAACTATTAGTGCGACTATAGCTGCCCAAGTGATGGTTAACCAATAAGTGAACTATTGCTAAATGTCAATAAAAATAGATAAGCAGTAGTAAGCGATCAGTTGCCACAAGCAGTTAATACTAATACCTTAGACGCTGCTCAAATTTCGCGATTCCAGCGATTCAGACCAAATGAAAAAGATACATATCGTTCGAACGAATAAGGCCATCGCGTGATTCGCGCGGTTCAGGCGATCAGGTATTTTAGGCCGAAAGGATACGATTAGGTGAGAAATACGCTTGAATAGGGTGGATCGCGTGAGTTAAGCAATCACGCGATCGCTCGAATCGCGAACTCTGGACAATGCCTCAAACATGGGGTGTCTGGTATGTGAGCCCAATACATAGGTCTACATAGATAGCAACGAAATTCTCGACCGCTAATTTGTCTGAGCTCCTGAATCGTAACGGATGTTAATGTGTAGAAGTGCCAGCTGCTGTACGGTGATAGGAATCATATGGGCAATGCGGAACTCTTGCAGTGAATGATCCAAATAAACTTGGGATCTTGGAAGACTCTGTGACACCCGATACCCAGTGAGAAGCGCGCCTCTAATGTTCGAAAGAAACATCATTTTTTAACAAGGTCCACCTTTGCTAACACGGTCCGCCTTCCAAGGTCGACTTTGCTGAAGAGGTATGAAGTAATAACTCTGTGATAGCACAAATGATACATATCTAATCATATTGTTGCCGTTTAAACCGAAATTACATGCTGCTTGATGTGTCTGTTTTCGTGTTGAAAACGTCCACTGGTCACTATCAAAGATTCGAATAAGTGATACCCAATACCCGACTGCTGCCTTCAGCCAGTATTGATTAAGTCCACATTATAATACTCGGCAAAGTGAGGCGCACAGCCTGTGTGAGGTCGGCCAGTGGTTCAAAAACGCGATTTGGGCGGCCTGACGATGAGGCGAAAAGAGAAAAATACCTGTAGAATGGTCAATCCTGGTGATCAGACGAAAAAAAGATCCAAATAGATGAGGCTGTAACATGCCTGATTGCTCGGCGGAATAAATTGCCGGGACGCTTAGAAACTCCTAACACTGCCTTAAATTCAAGCCGTGACAACGAATACACCGTCAAATGGTGTTTTTTCAGTATACAGTGGAGATAGTCTAGGCAGCACGGATTCTCGTTCTCTACCTAGCACTTCTTCTCGCTCGCAAATGTCTAGCACTTCTTCGGCCCCTGGAGACACAAGTACCGAGAAAACCGTAAGTTGAGGCTTCCTGGCCATCACTTCGACACGAAATAACTGTATTCAAGCCCCCACCCATTCAGAGTAAAGAAAGAGCGTTAGTGCCGCAGTGTCCCAGCACGTGCAGATGTTACATCACAGGATCGGTATGGATTAGTTGTAAACTGTGTGCAGTTACCAATACATTCATAATCATTTAGAATATTCATAACCATAGTCCACCACCAGAGCTGAACCGAATTAAGCTTCCCCCCGATTTGGAAAGAATAGAAGAGAAGAAAATAGAAAAGCGTAATGGAAGCAAGTGAGTATGGCGCTTAGAACCATTATATGTATACTAGCTAATCTGACTAGCTGCGTTTCGATAGCGCTCATCTGTGGCCTAAGTGATTACAAAATTGCCAGGACAATACTGATTCGTTAGTTGGTCTCAAACCTTAGCACCTGCCTGTGAGGATGGAAATCGATTTTAAGCACTGATTTTACATAGAAATCATTACTGCCATACGCTGCGTGACCTAATCCTTTTATTTTATATACCAGTGACCCTGTGTATCTGTTTGTCGGTATTTCAGCCAGTGTGTGCTCGGTATGTCGGTATGTAAGTATGTAAGTATGAAAGTTTGTTTCTCCGTCCGCAAATGAATGATTGTGGTAAGGAAGTGGATAGAGAAATACAACCACGCACGGAGATGAGTGACAGAATGGTTACCAGCATCAATCCAGGGCGCGTTCATAGTTTTGGATTTGCAAAGTTGCAGAACTGCGGAGTCATAGAAAAGCGATAAAAATACGTTCCGATTGGAAGAATTGCGGAATTCGAGTAAAAGCATCAGGTGCGTATCGATTTGATGTTACGAAGAGTCGAGAGCATTGAAGAAGAGTCTTCGTTCCTGCAAATTCTACTACTCTGCATTTCCGTAAATTCCACAAGTCCGCATATCAACTATTCTCCCGATCGATGGATCTATTCCTCTTCCCACCATTCCGCAACTCTCCCAATCGATTTCTATCTAATCCATTCCGCAAATCCCGCAGTTCTGCAATTCCGCAACTTCGAAACTATGAACGCTGCCCAACGTATGTGATAGTACAATGGCCTGCTTTTTATATTCGCAGATAGTATGCAATGTGCTGACGCCGCACCAAGAGTCAGCGCAGAAGGAAGCGCGCAGATATGGAAGATGACGAAGGAACAGTTCGATATAGACTCAAAGTCAGTTGAAATGGAGGATATGAAGGCGATTGCAAACCTTCCATCAAAGGCAGTGATAGGAACAATTTGGTAGAATAATGAAAAATGTGATGAATATGAAAGTCTAAAGCTTGGCGATACGATGATGAAGGAAAAACGGAAGGAAATGAGTTGGGAAATAGGACGATCGACCTTGCTATCGAGAGGCGGATGGTCCGGACGAGTTTCCACTGGCATGCTGCGTAGTCGTAATCACAAATGAGTGTTTATAAATACGACAGCATCTATTTTCTGGAGTGAGCTCCAAGTTCAAAGCAGAGAAAGCGCGCCGCGATACCTTTCAACCGTTCCTCATCTCCTCAGCCACTCTCACCGTAGCCAATCAGGAAACGCGTCGCTTGTGATCGGGATTTTTCATTCGAGTCAGCTGTTAACCCTTACGCCGCCTCTTTAGTTCGGTGTGCGCTCTTCGACGAGGATTATACCATAAATAGGCTTCCTAGGTCCCCACTTTCCATGTCAGTGGCTTCTTTCGGGATTTCTCAGCAACCACATAATCCCAATGCTGTCTTTATGTCGATGTAGGCTCAATCTGCCATCAGACTGCGTAGAGGGCCAGAAACGGATGGTGCCACCTCCACAGTCATCTATTTGATAAAAATGTATTTATTATATTACTATACTTGTTACACCACACCGCCGAGCAATCCTGTTTGAATTATCCTATGCGTAGCCTGCATTTAGCAATGCTGAGCGACATCGCGTAGCTCAAATGAGTTTATAATGAGCGACGCAGTCGCCCAAATTTTGACTCTTAACTGTTGAATCGCACCAAGAATGAGCACCCTAGCATAAGTGGAAAGTCGATATAGTTTTCTGTGGAGGTAATGCTGAGTTTCTCCTTCAAAGCATCCTATGCGTAGTCCGCTCTTCACCAGTGCCGTTGACGAGCGAGGTACATCGCGTAGCTAGAACTGGTATTAAATTCCATAACAGCAGAGATTAAACGGCCATCTATACGCGACGCGTCCTCACAGGAGTCCTCTTAATGACAGTAAGAAGTACCAAGACACCGTTGAGGCAACCTGGGCTCTATCTAGAGTAGATATGGAAAGCGAACAGGCGGATGCGGTCAGTAGTGCAACAGCAGTAAAAGAACGGAACGAAACGCTCAGAAACCAGACAACTAGGCCCCATCACCTGATAGTACAAATTGTGCTCTGGCTTGCTCCTTTGAGCTCAGCCGAACCAAGTTTTAGTTTGGTGGTCGTGGAGAAAGTCAGCGCGAAGATGTGAAAGCTTGCACAAATCTTCCCACAATTTGGCATTATGCCAAGCCTCTCGCCACAGATTTGAGTAGGCTCTGTTATAGTAAAATAACGCATCGCAATAGTGCTAGCTTTGGGGTGAAGACTTCGAGTGGGTGTTCGGAAAGCCTGTAAGAACATGCTACTATTCAGTACCCGACAAGTTGCCCACCCCTCTCAATAGTATGAATGAATCCTGTGAATGGCGTTGTTAGCTGTTGGATAAAGGCCATAAGGACTGAACGAAATGAATGTTCCAATCGAGTGGCCATGACACATATGTATGTGAGAACGTAATGGTTGTAGAGTCAGATATACTCTGACGCTGCAAGTCTTTCGCTGAACATGTCCCAGTCAGAGAGTTACAATTACAAGTCTCCATTCACTAATACTACTCTGCTACTATCCTACTATCTGAAGCAGCGCGATGTTTTCAGAAACGGTGCCGACTTAGCACCAAAACCGAAGGATGAAGGACAGAAGGAGAAACTGTCACTGAGCACGGCTAGAGGGAGCAGCTCACCCAAGGAACTGATTCAAGCTACATCACGTCCTCTACCACCACCACCGAAAAAGTACCCGGATCTTACGCATGTTACCTCAGGAGACAACCTCACACCAAAACGAATTGCTCTGGCTAATATCGATATTCCGACTCCACCAGCAAGAAGGAAAGTTGCGAATAGAAAGGCTATTTCAGCTAATCAAAGTCCTGTAAGCAGTACCAAAGAGCATTCCTTCAAAATCCAGTCGAAGTCCAATAAATTAGAAGGCTCAAAACCGGGAGAAAAAGCTTCCTCGGACACTATCTCAACTGTAGGACAAAATAGTTAGTTTACATAACATTTCGCTTGCATTTTTCCTACGTCTTGATGAATCAAGAGACATGTTCTTACGGTTCATTTGTATTTCATGATAATGACATATCTTTTAGAAAAGCAAGATATCTTTTTATGGCATCAAACTGTTTTTATTTGTCCTATTTAGTTACAACGGTTGGAAGCTCAATTTCTTCTATTTCTATCAACGATACTCCTCGTACCAGCAAAAATAAACCGACAGTGAGTACGATTAATCGATTACTACCGAAAAATATTACAATACGCAATGACTTCATAGAGCTACATAGCCGCGTTCATACTATGAGGCAGCGGCGGCGACGTTAGGAATTAGACGTCGTTACAGCAGGGCCGCAAAGCTTAAACGCGGCTTTTCTTCTTTGAGTATCTCACAACCAGCTTTTCCAAGGCATACTACTGTGATTGGTTAACAGGGTCATTTTCCGCGACGCTTGGGGTAACTTGGATGACAAAAAGTACGCCCTCAAACTTGCAAACCTTGAGAAACCAGTTTCCAGCTCACGAAACAAGCCAAAGTTTTCTCACTGGCTCCTTCCCACAATAGTCAAAACTTTGAATAATTCATTCCATAAAAGAGAGCAAAGCGAATGTTCAAGTATTGCCATGTGTGAAGGGGACGAAGCAGAATTGCTGCAGGGAATGAGTTATTTTTACACTGATACACGTAGAAACATCAACAGTCTGTCGAGGCTTGCGTAAGTCCTTCCCAAAGTTTGTATTTAGCCTGTACGTTAAGGAAAATGCTCTCTAGCTAGTCGCGCCTTTCTAAGCCACGGTTCGAATACCGACAGTCAAAAACACACAAGGAGCGCCAAAAATCATCGATCCATCCGGTTTCCGCTCGAATCGAGATTGTCGGCTGCCTATCTATCCCGGAGATGTCAGCCTGTCAATACCAAGGCATGGCAATGGTCTGAAACATGGAGCCGCGTTCATACTTTGCAGTGCCTGCGTTAAATTACCGCCGTCACCGTCGGTGCCGCAAAATATGAGCGGGGTTCAACGCTGCTCAGACAAAAGATCTACGACAACTACGCTAGTCTGACGAGCCCCTCTCCCCGGGAAATCTCTCCTCAGATCCGCATCAACTGCGTTCACATATGAGCAGCTGTTTGCGGCAGTAACATCATTCCTTTTTGTAACGAATATTTTATTATCTATGTAGCTATAGATACACAAAATCTATAAACCGTATAGTCCCAAGTGTACTGTAGCATGTAAAATAGTATCGCACAACCCGTAGTCTTCCTATCATTATGCTGTAGTTCTTCTGGAGGTGTTTTTTTGTTTTGTTTTGTTTTCACTTTGATATCTAAGTTCTGCTGCAGTGCAGTGCGAACGAACCACTCGATCCAGTGAGATCGCAAGATTTATGATTCTGTCATGGCCATAATGATGATAAGTTTAGCGACCAAGTCTCACAGTGTCGAGGTCTCGCCTGAAGACCGTCACGTACAAGGAAGAGGTATGTTCAGGGAAGCTCATGCGAGTATCATGATCTTTTCTTTAATTTTCCTAATGCATCCATATGTCTGAAACTCCTTCAAAATGTGAAGATTCTGCTCCCGACACATCACAAATTTTCTAGGGGTATATGAATCTGGAGAACCCTGTAGTTAGGACTATATATTATCTCATTGCTGTTATTTCCCATCCGATGCTCCTTTCATCCCTACTTCGACCTGTTTACTACCCAGTGATGCCAAGTCCTCTCGAATTTGGCATACGAAAAAAGACAATGTTCTTTTGCAGGCATTCTTATCGGAATCAAAAAGTTGGATTCTGCTGCTTATATTCCTATGCATCATATGGCTATATCGTTCCACTTTGCTCTCATAGAAACCAAAGAGACCAAAAACGTTCACCTTCAATGTACTAATAAAATGTTTTCACTTTTCTGCTTTAACTAGACTTTCTGAAAGAGCTATTCGCTTTCTAACTATGACAGAACGACAGAGATCGCAGGAGCCCGACCGCTTCGAATTTGCACTTCCTGCGCAAAGCTGTACCATCTCTTACCAATTGGTGGCCAATGAGATTAATTCAAATGCAGGCTAGGGATAGACAGGACCGAATATGAAAAGATCATTGGGTACGAACGTCCAAGTGTTACCAGTACGAAAGTGAGGAAAAAACGGAATGGACGGATCGTAAACACGAAGGAAACAGGGCCCATTTCCCACCGTTGACAATGAAGGGGCGGGCTCTGTCAGCGATAGAGGCGGGCACTGCTTATGCAAGTGGCAGCTGTTGAAAAGGACGGCTATTGTAAAGAACAAAGACGCTCCTTTCAATCGGAAATTTCACCACACAGCTTCTCTGGGCTGGAAGCTTTTTTTATGACTAACTTCATGACTCCCACTACTCTCATTACCCCTTCCACTGCCTTTTTATTTAAAACCGAAAGTTATCCCTCTTGTCAGAGCCTCCCTCAATCAAGTCTTTAAAGGGCACTCTGTCAGCTGCACATAAAGAATATCTGTCCCACCTCAGAAAAATTCTACTATCCAAAGTTCAAGCTGCAATACTCTTCCCAAATCGTTGTATAAATAGGGTATTGGTTAGGCTGACTCAACAAGCAATTGCGTTTAAGGAGCCGGAAGGGATTTGGAGAAAGAGGGTTGGGAGAAATGATCGTTTCGATACGAACATTCGAGGTTAGGAGCGGCAATCGGTGGAGAAACCAGGATTCATAAGCGCGACGTTGTGGTCTGTATTTATCCCCCGCGAATGTCTTCAAACTGAACGCCACCTCTCCGAGTTTCTCTCTGAAAGAGATGTCATCTGTTGTCGCGTATGGTGTAATTCACTCCTTCATGATGATGTGAAATAAGTGAAACAACAAACAGAAGCAATCAAGTGGAACAGTGAATGCAAAAATATGAGTACGGGCAACAAAAAGGTGTCAGTGGTTAAAAAACTCATTGAATTTACACTCGGCATCTATCGTACGCCACAATTGCCACCTCCAGGAAGCTCAAGGACCGAAACTTCTCCTTCCATGCTGAAAAGCGTCTCGGATGATTTTGAGGAGTAGCCGTAGACCACCATTCTTCATACCAATGACATTGTCTTGATTGCGAAGATTGAAAAATTATTTCCACGAAGATTTCACGAAATACTGCATAAATCGAGTAACTACTTGATTTTTCACTTCATATTATACCTAGTTTTTTGAGCAGGCTCTAATATTTCAATGTGCACCAGTCCGTTTGCTGTATGCCACAGCTAGATTCATTTTCATTTACTTTCTTCATATTAATTACAGTACTTCCGTAATCGGTATCAGGCTCACGGATTCGCGCACGGATAAATGGGTTTTTCTGCTACCCTTATATTTTTGTATTTGCTCAATAACGTCCACACAAATGGTGACCGAGGAGGCCCGGTCTCAGAGTAAATGCTCTCCTCGTCGACCGTCACTTTAAGAGACGGAGAGTGGAACTGCTTACGTAACTTCTTGTTCTCACTATGCGTCTCTGACCGTGGCGGACGACGGGGCGGACATTCACTTTGAGACTCCGCCCCCTCGGCCACCACTTTGAGGAACTGTATCCCAGCCGTATTCTCACATTTTCCCATAAAACCTTGCATGCGGCCCTTATTATGCAAATGCAAAATGATTACATATTGATAACAGGAAAAATCATTTTCCATGCACTCTTACTAAATGGAGCGACAATCGAATATGCAGTCATACTGTCACTGCTCTAGTGGGGTGAAAATTGAGCTCTAAAGGCATTTTCAGCAATATCATAGGGCAACAATGCGGTAACATATCCAAGGAACGAGTCATGATGTTCTCAGTGGAACATGACGCCTCGGAACTGAACGATCCTTACAGGGCAAAACATCAAATAATCAACAATTCGTCTTATTATAGTTATGTTGCTGCTTTTCAAACTCGTATTCATGCATTACACAAAGGCACTGCAGTCAGATTGGGAATCCGGATGTTCCGATGTCATTAACGCAGCCTATAATGAGACTTTCGACAAGGACGCAACGGTGGCATTTTGAAGGCACCGCAGTCATGTGGGAAGTTTTTGAGTGGTGGAGCGATGTCCTCATGCTCGCCAACCTAAACAATCACGTTCATCAAGGAACTGTCCACGGAAAATCCATGATTCTGATTCCTTTCAAAAACATTTAATACATGAACAGTAACGAGAAAACGAAGAAATTCCCTTTGCTTCAGTGCAGAGATGGCAAAACTGGGAGAACAGTCGCACGTTTGAACTCCCGCTGGGAAACATTTCTCAAGGTTCGAATTCTCGCGCTCATTACTGATTTGCTTCCCACTCTGCGTCCCCCCTCCTTGCTCATAGAGCTCTCGCGGCCCCGCCTCACCGGACGTTCCCTGCTTGTCCTTGGTCTGCAAATATAGCACAAATATATGGACAACTGTCGCGTTTAGAGGGGGGGAGGCATCTTATTAAAAGTTGCTCATTCCCTACGTATGTGGGTGAAACCGTGTTTGTCAGTATGTGTGCACATTGTAGTAGAGCACCCCTAGGCACATATTTCTAGACAGTTTGACGGAAAGTGGTTTGTGCAATGAATTCGATCCGGTTTTAAACTCTGTGTTTCACGACATTCTTTTGCACTTTTGACGAATTGTATTCATATAGGCATTCGATACAGTTTTTCTGCTGTTCCAACACCATTCGCTCTTGAGCCCTTTCATCGCTTAATATTTCTGAGTCTTGGAAATGGGGTAATCACGAGACAGTATTTAGCACTCTTCTTAACCATCTCTTCCTCTCATACCATGGAGGGCAGAGATTATATAGGCAACTGTATTTGCTTTTCCAGCCATTCAAACAATGCCATCTGTCTATTAAATCATTTAACTGTTCAGAATTTTTGAGCTTAGAAATAGTAGAGTCCCTTTTTTTCTGAAAGAAAGGCGGCACCTTAGGCCCCTCCTCTTCCTTGGTTATCATCGAGGTCAGAAAGCTGATCTTTTCCACTCCACTGAATATGAGGAGAAAAACACATCGTTGATCAACATAGGTTTCTAGGTCTAATAAAGCTGGCTGTTGACAAAACCTCGATTATAAGCAAAGAGGAAGAAATCTTTGCTACCTGAGTATCCATTTCTAAACCTCATAAATATCAAACAACTGAATGATTAAAAAAATGATAAATTCTGCGGAGCTGAAAAAGATCAATCGATCTCACTATTCGGTCTCAATGGTAGGCGAAGAAGAGAAGATATAGAAAGTGAACTTTGATAACTCCATCCCATGCCCTATGGAAATTGATCATTCAGCAGATTCTAAAATCAAATGTTATTCGTAGAGCTGAAAGAGTTCGATCGAATACATATATGCATTGAACATTGACACATTGAGAATATTGTGAAGCACTTAGAATGTAAAATGGATATTTGACAAGCTGATATTCGTTAAAGTGCCTTGGAATATATACTTGCAATGAATTATCACAACGTACATGTTATCAGGCTCGGCATATACAGGGGGTGCCAAAAAAAAAGTAATTTTTGTCCTCCACTTCCAACCTCACATTGGTCGAACATCGGCGAACTCCGACCAGGTATTTCCATCCCTAAAGTAAAGAGCAGACCTCACTCTATCACTGTTCTCCGTTACAGCCTTCTGCACGAGCAGGAACGGTTGCTTGTTCTGAACAAACAAAATGTGCCACCTCAGGTGGGCAAAATCCGAAACTTCGTCGCCCTCGTTCGCAACCTTGCTAAGGTCCGTTGACTCTGGGTACCTGAGGAGATTCATACTGGATGGTGTTCTTGAGTATTCCGTTTTTTCCGGGTTCCTAACGCCCTTCGTTTCCAAGAGCCGGAACGTGCCATTACCACTGAAACCCTCCGGGAGCAGGTTTGAGGCATGAAAAATGATACTTCGGATCTTAGCAGCCTTATCCAAGCAGCAAGAGCTCTGTGACTCCCACGATCCGGAGGGCCATTCATTAGGAAGCTTCCCACAAAAGACCTACCACGGAACCTAGCTTCACTGTTCCAAGGGGACCTTGATACCATGGGTGCTCTGAAGCCCGACTGCGCCGCTTGAAGGCTCCATATTTTTATGCAAGTGAAAATAGTGAGTCTCAGCTTGATCATGCTTTTAGAGGACCATTTCGGGAATATTTTGCCCCAATACTTTTATCTCTTACGTTTCCCTATGTTTTGTATAATAGGCGGATGTGGGCCGTGAGCAAAATTACTTTTTTTAATGGCACTCCCTGTATACACATTGTTGAGAACGTAGAGAATGTTGTGAAACACAAAGAAGGAAAAGCAGAACAAACATATGTATTGCGCAAACTAAAACGACATTTCTATCGAAACGTCAGGCCATTCAATAAATGTTCCATCAATCAACCTCGAAAGGCACAAACTAATTAAGCAACTAACAACTAACAATGCCGAGGCTGCAAGGAGAGAAGCTGGAGAATGCACAAACTAATTTCCCAGTGAGCACTAGCTCGAACCAATACTAGAAAAGCCCAGCGATCACCATCAAAAACTCCCCACAGCGAAGGCTTAAAGTGAGTGAAATCCCTGCACCAACCCATTTTCAGTCCTGGTTGAAATGTAGTGAAATAGCACCAGATGTTCGGTGCTTAAGTTCAAATTTTTATACAGTTTTTGCCTTCGATAAGAATGATTGGTAATTTATTCTTTTTCGTAGCTCTATAAAAACTTCTCTTTCTCGCATTTCATGTGTCCATTCGAAACTTCCTAAACGGAATTGTGAACTATCCGTCGGAGAGCTTCAAAGACGAGGTTCCAGGCACGTTTCTGTGAATCGCTTCGGTCTTCTGCATGATCAAAAGTAGTCACTTTCCAAGGGTTGACCTTGATGCCATAAAAGCTCCTGCTTCCATTATTCTTTTATCGGAGATGAAATAACCCTAGTTTCCAACCAAGTATTTTCGTGTTTTCGCTTTCTATAAGTTCTTTATCACTTCACATTTACTGCTGCGAAAGTCACTGGAGGAGTCACGAAGTCCCTCAGTTGCGTTAGATGTACATATATTACTACCTTTCGGGATCCAACTGATTACCGTGCATATTTGCTCTCTTGACTTCTGCTTACGAATCACCACCTTGCTGACTTCAAGCTCTTTTTTGTGGAAGTAAAAGAAGCTGTGTAAAGTGTTTTCAAAACCGACTTTGGTCACTGACCAGAAGCCTGTGAAATTCCACAGGAGGGAAATCCAACAGTAGCCATTGCCTCAGTAACAGCTTAATAGACGAGGTGCATATATCGCTTGATGAACGTGAAGGCGAAAGGAAGAAACTATAGAAAGCGGAAGTCGGCTGAGGTGGTTGAAACTTATGGACCAACCTAATAGTAATAGGCCATAACCCAATTATTTTTAATTCTATCATCTAATCACAATTTCTCTGTATCCATGGAACGATTTTTCTGCTCACATTTCCATTGAACTGCGATATATTGAATATGCACTCGACATTATTTAGAGATTTGTGAGGGAACATGCTGTGAGTCGAGTAAATAGCATGTTACACAACAATATGCTGAAACGATACAGCTCCAAACATAACGATACCGCGAAAAATAAAATACAACTCTGCTACAAACCCCTTACTACTGTATCCGTAGAGAGCATGTGCTTTACTTTCTATTTTAAACGAGAATAGTCAGTAATCTGTCAAGTCGAGTGACAACACCAAGCTGCCTATAGTTTCTAGAAGCCGTGAACATTTGAAGGTCTTTCAATTGTCTCATAGGTACAGCGGGTGCTGCTGTTTCCTATCATCCAAATTCCGACTCGCTTCCAAACTTCTAAGATTATCGTTTTCGTTGGTAGACGTCGAATCAACTGTGACTGGGAGCACAATAAGGTTCATAACTCCTATTTGAAAACGGGTGGAGCAGCGAACACTGTATGGTAATAGGTAAGCTATGTTCAGAACATCTAAAGCTTTTGCGGCTTTCTAAATGTCTCTTTTTAGCTATGGAAGTTCCATCATGGATTATTCTAATGGTGATCCTTATTTTAAGCGTATGCGGGATTTTCTTTAACGCTATTCTCATTTTTTTGGTTTTGAAAAGAACTCCGAAACCACTTGCGTCCTACTCGATTCTTATTTTCAATTTCGCCATCTGCGATTTGCTTGCTTGTTCTTCTGTACTATTTGTGCAAGAAAGGTATGTATACAGGCTAATTGATCATGTTTTTGTAGAATTTTGATTACCAGGTTTCACGTAGAATATTACAATGTAGATGTGCAGCATTGCAATAGCAAGGATGAAAAATCATGCTGAAAGCCTCCCGCCAAACGTAATAGATCAAAAAGTTTAACAATCAGTGCCGGGTTGGAATGAGCGTTACGGTAGCTGCCTGGAGAACTCGAGAGCCGTGTGTGCTGTGATGTACAGTAGCGCTCAAAAGTCTTCGACCGAAACTTTTTTGTCATAACTTTTTTTTCCACTTGACCAAATTTGACAAAATTTTAATATGTGGTGCCTGAACCTATTGCCAACATTTCCTTCTACTTGAGTGCCGTTTGACTTTTTTCCATGGTTTTTTACAAGAATTTACTACAAGACCACCGAAAAAAAGTAAAAGGCTTGGTCAAGAAAAACGGCTTTCTTTACAAAAACAAAACGAGCAAGCCTCAGAGAACATTAATATTTTGAAGAAAGACCACGACTTTTGATGACAGCGGCACAGCGGGACGGCATAGCGATGGCACTCCAAAAACAAAAAATTGCATGTAACCACGTAACCTACACCGCTGAGCGCCAAAATAGTATATTGAGTATGCAGTGTCTCCAAGTACAACATACTAAAATTTCTCGTAGGCCGGTGCAGTTGCAAAAAAGTTACAACTGAAGAACCCAAGAGAAAAACCATTTCGCCGAAGACTTTTGAGCGCTACTGTATATCAGTTGAGCTAGCTCACACTACTGCGCGCGTAACATCATGGGTGTCAGTTGGTCGATCGGATCTGTTCTTTTTTATATCTACTCGGTACCCATCACCACAACACGCTCCGCTTATTAAGGTCGGGTTTTTGCTCAATTTATGTATCTTCGAAATAGCTTGAATATTGCTTATTTCGTTATGAGTTTTCGCTTCCCAGGCCTCTTTCATGACTTCCAACTCTCTCTGACCTTGGTCCATCTTTTCTGCATGTTTGGGTCACATTGAGTCCCAACTAATAATTTTCGGTATAAAAACATAACATTCCAAAGCACGCTTCGCCCTACAGTGGGCGTGGCTTAACTTGGCCCATGTGTGCTCTTTACTTCTTGTACCGTGCCCTACCCATCCCAAACTTGTCTTCATCTCCACAGGTCGCTCCTCATATAATATTTCATGACAATCGGACAGAGGAACGGACGTACAGGCAGACGAAGCGTTTTATTCATAGTAGGGAGACTGAGGAAATACAGTGATTCGGGAAAAATGCAGTCTACCTCCAGTTTTCCGAACGAAACGGGTACCATTTCGAGTGCAGAGTCGGGTAAGTAGCAAAAATAAGGGATATGTTGGTATCCCTTTGCCAGGATCGGAAATAGTGAGATAGGCAGAAAGTAAACTTGAGCCATTCAAGCACAGAATGCGTAATATTAAGAAAATTCTTGTATCTTGCGAAGAACGTAACCACAACGCCGAGAAAGATGATGAAAGGTAGTAGCGAAGAAGATTTCCTCTGATGAAAAGCAGGTGGTCAGAGAATCTATTGGAAAAATCGGAGTGCGTTTGTTCGAGCTGTAGCCGCTGACATGTGGGACTCTACGCTCAACTATTTTCCCTTTATATCTAAGCTTGTAGACTGATCTGTGACGGCCAAGCTATATATATACTACCTCAAGGACCATGTTCACGTTTGGGGCCTCTGGCTTGCATTATAGGGTAAGTTCCTCGTTGGTCTCGCCCAAGCTCTTCGGCTCTGCTTACTGGAGATAAAATACCACTTTTTCAGACACGGTATCATGCTGCACTGTTTCACTCACGGGCTATGGTCTCTGGCCTTTTCATTTTTATATCGTCACTATATATTAGGGCACGAACAGCCCAAGAACGGCACTATCATATCCATTATTGCTCTGATATATACGCCCTCCTTCCTCCAGCTCGTACGCTTTGAATATTTCCTTCGCATCAACATCTCAGGCAGCCGCCATATCTTCTTTTACAAGTTTTATTAGGTTGAATCATAATTTCTGTCCCACAATGACAAAAAATTTCAAATTTGCTTTTCTTTATTCTTCTTTATTTGTGTCTAACTTCAGTTAACAAAGTATGTACCATTATAATCAACAATATATAGCCAGCGAATAGGGAGATAATATTAGGTTGTAAGGAAAGTTTTGGCCGGTTTTCGAAATTTCAACTTCGAGAGATCATAACTCGGCTCCGAGTGCATCTTTTCTCACAGAGTGAGCACCATTAGATTCGCCACACTCTTGGCAACACTGTGCATACCTACACATCTCAATTTGATAAAGGGCTGATAATTTATATTGCGCGAAATGAAAAAAAGTCGACTTCAAATCGCCACTCTTTCTGAACACACTGCTACTGAAGGAGCTGGCCAGATGTTTTGGGAAGTGGGGCATAGTTAGTGCTAGATCTGATGAACATGATAGACGAGTAAGGGCCTCACCCTGCAACTGCTTCAATTAGTGGAAGAGGATTTGTGAAAAATGCGCTTGCGCATGACTGCCGTGAGGGGTCCCGCGGCACCCATTTTTTTGGATTTTTCCAAATCAAGGCCACTTGAGGTGGTCAGCTAAGGTTGCTTGTTGAGGGCCAATACTTGTGGATATCCCCTGCAAATATAGACGCTCATCGCCTTCTGCCGTTTTAGTTAAAGCGATTTGATCAATTGAAAATTCGAGCAGCTCGTCCTCATTTCTGCACTTCTGAAACCGGAGACAATGTGTTCCATCCAGTGATACACCCCCTCCTCTTGCAGTATTCACATTTGTGGTCACCTTCGCTGGGACTCGGCTAAACAAGAACTCTTGAAGTGAAGTCATCTTAAAAGTGCCATTTTCGCAGCACTTTAAAACTTCCCTAATAAATTGAAAACCTTGTGGCATTCCAAATAAAACATATATTCTGAAAGAGCAACTTTTCCTCTATCTAACGAGCACAATATGTCAGCTGATTCATGTTGACGCGCTCTGATATTTAAATTTATCTTGTGATTGCGAAAAAGCGGCCAGAACTTTCCTTACAACCTAATAGAAGCTTTGCTTATAGTAGTCTGGGGATTTCTGGTCGAAGAAAGTCTGGAGGTCGATTTTGAGACCATCGTAATCTTTGAGCTGCCTTCCGTTGAGGAAGTGGATCAGAGACCGGAATAGGTGGTAGTTAGTTGGGGCCATGTTCGAGGATCACGGTGGGTGGGGGAGCTTCGTCCGACCAAGGTCCTGGATCCTTTGACACGTCAACTTTGCCACATGTGGGCGAGCGTTGTCGTGGAGGAAGAAGTCTTGGGCCATTTTTCCGGTAAAATTTGCGGCTACGGTGTCTAATTGGCTGCAGTAGAGATCGGCAGTGACTGCCGTGTTGGATGGTGATAGTTCTCCTTTTTTTGAGAATTTTGAAAAAATTTTCTCTTGAAATTTTTTTCCGTTTCAAGATCGAGCCATCGGGTTGCCGCCATATGAGAGCCAGTACCTGGACCCATCGACTGGTTGATTCGGTTAGTGGCCTCGCATGCTGAGGAACCGGGGCGGTGTTCGTGAATTCCGTACCTCTCGCGAAATTGTCGTAGATTCACTGCTAGTTGAAGCCATAGAGAATATGAATGTGTTAATCAGACGTCCTTTCACTCGCTTCACATACCCCCACTACCAGATATTGTTGAAGCTCCCACAGTTTTCCCCAAGAAAAATAAAAGTGTGACAGAAATTATGGTTCAACCTAATAGCTACGCGATATACGCGCGTCACGTAGCATTAGTGAGCTGCGGACTACGCATAATATTACAAACAAAAGTAACTCAGCAATGTGGTTTGGAAAGATAGGACGTACACTTTCATTGAGTTCACACTTATGCAGGTGCAATCATCCATTACTGTCGCCCGTTATTCACAACAATCGGAGTACTGCGACTGCACCCCACGGGGGTAAGAACCCACTGTCCTTTTCCGACACTCTGCGTGCATCATGGTAGCCGATTGAGCTGTCCAGAACTTGGTGGAAACACTGCAATCGTTTTCATTCACTCAATTACATGTTCTTGGATCGATCTGGTCCAAACGGCACTACTCCTTTAACAACCCCACATACCTGTATGCCATCCCAGTGTGCTCACACCTCGCGCGATGTCAGCACACCGCAGAATGGCTGCGGGTGTACGTGATGGTTGTTTATATGAGTAGGAAGTACTATCACAACGATAATACTGCCTTTGGTTGATAGCCCCGCACCTTTAGTATCCCCATCTCAAGCGTTCGATTTCCTCTATCATCCATTATCACAACCGCTCACTTGCGGGCGAACAGACATACATAGCACAATACAAGCCGGCACACAAGCCGATAAACAAAGGCAGTGGTTTATATTATAGAGTGATAGCTTGCGCTACTGCCTTTGTCTCATACTCACATCCAAATGCTATGCGACTAGTTTTGTGCGGGTTTGCTGAGTGAGTTGGAGACATGGCAGTGTAGACCCATAAATTTACACCAGACTGACGCCGAGTCTTGCTCATGTTTGTCAAACGATCTCGCCTACCACATCGCAGCTACTGTAAAGAATTTGTGAGCAGCTACATGGCTATGGTGCCTGGCGCAAGAACAAACAAGGAACATCGGTAGTAGGACCATTTTTGTTTCGCAACGTCTGCTGTCTTCCATCCGCAAGCGAAGCTTGCGAGTGCTTTTTAATTACCCGATGGCTGCTCCTCTAACAGCTATCGCAGAATTTTCGCCGTTATTTAATGTCCCTGAGTCGAGCACGGTTATAGAAAGGAAACCGGCTTTAGCCGTTGGAGGAGTATGGTTATTGTAGAGTTCAACTGCGACCACTCCGATTTAGGGCAGAATAAGGTAGACGTAGGTGGCGAGTGGAGACTTAGCCACAAATTGTACTCTTATAAAAATTGTACTCCATAACAGTTTTTTCATTGTTCAGTCACTTATCACATTAGTGACTCAATGGGGCATGGTGACTGCAGTAAGGCGGTGCTTGGCCTTGAGAGTCATCCAATCCCGGACCATGTATGATACGCTATCCTCCGCATGTTCGCGACTTCTTGAACGCGATACTCACTGGATCTCTACAGCACAGTTAGTTGTGAGGTGCTAGAAATTGGATACGAACAAGACGGTGGAGCTCGAAACAGCGAGAATTTTGAAGTTTCTTGGAACGGAACAAAACCACAAACTCCTTTCCGGCAACGAGCTAAGCTTCCGAAGTATGGCTGAAAATAAAACAGACTTTTTCTACACTTTACCCTGTATTGCACGAGAAGATCGATGTTTGCTACTTTTCACAGGTGCTGATGTCTTCAGCTCACGATGACGAGGCTGTGTTGAAAGCCGGGTTGAAGAGGAGATTTGGATACACCGCTGACCTGGAATGTGTTATCGGTACCATGAATATTTACAACTGGAGGATGATACTGTGCTTGCTGCATTCAACAGCATTGATAGCGCCTATGTACATTGCTGTCATCATACTGAGAAGGTTAATCGTCTCAAAGCTGAGCAGTGAAATTGCTATGTCTGAGAGCACTCGCCGTATACAATCGCAGCTACTCATGGTAATTACATTCTTTTTTATTTGAATAGGCGCATTAGATTTTTGTGATGCTTGGCTTGTTCTTGCTCTTATCCTTTTATGCTATGCTTGAGATTTACAACATGTCATCATGCCGATATTAATGAGAACAGGTGTTGCCTTACATTTTCAAATCAGACATTCAATAGAAGAGCACAAAATTGAAATATCGCATGCTGTTCAGTGACCTCTTGTCAACACTCACGCTGCTTATGAATGCCATCCCTACCGGTCGGAGCGAAGCACATTAGGATTTCAAGGTGACATTGACTTGGGAGATTCCTGGAGCAGCGAATATGAATCCTGAATCCTGAAGCAGCGATGTGTAAATAGTAAGATCGAAGAAGAACCACTAATTGGATAGGGTGATGTTCAGCTTCTACGGAGGATGAGGAGAATCTGTTCTACTACAGTGCATGAAATTCGAATTAGTCTCAATGAATCTGTAGTCAGACTTTGCTATGATAAAAGTTGATCATGCAGATGAATTTCTGCTAATAATTGCAGACATGCCTCTTTGCTCAGCTGCTCAGTGTGGGGATTGCTAATAGTAGTTTTCTCATGCAGTACCTTTCAGTGAATCGATCTGTGTACATTCCACGAGATGGACAGTGTTCACCTCGTTTCGTCTTTGAAACTGAGACCGCTAGGGTCGAAGTAATGCCAAAGGGAGGTTGTATGCTGAGGTGGGTGGGATTGGTCATGGCAACCCCTTCAAATTCGCTCCAGCAGCTTACATGTTTGAACCGAAGTAATGGAAGCAACACAGATGGATGGCTGGAAAGAAAATTCTGTGAAGGATTAAAGGTAGAACGTGTGAGTATTTCTGCCAAAGGGGAGTAGCTTTGGTGCTATCTATAAGATCCATGGTTATCAATGTGAGTTAAAAGTTCAAACTAGAGAAGATATGCAACTTTGAAGGAGTATAACAAAACTTTCCATCCCTCACCTGCCTCATCGATGCTAGCTGACCGAGAGAGAAGGCGAAGGTTCCACAAGCTTTGACAGAAAGTCGATTCACATCAAGAGGATTATTGGATTCTTTGTCAAATCACGCTTCCATTCACCTGCAGATGTGATGGGGAGGTTGAAGCGAGAGAAATCGGATTATTCAGAGAATATGCGGGAGCGCGGTTACAGTGAATTACAGTAACTTGCGCTCCTCCGCCCATAAACTCTTCTCTCAGCGTTCAGACTGCCATCTTGCCAATAACCCGAAGGTCTTTCATTTCACTGTAGATGCCTGTAGGAATGAGTGAGTGCCTTCGACGACAGTGGTCAACCACAAGTGTACCTTCAAGGTCCAGCGTTCAACTGCGTGAAGCACAGAGAACTCTGTCGATGTTTGCCGTTCTGTAGGCAGTCTTACACTGCGATGACTTATAGGTTTCTTTGAACATTCGCTTCATACTATGACTAAAAGCACTTGCGCTTTGTTTGCTACTCGTGCAAATGTGCAAGTACATTTTCCATGCAATCTCGGAAGAGACGCTTGAGCATTTTCAAGTGACCAGCTCAGCAGTTGTGTCTTCATTGTATGAAATACGAGATTTAGCGATGATACTTTGGGGGAAATGGAGTGTACATGTGATGTATAATATGTATAATGGGTTTGCTTCTTTGAACACAATTGTAATCAACAATTTCTTTGTAAATGTCAGTTGCCGCTAAATATCACGAAATGTTCTTGAGTTCCAGCATTGCAGTAATCCTCGAATAGTTAGTGATGAAATCTTCATATTTTCAGGCGCTTACTATGCAAGCCGGTCTGCCCATTTTGTACCTAGCCGCCTCTTCAATTTATGTTGCAGAACAGCTTTTTAGCTACCGTGATGAGCTCTTCGAGTATCTCGTCTTTGTACTGCAAAATGTCACTCCAATGTTAACACCAATCATATCATTATACTTCATTGGCCCGTATCGCGTGTGGATACAAGATACCTTTCTATTTCGAACTAAAGTCGTGCCACCACCTTCAGATACCAGGATACAATCGTCTAGTGTAAACATTTCGCGTAATACATTGTAGTCTGAGTCTTTCACATGTGATCTATAAGCAAATACAACCTTGATTTACGTGGTGTGTGAAGTTCCTGGATTGGATGTGTCGCTTGAATAAAAATACCTTTAGCGCAAAGTTTTTGGTCAAAAGGAGGTGATAAAGTACATAAACATCTGTACCGTTTTCTATGGATCCTTTCTTGCTGACGAATTTACATTAAAACCATGTCGCATTTCTATGTGCTGTAATTACGAACCGTTTGGTGGTCAACTCTTATCAGTTGCATCTGTCGTATCTCTGTAGTGTTTTTTAGCTTTTTGTGCTTCATGTGAGCATGAGTGCACTTATAATGCCTTTAGAACATCCTTTGTAAACAGAGCTAAACCCATGCTTTGAAGCTTACGTTATTGCCTTATTATTCCTGGAACATTCATGGAGACCGGTTGCGAAACCATCTTATTGCCATTAGTACCGAAGTACCGACAATTGCATCTGATGACCTTCGATATGTAGCATCAACTCCTGCGCCACTGCCCCGTTAGTGATTCGGAACAGCTTCAGTTCATCTGAAATTTTTGTGATATACTTTATATGGCCTGCGAATACTTTGGAGATCTAATACCTTTTTTGATTCGGAACCTTTCCAGTGATAAAGCCCATGGTCCCTTGAGAATATCGTCCCTGTTCCGCCAGCCATTATCGTTTATGAGCAGCGCCGAGATTGGAACTGCTCCGCCGACGTTACCTTGAAATGGTTTGTGGTTCTCATGGTTTTTTTCAAAAACAGATAGTAAATTTTTATGTGTGATGATCACTGCAAAACCGTAACCGTCAAGCCGCCGCGTTCCAACAAAACCACTATCATTTTGCCAAAAATATGCTACACAGCTGATTCGATGGGCATTTCCCAGTCTGGGTCAGTCCAGATGACTGTGGATGGATTCAACCAACTTTCAAAGCAGAGTGAAAATCTTAATTCTCTGGTTGAAGCTTATTCAAAAATGTGTTGTTGTTGGCTTTTGGAAGTAACATGTGGTGCTCATGCAAATTTCCAACGTGGTAAGGTCTACATAACAGTGAAAGCGTGTAATACCGCTCCACCCATCACATTAGCACTCGCCCACACCCTTCAAAGGCAGTGGCAGGGGAGATCCGGGACAAATATAAAATCAGGGGCCCTCGTTTTTTGTTTCCGAAGGACCATAACTCGGCTCATACTGCATCTTTTGCTGTAGAGTAAAAATCATTCAATAGGACACACTAATGATAGCATACTACCTCTTAGTTATTACACTTCGATGGAAGTTGCTACGCGCAAATACCTAAAAAGTGGACTGCGAAATTACTCTTCTTGAGCACTCTGTTTTCAAGGAGGCTGTAGATGCTTGTAAAGTGAATAGAGGGCTTCAACACCCAACTCGTCCAGATTCTGGAATACGAATCGTGAAATGTAGTCACTGCGGCTGCGTGAGGTGGCACGGCATCCATTTCCCAATTTCCGACGAATCCAACGCACTTGAAGTGGTCGTTCACATCTGAAGAGTCTGGAGAACTATTATACTTCCAGACATCTGTTTCGAACATGGACATCTATTGCTCTCTGCTGTTTTGATTGTAACTCTTCTTCGATCCACTGCAGTTGCGTGTGAATCAATCTTATTTCGGTGATAAGAAAGCAGGGATCAAACAATTCCATCCACCTTACTGCTTCCACTTCCCCGGTAGTCTCCGTTCGAAAACGTTGTGGAATTTGAAAAAGGACGTATCTTAAACGTTCTTTCTATACACTTGCGCAACGCAGTATACATCTCAATCTGAGTTGACGCGCTTTCGAGATTACAGTGATCTTGTGAAGACACGGAGTTGAAACTTTTTTCCTCATACTTTTCTTACATCCTAGTAATTTAGCGCTAGCTGCTACGGTTACTTCTTTTTCAGTATGATTACATCTGGAGAATAGTCTTCTCCTAGATTCAAATCTTCTTCTCAAATGAGCATCTTAGCTTTGTGCCACGTCCGATTTTCTCTCATACATATTAATGACTGGTCTCCACAAATATTCCTCACTGTATTGTGTATTACATTCACTTGTAATCACAATTTTTTGGTTTTTATGCAGCTCTAGTGTCATCTCATTACACACGAATGCACTGATTTAAGCAGCAAGAGCCAGCTACTAATCCTACTGCTGAAAATACTACTGTAAAAAAGAGGAACAAAGAAACTGTTATCCTCCCATTGATCTTTCAAAGTAAACTTGTCATCGCTCCCGTTTATTTCCCCGAGTGTGGACTGGTGATTGCTCAGAATAGAATAACCGCTACTGCTGTATGCATTGATACAGCGTAATTCTGGTGAGAGTAGCTGACCATTCCAAGCCTGAATTTATTGAAGACCTGTCGGTGGAAAGTGAACAGAGCATCAAAGACAGACAGGAGTTCCTGAAGGTAGCGGGTGTGTGCAGATATGGCGGAAAATCGCGTGACCGCCCGCGGCGAGTGCGAGTACCAGTGGCAGGGCATGGCAGCCTTCAGCGAGGCAGTGTGGCATGGGTGAAGGAGGCAGGGTGGCATGGCTGCAGGAGGCAGTGTGGCATGGGTGGAGTGCAGCAGTGACGCAGCCACGCTCTGCCCGGGCCCCAAAGGCAATCAATACATGCTGATGGCGGCAAGTCGTGCTGATGGCGCTGCGAGTGCGAGTGCCGCGAAGCGATTTCCCGTCATATCTGCACGCACCCGAAGGCAACAATCACTTCTAGCAGTGATAATGATTAAGCGCATGACAGGGCACTGGAAAACAAGTGAGGCATGTCTCATGTCATGTCTCTGAGACCTATTTGAGTAATTAGGAGGTAAGTAAAAACATCTTCGAGACTGAGACTTATGGGAGTGAAACCGTGTGAGTCTCTAAAAGGATATATCAGTCTGATTTTCATCTTTCATAGTTACATACGGTCCTCATAGCAGTGAATAATTCTTATTTCTCGGAATTCGGTACATATCCTTGGACTGTACTCCCATTTCCATCGAGATTCTTGGTACGCTCAATTCTTCTTCTATCTTACTCTTATTTTTGCCTGCACCACAGCTCCACTTTTTTCTTTTCTAGGCTTATGGTACCCTATCTTAACATACGTCGTCTAGGGCTCGCACGCGCACAATTTGGCCTCCACTATATCCAGACTACTGTCTTCCTTGAACCACTGCTTCGACGTTAATTCCATTTTTTTTCTCACAAGAGCTTCTTCAGCTGTTCTCCTAATGATCCGTCAGAACCGCCAGAGGAATGAGACGGTTGTAGTGTACTGGGCAAAATCATAAATCTTGAAACACGTTTGAACCTTAACTCATGACGGACAACGTGCGCCACATGGTGGCGCTCGACATTCAAAATTATTTTTTTAGTTCTCCAGTATTCCAAATAATCAGTTATACCCGATACACCACGATTATTGAAGAATAACATATGTTTCCAGGAGCGGTGCAGCGTAAATTTTACCAGAGATACAGCCAACATTATGCAGGTAGCTTCAAATGCGAATCCTTTTTAGTTGTGCAAATAAATGACAACAATTGTTTTTAGTTACAACCAATAATCCATCAAAACCCTCAGGCTCCGATTTGTCCCCGGGGTACTTTTTTTTCCCATCTGAAAATAACCTCGCGCTCATCTCGCTATTCAAAATGCGTGACTTTACCGCAGTATTTGGCAGAGAGGAGTACCGCGTATAACAGCATGAGGCGTTACCACTACACAGTGGTGGCTTTTCATCAGTAGGAAAATGTACAAAAAAAGGTCACAATAATGACTCAATTGATAGAAATTGATAAAAGATATGACAAAAAAAGAACGCGCTCGTCCCACAGGTCATCCTGCGCAAAAACGCCGCAGTCCGTTATGGGTTAAGAGAGGCGATCTGGTCGAAACGTCACGCATCAATGAAGAGTTTTACCTAACAACCTCGTTGGCATAGCAGAGAGAATTGAAATGAGCCTCTATTGCTTTAAATCGGCAAACCACTCGGAGTATTATCAGTTTATCGCCAACCATTTCGTCCATCGCACGGTACTGCGCTCATCACACTTTTCCCAGCTACGTGAAGTGTACTTGCTCGATACCTAATCAGCCCTAATAAATCAATAATGAATAATGACTAAATCACAACAACCTAATTCTACAGCATATTACGTGCAGTCGTGGGTGCTAGCCAAGCTAGTATCTCTGTAAGGTCATGTTCATACTTTACGCCGGCAGGGCGTGGTTGCGTTCACAGGCAGCGAGGCAGAGTGGGACGGGGGCTGCAGAGACGACTCTGGCAACGAGACACCGAGGCGCAGAAGGAGACTTAGAGACACGCAGCCATGCCTTGCTGCCGGCCTCGCAAACTATGAACACGGTCTAAACAGCCACCACTCTAAGAAGGCTCAGAAAGTATAGCTGTTGAAAGAACTCGTAACCGCAGATTTCGAGATCACTGTGGCAATGGGCGAATCTTTCATGTGCAGGCTAGAATTAGTCGATGCAGATTAGTTGTGCACCTTCCTCTTATCACAGTTATGTATAAATTCAGTGCTTTTTAGAGTTCAATGCAGACCAGCGATATGTTTTGTTACGATAGGAATAGGAAAATAATGTGCGAAAATAGTTCCTAACTGACGTACCGCCACTTGGAGGCTATAGTAGTCTCGAGGTAAAAGAATCAGGTCACTTTATATAAGCTTGTTATCGGCTGTTGTGACCTTTATCCGAAGTTGTCACTTGCCATTATCAGCGACCAATGTTTCTATCACACTACATAACACCCATAAGTTTCAACGCTCTACTGTCAACACGAATTGGGCAACAGATTTAATCATTTGCCCTCTAGAACTGCTCAAACTGCTTATCAACCCGTGTCAGTTGTTATGAGCTCGTCGTATTTCCATACTATCTGCACACCATTTGTGAAATCTAAGATATGAATTTCGTGACGAAGCAATACACTCATACAGAAAGACAGACTTGCTCAACGGAATATTTGTACATAAGTAGAGGTAAGCAGTCGTAAGCAGTTTCAAGTAATATTACGTGTGATTGTGATTTATCATATGATCGACGCCTGCTTCCATCGTGAAAAGGGTGCTTTCGCGGGTCTATGAAAATTTAAGACAATCTGTGTTATCTCAACAGTTAACTGCACTCATCTTCGGAAGCAGTGGAAATTAATCATTTTCATCGCCATCAAAGCCTCACTATTATACGAATTTATCCTATCCGAGTCAACCTATAACGCTCCCCTCACTTCTTCACATTGTTCAACTGATAAGCAGCACAAAAATGAGTCCTCTATGTTAATCGGCTATCAGATAATCGTACTAGGCAAAACATTCCTGCCTCTTGGCTATTCCTTTGCCTTTTACATGTGTGAGTGAGATCGTATTTTGCCAACATGTGCGCACGTTGTGATAGAGCACCACAGGCACATAAAGTAAAAGTTAAAGGATAAAGTTTTTGGCATAATCAATCCGTTCCTGGGATGCACCGCACATTCTCGTTCCATTCAGAATCGTGATGGCTGGTGAATGTGATATGACTTGCGGTGGCCAGCCGATGTACAAGTCAGTGCTTTTATCCTCCCAGACGAGTCTGGTGCCAATTTGCGGGTCCCGGAGGGATGGAAGGCTTGGTTGACTTGGGTGGGGTCCACGAGGTCGAATTTCCGCTTCGCGGCGTTTCACTCGCGGCGCCCCCGTACGACTCGCCGTATCGATTGCCCTTGGTCGCCCCGCCGAGCGTGACTGCGTCACGTCTGCGCTTTCCACTCATGCCACACTGCCTCGCTTGAAGGCTGCCAGGCCCTGCAACTGGCACTCGCACCGCCGTGCCGTTCATCGCGCGTGGCCGCGCGGAAAATCGACCTCGTGGACCCCACCTGGTTGGCATGGGTGAGGGGTGACGGTTGGGACACACGAATCTAGGCCGTGACCCTGTGACAGCTTGTGGCCTTTGCCCTTTGACATGAATAATTCAGACAATTTGACTATACAACGGAACAGACTTGCAAGGAGGACACGATTTACATGAACAAATTGTCTGAATTATTTAAGGCTTAGGTCAAAGGCCACAGGCTGTTACAGGGTCACGGCCTAGATTCGTGTGTCCCAACCTACACCCCATGGGTGAGCGTAGATGCGGGATTTGATCCCCGCATCATGAGAGTGGGGTGTGCGCCACCTGTCACTGCACCACCTCCGCCCGCCACGGGCACATATTTTGAGATAACTTGACAAAGTATTGGATGCTTGTGCAATATTTTCCGGTTTTTAATCTCTGTGTTTCTCAACATCCTCTTGATCTTTTGAAAGATTGTATCCATATAAGCATTCGATAGAGCTTTATCTGCTCCTCGAACACCATTCGTTCTTGAGTCTTTTCATCACTTGACATTTATGAGTCCGAATGGCGTAACCAGTAGGCGAAAATCCGCAATCTTCTTCACCATCTCTCCTTCCATACCATCGAGGTCCAAAATTATATAAGCAACTGCACATGACTATCTGTCTAATGAATCATTTAGCGTTCAGAATTTTTGAGGCTCAGAAATAGAGTGCGCAAAAGACGAATCGAAAGGCACTTAAGGCACATGCTCTTCTTCGGTTATCATCGAGGTTCAAAAAGCTGATCTTCTCCTTTTAACCGAATCATAGGAGGGGAATAATACACCGCTTATCAATGTGTTCTTATGATTAACGGTTTTTTGGTCTTATAAAGCTAAAAAAACAAGTAATAGGATTTGGTGGGGTTGAAGAAACTCTATCGATTTCGCTATTCGGCCTCAACGGTAGACAACGAAGAGAAAATGTTGGAAGTGAAGATTCTCGCTCCCTGATAACTCCATTTCCAAGCCATATCCTACTATACAGGGGGTGCCAAAAAAAAGTAATTTTGTCTCGTCCACATTCACCCCACTTTAGTCAAACTACAGCAAATTCTGTTGAAGTGTTTTCATCCCCAGATTCAAGAGCAGACTTCACTCTGTCACTATACTCCGTGGCAGCCTTCTGCACGAGCAGGAACGGGAGCGAGGAAAGAGTGAACAAAATGTGTCACCTCAACTGGGCAAAATCCGAAATTTCGTCGCCTTCGTTCACAACCTTGCTGAGGTCCGTTCACTCTGGATACTTGAGGGGATTCATACTGGGTCCCCTCAGGTATCCAGAGTGAACGGACCTCAGCAAGGTTGTGAACGGATCCCGTTTTTTCCGGGTTCCCAGCGTCCTTCGTTTCCAAGAGCCAAAACGTGCACCTAGCACTGAAACCTCTCCGGAGGCGGATTAGGGCATGAAAATGATACTTCGGATCATAGCAGCCTTGTCCAAGCAGCAGGGGCTCTGTGACTTCCATGAACCGAAGGGTCAATCCTTAGGAAGCTTCCCACAAAAGACCTACCATGGAACCCGGCTCCACTGTTTTAAGGGGACCTTGATACCGTGGGTGCTCCGAAGCCCGACTGCGCCGCTTAAAGGTTCTATATTTTCATGAAAATGAAAGTAGTGAGTCTCAGCTTGTTTCTGCTTTTAGAAGAACATTTCGGGAATATTTTGCCCCATTACTTTCATTTCTTTCGTTTCCCTATGTTTTTTATAATTGGGAGATGTGAGCCGTGGGCAAAATTACTTTTTTTTGGCACCCCCTGTATATAATTCGCTTATTATGTCTGTGTGTGTGTAAGTGTTTGTGTGTGTGTCCGTCGGCTCGGCTCACACTGCACTCTTTGCTGTAGAGTGAACATCGTTCGGTCAGCCACACTATTGATAATACAATACCTTTTCATTATCACACTTCAATGGAACTCTCACAACATGCTATGTGCCAAGTCTTGAAAAGGAGACTGCGAATGGTTACTCTTCTTGATCATTTTCTCATCGTTCTCTCAAAGGAGGCCGTGCAGATGCCTGTGAAATGGTTTGGTTAACGCAAGGCCTAGTAAATATGATGGGGCGAGAGCCCTCCAACACTCAACTCGCCCAGATTCTGGAATACGATCTGTGAAAATGTAGTCACTGCGGCTGCGTGAGGTGGCACGGCATCCAATTTTTTCAATTTCTGACTAATCCAACGCACCTGAGGTGGCCGTTCATTTCGAAGAATATGGGAAAGTATTGCACTTTCAGGAATGTGCTTCAAAATGGGCATCTATCACTCTCTGCTGTCTTGATTGAAGCTCTTTCTATGACCAACTGAAATTTCGAGAAAAACAATCTTATTTCGGTAGTTAGAAGACAAGGGTCAAACTATTTCATTCACTACACTGCCGCCTTTTCGCTTGTCTCCGTTCGAAAGCCTTATGGAATTTTGAGAAAAGCACATATTCGAAAAGTTATTTCTATATATCCGCGTAACGCAGTATGTAACTCAGTCTAAGAGAACGCGCCTCCAATATTATTGTGACCTTGCGGAGACGCAAACTAAGAGCCTATTTCTCATGCTTTTCTTACATCCTAACATTAATTTAGCGCTAGCTGCAACGGTTTTATCGTTTTCAGCATGATAACGTCTAGAACGGAATCTTCACACAAATTTAAATTTGTTTTTAAATGCCACATCTTAGCTTTGTGCCACGTTTAATTTTCTCTCATATATATTGGTGACTGGCCTTCACAAATATTTCTCACTGTACTATGTACATACACATGTAATCACAAATTTTTGGCTTTCATGCAGCTCTCGTGTCATCTCATTACACGCGAATGCTCTGATTTTGAGTAGCTAGGGTAAGCCACTGATCTTACTGTCGAAAACACTACTGTAAAAGAGAGAAACAAGATACAGGTATCCCTTGCCATCACTTCCGTTGTTTGCCCCAAGTGTGTACGGGTGAATGCTAAGAATAGACGCTGCTGCTGTATGCATTGATACTGCTTGCTTGCTGTATACATTGCTTAGTTTTGGTGAGAGTAGCTGACCATTTCAAGCCTGAATTTATTGAAGACCTGTCGTATGGAGCGAACAGAGCATTAAAGACATACGGCAAAAGTTGCCGAACAACAATCACTAGCAACAGTGAATAGAATGATTTAGTGCATGACAGAACAGTAGAAAATAATCAAAAACACGCCTCTGATATGAGTGACTGGGAAGTCAGTAAAAACATGTCTCTGAGACTTAAGTGAGTTAAAACCGTGCAAGCCTTTTCCGGGAAAGAATAATCAGGATTTTTTCTTGTCTCCGAAAGGTATAACTTAGTCTAGT
Organism: Trichostrongylus colubriformis; assembly: GCA_963978905.1. Taxonomy (NCBI): domain Eukaryota; kingdom Metazoa; phylum Nematoda; class Chromadorea; order Rhabditida; family Trichostrongylidae; genus Trichostrongylus; species Trichostrongylus colubriformis. The sequence continues at coordinate 4,880,579 of OZ022256.1, forward strand.
TTTTGCTTTTCCTAGTTAGGTACGGTCCTCACAACTGTGAATAGATTTTATTTTCCGGAACTCGGCTTATATTCTTGGATTGTACTCCCATTTCCATCAAGATTCTCGCAGATTCTCGCACCCCCAATTCTTCACCTGTCGTGCTCTTTTTGGCCTGCACCGTAGCTCCATTTTTTTCCTTTCCGAGCTTATCGTACTTTATCTAAATGTACGTCGTTTAGGGCCCGAACGCACAGACTTTAGTCTCCATTAGATTCAAACTTTTCTCTCCTCATAACCTGTGCTCGATGTTAATTACAATTTTTTCGCTCGTACGGGGTTTCTTTAGCTGCTTTCTTAATGCTCCGTCAGGACCGCAAAATTGATGAGGAGTTCGGTGGTGTAGTGGACAAAATCATAAATCTTGAGCCACGTTTAGGCCTTAGAGGGAGACGATCTTTCGAAACGTCAGGCCTTCAATAAAAAGTTCCACCTGCAACCTCGTTGGCATAGCAGAGAACATTTTAAATAGCCTCTGTTACTTTGTACCGGAACACTTTGGAGTATTAACAGTTCATCGCCAACCATTTCGTCCATCGCACGGTACTGCGCTCAGCACACTTTGCTCAGTTACGTAATGTGCATATGTTCGATGCCCAATCAGCACCGATAAATCAGTAATGAATAATAAACCAACCACAACAACCTAGTTCTAGAGTATATGTATTACGTGCAGTTGCGGGTGCTAGCCAGCTGGTATCTCTGTAAGGTCATGTTCATGCTTCACGCCTGCAGGGCGTGGTTGCGTTCACAGGCAGCGAAGCAAAGTGGTATGGGGGCGTCAGAGACGACTCAGGCAACGATACACCGTGGCATTGAAGGAGACGCGGGAAACGCAGCCACGCCTTACTGCCGGCGACGTAATGTATGAACGTGGACTAAACAGCCAACACTTTATGAAAGCTCGAAGGGTTTAGCTGCTTAAATATTTTGTGAACACAGATTCCCGGATTATTGTGACAACCAGTCGGATTGGCCGGCTGACGCCGGCCAATCCGACTGGTCCGGGCCGGCTTCGCCGGCCCGGGAGCCGGCTACGCCGGCCTTATAGGGGGCGACTCTCGGCTCGCCGCTCAGGCGGCGAGCCGATTTTCGCGGCTGTTGGCGCATATCTCCCCCTCAGGCCGGCATAATTCGCTTTATACTTTGACCCACTGACGACGGGTCTTCTTAGCTGCTCCTGTAACTACCTGCTTACCATAGCATATCTACCCCTTACATTTTCTGATTTTCAGCACGCGCCCCGCCCACTGTGGGCAGGGCGTAACATTGTATATGTGCGCCCCTTATTTCTTCGCTTATATTATACGAGATTATTACGAGATATGATTTTCCCCCCATTCGCCTTCCGAGGCTCCTTATCAGTCCTTATCAGCTGCTATCACTTCCGTTCCCTCACCGTTGATGTCCCCTTACTACCCCCTATATCACTTTAAAAAGTCAGTGTCCCAGCTTTGCTGCGACGCGAGATATGATCTTCCCCCATTCGCCTTCCGAAGCTCCTTATCAGCCCCTTATCAGTTGCTATCAATACCGTTCCCTCACCGTTGATGTCCCCTTACTACCCCCTATATCACTTTGAAAATCCAGTGTCCCAGCTTTGCTGCGACGCGAGATATGATTTTCCCCCCATTCGCCTTCCGAGGCTCCTTATCAGTCCTTATCAGTTGCTATCACTTCCGTTCCCTCACCGTTGATGTCCCCTTACTACCCCCTATATCACTTTAAAAATCCAGGGTCCCAACTTTGCTGCGACGCGATATATGATTTTCCCCCATTCGCTTTCCGAGGCTCCTTATCAGCCCTTATCAGTTGCTATTACTTCCGATTCCTCACCATTGATGTCCCCTTACTACCCCCTATATCACTTTAAAAATTCAGGGTCCCAGCTCTACTGCGACGCGGGATATGAATTTCGTGACAGACAGACAGACGGACGGACAGACAGACAGACGGACAGACAGACAGCCAGACTAAGCCGATTTTATATAGTAGTGATGAGATCCAAAGCACGTTTTTATGTCACTTCAGTCTTCTGCATGATCGAAAGTAGTCACTTTTCGAGGATCGAAGGAGCCATAAGACCTCCTGCTTCCAATATAATTCTTCAGAGCATTGGAGATGGAACCACACTAGTTTTCAACCAAGTATTTTCGTATTTTCGTTTACTACAAATTTTAGATCACTTCACATTTACTGCTGTGGAAATCCCTGGAGGGGTCCCGGACTCCCTTAGCTGTGTGTGATGTGTGTTATCAGCTTAGCGTTCCGAGTGGCTACCCAGCACATTTGCTCTCTTGGTATCATACGAATTATCTGCGAAGAAGATCTGCGAGGCTTGACATTTCACGAGCATCGCTTGGGAATTTCCAAAGATCACATTCTAGGCAAGATCAGCCAAGTGACGGAGAAGCCCACGGTTTCTAAACTGGGGGGAGCTTGGCTGGCATAATACATTTGAAAATGTGGTTTTCTTTTGAAGATCATGGACACTTTGACAGCCCCTTGACATTTGCTGCCGACGCGTGCGCCATCCTCACGCGAAGTATCCTGAGAAATCCAGCCGTCATATAACAGGGCACTTCCGTGAAGGAGAACAACACTGAGGCATGCTCACGAAGTAAGAAGACTTGAAAGTTGGAGTTTGTTTTTTACATCTAATAAGCGTGCAACAGCTCAAGGCCGCTTGAACGACATACTCCTCTTGACTTTTCGTCAATCTCCTGCACAGTTATCCAACATAGGCACCGGCCATAAGGAGAAGGGATCGCGTGGTTAGCAGTATACGGACGATAGGGGTTCCGCTTGACAAATCAGGGAATTCCGACAGCCATAGTCGAAGCACACAGTGAAAATTATGTTATCCGCAGGCCTGCGATGATTCTTCACAATCTTCGCGAGGGCGATGCTTAAACTCCGTAGCAGATAAGAAGGACAAGGCTTCATACCTATACAACTTGCCGTAACCGTTTATGTAAAGGGGAGAGAAGCGAATGTTATTCCCTGGTAATGCATGACCCCTATCGCGAGGAAAATTGAAAAAAATTCAAGGCTTCTGCCTGGGTATATCTCTCTAATCCGCCGTGTACTTCTGATCTCTGTTAATGAATCACCTTTCTGATTTCAAGCTCACTCCTTGTGGAAGAAAAAAGAAGCGATATAAGGTGGTCTCAAAACCGAATTCTGATCATTTATCGGCCAGAAGTCTGTAGAGTTCCACGGGAGGGAAACCCAACACCAGCCATTGTCTTAGTAATGACTTAATAGCCGTGGGTCATATTCAATAAACGTGAAGGTGAGAGAAAGAAAATATAGAATACGGGAGTTGGCCATGGTGGTTTGAAATTTATGGGCCAACCTAATAGTAGTATACCCTAACTCATTCCCTTGTTTTCATGACGCGATTTCCCTGCCCATTTCCACCATACTGCGACATAATAAGTGTGAACTCGCTATAGTTTAGAGTTGTGAGGGAATATGCTGTGAGTCGCATAAGCAACACGTCACACAACAATATGCTGAAATCCAGGGCCAAACATACCGATATAGCGGAAAATAAAATAAAACTCTGCTACAAATCGCTTTGAAATACAACTCTGCTACAAATCGCCTACTACTGTATTTGTAGAGAGTATGTGTTTTCCTTTCCATTTTTATCTGAAGAAAAGATTACATCTACTCAGGTTTCATCATTTTGTATCAGTGCACTCAGCTAAGGAAATTTTTGTTGTAGCTATCTTCAGAAGGTTTTTATTAGAAAATAAGAAGAGGTAGTCATCATGGTCATGGTAACAGATAAGCTGTGCTTTAAAGATATGAAGGTTTTTTTGGCTCTCAAATGTCTATCTTCAGCCATGGAAGTCCCATCATGGATCATTTTGATGGTGCATCTTACTCAAGGCGTATGCGGAATTTTGTTTAATGCTATTGTCATATTTTTGGTCCTGAAAAAAACTCCGAAACAGCTTGCGTCCTACTCGATTCTTATTTTCAACTTCGCCATCTGCGATTTGGTAGCTTGTGCCTCTGCACTGTTTGTGCAACACAGGTATACAGGCTAATTGATCATGTTTTTGTAGAATTTTGATTACCGGGATTGAGCCTGTACGTTGTTCATTAATCCGCTTTGTACCTCTCATCTACAACCCATTATTACATAATAACTTTTCGCATTCCCTCCATTCCCTGCAGTCGATGGTCACGCGAAAGATTTAGCGTTAGGGAAGGATGTTTCCGAAAAATTATTGAAATAAAGAACTTGACCATGCCTCGGTTAACCATGGCATCTTCAACTACTTTCATTTTTCTCCATATGCTCATGGATTCGAAAAGATATTACGATCATAGACATAGAAACTGATACGCCACAGTTTTTCTTCAAAGCATCGTGCTTTTTTTTCGGAATGCCAGAGACGCTGGGCTACGCATGGGCCTAGCAGGCTAAGAAGAATTTGAGAAATGTCAAGGCACCTAGATATGGTCATGGAAAAAAGTTGGATGGCCAAGAGGTGAATTGTTTCGCATGCAAATACTACTTCATTCTTATTCTCACTACTCAGTAAAGGTAGGGTAGGATAAAATAAGGAAAGAGACATGAAACAGGTAGAATATTACAACGCAGATGCGCAACATTGCAACAGCAAGGATGAAGAATCATGCTGAAGCCCTTCCGTCAAATGTGATAGATCAAGGAGTTTGACCATGAATGCCGGGTGGAGGGAAGAGTAACTTACGCTAACTTCCTAGAGAGCGCTAGCGCGGTGGCTATGTTGTTCACTAGTTGGGCTAGCGCACAATACTGCGCGCATACCATTGTGGACGTCAGTGGGTCGAACAGATTTGCTTGTTTCTATAAATTTACTTGCTTCCCATCACCACATTACGCTCCGCTCATTGTGAGCGGGTTTTAGCTCAATTAAGTGTTAAAAATAGATTGGACATTGGTAATTTCTACCGATTTTCTCCTGGTCTCAAAAGTGCTCGAAGGTCTCAAGAGTTATGTGTTTTCCGAGTTCTCTTTTCTTGAACCCTCGGCATTATGTTCAAATTATCCGTGTATTGCTTTGCCGAACGAGGTTTTTAGATGGATCAGTTTTATCAACGGCCTGACGTTTCGACCCTTTCGTCGTCTTCAGAGGCCCTGTGATCCACCGAGAGTGGTAGACTTAGGACATGAGTCGCACTTTATACTAACAAGAGACGGTAGCGACGTACTATCACTCTAGGTGGATCACGGGGCCTCTGAAGACATTGAAAGAGTCGAAACGTCAGGCCGTTGATAAGGTGATCCACTTACAAACCTCGTTCGGTAAAGCAAAATACGGGTAATTAGTTATGAGTTTTCGTTGTAAGGATTGCTCGTTCGGGGAGCCAACTGTTCTCAGACCTTTTTCATGACGTTCAGAAACTCTCTCTGACCTTATTCCACCTTGCTCCCACGTTTGGGTCATACTGGAACCCAATTAAAATAGTTTTTGTCTAAAAACGGGACATACCAGCGCACCCTCCGTGGGCGGAGCTAATGGCCTATGTGTACTCTTTGTTTCTTGTCCTACCCATTTCTAACTTGTCCCCATTTCCACAGGTCGTTTTTCATATAATACCTAATTTCGTGACCGAGGGACAGAGGGATGGACGTACAGACAGGCGAAGCGTCTTATATATACTAGTAGGGATACTGAGAAAATATAGTGATCCGAGAGGAGCGCAGCGATTCTACCTTGCTTATTTATTTATTTTTTTATTTACACTCACTGGTGCGATCTAAGAACACGAATAAGTTCGCAAGAGTGGAAAACATTCAGATAGTAAAGGAAAATGGCATGCTATCCGACAAGCACGAGCTACTTCGCTTGCAGAAACTACTGGTAATTGTGCCAAGGTATGGCAAAGGGAACAGGTTATTCTCCTCTTATGGTGCGTGAATGAGCCTAAAGCGAGATCCTTGTTCCATACCCAGAACGCAATATGTCAACGTACTGGGGCTTGCTGACAACTCAACGAACGATCAAGACTCCAGGCGAAAGGCACAGGGACATTCAGCGATGATGTTCACGCCACCTTATGACACATAAGCTATAATCATGCGAAAAAAAAAGAATTCAGCGACGTAGTCACGATACATGTGAGGAGCTACCCATTGAACACGACCGAGTAACCACGAGTAGGCTGCAGAACTACTCGTGGTTACTCGGTACTTGCTGTTCTTTTGCATTCGAGTCCTATTATAACTCGTGTGTCCGTTAAGCCTCCATTCGGGTCCCCAGATCATAACGTGGTTTCCTTTGAAATTGAAACATCTTTGACAAGCCTCGATCTTCCCAAACTTTGACAAGACTGATTACTTGAGTTTGTCATCCAATTTTTTCGGTTGATTGGTGGAGGCTTCTCCAAGGATACGCATCCGTCGAAGACCTCTATGAAAGATTCTGTGATGTAGTATATTCTGGTCTAGCACTATATGTTCCTCTTAGAGAAAAAAAAACAAAAGTATACGTTATCCTAGACATATAATGAGCCTGATATATCAAGAATTGCGTCTTTTCAGTGAATCAACCGATTACTCTCATGATCCACAATACAGAACTGTCTGCATGCAGCTAGACCAACATCTAAAATTTTTTGGCAAATCAAGAAAACGTGCATCAAGCAAACCGGATATAAATCTAATTTTCTCATTGATCAAAGCTAAAAGTGGGCCTCATTTCAATTTTTCTGTATTATTCGATGAGCTAGGTAACAGATTTGTGAGTGACAGCAAAAAGGCTGGAGCTTCTTCTTCTCCTCAATTTATTCACAACAGCAGGATTTGATAGCTCCCCTTTTTTCGATCGATGTCGATGTTCCTCCGAGCTCAAAGAGATTATTAGTCGCTCGCATGATGTTTGGAGTTTCTCAACTCATTGAAACGGTCTACTCCAATCATAGTGGATGGGATTTCCCAAATAGTTCACAAAAACGGTACGCATCACTCCACCGGCCTTTAGCTATACCTTTCAATATTTCTCTTTTGTTCAGTGATGTTCCAAGAATATGGAAGAATATAATCACTGCAATCTATAAATCCAGTAGCTCTGCTTCATTATCTAACTTTCGACCAATAAGCATAACCCCATCGCCAGTCAAGGTTTTGGAAAGGTGGTTCGAGATGCCATTGCAGAATGGTCTTTTAAAAGTCATGCAATTCCATCTGAGCAGCACGGTTTCACCGCCGAGGCCTCCACAGTCGCTCGACTTGAAGATACTTTTTTTCACTGGAGTATGGCGATAAGCAAGGGATGCACTGTGAATATTGTTCACTTTGGTCTATCGAAAGCATTTGATAGAGTGAACCATCATAAGCTTCTCTAAACTGGATCAGTGGCGCTATTGAACTGGAATCGCTTCTACATGTCAAACAGAACAATGGATGTTAGAGCTGATAGTTCTTTTCCCGATCTCTCTGAACGTCCAAATGGAGTTCCACAAGGAGGAGTCCTATCGCCTTGCTTTTTCTTGCCTATACCTATAATCTTCCGATGAAATTGAAAATCATCCGTCAGAAATAGTTCAACTTTATGCAAATGATACCAAGGCAGACAGCGCCTGTAAGGATGATAGTAGGATGGAGATTCTAATGCTCTATCGCAATCCATTACTAACATGATGGACTGAACTTCAACATGGGCTATTCCAGTCACCCTCTCCAAAGCACTTGTTTTCCAGTGGCAGACGCGCACCTTTAGAATACAGGGTATATGAAACTTACAGGAAACTGTGACTAGAGTGCGCAATTTAGGAGCTCATTAGACAATAGTATGAGCTTTGAAACGCATATAAACTTGAGTGTTCGCAAAGCTCTTTCTACCCTTTTCTTGATCTACAGGAACATAAAATGTAATGATGCCACAATTTTGCTGCAGCTTTACAAAGCATATGCTTTGCCTGCGCTGGAGTAGGGCTCCCATATTCGTAGCTCCTACACAAGGAATCTTCAAGCAAAATTGGAAAAGCTGCAACATATCTTCACTAGAGTTCTACTGGCTAGGAGTAATACACATCCGCGAAGCATCATGCCTAATTACAATATGAGGCTGAAATCTTTCAAACTGAAACCCTTTCGCATCGACGCTTGGTCAACGACTTGGTTTTTCGCTTCAAACTACTCATAGGATGACGAAATTGGATGACAAACTCAAGTAATCAGCCTTGTCAACGTTTGGGAAGATCGAGGCTTGTCAGAGATGGTTTTAATTTCAAAAGAAACCACGTTATGATCTAGGGGCCCAAATGGAGGCTTAACGGACACACGAGTTATAATAGGACTCGAAGGCAAAAGAACAGCACGTACCGAGTAACCACGAGTAGGCTGCAGAACTACTCGTGGTTACTCAGTACGTGCTGTTCTTTTGTCCCCATCATATGCTGAACTAAACCACAGCAATCAAAAAATCCATGAATCTGTTTGCAATGGAGTTTCTTTTTTGTGAGAGACCCAGTCTACATCGATGTTGAAGTCGCCTAAAATCATTAGATGTATACCATGCAGGGAAAGATCCAACAGTGTATCTATCGATTAGGTCCCCATCATCAGCCGTATTACAGTTAGATGGTCGGTAAAAGAGAATTATTCTAAACGGGAAACGATAGAACCTACCAACTCCAATCACAAGAAAGTCGGCTTTCATACCCAAAGGTTGGTCAACTGCTATCAGGTTAATATATTCTTTAGCGAGACAATGACCCCGCCATCTCTGCTGTACTACTATCAACACGGAAAATCCTGTAGAGAAACTTAGGGCTGATTTCAGAACTCAATATGTTGGAAGTTAGTCACGTTTCTGTGATAAAACTCAAGTCTGGTTTATAAATGGCAGGATTAAGTAAAGGTGGTGCAGTTTATTAGACAAGCTACGTGACTTGAGAAGGGGACAAGTGAGGCCAGGTAAATTATCATGCAGATTCAGGAGTTTTCCTGAGATCTCCACTTAGGAAGATCACCAACACGTCGCATTTCCCCTCGATAGACAACCCTAGCGCAGATGTTTCAATTAATGTTGCGTTCGCGACATTCTTGTCTCATTTCACCGTCCTCGAGTCGCTCCATACGAGTCATACTTTTATGAAGATAGTCGTAGGGGAATGTAGAGTTACGCAGTCTGTAAGAATTTGCTAACGCAGACCAGTGTGATTCATAGAGTAATACAACTTCGGGTAAACGATTAGAGGGCAGTACATAGCTAAAGAGGTAGAGGAGGTTTATCTGGTTGTGAAGGTTTCTCTTTGCTCAAGCAAGTACCACGTTTACGTTGTCTTCTAAATCGCGGTGTCTAACGGAAGGAGCAACGTTCCCTGAAGTTCCCGATATATCAGAAATAACGATGTTCTAGCTCTCTTGCCAGGTTCGATTTCATCTGCTATTTCTTAAGGGATTTTAAAAGGGAGGGCTAAAACCATTTTTTCTACAAGTGGATCCTTATTTCGCTTTTAAATGGCTTTCAAGTTTCTGATGTAGTTAACTTAGAGTAGTCAATTACTCTCAATTCAGCATTACTCTTATCTTGGCAAGATATACTAGATAAGCTCTGGACCACTTCCCCAACAGGCTCTTTAGCTTTTTGTCATTGGCCCCTTGTAGTGGTAGTTAACCAGCTAGTTGAATAGAAAAACAAATAGCTGGAGAGAACATATCGAATACAATAAAGAGCTCACACTGCACCGACCAACCACGGCCGCGGAATGAATCGAATGTTTTTTAACATAAATGGAACCTATCTCCAGTTTTCCAAAGCTTGAAGGGTACCATTTTGAGCGGAGACCAGGTAAGCCGCAAAAATAAGGGATATGTTAATATCCCTGTCTCAGGATCAAAAATTGGGCGATATGTTGCATTCACTGAGAAAATATAGTGATCAGGGAGAAGCGCAATGAGTCTGCCTCCAGTTTTGCAGAGCTGAAGGTGTACCACTTTGGGTGCAGAGTTGGGTAAGTAGCAAAAATATGGGATATGTTGGTATCCTTTCCCGAAATCAAAATTTGGGAGATATACAGATAATGAAGTTAAGCGATTCGCGCGCAAAATGCATAATATTTGAAAAGACTTCTTGCATCTTGCGAAGAGCATAGCCATAAAGCCGTGGAAGATGATCAAAGATAGTAGCGAAGAAGACTTCCTCTGATTAAAAGCAGTGATCAGGGAATCTAGTGGAAAAACCGAATTCACGTAGCAGGTTTGTTTGAGCTGTAGTCGTTGACATGTGGGACTCTGCGCTTGACCATTTTCTCTTTATATCTAGACTTTTAGAATGATCTGTGATGGCCTAGCTATTTATCTACTATCTCAAGGACCATGCTCGTATTTCGGACCTCCGGCTTGCATTATAGGGTAAGTCTCCCCTTATTTCGCCCTAATTTCTTTGATTGTTTCTATTGGAATAAAATGCCACATTTCTAGACACAGTATCATGATTCACTGTTTCACTCACGGACTATGGTCTCTAGCCTTTTCATTTTTATATCGTTACTATATATTAGGGCACGAACAGCCAAGGAACAGCACTATCATATCCATCATTGCTTTGATATATACGCCCTCCTTCCTTCAGCTTGTACGCTTTGGAGTGTTTCTTTTGTCTCTAGCAGCCGTCATAGTTTTTTTTTCACAAGTTTTAGCTATGCGACGTACCTCGCGCGCCACATAGCATTGGTGAGCTACGGACTACGCATAAGAAAACCTGACAGGACTAGCTCAGCAATGTGGTTTAGCAAGGATAGGACGTACAGTTTAATTGAATTCACACTAATATAGGTGCAGTCACTCACTGGTGTCACCCATTAGTCATAGTAATCGGAGTTCTGCGACTGCTCACCACTATGGTAGATCCACTACTTTTTCTACCCTCTACCAGTATTATGGTAGTTATTTGAACCGTCCAGGACTTGGTAAAAAGATTGAATCGTTTTCATTTACTCAATTACCCACTATTGATTGATCTAATCCAAATGGCACTACTCCTCTGACAATAACAGATACTTGCATGTCATCTCAGTGTGCTGACACCTGATGCGACGTCAGCACTCCGCAGAGTGGCTGCGGGTGTACGTGATGGTTGTTTATATAAGTAGGAAGTACTATCACAACGACAATGTGACCTTAGATTGATTGATCCATTATCACAATCGCTCGGACAGACATACAGGCCATCATACAAACCGGCAAACAAACCGATACACAAAGTTAGTGGTTCACATTATAGAAGGATAGCTTGTGCTGCTGTCTTTGTCTCATACTCACATCTATGTGCTGCGCGACTAGTGTTTGTGTGAGTTTGCTGAGTGTACTGGAGTTATAACAGTATAGAACCATAAATTCACGCCAAACTGACGCCGAGTGTTGCTCATGTTTGTCAAGCGATATCTCCTTCCTCATCGCAGCTACTAAGGAAAACCCTTGTGAGCAGCTGCATGGCTATGGTGCGTAACGCAAGAATAGCCAGGGAGCATAGGTACCAGGGCCATTTTTGTCTCAATACATCTGCTGGGTTTCTATCTCCGAGCTGAAACTTCCTGCCTGTGCAGTTTCTTACCAGACGGGCTTCTCTGACAGCTATCGCAAAATTTTCGTCTCTAATTGATGCCCATGATTCGAGCACGACCTTAGAAGAGAAATCGGCTGTATCTGTTGGAGGAGTATGGTCACTGTAGAGTTCAACTGTGACCATCCCGATTTGGGGCAGATTACACTAGACGTAAGTGGAAAGTGGACAGTTAGCCAAAAATTGTGCCCCTAGCAGTGGTGCGCATTCATTGTTGATGCGTCACAGCTATTTAGTTCAATTAGTTCATCACAGTACTGATCCTAATAAGGCATGGTGACTGCAGTATACACGGCACTTCGCCTTAAGAGTCATCCAATCCCGGATTCTGTATGATTATCTTGCGAATGTTCGCAAAATCTTAAACGCGATACTTAGTGAATCTCCACAGCAAAATTAACTGTGAGCGAGCTAGAAACTAGATGAGAAGAAGACGGTGGACTGAAACAGCACAGCATTGAAGCATTTTCCTTGTAGAAGAGAACAAATTGACAAACTTCTGACAACGAGCACAGCTTTTGATGTATGGCTGAAAATGAAAAATGCAGACTTTCCTCACGCTTTACCCTGTATTGTACAAGAAAATTGAAGTCTCGCTACTTTTTACAGGTTCTGATGTCCACAGTCAGCGATGACGAAGCTGTGTTGAAAGCCGAGCTTGAGAGGAAATTCGGATACACGGCTAGCCTGGAAACTGTTAGCGGTACTATGAATATTTATAACTGGAGACTGATACTGTGCTTGCTGCATGGTGCAGCATTGGTCGTGCCTGTGTACATCGCGGTCGTCATACTGAGAAGGCTAATAATCTCAAAGCTGAGCAGTGAAATGGTCATGTCTGACAGCACCCGCCGTATGCAATCGCAGTTGCTCATGGTAACTACATTCTCCTCCAATTGAGCAGAGCATTAGATATTGGTGATACTTGTCCTGTTCTTACTTATATCCTTTTTTGCTCTGCTAGAGATTTACAATATTTTTCGCCGATGATAATGAGGATCGTTGTTGCCATACCTTTTCAAAGCAGACTACTGTATTTCATAGAAGAGCACAAATTCTAAAATATCACTTACTGTTGTCAGTGGCCCCTTGCTAACACTCACACCGCTTATGAATGCCATCCTTTCAAAGGATTTCAGAGCGACGTCGGCTTGGGAGAGTCTTTAAGCTTCTTCCGCATATGTAAGTAGTAAGATCGAAGAAGAACCACAGATCAGATAGAGTGATGTTTAGGTTCTACGGAGGATGAGGGAAAGCTGTCCAACTACAGCGCAGAAATTCGATTTAGCTTCATTTAATGGATATTCAGAATTGCAATGCTAAACCTTGATCTTGCAAATGAATTTCGGCAAATAATTGGTGGTTTGCCTCATTTGCTCAGCTGCTGAGCGTGGAGATCGGTACTGATAGTGGCTTTCTCATGCACAGTACATTTCAGTGTGGTCCGTGTACATCGAGGTGGACAATGTGCACCTCATTTCGCCCTTGGAACTGTGACATCTAGCCTCAAAGTAATGCCAAAGAGAGATTGTCAGCTAAGCGGTGGGTAGAGGATCATGGCAACTCCTTCAGTGTCGCTCCAGCAACCTGCATGTTTGAACCGAAGTGATGAGAGCAGCACAGATGCTGAGGGCCGGAAACAAAATTCCATGGAGGAAAGGTAGATCGAGTGAGTATATCTATCAAAAGCGGAATAGCTTTGGTAATCCGTAGGGTTCAGGATATCAATGTAATTCAAAATTTCGAATTGAAAATGGCGTGCAAATTTGAAAGAGTATGACAAATCTTTCCATCTAATCTGACCCCCTTCCTCAATTCTAGCTAATCGAGAGGGAACGGCAAAGTTTCCACAAGTTCTGACAGAGAATCGTACCGAATCAAAAGGATATCGGATCTTTGTCAAATCATGCTCCTACAGTACCGCTCACGTTCAGTGAATAAAAAACGCCTCGCGACGGATTAATCTGGGACAAACCGTCGCACCGTCATAACATCGTTCAAGGTGGATAAAATGGGAAGATGTTAAGAGCTTTGGATTCATCTCGATGAGGCGAGTTCAACAATATATGAAATGTCAAATTTTGATGAACTTCTTTTCTTGAAAACCGCGCGAAAACGCGCTTTCGCGTTTTTTCGCTATAAATCGATTGATTATTAATTTTTGATTGGGTTGTATACATTTTCGGAGTCAACTCGTCGAGCTTTACAAGAAAATATTACAAGTTTTAGATTTTCTTGAACTAGGCACTTGGCCATTCTCACATTGTGAGAATGGCCAAGTGCCTAGTTCAAGAAAATCTAAAACTTGTAATATTTTCTTGTAAAGCTCGACGAAATGACTCCGAAAATGTATACAAACCCAATCAAAAATTAATAATCAATTGATTCATAGCGAAAAAACGCGAAAGCGCGTTTTCGCGCGATTTTCAAGAAGATTGCTCATCAAAATTTGACATTTCATATATTGTTGAACTCGCCTCATCGAGATGAATCCAAAGCTCTTAACATCTTCCCATTTTATCCACCTTGAACGATGTTATGACGGTGCGACGGTTTGTCCCAGATTAATCCTTCGCGAGGCGTTTTTTATTCACTGAGCGTGAGCGGTATTGTATTCACCTACGAATGTGATGAGGAGGTTGAAGCAAGAAAAGTCGGAGTATGTAGAGGGAGTACAATAAATTACAGTAACCTGCGCTCCTTCGCCCATAAACTCTTCTCTCAGATTCAGACTGCTATCTTGCCAATCACCGGAAGGTCTTTCTTCTCACTGTTGGCGCCTGTAGGAATAAGTGGCTTCGGAACGACAATGCTCTACCACACCTGTACCTTCAAGGCCTACCGTTCAACTGTGAGTAGGACAGAAATCTTTGTCGACGTATGCTGATCTGCAGGCAGTCTAATAGTACTACAATGTTTAATAGGTTTTTTTGAGTATTAGCTGTATACACGTGACTCGAAGCACTTGCGCTATGTTTGCCTTTTGTGAAATAGGTAAGTGCATTTTTCATTAAGTTCGAAAGCCATGCTTGTGCTCTTTCGACTGACCAGCTCAGGAGCAACTATGTCATCGTATGAGATACGAAATTTAGTAGTTGTGCTTTGAGGAAATGTGCATGTGATTTATGATGTGTGTGATAGGTTTGCTTCTTTAAATTCACGTTCTATTCAATAATTCTTTTGTAATTGTTAGTTGCTGCCAAATATCACTGGAAATGCTTTTTCTGGGATTGCAGTAATCCTCGGATAGTCGGTAATGAAATCTTCATAATTTCAGGCGCTCACTGTGCAAGCTGTTCTTCCCACTTTGTACCTAGCCTCTTCTTCGATTTATTTTGCAGAACAGCTGTATAGCTATCGTAACCAGTTATTCGAGTATCTAGTATTTATTCTGCTAAACTTCACTCCGATGTTAACACCACTCACATCATTATACTTCATTGGTCCGTATCGCGTTTGGATGCAAAATACTTTTCTATTTCGAGCTAAAGTCGCACAACCACTTTCAAAAGCCAGGGTACAAGTGGTTAGTGTAGATATTACGCGTAATACATTGTAGTCTGACTTCGTTTACAGTGATCTATGAGCAAATACAGCCATGAGTTAGGTGGTGTGTGAAACTTCTGTCACGGATGCGTTGCATGATTAAAAATATCTTTCGTGCGAAAATTGTGGTTAAAAGGAGGTGATAAAGTGCAAAAACATCTGTTTCGCTCTCTATGGATCCTTTCTTGCTGACGAATTTACATTAAGATCATGTCGCATTTCAATGTTCTGTAATTATGAACCGTTAGATGGTCAGGAAAACTTTCTCATAACTTGCACCTGTGTCTATGAGCAATAGTGCACTTACAATGTCTTTAGATACAACCCATGCAAAGAGTGATAAACCCATGCTTTGGAGTTTATTTTGTTGCCTTTTATTCCTGGAACATTCATGGAAAATAAAGGATTTCTTGTGCGGTGGGTGAAGGCGCGTCATTCTCTAGACACAATAAAATTGAGCTACGCCTGAGCCAAAAAACTGATAGGAGTTAGAAATTAAATGCATGGAGCAAGCAATAGGAGGGAGAGTTAAAGAGGCAAGAGCTGGTGTGGGCGAAGGAAGGGTCATGGGTTCGCACTCATACACGTTCAGTGGAGAAAATCGACACAAAAGTTCTTGCGGCTCCTAGAGCTAAGCAATAGTCATGCTCTACCGTTTCTATTGGATTTCAGTGGAAGTCATTTCTAAATTTTTATCAACAACTCACTCTCAAACGGAGCATTCCCATTTCTAAGAAATGAAACCTACGCAAGAGTCTTACCGTTTTGACATTAAATAACACTATTACCACGACTTTATTCTGTATAATGAGCGGGAAGAGTCTTGCTCTTCCTGCGTCACTATAAGAATCTTTTGGCCAGCACATTAATTGTCCCCCACATACCATGGCTAGGCCATATTCAAACCAAAGTGCGTCTTTGATATTACTGGCATGGTATGGTACTCAAGTGCTTCAATTTTTGTCAGGAAAACTATTAGAGAATAGATTGGATGAGTACAGAATAATATAGCACATACAGTGCTTTTCCAAATCCTTAAAGCAACAAATGGTACTTAGTATGATTGCATATTCACACAACTAAAACTGGAAGCAGTTCTTTATTGGTCCACTTAGATTAACACACTTATGAGATTGCAATAACAAACGTTTAGAATTCTCACAGGTTGACAGCATCTTAGTTTTAAATTTCTCTGAGCAAAAAAAAGTGGCTCAAAGAACATTCGCAATCGCTGCTAGTGCTATGTTTATCCTATACATCATACCATATACTATACATATATATAAAGCAGAAGTTTGGTGTGTTTGTGTGTGTGTGTGTCCGTCCGTCTGTTACATGCACTCTTAGTTCAACCAGAAGTTTGCCGCAATTGTGTGAATCTGTTTGTCACGTTGCACCTTTAGTTCAAACGTGGAGAGCTCGGGCAAGTTAGGAGTGTTTAGGGGTTGACCAAAGTGCACGAAGATCGTAACACGAAGGTCATAAGAACTAAGCCTAGCCCCGCCCACCGTGAGCGGGGCTTGCGCAGAAATCGTACTAGCGGATACTGCCGGTGTTCAAATTTAAGTCCACACTCAGGTTCCAAAAATCAGGCAAGCTAGGAATGGACCTGTAGGGGTCGGGCAAGTTATGGATGGGTTGGGGTGAGCCAAAATGTACGGAGCACATGAGAGGCAAGTTAAAACCAGAAGTTTGGTTGTGCGTGTGTGTGCGTGTATGTGACTGTTTGTCATATAATCTACTCTCAACTCAACTACAACGTGGAGAGGTCGGGCAAGTTGGGGATGGGTAGGGGTTGACCAAAGTGTGCGAAGCTCATTGAGAACTAAACCTAGCTCCGCCCACCGTGAGCGGGGCTTGCGCACAAATGGTCAAAAAATCTTAAGAGTGGGCCTGTAGAGATCGGGCAAGTTAGGATTCGGTAGGGCCTCATCTCAACTGTATCCTGGAGGGTCGGGGGAGTTAGGAGTGGGTAGGGGCTGACCTAAGCGTATAAAGCACATAAGAACTAAGCCTAGCTCCGCCTACCATGGGCGGGGTATGCGCCGAAATCGATGAATAAACGAATTTAGGTCCTCGCTCAGGTGCTGAAAATCGGGCAAGTTAGGAAAGGGTCTGTTGAATTTGTGCAGTAAGGTCTGGGTGGGACTGACCAGAGTGAAGGGAGCACACAACAAGCAAATCAGGCACGGGCCTGTGGAGGTCGGGCAGGTTAGGATTGGGTAGGGGCTATGTGTACGGAGCACATAAGTTCTAAACCTAGCTCCGCCTACCATGGACGGGGCCTGCGCCGAAATCGATGGGTGAGCAAATTCAAGTCCTCGCCTGGGTTTCGAAAATTGGGAAGGTCAGGAATTGGTCTGTTCAGGTCGTGCGAGTAAGGAATGGGTAGAGACTGACCAAAGTGTAGGAAGCACCCAAGAAGCAAGTTAGGAACGGGCCTGTAGAGGTAGGGCAAGTTAGGATGGCGTAGGGGCAAAATCGGGAAGGTCAGGAATTGGTCTGTTCAGGTCGTGCGAGTAAGGAATGGGTAGAGACTGACCAAAGTGTAGGGATTAAGGGTACGGAGCACATAAGTTTCAAGCCTAGCTCCGCCCACCATGGGCGGGGCTTGCGCCGAAATCGATGAATAAACGAATTTGGGTCCTCGCTCAGGTGCTGAAAATCGGGCAAGTTAGGAAAGGGTCTGTCGAATTTGCGCAGTAAGGTCTGGGGTGGGACTGACCAGAGTGAAGGGAGCACACAACAAGCAAATCAGACACGGGCCTGTGGAGGTCGGGCAGGTTACGATTGGGTAGGGGCCATGTGTACGCAGCACATAAGTTCTGAGCCTAGCCCCGCCCACCGTGGGCGGAGCCTGCGCCGAAACCGATACTACTTACTTACTTGGATACTTGGATGCTCCTATCGGCTTGTCGGCGCGGAGCCCATCTTCCGCCGCAGATCGCGGTCTCTCGCTGCAGTTGGCCACGGTTTGGAGTCGCGTCTGAAACGGTAGAACAGTCTTGTGGTTTGTCGAATAGAATCTGCCCAGCGTATCGGAGGTCTGCCCATCGGCCTCTTGACGTCTCGCGGTCTCCAGTCGGTGACTGCTCGCGTCCACCGTCCGTCGGTCCTCCGTTGAATATGTCCGGCCCATTTGTGCTTGCTTCGGGCCATGTAATCGAGCGGGTCTGCCAGTCCTGATCTCTTGCGCATGCCCTCGCTACTCAGTCCTTCATTCCTCTGCCGGTAAGTGGTTTATCCAAGCAGGTGTCTCTCCACCGCGCGGTGGGCGGTTCTGATGCGGCTCAGTGTCGTGCTAGTGTATGCCCACGTCTCCGATCCGTAGCACAGTGCGGGGAGTACGCATGTGTTGAAGAGGGTGGCCTTCATCTCGCGGTCCCGTAGTGTGCTGAGCGCCTCCTTGATGTTGTTGTATGCTGCCCAACCGGCTCTCGTCCGTCTCGTCATCTCCAAAGTCAGCGTGTTTTTGGCGTTGATGGCCCTACCAAGGCAGATGTACTCGGTCGCCTCCTCTATAGGTTCACCATTCAGCCTGATCGCTCTATGTGGTTCCGCCTCCGCTGCTGTTTCGTTTCGGATGTATTGCGTCTTTTTGATGTTGATGCGCAGGCCCGCCTTCTCGCTCTCCTTGTTTAACTGATTCAACATCTTCTCCGCCTCGTCCATCGTTCTTGTGATCAGTACTATGTCGTCGGCAAAGCGTAGGTGTGTCAGCTTCTTACCGTCGATTGAGACCCCGTACTGTTCCCAGTCTAGCTGTCGGAATATGATCTCGAGCGCGGCAATGAATAGCATAGGAGATACGGTGTCGCCCTGCTTGACTCCGCGATTCACTGGAATCTTCGATTCATTGGAGAATAGCTTGAGAAGCAGCCAGTTGTTGCTATAGCAGTCGGATAACGCGGCAAGGTATTCCACCTCGATGTTCAGCTTCTCCAGAGCTCGTAGCAGGAATCCGTGACCGATGGCCGAAACCGATGGGCAAGCAAATTCAAGTCCTCGCCTGGGTTCCGAAAATCGGGAAGGTCAGGAATGGATCTGTTCAAGTCGTGCGAGTAAGGAATGGGTAGAGACTGACCAAAGTGTAGGGAGCACACAAGAAGCAAGTTAGCTACGGGCGTGTGGAGGTCGGGCAGGTTAAGATTGGGTAGGAGCCAACCCATGTGTACAGAGTACATAAGTTCTAAGCGTAGCCTGTCCATAATTGTTATATTAGTACACAAAGTGACTGTTTGTCGTCGGTTACCATTAGGAAGTGATGTGTTGTAATCAGGTGTATCTCTCGGCATTCAGTCAGGGCCAATATTTCTTCTAGAACTGATACGTGCACGTCCTCTCGAAACTTTTGATCCTCAAAAGTCAACGCTTCCGAGCGCCTCCGAGCTCACGAAGAAACACCTCCAACTGCAGCCGCTCCTTTTAGCGTGGCCGCCCCTTTCGATTGTGCCTTACACACTTGGATCAACGGTGGGAAGGATCTTCTTCTTCGGATTTTTTGACCATTCCGCTCCATCTTCCACTTTGGTACTACTAAATGCTTCAATTCTATTTTGTGTTCGGATCGAATCCTGATGACATTCTTTAAAGAGGATCTGCCTTCTGTGGGGAAGGGGTTAGAGATGGGTGTGGTGTCTCTTATTTCCAACCAAAGCCGATGATAGTTGGAGGTTTGCTTACAATATGTACAAGCTGCATATTTTTCATTCCCTGCTGCAATGTGTGCTCCCTATACACAGGGCCAATTCCTGCTGCAATGCGCGCGGAGCGCGCATGCGAAAGTCTGCTGCTGAGAGTCGCTCTTTGCTACAAAGCAGAAAGCCCCAAAGCCACCCTGCGGGGGCGGCTAATCCGAGTGCAGGAGGGTTGGCCGGCGTCAGCCGGCCAACTCGACTGGTTTGCTTGAATTCCCCCAAGCGCTAGCCGTCAGCGGACAGCAGCAGTGCACACTGTCGCGTACAATGCTGATTTTCTTCTCACATTCACTCTGCTTCCCTGTACAAGTATTAACCACCTCTTTGCTCCCAGCGCCTCCGTGGCCGTTCGTTCCCACTCCAACGCCCCATCCCGTCGTCTGGCACTTTGAAGAGGCTGTATTCTAACCGGATTTTTTTTTCATCGCGTAAAACTTTGCATGCGGCTCTTGGTAAGCAAGTACAACAACTATACGAGTGACAGAAAAACTCAAGTTTTCGCAGACAGTTCCTTTAAACTCGCTGTGCATAATCGTTGTCAACGATGACGACCGCTTCACCACCACTGTTGTGTTCAATCAGGAGTTTTGTCTTCATGCAGGCATCTGACATCGGTCAGACCGACGATCAAAACTAGTCTAATCGATATCTTCCAAAAGACAGAGGTATAAAGAGGTATAAAAGACATCGATAGAGAGAGATTCCCTCACTGTAAATAGTGTTTTACACATGAGCGGCATGTACTGCGATGAGGACAAGGAAGTTCGCGTTGGCGTTGTCATCCGTAAACTTCGAGGACACTGGAAGCCTGCCAAAGGATCACACAGATCGCTTAAAGCAGTGACAGCGGGTCGGTTAACATGTGCAACTTGTAGACCCAATTGCTACAACAATACGGGAGCCTACGACTCGTGAATGCTTTCTAGAGACAAAAAGGCATGATAGAATAATCTTGGCTATTTTGAAAGATTTCACGGAATAGTCTCGACCGAATGTGCCAGCACGATATACAGGGGTGCCAATAAGAAAAAGGTAATTTTCTCCTCCACTTTTGACCCTACTTTAATCGAACTTCAGCCAACTCTGACAAGGTGTTTTCATCCCCGAAATCAAGAGCACACCTCCCACTATCAGTAAACTCCGTAACAGCCTCCTGCACAAACAGGATCGGGAGATTATTCCGAGTGAACATGATGTTCATCGCCTTCATTCAGAGCCTTGCTGAGGTCCGTTCACTCTGGTCACCTGAGGGGATTCATATTGGGTGGTGTTCTTGAAAATTCCGTTTTTTCGGGTTCCCAGCGCCCTTCGCTCTGGTTCTTGGAAGCCCTTCGCTTCCAAGAACCAGAACGTGCCGTTACCACTGAAACCCCTTCGGAGGGGGGTTTGAGGTATGAAAAATGATTTCGGGTCATAGCAGCGTTCTCAGAGCAGCAAGGGCTCTATGACTCCTACAAACCGAAGGGCCAATCCTTATTGTTAGGAAGCTTTCCACAAAAGACCTACCACGGAATCTGGCTCCACTGTTTTAAGCGGACCTTGATACCGTAGGTGCTCTGAAGTCCGACTGCGCCGACTGAAAGCTCCGTATTTTGATGAAGGTGGGAGTAGTGAGTCAGCTTGCTTCTCTTTTTAAAGGAGCATTTCAGGAGTATTTTTCCCCAATACTTTTATCTCTTTCGTTTCCCTATGTTTTGCATAATATATGTTTTGTATACATAGCAGATGTGAGCTGTGACCAAAATTTCTTTTTTTTTTGTCACCCCCTGCACATGCTTACCGGAAGGTTTGCTACAAAGCGCAATCAGACCGTTCGCTTTGGAAAACGAATGCGACTATGACAAAATGGCCGACATGCAAATCACTTTCAAAATGGGTGAGTGCTCCGCTACATGTATATAACCAGCTAAAGACGTGTCTGTTTACTTTTGTACTTTAACACCCCTAGATCACTCCAGCGTGTTGCGACGCGAGATATGAATTTAGTGACGAGGACATGCAGACATAGACAAGGACATGTGCATGTCCCTGTCACTAAATTCATATCTCGCGTCCCAACACGCTGGAGTGTTCTAGGGGTGTTAAAATACAAATGTAAAAAATAAAAAATTCTGGCGTTAATTCTAGTTCCATCCACAATCGTAGTGGAAGGTGAATGCGATTTGGCCTATACAATGAGTTCAGACGATGTACAAGTCAGTGCTTTTATCCTCCCAGACGAGTTTGGAGCCAATTCACCTACACGGAGAGATGGCATGCTTGGTTGGCCTGGACGGACGTTGATGCGTGATTTGACCCACGAACCATGAAAGTGGGGCGCGCCACCCCTGACTACACCATCTTCGCCTGACTTAGGGGTGGTACAAGGGCATACATGGTGGGTGATTCAAGCTAATAAGGGCTGATAAAGAACGTCGTAGGGCAAATGCTACCTTATTGCACAGGGACACTATTAGCTGTTTACAGCAAGCGATATCCTTTGATCAAGTATAGTAAGAGCCAGTATACGTGAATTTTACGGAATCTCATGCATCGTTCATCACTAGTAGATAACTATGAGTGCGACCACTGTTGCTCAAGTGTTACATGATCAGTAGGTGAACACATTGCTAGTGTCTATAAAAATATGATAAGGAACAGTAAGCAATCAGTAGCCACAGCAATCAATACCAACACCTTAGGCGTTGATCAGAGTTCACGATTCGCTCGATTCAGACGAACTGAAAATTATACATATCGATCAAGCGATTTAGGCCATCGCGCGATCAAGTGATTTAGGCGTAAAGAATACGATTAGGTTGAATGATACGAATGAATCAAGCGAATCGGGCGAGCCGAGCTAATCGCGCAATCGCCTGAATCGCGACCTCTAGACAATGCCTCAAGCATTAAGTGTTCGGTAAGTGAGCACAATAACTAGGTATATGTACATAAATAGCAATGAAATTTTCGACCACTGAATTGCCTGACTTCCTGAAGAGTAACGGATGTTAATGTCTAGAGATGCCAACTGGCTTACGATGACAGAGATCGTATGGGCAATGAGGAACTCTTGCAGTGAATCTCCAAATAAAATCTGGGAATCTAAAAATTCTATATGTGACGCACTGCATATTAAAAAGCGCGCCTCTGAAATTCGGAGAGGACATCGTTTTTTTTTTGACGGGCTTCACCTTTTTTAACACGGTCCGCCTTCCAAGGTCGATTTTGGCGAAGAGGTGTGAAATAATAACTATGTTAGCACGAGTGATATATATCTGATGGTATTATTGCCGTATAGATCGGAGTTACGCGCTGCTGATGTGTCTGCTTTCGTGGTCAAAACCTACACCGATCAGTATAGAGGATTCAAATGAATGATACAACCGATATACCTTGCTGCTGCCTTTAGCCAGTATCGATTGAGCCCACATATTGTATTAGGCAATATGACGCGTATAGCCTGTGTGAGGTCAGCCATTTCTTCATAAACGCGATTCGGACGACCTGACGATCAGGCAAAACGAGAAATACGTATAGATTGGTCGGCGGACAAATTGCCAGATCGCTTGGTTTGCGAGCTCTGAGTACTGCCTTGAACTCAAGCCATAACAACGAATACACGGCACAATGGTGTTTTTCAGTATACAGTGAGATAACCTGGACAATTGATTCTCCACAATGGTGTTTTTCAGTATACAGTAGAGATAACCTGGACAATTGATTCTCGTTCCCCAACTAGCACTTCCTCTCGTTCGCAAATGTCTAGCACTTCTTCGGTCAATGAAAACACAAGTGCCAAGAAATCGTAAGTCAAGGCTACCGCGTCATCACTCCGACACGAAATAACTGTTTTCGAGCCCCCACCCATTCAAAGTAAAAGAAAGAGCTTTGGTATCACAGTGTCCCAGCTCGTGCAGATGTTACATCACAGGATCGGTATGGTTCAGTTGTAAACTGTATTCAGTGACCAATAAATTTACGATAATTTACAATCTTCATATTCCACCACCAGGGCTGAACATAATTAAGCTATCTCCCAATCTTAAAAAAAGGGAGAAAAGAAAATAGAAAGCGTATGGAAGCAAGTGAGTGTGGTGCTTGCAAGAATTATATGTATACTACCTAATCTGAGTAGGTGCGCTTCAGTAGCGCTCATCTCTGGCCGTAAGTGGCTACAAAGTTGCAGACAACAATGCTGATTCGGTAATTGTACTCAAATCCTAGCACCTGTCATTGCTTGACCTAATCCCTGTATGTTATAAACAAGTGTTTGTCCATATTTCAGCCAGTGTGCCAGTCGGTATGCAAGTATGAAAGTCTGTCTGTCCGTCCGCTTGTGATTGATTGTGATAAGGAAGTGGATAGAGAAAAACAACCACGCACGGAGATAAGCAACTAAATGGTCAGCAGCATCAATCTAGCGCAGCGTTCATAGTTTTGGAATTTGTGGAATAGCAGAACTGCGGAATCTGCGGAAAACGATAAAGATACGTATCGATTGAGAGAATTACGGAATTTGCGAAAAAGCACCAGATACGTATCGATACCCATGCTACGAAGAGTCGAGAGGATTAGAGGAACTGAGACGCGGGGAGAGCCTTCATTTCCGCGAATCCCACAATGTCGCAGTTCTCCCAACTAATACCTATTTAATCCTATTCCGCAAATTCCGCATTTCTGCAATTCTGCAAACTCCAAAACTATGAACGCTGCTAAGGATGTGACAGGATAAACGCCTGCTTACTATACTGATCGCGGCTATTTCTCTCCAAGTACTGCCATTTCCTTCCCGCGCGCGCGTGGCTGCGTCGCGGTTTCCTCACTCGGGCGCATAATATTCTCACGTGAGGAACTTTACAATGTATGTATCGTGGGAGACCATTCCAGTGAACAGTTTGGAGTTCGGTCTTGACTGAAATTTAAAGTGTAGAAGTTTATTTGTATATCATGGAACTGTAAACTCTTACAAGAACTAGGTGCACAATCAAATCATACTTCCCAGCTTGCTTTGTTGGATCTGCATAAGTGCTCAATGGAAATACGATGAAGTATCGCAGTAATATTTCAAGTACACATGACAAAAGATTACTGCATTTTATCGGTTGTGCGGCTCTATTTGAGCAATATCAAATATTTGAGCAATATCAATTTTTGGGTGCTAATGTAGTTAGGGAGGGGAGGGGACTCATTTAGACGTTTGTTCCTCACCTGATACATCCTATAATCATCAGTTTCTTGCCTTATGTGTACCTTCACGTGAGCCTCAGGAAAGAGAGGAGGACTTATCCCTCAACTAAGGCTTAGACTGTAACAGGGACAAAAACCACGACAGGCGCCGGGCACAATGGAGTGTGCGCACTCAATTACATTAGCACCAACCTTTGAATAAGAACTTCCAGTGAACCAAATGGACTGAGGCCCTTTACAAAATACCTTGTGCCATTTTTTGTGTGCTTTGTCGTAGAGTACAAAAAGCATGCAAGAGCAGTTTCCGTACTGTACTTTACAAGTATTTAAGCACACTTTCTGCATAATCACTGTTTTTCACTAAAATTGCATGGAATTGCCATTCATTCTCAGGATTTTTAGTCTGCTCATTTTCATACCATATCCATTTCCTTTATATTCACTCCAATCACATTAAAAAGGTATCCAACAAATCAGTTTTAACCCTTACCCTAGGGAGGGAAGGAGCTTCACGTGAATGAACCACTTCTCACGTGAGAAACCAATCCATGCACGTGGCAACGAGTCACCTACCCGAGTGCTTCGTTTCTCCCTAGGCACAGTAACATTCACATTAATATCCGCTCCCTCTACATGAAAAAATCACATATTGCGTTACCTAATCGGGTCTTAGAGGCCACTGTCACTCCAGAAGTCACTGTCACGAGTGTCAGAATTTTAAAAGTTTACAGAAGTCATTTTCCATAACAAGCATCTAGTCACAAAAGATGACTTCAATAGAAAAGATTTTGAAAACACATCAATCTGCTCAACTCTAAACACCAACACATGCATTGTGGGCATCTCATACAAGTAGCAACCGCGCAAGGGAATGTTACTCGCCGTTTAAGTCTTCTTCCAAAAGGACGTAGTGTACGAGTGCGTGTACACCGGATTGCATGGAAATGTGTGTGCGCTGGGAAAGTGAAATGGCAGTACTTGGATAGAAATCCAAACTGTTCACTGAAATGGTCTCCCAAACGCGATACATGCATTGTAAAGTTCCTATCATGAGAATATTATGCGCTCACGTGAGAAAACCGCGACGCAGCCACGCGCGCGCAGGAAAAGAAATGGCAGTACTTGGAGAGAAATAGCCACGATCTACTATACTTATAGTTATTCTGCATTATACTGACGCCGCAGCAGGTGTCAGTACAAAAGAAGAGGGCAGATATGAGAGATGATAGAGGAACAGTACGATATATACCAGGTCAGTTAAAATTGAGCAGATGAAAGCAATTGCAAGTCTTCCATTGAGTCACGGCCGGCTCAGTCTGCTATCAGATTGTGCGCAGAGAGACAGAAACGAATGGGGCCACTCGCACAATCATCTATTTAATGAACTTACACAACGTATTTGTTAAAACACATCGCTGAGCCTGTTTCAAAAACGGGAAAGGGTAAATTCGGCAGATTGCGGATATGAAAGCAGCGGTGCTCAGCAGTGTAGCAGTAGAGAAAAACGAAATAAAACGGCGAAGAAACCGATAAACAGGAACCCGAAAACCATCCTTCTCCTCCCTCTGCTGTGTCACTAGCCTGAGATGGACTGCAGATGGGCTAGAGGCTAAATCAGCCGGCAGCAAACGTCGTCGTGCCCTCGCTCGCAACTCGCCCGACTGATGAACTGCAGAGTGACACGCTGTGCTGTGAGACCGTGTTAAGACTTCAAGTCGCCCTTTTTCAATGCGTGTTTCGGTGCCTTTGAATCACCCTATGCGTACTTCTCATCTAGCAGTGTTAAGCGACGCGAGATACATCGCGTACCTCAAACTGAGTATGCTTGCCGCCTGCAAGTTAGTGGCTGCGACGAGAGAGATGGTAAGAGAAAATAATTCGAATCACATCATAAACACCGTCGCCAAAGTTTTACGCCTATAGATTATGCTGCACCAATGAATGAGCCGCCTAGCATAAGGGAGAATTTAATGAGTTCTCTGCTGAAAGACTGATGAGTTTCTCCTTCAGAGTAATACGTGAAGTCCGCTCCTCACCGGTGCCGTTGACGAGCGAGGCACATTGCGAAGCTGAATATAGTCTTAAATTTGATTACAGCAGAGATTAAGCGACAGATCATACGCGTTCTAACAGTAGTTCTCTCAGTGACAGTAAGAAGTACAAAGATACCGTTGATGCAAATTTAGCATTTCTAGAATAGATATGCAAAGCGAACAACTAGGCCCCATCCCTGATGAGCGAGAACATGCTCTCGCTCTCTCCACTTTAATAGCACTTTGATAAAGAGTCACGCAGACGCCGACGGCATCTTAGACAGCTAGCTGTGGACATTGTTCCGCTCATATAGCAACCCCCATTGACAGCAGTAAAACCAGAAGCCAGACCCGAGCACGGTAAGGACTCCATATTCAACGCCGCTTTCGTGACAAATCATCTATTGTGGACTGTTTCACAACACTTATTTCCTTCATTAACCCTGGAGCCGCCTTCATACTCGGCTGCGCAGGCGTCGACGGCAGCAATTGAAATACCTTGTCAGGCTCAATCGAACCAAGTTTTAGTAGGATGATCGACGCGAAAGCCAGTATGAATTTTATGTGAAAGCTAGCTCGAATCTTCCACATTTTGACATTATGCCAAGGCTCTCTCCACAGATTTGAGCAGGCTGTCGCTACGATCATTGTTCTATGAAAAGAGTGCGTCGCACTAGTGCCGGCTTTGCGGTGAAGACTTCAAAACGGTGTGCGTAAAGCCTATAAAAACGTGTTACTATTCAGTATCCAACATGTTGCCCACCCTTCTCAATAGTAAAAATGAGCCCTGTGAGTTTGCTGTTGGATGAAGGCCACAAGGACTGAACGAAATAAATGTTTCAATCGAGTGGCCATGACCCATATATGAAAACGCGATGGCCGCAGAAGCAGATATACTCTAAAGCTGCAGGTCTTTCGCAGAAAATGTCCTAGTTAGGGAGTCACAATTACATGTCTCCATTTACTAATACACAGAGGCGAAACAGATGGGCAGTTGCGGTGTTTTGCGGCGTTTCTACAGCTCGGAGGGGCGCTCTTTCACCTGCTACTATCCCACTATCTGAATCAGCACGATGTTTTCATAAACGGTGCCCACTTAGCAGCAAAACCGAAGGATGAAGGACAGAAGGAAAAACTGTTACTAGCACGACTAGAGGTAGCAGCTCACCCAAGGAACAGACTCAAGCTACATCACGTCCTCTACCACCGCCACCGGAAAGGTACCCGGATCTTACGCATGTTACCTCAGGCGACAACCTCACACCAAAACGAATTGCTCTGGCTAATATCGATATACCGACTCCACCAACAAGAAGGAAAGTTGCGAATAGAAAGGCTATTTCAGCTAATTAAAGTCCTGTCAGCAGTACTAAAGAGCATTCCTTCAAAATCCAGTCGAAGTCCAATGAATTAGAAGGCCCAATACCGGGAGAAAAAGCTTCCTCGGACACTATTTCAACTGTAGGACAAAATAGTTAGTTTACACATCATTTCGCTTGTATTTTTTCCTACGCCTTAATGAATCAAGAGACATGTTCTTACGGTTCATTTGTATTTCATGATAATGAAAAATTATCTCTGAGAAAAGCTAGATATTTTTTATGGCATCATAAAACTGTTTTTATTTGACCTATTTAGTTACAACAGTTGGAAGCTCAATTTCTTCTATTTCTATCAATGATACTCCTCGTACCAGCAAAAATAAACCGACAGTGAGTACGATTAATCGATTATTACCGAAATATATTACAATACGCAATAACTTCATAGAGCTACATAGCCGCGTTCATACTGTGAGGCAGCTGCGGCGACGGCAGGAATCAGACGCCATTTTCGCCGGTGCCGCAAAGCATGAACGCGGCCCAAACGAACTTTTCTTCATTGGATATCTCATCTTTTGAGACATACGACTGTGGAGAGTTAACAGGGTAATTTTCCGCCACGCTTGGGTTACTTGGATAGCAAAAAGTACGGCCTCAAACTTGCAAACCTTGAGAGACCAGTTTCCAGCTCACGAAACAAGCCGAAGTTTTCTCACTGCCTCCTCCCCACAATAGTCAGAACTTTGAATAGTTCATACCATAAAAGAGAGCCAGGCGAATGTTCAAGTATTGCCGTGTGTGAAGGGGGCGAAGCAGAATTGCTGCAGGGAATGAGTTATTTCTACATTGATACACGCAGAAACGTCAACAGTCTGTCGATGTTTGCGTAAGTCCTCCCCAAAGTTTGTATTTAGCCTGTATGTTGAAGGAACCGGAAGGGGTCCGAAACAAAAGGAAGATGCAAGGAAATGAGCATTTTGTAACGAACACTCTAGGTTAGAAGAAATAACAGGCGAAAAAAACCCGGACTCAAAAGCGCGACGCTGTGCTGTGCATCCGCATCCCATTCGCATCCAACACAGTGACTTTCCGAGTTGTCCGCTGTAAGAGACGGGCCGCGGACCAACGTTAGTTGTAGCACCTGACTCCCAGCGCAGTGGAGAGGCCATTCCCAACTATTAGGTCTGTGTAGAATAAATGGCCAAAACGGAACACTTTTTTCAAAACGCCATAACTTCGCTCAGACAGAACTTTATTTGTCGAATTAAAAACCATTCGAATCTACACAACCTTGCCAACGATCTGGTAAAGAAATATGCCATCATGATCAAATTCTGGATTGCGAAAATTAATGAAGTCAACGATGGCATTTTCAACATGCATCTCTCGGCGAACTCCTTCTGACGCAGGTTTGCATCGAGAACCGGGAAAAAGTGGTAATCCGTCAGGAATAGGTCTGGGGAATAAGGGGGATCAGGGAGCGTCTCGATCAGTTTCTGCCGGGTGACTTGCGAACTATGGGGTTTTGCGTTGTTTTGCGCGCCCGACAAAAACTGATGCAGTTAGGCATCGAGACGCTCCCTCACCCTCCTTATTCCCCAGACCTATCCCTGACGGATTACCACTTTTTCCGGGTTCTCGATGCAAATTTGCGGCAGAAAAATTATGCACGGTAAAAATACCATTCTTGACTTTATCGATTCTTTATTATTGATTATTGATTATTGATTCTGATTCTTGCAATCCACAATTTGATCATGATGACATATTTTCTTTAACAGATCTTGGCAAAATTCTGTAGATTCGAATGGTTTTTATTTCAACAAGTTAACTTGTGTCTGAGCGAAGTTATGGCCATCATGTTTTGCCCATTTATTCTGCACAGACCTAATACATTAGCATTCATGTAAGTACATCTAGAAACAATATAAGAAAGAACAAAGTAAAAAGTAAAAGGAAAAACAAATTTATAATAGAATTATCTCCTTTTGGCACCATGCCAAGGCGTCAAATTGGCGAGTTTGTGCAATGGCGGCCACGGTTCGAATACCGACAGTCAAAAGCACACAAGGAGCGCCAAAAATCATCGATCTATCCGGTATCCGCTCAAATCGAGATGGTCGCCTGCCTATCAATCCCGTAAATGTCAGCCTGTCAATACCAAGGCATGGCAATGGTCTGAAGCATGGAGCCGCGTTCATATTTTGCAGCGCCTGCGTTAAATTACCGCCGTCGCCGCCGGTGCCGCAAAGTATGAGCGGAGTTCAACACTGCTCATTGTCAGGCAAAAAATCTACGACGAAAACTACGCTAGTCTGGCGAGCCCTTCTCCCTGGGAAATCTTTCCTCAGATCCGCATCAACTGACATCGCATATGAGCAGCTGTTTGTGGCAGTAACATCATTCCTTTTTGTAACGAATATTTTACTATCTATGTAGCTATAGATACACAAAATCTATAAGCCGTATAGTCCCAAGTGTGCTGTAACATGTAAAATAGTATCGCACAAACCGTAGCCTTCCTATCATTATGCTGTAGTTCTTCTGCTACACATGTGTGTATGAAGTGAAGGCCACAGAGCCCAAGCAGACAAATTGTAAGATTTCTCCAAATACAGTCAGGATTCTGAAGTGTTTTTTTTTTGTTTTGTTTTGTTTTCACTTGATAACTAAGTTCTGCTGCTGTGCAGTGCGAATGAACCACTCGATCCAGTGAGACCGCACGATTTATGATCCTGTCATAGCCATAATGATGATAATTTTAGCGACCAAGTCTCACAGTGTCGAGGTCTCGCTTGAAGACGGTCACCTACAAGGAAGCGGTATGTTTAGGAAAGCTAATGCAAGTGCCATGATCTATTCCTTATTTTTCCTAAATGCATCCATATGTCCCGAACTCCTTCAAAATGTGAAGATCGTGGTCCCAACACATCACAAATTTTCTGGGGCTATATGAATCTGGAAATCCCTGTAGTTAAGACCAAAAGTTATCTCATTACCTTGGAATTCCCCATCCGATGCTCCTTTCATCCCTACTTCGACCTAATTCCTACCCAATGATGCCAAGTCCTCTCGAATTTCGCAAACAAAAGACAAAGTTTTTTGCAGGCCTTATCGGAATCAAAAAGGTAAATTCTGCTGCTCATATTTCTATGTATCATATGGCTATATCGTTCCACTTTGCTCTCATAGAAACCAAAGAGACCAAAAACGTTCACCTTCAATGTACTAATAAAATGTTTTCACTTTTCTGCTCTAACTAGACTTTCTGAGAGAGCTATTCGCTTACTAACTATGACAGAACGAGACAGAATCGTAGGGGCCCGACCGCTTCGAATTTGCACTTCCTGTGCTAAGCTGTACCATCTCTTACCAGTCGGTGACCAAATAAGATTTATTTAAAAGCAGGCTGAGCTTAGATAGGGCGGAACATGAAAAGATTAGGGTACGAACGACCAAGTGTGACCTGTACGAAATTGAAGAAAAAACGGAATGGAACGGCTGAGAACCCGAAGGAAACAGGCTTATTGCTATTTACTCTCACTTGGAGTCAAAAGGCATTTATTTCGCATCTATTCATACGAGCTCGCTGCGAAATACCCTTCGCTTCTCATCTGCTGATTGAAAGTAGGTTCTAGCGCCGATTGCAGACCTCTGCAAGGACGCCCCTCCTTCCTTTCGTCCGGTAAAATACGACCCCTCTGTTGACGAATCTTCGACTCTCGGTGTACCTGGTGACGATAGCGTCGCGTACGCTGTATTGTGGGTTCCAGGAAGAGATAAGGATCATTGGTGCTGAATGTGAAAAGAGTACTGAATATGAAAGCGGATCCGCTCAGTGGCGTGAATGTAAAGAAAAACTGAACGAAACGGTCGAAATTCCGAGAAATAAGACCCTCTCAGCACGCTTGATTCTCAAGAGGGGCGGGCTCGGCTGAAAAAGGGTCGTGTTGGGATAAAAGTGTCGGCAACCGTTGAAAATATGCAGTCAGAAGCGCTCCTCTTACCTGAACTTTTGCCACATTTAGTCGTCTCGGATGAACAGCTTCTATTTGGGTGACCTACATTGAGAGTTCTCGTTACGCACATTACTAGTACCACCGCCTTTATAAGCCAAAATTACAATTTTGTCCAGGGATTTTCTTGAGAATGCGACCCACCGGCTGCAGAACCATCTCATTGCCATCACCAGCAACGATTATCATCTGATAACCTTCGATATGTTGCATCAACTCCTGCGCCACTGCCCCTTAGTGATTCGGACAGCACCAGTTCATCTGAAATTTTTGTAATACACTTTATATAGCCTGGGAATACTCTGGAGCTCCACCACCTTTCTTGATTTGGAACCTTTCCAGTGGCAAAGCTCAAGGTCTCTCCTGAATATCGTCCCTGTCGTGCCATCCTTTATCATTTATGAGTAACGTCGAAATTGGAACTGCTCCATCAACGTTACCTTGGAGTTCTTGTGTGTGATAATCACTGCAAACCCTAACCGTCGAACCCTAACCCGTTTGCCTTTTTCTCAAGTGCGAGGCTTTATTTAGTAGAGTCTCGTATTTCAGTATATTGGATTGCAAGAAGAGGAGATTTTTCAGGTTGTCGCATTTTTGTTTTAGAAAGATCATAACTCGGCCCATACTGCACTCTTTGCTGTAGAGTGAACATCGTTCGGTTAGCCACACTATTGCTGACACAATACCTTTTCATTATCACACTTCAATGGAACTCTCACAACATGCTATGCGCCAAGTCTTGAAAAGGAGACTGCGAATGGTTACTCTTCTTGATCATTTTGCTCTCAAAGGAGGCTGTGCAGATGCCTGTGAAATGGTTTGGTTAACGCAAGGCCTAGTAAATATGATGGGGCGAGAGCCCTCCAACACTCAACTCGCCCAGATTCTGGAATACGATCTGTGAAAATGTAGTCACTGCGGCTGCGTGAGGTGGCACGGCATCCAATTTTTTCAATTTCTGACTAATCCAACGCACCTGAGATGGTCGTTCACATCTCAACAATATGGGGAAGTATTACAATTCCAGGAATGTGCTTCAAAATGGGCATCTATCACTCTCTGCAGTCCTGATTGAAGCTCTTTCTATGATCAACTGAAATTTCGAGTAAAACAATCTTATTTCGGTAGTTAGAAGACAAGGGTCAAACTATTCCATTCACCACACTGCCGCCTTTTCGCTGGTCTCCGTTCGAAAACCTTATGGAATTTTGAGAAAAGCACATATTCGAAAAGTTATTTCTATATATCTGCGTAACGCAGTATGTAACTCAGTCTAAGTAAACGCGCCCCCAACATTATTGTGACCTTGTGGAGACGCAAACTCAGAGCTTTATTTCTTATGCTTGTCTTATATCCTAACATTAATTTAGCGCTAGCTGCTACGGTTTTATCGTTTTCAGCATGATAACGTCTAGAACGGAATTTTCACACAAATTCAAATTTGTTTTTAAATGCCACATCTTTGCTTTGTGCCACGTTTAATTTTCTCTCATATATATTGGTGACTGGCCCTCACAAATATTTCTCACTGTGCTATGTACATACACATGTAATCACAAATTTTTGGCTTTCATGGAGTAGCTAGAGTAAGCCACTGATCTTACTGTCGAAAGCACTACTGTAAAAGAGAGAAACAAAATACAGGTATCCCTTGCCATCACTTCCGTTGTTTGCCCCAAGTGTGTACGGGTGAATGCTAAGAATAGACGCTGCTGCTGTATGCATTGATACTTCTTGCTTGCTGTATACATTGCTTAGTTTTGGTGAAAGTAGCTGACCATTTCAAGCCTGAATTTATTGGAGACCTGTCGTGTGGAGTGAACAGAGCCTTAAAGACATACGGCAAACGTTGCCGAACAACAATCACTAGCAACAGTGAATAGAATGATTTAGTGTACGATAGAACACTAGAAAATAATCAAAAACACGCCTCTGATATGAGCGACTGGGAAGTCAGTAAAAACATGTCTCTGAGACTTAAGTGAGTAAAAACCGTGCAAGCCTTTTCCGGGAGAGATTAATCAGGATTTTTTCTTGTCTCCGAAAGGTATAACTTAGTCTAGTTTTTGCTTTTCCTAGTTAGGTACGGTCCTCACAACTGTGAATAGATTTTATTTCCCGGAACTCGGCTTATATTCTTGGATTGTACTCCTATTTCCATCAAGATTCTCGCAGATTCTCGCACCCCCAGTTCTTCACCTGTCGTGCTCTTTTTGGCCTGCACCGTAGCTCCATTTTTTCCTTTCCGAGCTTATCGTACTTTATCTAAATGTACGTCTTTAGGGCTCGAACGCACAGACTTTAGTCTCCATTAGATTCAAACTTTTCTCTCCTCATAACCTCTGCTCGATGTTAATTACAATTTTTTCGCTCGTACGGGGTTTCTTTAGCTGCTTTCTTAATGCTCCGTCAGGACCGCAAAATTGATGAGGAGTTCGGTGGTGTAGTGGACAAAGTCATAAATCTTGAGCCACGTTTAGGCCTTAGAGGGAGACGATCTTTCGAAACGTCAGGCCTTCAATAAAGAGTTCCACCTGCAACCTCGTTGGCATAGCAGAGAACATTGTAAATAGCCTCTGTTACTTTGTACCGGCAATACTTTGGAGTATTAATAGTTCATCGCCAACCATTTCGTCCATCGCACGGTACTGCGCTCAGCACACTTTGCGCAGTTACGTAATGTGCATATGTTCGATGCCTAATCAGCACCGAAATCAATAATGAATAGTAAACCAACCACAACAACCTAGTTCTAGAGTATATGTATTACGTGCAGTTGCGGGTGCTAGCCAGCTGGTATCTCTGTAAGGTCATGTTCATACTTTACGCCAGCAGGGCGTGGTTGCGTTCACAGGCAGCGAAGCAAAGTGGTATGGGGGCGTCAGAGACGACTCAGGCAACGATACACCGTGGCATTGAAGGAGACGCGGGGAAACGCAGCCACGCCTTACTGCCGGCGACGTAATGTATGAACGTGGACTAAACAGCCAACACTTTATGAAAGCTCAAAGAGTTTAGCTGCTTAAATATTTTGTGAACACAGATTCTTGGATTATTGTGACAATGGCTGATCTTTTAATGTCCACGCTAGTAATAGTCGTTGCAGATTGGTAGTTCACCACTTCTTATCACATTTATGTATGGATTTATTGCTATCTAGATTTCGAGCCAGACCAGCAATTTGTTTTGTTACAATAGGATTAGGAACATGATGTAAAAAAGGGTTCCCCGCTGACGTTTTGCTACTTGGGAGCTGTAGTTATCTTGAGGCCGTGGAATTAGATCACCTCATATAGGCTTGTTACCGGCTGTTGCGTGTCTTTATCAGAAGTTGTCACTTGCCGTCATCTGCCTCCAATGCTTCTATCACACTCTACATAACACCCATGAGTTTTAACTCTCTACTGTGAACACGACTTGGGCAACATATTTAATCAATTGCCCTCTGAAACTGCTTATCAACGAATTTCGTAATGGAGCAGTACACCTATACAGGGAGACAGACTTGCTCAATGGAATATATGTACATAGCAGTAAGCAGCCGTAGGCAGTTTCAAGCTACATCACGTGTGATTGTGATTTATCATATGATCGAGGCCTGCTTCCATTGTGAAAAAGGTGCTTCTGTGGGCCCATAAAATTTCAAGAATTATGAAATATTCTCATCGCCTTCGAATCCTCACTATTACACGAGTTTAACCTATCCGAATCAACCTATAATGCTTTCCTCACTGCTTGACATTAGCCAACTGATAAACAGCACAAAAATGACTCCACTCTCTAATCGGCTATCAAATAGTCGTACTGACAAAACTTTCCTGCCTCTTAGCTATTCTTATTCGCCTTTTACATGTGTGGGCGAGATCGTATTTTGCCAATATGCGTGCACATTATGAAAGAGCACTCTAGGCACATATTCCGAGAAAATATGACGAAGTATTGGCTTGTGCAATGGATTCGATCCTATTTTTGATCTCTGTTTCACAGCACTCTTGGTCTTTTAAAAATTGTATCGGTAAAATCATTCGATAGAGCTCCTTCTGCTCTTCGGATACCATCGATTTTTGACTCTTTTCCTTTCCTTAATAATTCTACGTTTTGGAAATGGGATAGTCAGGAGGCAAGAATCAGCACTCTTCTTCATCATCTCTTCTTCTCATACCATGGAGGTCGAAGATTATGTAAGCAATTGTATTGCTTTTCAGCTTTTTAAGAAATATTATGAAGGTGAAAATCTGCACTTTAGGCGCCTGCTCTTCAGTGGTTATCATCGAGGCTCAAAAAGCTGGTCTTCCCCACTTCACTGAATAGAAATACAAAATAGGATTCTGTAGAGCCGAAAAAGCTCGGTCGATTCCACCATTCGGCCTCAATGGCAGGCGAAGAAGAGAAGATGCTGTAAGTGAGGGGGATTCGCCTGCTGCATTTCGAAGCCTTACGGATATTATAATAAATCAGCAGATTCAAACATCAAACGTAAATCGTAGAGCTGAAGAAGATCGAATTCATATACGCACCTTGTCGAAAGATAATGAGTTGTGAAGCATTCATAATATGAAATAAACGTTTTTTGAACAAGCTAATATTTATTCAAGTTTTCTTGGAATATGTTCTTGCAGTGTATTCTCACAACGTACACGTCTGAAGGATTCCATAGATCACTTTATTTTTTGACTCCGTCTCAAAAATCGGGCTCGGCATATACAGGGGGTGCCAAAAAAAAAGTAATTTTGCCCACGGCTCACATCTCCCAATTATACAAAACATAGGGAAACGAAAGAAATGAAAGAATTGGGGCAAAATATTCCCGAAATGTTCCTCTAAAAGCAGGAACAAGCTGAGACTCACTACTTTCATTTTCATAAAAATATAGAACCTTTAGGCGGCGCAGTAGGGCTTCTTAGCACCCACGGTATCAAGGTCCCCTTAAAACAGTGGAGCCGGGTCCCAAGGTAGGTCTTTTGTGGGAAGCTTCCTAAGGATTGGCCCGTCGGTTCATGGAAGTCACAGAGCCTCTGCTGCTTGGACAAGGCTGCTATGATCCGAAGTATCATTTTCATGCCCAAATCCACCTCCGGAGGGGTTTCAGTGGTAAGTGCACGTTTTGGCTCTTGGAAACGAAGGGCGCTGGGAACCCGGAAAAAACGGGATCCTAAAGAACACCACCCAGTATGAATCCCCTTAGGTACCCAGAGTGAACGGACCTCAGCAAGGTTGTGAACGAGGGCCACGAAATCTCGGATTTTGCCCAATTGAGGTGACACATCTTGTTCACTCTTTTCTCGCTCCCGTTCCTGCTCGTGCAGAAGGCTGCCACGGAGTATAGTGATAGAGTGAGGTGTGCTCTTGAATCTGGGAATGTGAATACCTCAACAGAATTTGCTGTAGTTCGACTAAAGTGGGGTGAAAGTGGACGAGACAAAATTACTTTTTTTTGGCACCCCCTGTATATACATTATTGAAAGACGAAGAGAATGTTGTGAAACACAGAGAATAAAAGGCAGAGCAAACCTGTTGCACAAACTATCTTATTGATGAGCACCAGCTCGAAGTAATACAAATAGCCCAACATTCGCTGACGAAAACTCTCCTGGAAAAGTGAGCGAAATCCCAGCAGTAAGCTCTTTTGACACGGGCTGAAACATAGAGAAATGGCATCAGATATGCAGAGTTCAAGTTAAAATTTCTACACAGCTGCGAGAAGCTTTGAAAAGAACAATTGCTAGCTGTTCTTTCCCTCTGAAAACTTCTCTTTTTTGCATTTCATGTGAGTGCATTCAAAACTTCCGTGTTACGCCTAAATGGGATTATGAACTATTCATCGAAGGACGTCAAAGAAGAGGTACGATTAACGTTTCTGTGTCTCTTCAGTCTTCTACATGATCAAAAGTAGTCACTTTTCGAGGATCGACGGTGAAGCCATGAAAGCTCCTGCTTCCAGTATACTCCTCTGGAGTACTGGAGTTGGAGCCACACAACTTTCCAACCAAGTATTTTCGCATTTACGTTTTCTGCAAGTTGTATGTCACCTACATTTACGGCTGTGAAAATCACTGGAGGATAACCAAAATTCCTTACGAGGAAGGTCTTCCAACTCACGAGGCGCTTTTTGAAAGCTGTTTTGTGCATGTATGGGGTACGTACAAGAATCATATATCTGATCTCCATTTTTGCTGCGCGGCCCTACAAATGCCAAAAACGGGGTTGATGGTTCGATCCCCACCGAGGACAAATTTTTGCAAAATTTAGATTTTCACTTTTTGGGTTCGTAAACATTCAAATATGAAGATTAAGTGCAGTAATCACATTTAGAATTCCGAACTGCCCTCTTGCCAGTTTTCAGCAAGTTGGGCAGTCCAATTTTTTACCCTTTCGGCGTTCATAGCACACGAACGAAGCATTTTTGCGCGAAACGGATTTGATATTCGTGTTCTGGAGGTCGAAGCACTTCTAGGGGTAAGTTTCCAGCCCAATCGAGAATTTGACCCAAATTCCAAAATTTGAGCTGGGCATTGCTATTTCCTTCGACTGCACATTCGATGAAGGAGAAGACGATATCACTTGTTACGAAATTCCCTCTAATTCTCTTGCTTGGTGCTTGATAGCTGAAATTATAGCGATAGGCATCCATGCTGTGCATATTCCATTGATTTTCATCGATTTTGTGAGTTACTCACTTCTACAAGTAGAAAGCGCACCATGTACCCATGACCAAACATCTTTTCGAAATTAGGGTCAAAATTTGGAATTGGCTAGAAACGTGTCCCCAAGGGTAGTTTGACTCTCTGAACACGGATTTGACACTCATTCTGTGCGAAATCGCGAATTTCGAGCGCTACGGGCCCTTTCGTGTCCAAAAAGGTCACATCACCAAATTCATTGACAATTCGTAAATAGTGTCATTTTGGCATGCTGTCAACGAGAATCGTAGTCATTTGGTATAAACAGACATATTTGAAGACGAAAAAGTGAATGCAAAAGAAAATGCAAAGATTGGGCAGAGCCACGATTCGAACCACCGACCCAGCACTTCATCCGTTTAAGAGTCCATCGCCGCATCCAGTAAGCCATCCAGTCGCCGCAGCATAAGCAAATCGGGGAGCCGTCATGAGACTGCTCCGCACTTTTAGTACATGGTAGAGATAAGGTTTCATTTTTTCCGTATTTGACTTTGTTTTGGATGTGAAATACAAGAACACCTTCGGGTCTGCACATGATCAAAATTGCAAGGAGGATTAGTTACTACAAGTGGGTTAAAATCTTCTTTTTGAAAAAATTTTCTTCACTCCTTCTTTGGCATTTGTAGGGCCGCGCAGCAAAAATGGAAGTCAGTTATATGTTTCATGTAGGTACCCCCCTATAATGGAAAAAACCGTTTCCCGAAAGCGCGTCATGACCTGAAAGACCTCCCTTGTTAGCTGCGTGTGATGTGTGTTACTAGCCTTGGCGTTTCGAAGGGCTACGTAGCACATTGCTCTCTTGGTATGATACGAATTTTGCTAGAAGCTCTATGAGGCTTGACATTTCACGAACACCGTTTGAAATCTTTCAAAGGTCACACTCCAGGCAGGATCAGCCACGTAACGGAGGAGCCTACGATCTCTCAACTGAGGGAGCGATGCTGGCACGATACATTTAAAAATATGGTTTTCTTCTGTAGCTTGTTACACTTTAACAGCCCCATGACATTCGTTGCCGACGCGTACGCCAACCTCATGCGAAGTATCCTGGGCAATCCAGCCATCATATAACAGGGCCCTTACCTGCAGTAAGACAACACTGAGACAAGCTCACGAAGTCAATTAGACTTAAAAGCTGGAGTTGGAAATTTACATCTAATGAGCATGCAACTGTTCAACCGCCACTT
Organism: Trichostrongylus colubriformis; assembly: GCA_963978905.1. Taxonomy (NCBI): domain Eukaryota; kingdom Metazoa; phylum Nematoda; class Chromadorea; order Rhabditida; family Trichostrongylidae; genus Trichostrongylus; species Trichostrongylus colubriformis. The sequence goes on from OZ022256.1 coordinate 4,920,841, forward strand.
GAACGACTTACTCCTCTTGACTTCTCGTCAACCTCCTGCATAGTTATCTAACACAGTCACCGGGCACAAGGAGAAGGGACTGCGTGCTTAGTAGTAAACGGACGGGAAAGGATTGTGTTTGACAAATCGAGGAATCCCTACATCCTCAGGTGTGCCACGATTCTTCACAATCTGCTTTTGGCGGAGCGTGACTTGAAGTTTTTGGCGGGTAAAAGGCTGATTTCATTCCTGTTGTAACACCTGTACAAAAAGGCGTTCAATTACCTCTGTGTTCCCTGTGATCTTATCTTTCCTAGTATTTGTCAAAATACCTGAACCATCCACGATAAGAATGACCTCTACAGTCTCTCGCGCCCATAACAGTCTCTTCTACTCGTTTGTGAAGAAAACGAGAGCTGCGCACTAATCTCGCTTCCCATATCGAAGAGAAACTTCGCCGTATACAGCCGTTAATGTGAAGGAGAAAGAAGCGAGCGTTATTTCCTGATAATGCATGACTCCTGTCGCGAAGAAAATTCGGGAAAATTTTGAGGCTTTTTCTTGGCTATTTTTGTTATCGTACTTCTGCTTACTGATCACGATGTTTCTGATTTTAAGCTCACTTTTTGTGGAAGAATCAACAGCAACCACTGTCTTAGTAATAGCTTAATACTGAGGTGCATGCATCGTTTAATAAACGTGAAGGTGAAAGAAAGAAAATTCAGAAAACGGAAGTTGGCATAGGTGGTTTGAAATTTATGGATCAACCCAATAGAATATACCATAACCCATTTTCCTATTTTCATGAAACGATTTTCTTGCCCTCTTATCCATTAACTGCGACATAATAAGTGTGAGCTCGATTCATATTGTTCGAAGATTTGTGAGGGAACACGCTGTGAGTCGCGTAAATAGCAAGTCACACAACAATATGCTGAAACGATCCAGCGCCAAACATAACGATTCCGCGGGATATAAAATACAACTCTGCTACAAATCTCTACCTACTGTATCTGTAAGGAGTGTGTGCTTCACTTTCCATTTTTCCATTTTTATCTCAAGAAAAAATGACTTCTACTTAGCTTTCATCATTTTCTATCAATGCTTATTTTCTACCAGTACATATGGCTGGGGGGGGGGGGGAATTTGTATTGCAAATATCTTTGAACGGTTCTCAATGGAAGGTAAGAAGAGATAGCCATCTCTCAACTCGACTAGCATCACCAACCTGCTTATTGTTTTGAACTGCATCACGGTTCAATAAGGTTTTGGTGGTTCCGTGGTAGCAGACGCTATGCAACATCTATGAACTATTTATTTACTAACACAATAACACGACTGACATAATAACAACTCCGTACAGCTGGAAGAAGGGATCTTCGTCTACCTGAAAGGAGTGGTGGGAAGCTCAAGCAGGGTATAGGTGTTTAGGTTAATTGGCAGGTTCGTTGTGCGTTCCGTGTTTATTGCATATCGGCGTTGTGAGGCCTTAGTGGCAGTTCCTTCAGGTCCTTAAATTTATTCATTTTACCTCGCTTATCGAGGCTTAAGGTTAGGGCCGTCCTTATGGACGGGTAGGTTGAGTTGCTTATTGGAGAGCTGGAGGAGCGCCGGTGAAGAGCTGGATGCGACTGCCCCAAGCTCACTGAAGAGCGCCCTTTATACCCAGTTTTTGGGGCGGTATTTATACCCAATCTAGTGGGCGGTACAGGCCCCTCCTTATTACCGTGCCGCTGGAAGCCGCTGATGACTCAATGGGCGTCTCGCGTGGGCCAGGGCCGCCGCTAAACCGACTTGAGGGGTCTTCCCAGGAATCATGACGGGGAGTCATGACACTCCGCACGCCGAAAAAATTGCCATTTTGTCGAGCCTGTCGATAATTACTTCATGATTTTTCCGTTTTTGTTCTTTGTTCATTTGCCGTCGTGGATGGTGGTTGAAGGATTACTTGGAAAAGGTTACAAAAGGAAGGTAACAGGTGCGAAGAGAACACAAATATGCATGAGTGACACAAAAGTACGTCGAACACTAATTTGCAAGGGAAAATCTACAATACTCAAAAATATCACTAAGAGGAGTAGTTCTGTTGGTTCCAGGTTGTTGATGGAGTTGTTGTTGATGAGGCGTTTGGTGGCTGCTGTCGTCGTGCATCTAGCCGTCATCCACTAATGGTTGCGTAGGAATATATATGCGAAGAGTCGTAAGGGCAGGCGTAGAAGACCGACGAATATGTAGATGATGCGTTTTAGGGAAGAGAAGAGAATGAAAACTGCCTGGAGTGGTGGAAGGTAGTAGATAATCTTGAGGATGTCAGAGTTATTTCTTGGATGTGTTGTGGTTGTTGTTGGCTGGGAGCAGAGTATTTTATAGCTCAACATTAGTGCAGTGGTAAATACTAGAAATATGGTCAGAGAGTAGATGAAGAATTGTTTGCATATGTTAAAGAAATGACTAATGTCTGGAAGGGCAAAGTCGAATTCAATTGTTGAGGATTCGGTGTTTGTGTTATTGTTCCAGAGTCGTACGTAGTTCCATGAAGGTCGCAGTCCGTTTATATAATTCAGAGTGCCTTGTATTTGAAACGCTGTGACGTGTGTCCCGCATTGTGCTTTGCAAAGTTCTTCAATGCGTGCTTTGTTAAAATAGAGCCGAATGTAATTAAGGTAGCCAGTCTTTGAGCAGGTTAGTACGAATTGTTGTATTCCACAAGTTACTTGAGCTGTGGCTGCTTCTGGATTATCTGTTTTGCAGAAGATTGGGGCTATGGCTCCTTTTGCACAACTATAGCATCCTAAAAGTTGTTGCGGGAGTATGTGGCATTGAAAATCTTTGATCTCTTGCAGGATTTGTGCGTGCCTGGTTGTAATGTTATCATAAGTTCTACTGATGCGGAGCTTGTTCGTATGGTTGGTATGTTTTTTAGTCCTTCCGTTGATATGAGACCGTTTGGGATTGGTAGGGGAAGAGCATTGGAGAGTTGCGTTATTTTCGAGATATTGTTGTGTGTACAGTAACAAGACACTGAATCTTCTGCGGGATTACATTTGCATGTGTCTTTGATTATGCAGTCGTTGACTTTTTGTGATCTGTTCGTCGTTGGATCGGAGCTGCAAGCGTAGCTGAACTCCGTGTCTTCATGTATGTAAGCTGTTAGCTGTCCGTTTGTCAGAAATCGTTTGTGTTGTATGGAGATAGGAGTAAATAGAGATCTTGTGACTTCCAAAGTCATTTGATCGATTTGTTTTTTAGTGTAGGGCCTGAGTTCGAGAGTGTGGGATATCTGAGTGTTGCCGTTAATTTGTACGCGGAGAGCGATGTTCTCGAACCATGATGGACATTGGAAAATCTCGTAGATGTCATTGTCCGAGGGCACGTGATAGATACGATAGAATAGACATCCTGACGAGGGGTAGCCGCAAGAGCAGCCTAGACCTCCGCATGATTCGGAGCAGTATGTTATTCCCGTATAGTTATTTGCTTCTTGTAACTCGTCTATCAAGGTATCATAACTGATCTTTGCGCACTTGAGGCCCGTGCACGTGCCCATGTGGGGGCAACGTTTTTGATAAAGAACTTTGGTATTTGTGTTTCTTGTGTAGTACAATGTTTCCTTGCGGCAACTAAGTATCAGATTTTGTAGGGAAATGTGCATGACGAGGAGCTGTTGATCGCCTCGCTGTGTTTTAATGCACATTTCAGGTTGTAGTTGGTTGAGTTGGGCGATTAGTGTGGTTTGGTTTTTACAACTGTGATCTTGCAAATCACATTGTGGGATTGTGGAGGGTATCAGTGCACTTTGTTGGCAGCCGGATGCGTGTGTGCTCATAAGAGCTAGGATTGTTATTAATCTTATCATAGTTGTGGTTTTCCAATTTGTATCGATTTTATTGAGTTCTAATAGAGGAATGTTATCGTCGGAATTGCGGCGTTGAGTTCGTTTGCGCCGGCAGAGACGAGAAATAGACAGGGAAAATGGTACTCTTGAGCCGGGACAGGTTAGCATCTTGAGTAGTTTCTTCGTAAGAGTGAAGCTCACATATGTAGTTACTGCGATTAGGTAAAGGAGTACCGCTGTAACTGCTATTGCGATTCGTGGCCAACATTCGGGATTTGAGACCATAAGTGCGCAAAAGTTGCATTTAATTTGTTCGCAAAACGGACTTGGGGGACAGGCCCAATAATTGGCTTGAGTAGTACTTCCTATAATAGCCTTCAACGTGACATAGTATGTATGCAATGTAATCTCGGCAGGAAATTGGACATTTAGGTTTTGTTCAGGATCTGGTATCTCGATGCAGTAATCATTCCCACAAATTTGAATTCTTTCCGCCTGGTAAAGCATTTGGATATTGATTCCTCCAGTTATGCACTGAAGCTTGGGATTTTGTATGGGGTATAAAAGCACGCTTTGGATAAGGCTGATTATGACTGCCATATGGAGCCAGGGCTGCCATGAGAAAGTCATGTCACGAGGGTGGCTAAAACTTGTTGTGACGGCGTAGTCATGGTATGTTTTATTCGTTTTTGCTTGGCGTGGAAGAAATGGACGTTGCCTTGGTTTAATACTAAGGTCGTTGTCTTCCTTGGAGATGGCAGTGGAGTTGTCGTCAACTGATTGTTCTATGTTGGTGATGGGGAGAGATGCTTCATCATCCAGCTCGAGAGGGATCAACTTGTTGATTGATCGTTCGGTTTCGGATTTGGAAGTTTTGATGTTTACCGATCTAATGGCTCCATCGGGATCCGTTATGAGCGTTGTTACTAGACCTAGTGGCCATTCTGCCCGGGGCACGTTGTCATCCATGACAAGAACGACTTCGTCCAGTCTTGGAGTTTTCCTAGTAAAGCTCTTTTGTCTAATGCGACGCTGATGAAAGCTTCGTAGTTCCAGCAGGTAGCTTTCACGCCAAATGTTCCACAAGTGTTTAAGGTAGCTTAAGGTAGTTTAAGGCTGACCACGGAAGTACTGGAGGGCTTGGTCTTTTGTTGAGATCTGTGGAAGATATTCTCTGTCCTCGTTGTCCGGGTCGACTTCTACGCCTAGGAAGGGTGTGATGTTGGCGCTAGGCACGATGAAGTCGATAGAACGAATAATTAACGAATCATCTACTGTGCTTCCGGCGTATGCGAGTGGTCTTGAGTTGACCATGGCCTCGCACTCCGTGACTATCGTTGTGAAGGTGGGCTCGGTAACAGATTTTCGGGTTAATATTCGTCTCAGTATTGATTTCATGATTCCGATCATCCGCTCATAGAAACCGCCTTTCCAAGGGGAAAGAGGAGTGATGAATTTTCGCTGGATTTTCTCATTGGCTAGAAATGTCCGTAGAAGAATGACCGGGGTGTATAATTCGTTATCAATTGTTGAGAGGATTTCATGGCCGAGTGTAAAATTTGTTGCGTTGTCTGATATTATTAATTGCGGTTTTCCTCTTCTCGAGATAAATCTTCTCAGCACGTTGATAAATTCAAGGGCGCTTAAATTGTGTACCGTTTCTAAATGGACTGCTCGTGTGGTCATACAGGTGAAATATCCATCTTTTATGCGTTGTGTTTGTCGTATCAGAGATCTGGAAGGGACCTGCAAGGTCGATACCGATGTGAGAGAAGGGTCGTGTGGGCTGAGTTCGCGAAGATGGTAGCGGTGGCGACGGTGGATAGAAATAGGGTTTTCCGTACCAGCGTTTGCATGCAAGACAGAGGCGTACGCATTTGCGGACAGCTTGTCTGCCTCTTGGAATCCAATAGAGAAGGCGCAAATTGGCTAAGGTTCCATTGACGCCTTGATGGCCGCAACGAACGTGGAAATCTCGTATCAACAGCCGTGTTAGTGGGTGGTTTGGCAAAAGGAGAATGGGATCTGTTATATCTCGTTTTAAATACTGGTTTTGTATGCGTTCTTTACATTTGAGTAATCCAATTCGTCTCTGTATAATGCCAGGTTATCCCATTTACGTTTGTCATCATTTGTTAGGCTGCGCTGCATGAGTCTTGTAAGGAAGTTCTCTGCTATTTGTATATCATTTGCTTGGGGAAAAGGCTCAGTGTTCGATGTTGTGATTTCCTTGATTTCTGGTATATTGTTGAAGAGTTTATCTTGATTCTCGTCTGAGAGTTTATTATATAGACCATGTCGGAGAAATTTAAGAATTAAGACCATGACTTTTCGTAGTCTGTTGATAGATGAGAAGCGCTGGAACGGTTCAGGAATGCATGATTCAGTGGTTGATGTGACAATGATGTGTCGTTCTGAGTCTTGTATGGGCGACTGTCCTTCCCTGTGGTGCCAGCAGAATTCCGGTAGGTCTGGCCAATTGTTAATGTCTTGTTGTAAAAAGGGTGGACCGCGCCACCATGACTGCTGTGACATTTGGTCTTTAGTGGGGCCTATGGTTGCGCAGTCCGCGGGGTTGTTGTCCGTGGGGATATTCTGGTCTGACCATGATTGTAACTTATCTTTAATTTCTCTGCGTCTATTGTCTACGAACGGTCCGTTATTAGTGTCTGATTACACCCAGTGTAGTGTTGCTTGAGAATCGCAGTAGACTGTGATAGTACGTATGTGTAGTTTCAGCTCATTCATAACAAAGTTGTGAGTCGCGCTCCTATGAGAAGAGCAAGGAGTTCTAGACGCGGGATTGTCATGGTTTTTGCATTAATTGCAGCTAGCCGCTGCCTGGCCATCAGAGCTGAAGTGTCAATCGATCCGTTCCCGTGAATGGCGCGCAAGTATATTACTGTAGCGTATGCTTTCGCCGACGCATCAACGAACGTATGAAGTTCGTGTTGTGCGTTGTGTTCGAGTACGATTGCACGTGGGAAGCTTATGACAAATCCGTTTGTTTGTTCGCATATGGTTTTCCATGTTCTGTTATATGTTTCTGGGAGAGGTTCATCCCAGGTATATTGCTGTATCCATAGTTCCTGTAAGAGTAATTTTGCTGGTAGAAGTAGCGGTAATAGCAATCCGAGTGGGTCGAAGGTTGAATGGGCAGCTTGTAATGTTTTTCGTTTCGTAGGAGTGGGTTTGTAGACCAACTTGCATGATAGTGAAAGGGTGTCTGAGCCGTGGTTCCAGGGAACTCCTAAAATCTTAGTTATCGATGTGGTTGATTTGTCCTTATTATCGATTAAGTTATTACATACTTCATCATTCGTTATGAATTGACGAAGATTCATTGTCATATAAGCAAAGATTTCCTTGCATATACGATAGGTGTGTATGAGTGCGTGAGTTGATTGGTCGAGCATGAGCACGTTGTCCACATACAAGTTTTCAATTATGCGTTGGGTGATTGCGGTATCTTGTTCTTTCTGTTGTTCAATTCCGTATTGAATGGATATTCCTAGAAGGAATGGTGACGCATTTATCCCAAAAGGTAGACGACAAAAACGCAGTATGCGCACATTCCCAGGTGCTGGTGGCTCGCTGATATTTTGAAGCCATAAAAATCGCACTGAGTCACGTTCGGATTCTTGTAGGTATATCATATGGAAGGCTTTCTCCACGTCTGCAAGCATTATCTTCGATCCGAGCCGGGCTCGTAATAGTATACCACACAGGCTTGGTAGAATAAGTGGACCTTGATGGATAACGTCATTGAGGCTTAACTGGCCTTTCATCTTAGAGGATGCGTCTAACACGATTCGTGTTTTAGTGGTTGCGCTGGTGGTTTTGATAACTGCTTGGTGGGGAATGTAGTAGAGAGGGTTCTCTAGGTTGGGTGGGTTGGGTGCTTCTTCCACGAACCCTTTTTTGATTTGTTCCTCAATTATTTCGCAATAGTCGCTCCAGCATTGTGGATTTTTTGTTCTCATAGTGTAGAGCTGGTGGAGTCTACTTAGTGCTAAACTGTAATTATCAGCTAAGGCGCTTTTGTTATGTTTCCAGGGGAATTGTACATATATTTTGCCTTGGTGCATCTGAACAGTGGAATAGAAGTTCGCGATTATTTGTTTGTTAAGTTCCTCATTTGTGTGAAGCTCTTCGGTCTCTATTCCGGGTAGTTTCCATAGGTCCGAACAATCTAAGTACTGTTCTTCCTTTTGATCTGTGTCTTGAGAGGTTAGTGTAGTGACACTAACAGTATAGTCCTGGGTCGGTTCTAAGGTTTGTATGTTTTGTAGAGTACCGGATATAACAGGGCCGAAAATTGTTGATGTTACAAAGAGGCCTGAGGGCAATTGGACTATTGGCTCGTTTAGTTGTAGTATTGTGTAGAAGTAGTCAATGCCGAGGAGAATATCGGGAATAACGTCTTTAGTGAAGTCTTGAAGGAAGGAGCGTCGGTAGTTAGGGAACTGACGTTCAAGGAAACATTTATCCTCTCGGTTTAATTCATGAAGTGTTAGTGGTTGAGTAATTGTATTATTGGTAAGTAAGTTGGCTTTTATCGATTGGCCTTCTGAAGTGAGTAGCAAGGTTTCGACGTGCCTTACCCGTTTCTTTTCGGCGTGGCCTCCGAAAGTATGGAAGGTGATTGTGGTTTCAGTATGAGGTGTGAGTTGCAGGTGGTCTGCCAATGAGGTCGTAATGAAGGATTGATCTGAGGCGGAGTCAAGCAGTGCGTATGCCTGCTTTTCTCTGGTTGAGTACAGATTTCTTACTCGCAGTGAAACAATCATCAACCGAACAACGTTATCTGAGTTACTTTGGTGGATAAACTTCTTCTCGAATTTTTGTTGTGATGGTATGCGTGCCTGAAAATAGACGTTGGCTGCGGTGGAATTATCTGGCGACGGTGGAGCAAACTTGACAGTTCGTGATTGTGTGGAGTGCACCGGTCTGTGAGAAGGCGAGGTGGCTTTAGATTGTATTGGTGACAGGGGTCTTGTTGGATAATTATGTGGCTGTTCATCTGCCTCATGTTGTGTATTGCGACGTGGTGGTACTGAGCTGCGGTAGGGATAGTTACTTGGACGCTGTCTATTATTATTACTTTCGAAATTGTCTTGAGGACGTAGTTGTCTCTGTCTAGTGTTTGGTGTCGTGGATCTTCGTCGAGGATGAAATCTGGCATTCATCACAGGTTTCGGTGTTTGGCGCTTGCTTAGGCAAAGCGAAAGATGGTGATATCCGCTGCAGTTATAGCAGTTTGGTTTGTTGCAGAAGATCGATCTGTGGTTAGTGCCAAAGCACTTCCAGCAAGCGTTCAGTGCTTTGAGGCGTGCGATTTTTTGTTGTACGGTACGATATCTGTCGCATTGTTCAAATCGGTGAGCTCGACCGCAGCCGGCACAGTAAGAGATGTTGTATTTGTGGGTTTGTGTGTGGAAGATGGACTGTTGTTCTTGTATCTTATCATTACGGCTATCTATGTGCTCTCTGCGCTTAATAATAGTTGTTAAATTTTTAATAAGGTTTTCCATAGTCCACTGTGCGCCATTATCGAATTCTTCACGAGCTATCTCATCTTGGATAGTTTGGGGGAATGTTTCAATTACCATAGTAGTCATGTGGGTACAATCCACCACTTCTCCTTGTCTTTCTAATGTAGCTATGATGGCTTGTACGTCGCTTAGGGTATTGCGCAATGTACGTGGGTCATCGTGACATGGTTTCATTGATTTAAGCTGGCGTATCATCTGAATCGTTATTCTTTTGGGGTACTCGTATTGATCCCTTAGTTGTTGTATCGCTCTTTCATATGCCTCACCTGTGCGTGGGATCATGCGCAGTGATCTTGCTGCGTCTCCCTTGCAGCAGTTTAGCAAAATCGAGAGTTTGTAGATGTTAGAGTAAGGCTGTTTATGAACGAGCTCGTCGAAAAGTTCCCAAAAGGATCCGGATTCTGCAGGGTCTCCATGGAATTCCGGTACTTTCAATGGCTATTGAGAAGCCCTTGGTCGAGAGTTAGGGACTGTAGTGGGCGTGTTAGAATTTCTTGATTGCTAGGTTGTGTAGTATCAGTTGTAGTTACTGCTGTATTATTCTGTTCATTGGCAAGTGATTCCTGGCAAAGTAGTTCGGACAACCTTTTAGTTAGAAGGTGGATCATAGTGATGGCAAGAGAAAGGATTGCGTCTCCTTCCCTTTCTTCCCAATATTCGTTAAAGGCTTCCTCAGCAGTTTTATCGTCCGTGGTATGAACGTTTTGTAAACCTAGGTCATAAAGAGCCTCGATCTTGTCGGCTTGGTCGGCTATTTCTTGTTTCAGAGTGGTAATTGAGTTCTTATGAGAAGCGGCAAATTGCTTGAAGTCGGTTATTTGAGACGGAAAAGTCCATGTAGGACTATAGACTTCCGCTTCTTTAATTAATTTACCGAGAGCGTTTAATTGGCGAGTCAGTTTCTGTTTAAGACTCTTGAGTGGTATAGGCGTAGACATGAGAGCGTTGTAGCGAGAGCTTAGCAGCAGTCAAGACTGATGAAAATGGTGAGTGTGGTGGTCTTATATATGCTGCGGAGGGGGGCGGGGTTTCCTTTTTTTGTTTCTTTTTTTTTTCGTGGAATTTTTTCCCGTAATTAACCCCTTTTTTTGTTTTAGTCGTGTGTTACAAGAGGGCGATTTCACTTAACTTCACTTGTCCGATCAGTGTTTTATTCACAGGAAAAAATATTGCAATATAGGAGTTCACACCGGTCGTAATTATTATCAAAATGTGTCTACATAGGGAAACGATAGGGGCATAGTGCAGAGTTATGGCGGAACATTTGCTGTTCGCGACGATTACGTCTACAATAGAAACACTGTAAGTCAGGTGTACACGTAATGACTGAATGATTTGCATCTCTTAAGCAACGTTCGCATTTGTTTCTCTTTCGACACTGGTCTCTTCTGTCAGACAGTGTCGGATATCTCCCACAGTCCGATGCCCAATGGATTCCATTGCAAAATGGGCAAGTCGGAGTACTCTGGGTTCGTCGACTTGTTGAGGGTGGTGAAGTGCGGCGGGTTTCCTTGGCGTCACTTCGCAATGAAGCCGGACCGTGTGGTTCTTCTTTATTTTTCATTATGTTGAGAAGTTGTTGAGTGGTATGTTCGACCACGGAGATGCGATCGTCGAGTTCGCGTAGAAGATCCTGAATCGAAGATTTGTGAGGTATTGAGTACGACGTGTGTTTAGAAAGTACCTCATTTAGTTTTTTATCCCTTTTCTTGGGGGATCAGGGATTGGCGGATCCCCGCGTGTTCGCTTTCGGGTAGGGCAAGAGGTTTCCTATGGTTCAAGAAAGCTTATTGTAATACTCAGGTACTCATGGTTGTAGTGAAGGGTTACCTGGTTAGTTGACATCATGGCGGTTAGTCTTATGATCGCGCTCTAAATTGTGCTTAGCTGTTCGGCAAGATCCGTTTCTTGAACGTGGGTGTTGGGATGCTCTTTGCCGTGGTCTTCATTCCTATAGGCAGCGGGCGCATCACCGTCTGAGGAGTCTCTGTTGTCGTTATCATTTTCGTCGCTCTCGTCACTCTCCTCCAAAAAGTCTTCGGGATTACCTGAGTCTCGTGGCATATCTGGAAATTATCGGTGTTGGTTAAGTTGATCTATTGACATTGTGCTCCATGAGATTATAACTTGTAAGTGAGACAGCAAATGGGCGTTATGCAAGAAGACACTTATTTCATAGAATGTAGGAGATGCTAGTGAATGAAAAATGACTCATAGAAGCAACGGAATTAAGTGATTGTGTTGGGTGTGTGGACGGTCTGAGGGTGGACTGATTTCTGATGGAGCCTCTCCCCTTTTTATATCGAGTTCTGCGGGCGGGCGCATGCCCCGAACTTCAGATATGTTAGTTGCTGTCGCATTTTCCTGCGCGCTAGCCCTGCTTGGGGGCTCAATGTTTTGTGTCTCGTTTTTCCCTCTCGTACATGTCTCGCTGCGGCGCTCCTGTTCTATAGTAAGATTTCAGAGTTTGTGTTGTTTCCCGCTTTGCTCTTTGTTATCTCCACCTCCCTTGTTTTTCGCGAACGAGGCGTGCGTTGTTTCTTGCCTTGCTCTTTGTTATCTCCCCCTCTCTTGTTTTTCGCGAATCAAGCATTGTTAAGTTAAGCTCGTGGCGGCGGTTATTAATCGATGAGCACGGCCGTCACCGGTTGATGACTGTGCTCGTACAGTTTCTCTACTTTTCTATCTCGTCGTCCTTACCGATTGCTGTTAAAAAATTTCCTTTGTCCCGAACCCAGTGATCTTTTTTTCTTGTTGTTCCTATCAAGGTTAAGTTTTTATGGCTCTTATAGTTTTTTTCTTTTCACCCTTCATTTAAGTTTCCTATTTAAATTTCATGTTATTTTTCCCAAGTTCAGGGTTTATTAATCGTAAGTTTCCTTCATTTTGCCCCATGTTCTCACGCTCTATTAGATTCCTTTGATTTTTTTTTCTCCAGAAAAATTTTTTTCGAGGCTTTTTGTTCAGGTTAGTTCAGTTATTCCCCTACTCTTTCACACTCTATATTCGTTTTGGATGCGCTGTAAATCACGCCTTGATCAAGCAAACTTTATTCAAGTAGTTTATTCAACCACATAAAAAAACCATTTATGATCACGTGGCGGTGTGGCCTTCACTGTTGTTGCGGTGGTACCGGCTCTTGGTGTTGCGGTGTCGGCAAATATAGGTGAATTAACAGTGACACGGGCGCATCGATGGCGTCTAAACGACGCTCAATACTTTGGAGTTTGGTGATTACAGCAGTCATATTGTTGCTAAGAATCCTGATGTCCGTGTACAGCCGGTGTAGGTGTTGGTCGATGGGAGGTGGTGGAATATTCATTATGACTGGTTTTTGCCTGGATGTTCTTCTTATATATGCCTCGGAGGAGGTGGGATAAAGTGAAGGAATTTTCGCCTTCCGAGCTTTTCTATCAAGGATGTTTTCTTTCGCTCGTAGGTTTTGCGAGCATTGTACAGTTTTTTTCCGTATCCACGCGTCGTTTCTTGTTTCTTACAAGAGTTGCAATTGAAGTCCATTGGTCGGCAATGATACTAGAGCTTAAGTGGGAATGAAGTCTATTATTGCTGTGAGTTAACTGTCATATAGTTTCTCGCCTCTTCGCCTTCTTGTGCGTTACGAAGTCTTTTCCTTCTTCTGTTTTCTGCGATTATGAATTGTTCGTGCAGGGAAAGTATTTGATTTTTCTACGAAGGAGATCGTCCCTTTGTTGTCTCCCATTTTATTTTTGTTTGTCTCTTGTTTTATTTTTTGTATTGATTTATGCGTTAATGGTATTTCAATGTTTTATGGTTATGAAATAGTAGTGCCGCTTATTGTTTTGAAGTGACTTGAATCCGCGGCGGGATCGTTCTTTGAGCAGCATGGCCGGGTCGGCGTGAAAGTGCATCGAATGCCGCGGCGTGAACTATTTTTTTTTTGCTGCGGTTACTGTATCGCTCATGCGGGCGAGTGACTGCTTCCCTCGTGGAATGTATTTCACACAATTTTTGCGAATAGTACGCTGTAGGCGGACTGTGACCAACGTGAATTCTTTTAGTGGACCAGAGAACACGGTAATTTGTATATATGTATTAGGGGTAAGCTCTGGAATGAACGGTTATGCAAACTACGATTATCATTATATCATTATTATGTTTATTGGTTGTTGCCGCCTCAATGATTTGCTTTCTCCGTTGTTTCTGACGGTTTTTTTTCCTCTATTTGAGAATGTGTCGGTCGTGGAGAAGTGTCTGCGAGCAGTGTTCGTGCTCGCTGTTTCTTTTCCTTCTCTCAGCCTTCAGGTGTGCCGGTTCGGGCTCTTTAGCAAGTACCGTATTTCGCGGACGCGTCATTGGGTTGGCGTTGCAGGGAGCCGGCGACCTGCTGCAAATTTCTATCTTGTTATTGACGTCGTTTTTGTCTTCTGTTGTTGTTTTTTGTTTTCTTTTCTTGTTTGTTTATTTTTTTGTGTTTGTGTTTTTCTTGTTTTTTCTTGTGTTTGTTGTTTTTTTTTCTTTCTTTCTCTTGGTTGGGCTTTTGTTTATTAAGCTGCGGTTTTTTTTTCTAACATACAAGTCATAGGGAGGTTTTTGTCTGTAGGGTGTGAAAGTGCTGCCATAGGAAAGGAGGTAGTACATCGTGAGGAAGTGACCATGTTGTGCTCTGCAGAGACTTCATCCATTTTACCTCCAAAAAGTAGGTGACCAGGACGTGTAGCCGGCGAAAAGACATGAGCGAAAAAGCAACGCTATCTGTTCAAGAAGGAAAAGATCTCGGAGCATCATAGCTGGATCCAGAATAATAAACCATCTATCGGCCACCATGGGGAACTGTGAGAGTCGACTCTAAGAATTCACTGTAAATACGCCCTGCTTGGTTGTGGTTCCGGAACAAAACCTCTCATTTGTTGGAGTTGGTTTGTGACAATGGTCGGCCGTACCATTATGTCACTCTTGGAGAGTATTCAACGCAGCACTTATTTCATGTTTAATCACGTCCGTAATTTGTCTTCATTCTTGAAGCTCCCTCGTTGTATGTTTTGTATTGGTATGGTCACTTTTCACATATAGCGATCGCAAATTCATGTCCTGTCCCATAAAGCTCCGAATACATACAAATGGTGGCCGAAACAAAACCGCACTAGGCTTCTATAGAACCTAGTGACTCTGGTAATCTGGCAGAACACCTTCGGTGTTGTGGCAGATTACCACTGTGTTAGCGCTAACACTGAGACAATACTGATTTTTTTTCGGGTTTTTGGTTTTTTTTCCTCTTTCTTTTGCTTCTTTTTGGAGTACTCCATATTTGCGGTATATGATTCTAGTGTCTACCTGAATGAAAGTTAGTCATTAAGTTGTGCTTTTAAATGTTGATCGTGTTTTATGAGACTGTTGAGCGTGTCGGCGGACTACTGAGATCGGGGTGTCCAAGTGCGCGCAATGAGATCAACGTAATTTTCCGGGCCGACTGAGATCAAGGTTGTACGACCAACATGAGACTTATTTCAGTGTTTCATTTTTATTATTGAGCTTCGCATCCTGGGTTCCTCATTTGGTCGATGTGGTGGTGTTCCTTTCTTCGTATTATGATTAATCAAACCGTCGCTCTCCTCCAATTTAGCACCTCGTTCTTTTATTGAGTTGTTGTCTCAGACCGAAGCTCTCCTTAAACTGTAAATCTCGTTCTTTCATTGATTTTTTTTCGGCTAACTTTTCCCTTTGTATTTTTTTCCATTTCCTCTTTTTGCGATCTTAACTAAAAAATTTATTGTAACTGATTTTATTTGATCCCTTTTTTCTTTTTTTTCTTTTCCCTTGATTTTAACTAAAAATTTATTTTAATTAATTTTATTTGGTTGCTCCAGCGCATCTTTTGGGTTCTTAATTCGGGCCGATGCACCATGTTTTGAACTGCATCACGGTTCAATAAGGTTTTGGTGGTTCCGTGGTAGCAGACGCTATGCAACATCTATGAACTATTTATTTACTAACACAATAACACGACTGACATAATAACAACTCCGTACAGCTGGAAGAAGGGATCTTCGTCTACCTGAAAGGAGTGGTGGGAAGCTCAAGCAGGGTATAGGTGTTTAGGTTAATTGGCAGGTTCGTTGTGCGTTCCGTGTTTATTGCATATCGGCGTTGTGAGGCCTTAGTGGCAGTTCCTTCAGGTCCTTAAATTTATTCATTTTACCTCGCTTATCGAGGCTTAAGGTTAGGGCCGTCCTTATGGACGGGTAGGTTGAGTTGCTTATTGGAGAGCTGGAGGAGCGCCGGTGAAGAGCTGGATGCGACTGCCCCAAGCTCACTGAAGAGCGCCCTTTATACCCAGTTTTTGGGGCGGTATTTATACCCAATCTAGTGGGCGGTACAGGCCCCTCCTTATTACCGTGCCGCTGGAAGCCGCTGATGACTCAATGGGCGTCTCGCGTGGGCCAGGGCCGCCGCTAAACCGACTTGAGGGGTCTTCCCAGGAATCATGACGGGGAGTCATGACACTTATATTTCTTGGAAGCCGTGAACAATTGAGGGCCTGTTAATTGTCCTATTGGTGCAGCAGGTGTTGCTGTTGCATATCGTCTATCTTTTCTGAACGTCTCTTTTCAGTTATGGAAGTCCCAACATGGGTCATTTTAATGGTGCACCTTATTCAAAGCGTATGTGGGATTTTGTTCAATGCTATTCTCATATTTTTGGTTTTGAAAAAAACTCCGAAACCACTTGCGTCCTACTCGATTCTTATTTTCAACTTCGCCATCTGCGATTTGGTTGCTTGTGCTTCTGCACTATTTGTACAGCAAAGGTATACAGGTTAATCGACTATGTACTTATAGAATTTTGATTACCGGTAATGAGCCCCATCAGTCCGCTTTTTACTTCCATCTACAACCCTTCATTACTTATTACTTTTTACATTCTCTTTATTCCCTGTAGTTGGTGGTCAGGCGAAAAATTTAGCGCAAAGCAAGGATATAATTCGGAAAAAATGTATCGAAAGAAGGAACTTGAGCATGCCTTAGGTAATCATGGTACCTTTAACTACTTCCATTTTTTCCCATATGCTCATGAATTCGAGGAAAAATCAGAATCTCACGGTTACAGACTTACAGACTGATACTTGACAAATTTGAGCATTTATTCTTCAAAGCGACGTGCCTTTTTTTTTGAAAGGCCAGAATCACTACTGCAGAGTTGGCCAAGATGAATGTGAGAAACGTCGAGGCACCCAGACATGGGCATGTAAAGGAATAGGAAGGCTAAGAAGTGATCCAATGTGCTGCAGTTGTTTCGTTTGCAAAAACCACTTCATTCTTATTCCCACACTGTAGAACTTTCAGTCACGATAGGGTAGGGTAAGATAAGGAAAGGTGCACGAAACAGGTGAAATATCACACTGTTGGACTTGTTGCATTACAACAGCAAGGATGATGAATCATGCTGAAGGCCTTCCGCCAAATGTAGGAGATCAAGTAGTTTGACCATGAATACCGTGTTAGGATCAAAGAGAACGTTGCGCTAGCTGCTCAGAGAACTTCAGAGCAGTGCGTGCAATGTCGTAAACCAGTTGGGCTAGCGCACACTACTGCGCGCGTTACATCATGGGCGTCAGCGGGTCGATCGAATTTGCTCTCTTCTAAAAAGCTACTCGGTACCCATTATCAGATCACGCTCCGCTCCTGTGGGTGGGTTTTTGGCCATTTTATATGTGTTAGAACTAGCTTGGACATTGGTCATTTCGTCATGAGTTTTCATTTCCTAGGTCTCTTTCATGACTTTCGGAAACTCTCTCTGACCTTAATCCATCCATTTCCCACGTTCGGGTCATCTTGCACCCCAATTCATAATTCAAGGTCTGAAAACGTAACAATTCAGTGCACACTCCGCCCACCTCGGGCGGAATTAGCTTGCTCCATGTGTGCTCTTTACGTCTTGCAACATGCTCTACCCATGCCAAACTTGTTCACATTCCCAAAGGTTGTTTTTTTCATGTAACCAGGTGAGCTTCGCGATCTACATCGCGTTACGGGACATCTGTGAGAACCGGGCTGTGGGTAAAATGGGGAGGACAGAAGTTTCTAAACGATGTGTTTAGCTACAGTAGCCTCTCTATAAATCTATAGCTTTCACATTTGTGACGCTAACGTGCCCATTTACACCCCTCACCACAAATGCCCATCGTAGCAATACATATAACGATCAACATGTTATGCGCTCTATGCTCCGGGAGCTTTGTCCTCTCACTGGTTCAGAACATTACATTGACCACTCCTCCGTACGAAAATCGACAAATACGGTCGATGGCACCTGATGCTGCAGAGTTCCAGCTTTTAAGATTCTAACCTTTGAAGGATATATCATACCCTTTTCGGCCTTTTACACTGCGACCGATGATTCCATTTCAGCCAATATGACTCCATAAAATTTTCAGTACCGCATTTGCGCCTACCTATTGGTGTGACTCGCTAAACATCTCCTGGTTTATATACGTACGGGTTGAGGTCAGAGGATTTCAACTTCTTGGGCACTCACGCAATTGTATGGTTGATAAGCCGCTATCAGTCTTCCGCTTGAAAACCAATATTTTCAGCAATATCCCAGCTTAGGCTCCACTTACCCTCTTAATTTGGTATATTTTTGTCACGGCTAAACATCACTGAGCTTTTACCCGGTCCCAGACCGCTATTTCGCGTCTCTCTTATCTACGACAAACACCATAAACTCACCTTCAACCATTTCCCTTTTTGGCGACGTCCGGGCTCTTTTGGAATGACTTATAGAATTCTCCACATAAACACCGAACATTTTGACGCATGTCCCCCTTGAGAGGATGGAGCATATTCACATAGTCCATGTGCGCTCTTTACATCTCCTACTACCATGATCCAAACCCAAAGTTGACCCAACTTCCTCCGCTTGTTTCTCAGTTTATGTCGAGTTTTGGGTGGACAGACAAACAAAGTAACAGAGAAACCATACTCCTGGCTTATATATAGGTCATGATGAAAGGATATGATTGCTAGGCTGCTTTGTAGCCGAGTAATGAAGTTAATTGTGGTGAGCACCGCCTATTTGGAGCACGCTCCGCCCGCTCAATGTGGGCTCCTCTTAACTACACAGGTACAGACTCTCTCGACGCCTTTGCTCGAGTTTTCTCGACGTTCCAATCCATTTGGAACGATATATAGAATTTTCGGAACTGTCGCAAAGAGGGGGGAGGGGTGCATCTCACTATGAACTTAGCTTAGAGGGAAAAGGGAATCCTTTCTCACTACTGAGGCTTCGGCAAAAATATGCGCCCGAATGTGCAGGTAAAACCCTCAACGATCCCTCCGAGATGCCTAGATAAGCAGCGTTTTGTGAGATGTCCCTCATTGCGCAATTTTGCACCCAAATACCGAACATTTTGACCGCAAACCCCATCCACAATAAGCATAGTCCCAGATAGTCCATATGCATTCTGCAAACTTCTACCATTCCCTGCCTGGCTCACACTCGATCCGAGTTCCCCGCTTGTTTATCAGGCGGTACTGAATTTCGTACAGAGAGAAATACAAAATGACAGACACACTAAACTCCTGGTTTATAAATAGGATGTGACACGTTCTGATGACGATATGCCAAATACAGCCTAGACCTTGCTCCGCCTTCTGAAGGGGAGCCCTATTAATTGCTCAAACACCTTAAACTCGACTTCACCCACCCACTTTCCCTGACGTTTCAGCAATTTTGAGTTGTGGTTTGAGGAATTATAGAATTTCACACCCGAACACTGATCATTTCGACGCAATCCCCGCTCACATTAGGCGGCGTCCTACGTTGCTTGTGTGCGCTCTGTACACCTTGAACTGTGCCCCAGCCAACTCAAAATTGACCTGACCTCCCCCACTTGTCTTTCTGGTAAAACCGAGAATCGAGCAAACAGACAAACATCCGTACAAACAAACACACCCAACTCCTGGTTTACGTATAGGGTATGATAACTGCTACATGTACCCGGACCTCATCTTGGTCCACCTTCTTCCGACATTCGGGCAATTTTAGGATGAATTTTAGAATTTTGGCATTGATATGAGGACAATGCAGCCCACGTCCCGCCCACTGTAGGCGGAGTCCCACGTTGCACATGTCCGCTCCGTACATCTTGGACCAAGCCTCACCCAACCTCCCACATCAAACTACTGGTTTATATATAGGTCATGACAACTACTACATGTACCCGGCTCTCATCTTGGTCCACCTTCTTCCAATGTCCGGGCAATTTCGAGATGAGTTATAGGATTTTGGCATTGATATGAGACAATGCAGCGCACCCCCGTTTACCGTAGGCGGATTCTCACATTGTATTAGGTTGATTCATAATAAATCGGACAAATTGACAAATTTTGATCATTGTCGTACAACTTTTTAACGACAACTGGGATTCACTTGAAATATGCTCCATCTTTATCGATGACCTTCTGTCACGGGTTAGGCAGATCATGGATGCCCTTGCTCAAGAAGGCTGGAGGCTGGAGCTCGAAGAAGTTTCCGAGTGCCGTCTTGACGTCGTCGCGAGTTTTGAAGTCTTGGCCGTCCAGGTGGCGTTGGCTGTGGGAGAAAAAGTGGAAATCTGAAGGGGCCAGGTATAGGGAGTACGATGGGTGTGGAAGCATGGTCCAACTGTACGACAGCAGCTCGGCCTTGATCGATCTTGCAATGTGCGGTCTTGCGTTGTCGTGCTGCAAGTAGACATGTAACCGCCGCCGTAGCGAACTTTGGACATTTGCCTTCAATTCTCGTAATTGACAAACGTAGACGTCGGCGGATACTGTTGTACCTTCATCGAGCAGCTCCCAGTACTCTACGCCGTGTACGCTCCACCAACCGCGGTATTCGTCTTCGATGGAATAGTCGCCTGACGCAAACTTCGAATGCCACAAATACAATGTACTTCTGGCGAGGGCATTCTCCTTGTGAACTTCTTTCAGACGTCTGCCGATATCCGCGGCTTCCTGGCCAGATAGCGATATAAATAATATGACGTTGCGGATGTGGTCTCTGGACGGCTTGAAATCGTGCGGCATGGTGGCGGACTGAAACTACTTTGGAGTGATTATTTTGCGGTACTTTGAAGAGCTTTTCATACTCATACCAACGGTACCTCGCGCGTCCATTTTCGTTTACTCGTTGCTGAGTTATGGTCTCTAGAAATCATCACTACCATTTGTCCGATTTATTATGAATCAACCTAATACATCTCCGCTCTGTACATCTTAGACCATGCCCCACTACCAAACTCCTGGTTTAAGAGGGTGCGATAACTGCTACATCTACGTGGATCTCATCTTGGCCCGGCTTCATCCGATATACGGGCAATTTGAGACGAAATAGAATTTTGGCATTGATATAAGGACGACGCGGCGCACGCCCCGCCCCCGGTAGGCGGAGTCCCACACTGTAGAGATTCACATCCGAACACTGACCATCTTGTCGCAATCCCCGCCACATTAGGCGGAGTCCTACGTTGCACGTGTGCGCTCTGTACACCTTGGACCATGCCCCACCCAACTCCTACTTGATCTGACCTCCCTCACTTGCCTTTCTGGTAAAATCGAGAATCGAGCAGGCAGACAAACAAACATCCGTACAAAAAACACACCAAACTCCTGGTTCATATATAGGGCATGATGATATCGATTGGTGATGCATGATGTTGTAGATTTCAACTTTTATGAGTCTACACTTAATCGATCATATGCTTCTTAAGCCGTTTTCAGCCTTCTGCACAAAAACCGATTTTTTCAATCAATATCGACCGGTGGTGCATGAGCCGTAGAATATCAACCATTATGAGGGCCCTTAATCAATAGTGTGGTCCATAGGCTTTATCCAGCCTTCTGCACAAAAACCGATTTTTTTCAATCAATATCGATCGGTGATGCATGATGCTGTAGAACTCCAGCTTCTATGAGGCACTCACCCAGTGGTATGGTCCATAAGCCGTTCCCAGCCTTCTGCACAAAAACCGATATTTTCAATTCATATCGATCGCTGGTGTATGATGCCGCAGAATTCCGGCTTCTATGAGAGAACTCACTCAGCAGTATGGTCCATAATCCGTTCCCTGCCTTCTGCACAGAAAGCGATATTTTCAGTCAATATTCATCGGTGGTGCTGATGCTGTAGATTTTCAACTTTCATGAGGGCACTTAATCAGAAGTATGGTCCATAAGCTGTTCCCACCTTCTGCACAAAAACCGACATTTTCAATCAATATCGATCGGTGGTGCATGATGCTGTAGAATTTCAACTTCCATGAGGGCCCTCACTCACAAAAACCGATATTTTCAATCAATATCCTTGTGACGCTCTGCCTACCCTGATCAGTTGACATTATTTTGTCACTCTGGCATCTTCAAATGACATGAGTTTTCATTTGCACCCTAGACCGTTCTGGATTGAGGTTATAACTTTTTATGAGTGAGCACGACATTGTTGATTGCCGTTCCGCCCATTGTAGGCGGGCCTCCACTTACCATAGCACACATTGGACATCGCTGACCTCCGAAAAATTTTCCCAGTCTCCTGGTTGCTCGTGAGACATTCTGTGAACATTTGTAGTGAGCACCACCTACTTGAAGCATGCCCCGCCCACTGAGGGCGGGTCTCCTTTGACCGGCACAAACACCCTTGATTCGTTTTGGCCCACCTTATCCCGACGCCTGGGCTCTTTGAAACGAATTACAACATTCTGCACCTAAACACCGAGCATTTTATCGCCCGCCCCGCCCACAGAGGGCGGAGTTCGGCAAAGTTGTCCGCTCTGTACGTCTCTTACCATTCTCCACCCAAACCACGCTTGAGCCGACCTTTCCCGCTAATTGAGGGTATGTCGAGTGTCGAGCACCTCAAACTTGGGTAATTGAACCAACAGGGTGGACAGACAAAAGTACAAACAAACCTAACTCCTGGTCGATATATAGAGTATGATACTTGATTCCGTGACAGAAGGACGGAGCGACGGACGTGCAGATAGACAGACGGACGGAGGGACGGACGTGATAGACGAAGCGCTTCAGATGTAGGAGGGATACTGGGAAAATATAGTGATTCGAAAGGGGAGCAGGGAGTCCACCTCCGGTTTTCTAAAGCTTAAAGGGTACTATTTCGAAGCAGAGTCGAGTAAGTAGCAAAAACAAGGGATATGTCAATACCCCTTCCCCAAAATCAAAAATTGGGCGATATTCAGATAGAGAAGTTGAGCATTCTGGGTGCAGAATGCGTAATATTTGATCGTATATTGCGAAGAGCATGGCGATAAAGTCGTAGAAGATCATGCCATATATATAAACCAGCAGTTTGGTTTGTATGTTTGTCTGTCTGTCCACCCTGTGGTTCAATTACCCAAGTTTGAGGTACAGTCCATCGCGTGGTAGGGCGTGGCCCACGGACTTGGGTGAGTGGCGAGAGTGAGAGTACGTGGCGAGGGTGAGAGTGTGTGGAGGGGTGGAAGAGTTCGATACATACGCTCATTTTGCATGCTTCCATGTGTGACGCGCAGTAGTGTGCGCCAGCCCAACAGGTGATCAGAATTAGTAGTTAAGAAGATTTCTTCTGATGAAAAGCAGAGTGGTCAGGGGATTTTTAGGAAAAACCAGAGCAGCGTAGTAGGTTTTAACTGTAGTCGCTGACATTAGGGACTCTACACTTAACAATTTTTCTTTATACTCAAACTTGCAGGATGATCTGTGATGGCCTAGCTGTTTATTTATTACCTCGAGGACCATGCTCTTATTTTGGACCTTTGGCTTGCATTATTGGGTAGGTCTCTCGTCAGTCCCTCCCAAGTTCTTTCATTATCTCAATGAACCACCACCTTTTCAGACACAGTGTCATGATGCACTGCTTCACTCACGGAATATGGTCTCTAGCCTTTTCATTTTTATATCGTTACTATATATTAGGGCACGAACAGCCAAAGAACAGCACTATCATATCCATTATCGCTCTGATATATACGCCCTCCTTCCTTCAACTTGTACGCGTGAAGTATTTCCTCCGCATCAACTTCTTTAGCAGCCGTCATAGGTTTCTCTTCCAAGCTTTAGCTACGCGATGTACCTCGCGCGTCATATAGCATTGCTGAGCTGCGGACTACGCATAAGATAACCTGAACAAAACTAAGTCAGCAATGTGGTTTAGCAAATATAGAACGTACACTTGCATTGAATTCACACCTATGCAGGTGCAGTTATCCATTGGTATCACCCATTAGTCATAGTAATCGGTTCTGCGACTGCACCCCAATATGGTGAGATCCACTATTCTTTTTCGACCCTCTGCCCGCATCGCGGTGGCTAACTGAGCTGTCCAGGACTTTGCAAAAACACTGCAATCGTTCTTTTTTACTCAATTGCCCGCTCCTGAATAGATCTAGTCCAAACGGCACTACTCCTCCGACAACCCCACATACGTGCATGCCATCCCTGTATGCCGACACCTAGCGCACGTCAGTACACCGCAGAATAGATGCGGGTATACGTGATGGTTGTTTATTTAAGTAGGAAAAGCTATCACAACGATAATGAAGCCTTGGATTGATAGTCCAGCCCCATTAAAGGCATCATTAGGGGAAAGTCGGACGAAAAGTAAAAGAAGTAGTGCATATGAAAGTCGAGACCCCTAGTAGAAGGACAGTGGAGAAAAAACGGATGGAATTGGCCAAAAACCTGAGAAATAGGACCCCTTTCCCATCGATGATTCTCGACGCGGACGACCTGTCCGTCAAGAGGAAAGTAGTCTGATCTAGTTTTCCATAGGCATGTTGCCAAGTAAATACAAGGGATTTGGAAATACGACAGCATCTATTTTTGGGGGTGAGCCCCAAACTAAAACTGCGAAAGCGCGCCGCAAAACCTTCGATCCTGCCGCATTTCCTTGGCCGTTCCCACCAGTCAATCGGGAACTGCGTCATCGGGAGGAGGGATCAAGAAATCAAAGGGAGGCTGGATCAAGAAATCAATGATCCAATGCGCCGTTTCTACAGCTCGGAGGGGCGCTTTTTCACCGGGATTTCGCCACAGATAGCCTTCCTAGGCCCAGGACTACCATGTGAGTTACTTCTTGTAGGGATTTCTCCATTACCGCACTACCCCTAATGATGTCTTTGAGTATCCCCACCACTGAGCTTTCGATTTCACCGATCATCCATTATAACAACCGCTCACTTGCGGACGAACAGACATACCGACCAAAATACAAACCAACAAACAAACCGATGCGCAAAGTCAGTGGTTTATATTATAGAGGGGTGGCTTCTGCTGCAGTCTTTGTCTCATAATTACACTAGTATGTGTGTGGGTTTGCTGAGTGAAATGGAGTTATAACAGTGTAGATCCATAAATTCACGCCATGCTGACGTCAAGTGTTGCTCATGTTTGTCAAGCGATCTTCTCCAGCGTCTACCCCATCGCACCTACTGAGAAGAGCATTTGTAAGCAGCTGCATGGCTATGGTGCGTGGCCCAAGAAAAGCCAGGAACTGAAAGCTAGTACGGAAACCATTTTTGCTTCAATTTGGGACTTCCTGCCTGTGCTGCTTTATTACCAGACGGCTGCTTCTCTAACAGCTATCGCAAATTTTTTGTACCCATTTGATGCCGTTGAGTCGAAGGGGAAACTGGCGATAGCCGTTGGAGTAATATGGAGATTGTAGAGTTCAACTGTGACCACCCTGATTCAGGGGCGCGCATAGCGCCGGCTGGCAAGATGCCGGCACGTCCCCGAGGAGCCCAAATTTTGCCCCTGCGACCAGCAGCCCATTGTGTCCCAGGGGAGCTTCTTCCTCGGGGGGAAGCGTCCCGGTGGAGCCTTCGGGCGGTGAGCGCCGTGAGGCTACCGAATGCGAGGTCATCCAAAAGGCGGCGCCAGCACTCGTCCAGGCTTTAGCCTAAGCCTCGGCAGGGGAGGATCTTCGACATGTGGCCCCGATTGCCTCGTTCAAATGCTGGCGGAAAACTCCAGTGAAACGACGGTATTTCGCCACCGGAAAACCGGCGAGAGCCGTTGGAGGAGTATGGAGATTGTAGAGTTCAAATGTGACCACCCTGATTCAGGGGAGATTGCAGTAGACGTACGTGGCATCTGTCGAGTTAGCCGAAAATTTTGCCCTTAGCAGCAGTGCTCATTCATTGTTGACGCGTCACAGTTCGCTTAGATATACGTGTGTAAATAAACTAATCTGACAGGTTTGTTCCATAGAATGCTCACCCAAACAATCCTTTCAGTGTCTAGTAAGTTATCACAGTATCCCCATTGGGCATGTTGACCGCAGTAGGACGGTACTTCGCCTTAAGAGTCGTCCAATCCTGGATCGACACAATTCGCTATTCTGCGGATGTTCGCAACTAGTTTAATGCGATACCAGTGGATCTCCACAGCAAAATTAATTGTGAGGAGCCAGAATCTAGATGCGAACAAGGCGGTGGAGTCTAAAATAACAAAGCAATGAAGGATTTTCTTTTGGACTGAAACAAATCGACAAACTCCTTTTCGGTACCGAACTAAGCTTTTGAAGTATGGCTGAAAATGAAAAATTCAGACTTTATTACAATGTATCCTAATTTACACGAATAATTTGATTCTTGCTACTTTTCGCAGGTTCTAATGTCTTCAGTCCACGATGACGAAGCAGTGTTGAGAGCCGGGTTCGAGAGGAAATTCGGATACACCGCTAACCTGGAATGTGTCAACGGTACCATGAATATTCATAACTGGAGACTGATACTGTGCTTGCTGCATGTAGCAGCATTGATTGCGCCTGTGTACATCGCGGTCGTCATACTGAGAAGGCTAATAATCTCAAAGCTGAGCAGTGAAATGGTCATGTCTGAGAGCACCCGCCGTATGCAATCGCAGTTGCTCATGGTAATTGCATTTTTTCATTTGATGACGCATTGGATAGTGATGCTTGTGTTATTCTTGCTCTTATCCTTGTGCCAGTTGGCTGGCCCACACTACTGCGCGCGATTCATGGCGAATTTGTGCAGAATGAGTTTGATCGGCACGACCACAGTTGTGTATGGAGTTGAATAAAAACTTCCTCCCTGTGCCTTCAGCCTAGCTATTAAATTGGAAAAAGCAGAGAAGATGGCGTGATAAAAAAGCATTTCAGTATTGATATACATCAGTCGCTTTGCACCGAACCCATTTTGCACGTCATGGACATGAATCGCGCGCAGTAGTGTGCGTCAGCCAATTGGTTTTTCATAGTCTAGCGGTCGATACCCACTGTTGCTGCCAGTACCGCATCAGATCAGAAAATTATTTTGAGTGAAATGCTTGCTTTGTCATCACAAATATAGGTTGCAACATGATTATCAATGTAAATCGCAGTCAAGAAAATTCACCATTTTTTAATGCCAGCAATTCAGCGGTCGATACATCGGCCAGCGATATCAGAACATAAGCAAAATATGTTCACCCAACGACACTGAGCATCAGACGCTTTTGCTAAAGCGGTCGTATAGTAGCAGCAAGCGATGTAAAGAATTTCATCCCATCCAATTCCTTACGGTTCTTATCAGCCACGGTAAGCCGTTATCGGTTTCGCTGAGGCTCCTGTACCCGACGATATCATTGATATTCCCGTATCCTACAATACCTGCGAATGTGAACATTCCACTGTCAGCCGTAAAAATGAACCGATCTTGGTGACATTTCCATCCTCACGCTCCTAATTGAATCTTGTCAACTATTACCAGATTGGATCACCCAAATTTAAGTCCCTGGCCCACCCTGCGAAACACCCATGAGTGTTAGCACTATTGGATCAACGCGAAAAGCGAAACGGGCTCGACGACTCTAGCCATTTCACGCTCCTTATCGTATCTTATCAACCGTTATCAATCCAGACCACCCTTCATTAATGTTCCCGCCCCATCCCGCGAAAAACTATGAAACTATGAATTTCGTGACACACACAAACACACACACACACCACACACACGCCACACATACACACATCACACACACATCACACACACCACACACACCACTAACACACACATATACACATACACACATACACGCATACACACACATACGAACATACACATATATACACACATACATAAATACACACATACACACATACACACATACACACAAATACACACATACACACACATACACACGCATACACACATACACATACATACACACATACACACATACTCATACACATATACACCTACATACACACATATACACACATACACACACAGACACACATACACACATACACACACATACACACACATACACCATACACATACACACATACACACATACACATACATACACACATACACACATACACATACACATATACACATACATACACACATATACACACATACACACACAGACACACATACACACATACACACACATACACACACATACACACACATACACCATACACATACACACATACACACATACACACATACACACATACACATACACACATACACACATACACACATACACACACATACACGCATACACACACATACACACATACACACATAACACATACACACATACACACAAATACACACATACACACATGCACACACATACACCATACACACACATACACACATACACACATACACACACATACACACATACACACACATGCACACACACTAAGCGAATTATATAGAGTAGGATGCTTTGCTCGAGATCTACAAGAAGTGTTTTCGCCGATAGTAGTGAGGATTGGTATTGCCTCACTCAATTAAGCACGCTACTGTATTTCGTAAAATAGCACAAAATCCAAAATATTGCCTACTCTTGTCAGTGACGTGTTGCCAACTCTCACGTCGCTATGAGTGCCATCCCTTCGAATGCTCAAAGCACATCATAATTTCAAAGCATCGCCGGCTTCGGGAAATCTTGGAGCTCCTTCCGCATATGTGAATAGTAAGATCGAGAAAGAAGCACAGGTCGGATAGGGTGACGTCTAGGTTCTATGGAGGATAGGGAATGCTGTCCTGCTACAGTGCATGAGTTTCGAATTAGCTCAATTGAATGGGTAGTCAGACACTGCTGTGCCAGAAGTTGATTTTCCAAGTATATTTCTGCTAATAATTACAGGTTCGCATCATTTGCTAAGCTGCAAGGTGTGGGGATTGGTGCTGATAGTAGCTTCTCATGCCGTATCTTTCAGTGTATCGGTCTGTGTACATTCCACGAGATGGGCAATGTGCACCTCAATTCGTTTTCGAAACTGTGACCTCCAACTTTAGAGTGATGCCAAAGAGAGGTTTTCCGTGACCTCCAACTTTAGAGTGATGCCAAAGAGAGGTTTTCCGCTTAGGGGGAGAAGGAGATTCATGACAACTCCTTTAGTTGCGCTTCAGCAGCTTACTTGTTCGAACCGGAGATGGAAGCGCCACAGATGCTGACGGCCGTAAAGAAAATTCTGTAAAGGAGGAAAGGTAGAGCGAGTGAGTATATCTATCAGAGGAGGAATGGCTTCGGCACTATCTCTGGGATTCAGGGTTATCGATGTGATTCAAAATTTCAAATTGCAAAAGGAATGCAAAATTGAGAAAGCATCATCGAATCCTTTGTCAGATCATGCTTCCATTCACCGGCAAATGCGATGCGGAGGTTGAAAAGGAAAAATCGGAATATTTAGAGAACACAACTCTTATTTCAGCCTTCAGACTGCTACCTTGCCAATCACCCGAAAGCCTCTCTCACTGTTGGGGCTTGTACGAATGAGTAGGTGGCTTCGAAACGACAGTAGTCTATAACACCTGTACCTTCAAGACCCAGCATTTAACATCGTGAAGACAGAAATCTCTGCCTATGTATGCTCTGTGTTCTGTAGGCGGTCTAATTCTGCAGTGTTTTAAAGGTTGCTTTTTAACAGCTGTGTAAGCGCCACTTGAAGCACTTGCGCTATGGTTGCCTCTCGTGCAGATAAGTAAGTTCATTTTCTATGAGATCTCGAAAGCCATGCCTTTGCACTTTCAACTGGCCAGCTCAGAAGCAGCTGTGTCTTCATTGTACGAAATACGAGATTCAATGATGATACTTGGAGAAATGGAGCGCGCATGTGATGTATGATGTTTACAAGGGAGCACACATTGTAATCAATAATACTTTTGTAAATGTCAGTTGCCTCCGAACATCATTGGAAATGCTTTTCAGTTTCTGCACCGCAGTAATCCTCGAATGGTTAGAAGCAAAATCTTCATAATTTCAGGCGCTTACTGTGCAAGCTACTCTGCCCACTTTGTATCTAGCCGCCTCTTCAATTTACGTTGCAGAACAGCTGTATAGCTATCGTGATCAGTTTTTCGAGGATCTGGTCTTTATTCTGCTGAACCTCACTCCGATGTTAACACCACTCTTATCATTGCACTTCATTGGCCCATATCGCGTGTGGATGCAGAAGACCTTTTCATTTCGAGCTCAAGTAACACAACCACCTTCACAGACCAGGATACAAGGGCTAGTGTAAATATTTCATATATTGTAGTCTGAATTCGTTCACAAAGATCCATGAGCAAATACAACATTGAGAGACGTGGTGTGTGAAGTTTTTGGCATAGATACGTCGATTAAATTAAGGTATCTTCAGTGCGAAGATTTTGTTTCAATGGTGATAAAGTTCATAATCATCGGATGTTTTCTATGGAGCCTCCTTGCTGACGAATTTACATCAACTACATGTCGAATTTCAATGTGGTGTAATTACGAGCCGTAGGATGGTCAGAAAAACTTTCTCATCAGTTGCATCTGTGTCTACGTACCTCCGTAGTGTTTTCTTCTTTGTGTGCTCTGTGATGTGAGCAATAGTGCACTTACGATGTCACATACAACCCAGGCAAAGAGAGCTGAAGCCATGCTTTGAAGATTACGTTATGGCCCCACTATCGCTGGAATATTCGTGGAGAGTAACAAATTCTGAAATGGAGTGTCACTCTCTAGTCTTAGTAAAATTGAGTTACGCTCGAGCTAGAGTACTGCGAGGAGTTAGAAATCAAATACAGGATCAAGCAGTAGGAGGGAAAAATAAAGAAAGAGCTGGTTTGCGCGAAGGAAGGATTACGATTTAGAAAGAGCGCTCCTTTTCTCAGAAATAATTCATATGCGAGAACCTTACCGTTTTGGCAATTAGTAACGCTATTAGCAGGCCTTCTACTTTATAATGAGCGGAGAGAGTTCTGCTCTTCCTGCGTCACTGAGTGAATCATTGACAAGCATATGGATTGTCCACTACATAGCAATGGCTATTCCATATTCAGATCATTGGTCCTACCATTGGGTTTTACACGCGTATGAGATTGTAATACCAAACGTTCAAAATTCTCACAGGTTGACAGCATCACAGATTTCGATTTCTCTGGATAACCCGTTCGATTGTAGTCGTAACCCGATTGTAGCGAACAGTGCTCTGAACTGAAAGAGTAGCTGGACTTCTGGCATCACTTTTTGAAAGACTCCGCGATCCAGGCAGCGGATGATTCGCTTTGGGTCATTTCCTCAGAGAACGTGGTTCAGTACAAATGCACAAAGCATATTCCAATTGCTGCTAATGCTGCAACTCGAAATAAATGGCTTCATACGCAAATCTTGTTTTCAAACCAGCCACCAAAATGGCCTATATAGACACACAATCATACTCGCTATCACCAAGCTCCTTTCCTTTGTGGTGAATTGTCGCGGAACTAGAAAAGAAAATATTGTCCGTATACTTAAATATTGTTATTCGTATTGTTATTGTTCGAGGTAATACAAGGTCTGTAAGTATACATTACTCATACGAAATGTTTTGACAGAATGTCGTAGTTGTAACTATGGGATCTAGAGAACACGCCATCAAAGCCGCCACAATTATTCGGTTTGAAACGAGGGTCTACCGCCGTACAAACCTCCACTGATCGGAATATAAGCTGTTCGGACTGTCTGTCTGTCGATTCGGCCCTTCAAAGTATGTATAAGATTTTCCGAGTTTTGTTACGATTAGTATGTCAGTGTGTGTGTTTGTGTGTGTGTCCGTCTGTGTGTCACGAAATTCATATCTCGCGTCGCAGCAAAGCTGGGAAGCTGAATTTTGAAAATGATATAGGGGGTGCCAAGGGAACCTCAGCGGTGGTGGAACGAAAGTGATAGCAGCTGATAGGGGCTGATAAGGAGCCTCGGAAGGCAAATAACGCCCGTTTAGCCTTTTGCGTTGATCCAAAAGCGCTAACACTCATAGGTGTTGTACGGGGTGGGACAGGGACATTAATGGTGGGTGACCCGCATTGATAACGGCTGATAAGATTCGATAAGTAGCGTAAAAAGGCTAAAGTCGTCGAATCCGTTTCGCTTTTCGCATTGGTTCCGGAGCGTTGATACTCACAGGTGTTTTACGGGGTAGGACGGGGACATTAATAGTGGGTGACCCGCACTGATAACGGTTGATAAGATTCGATAAGGAGCGTGAGAAGAAGAATTTCACCAAGGCCGGTGCGCTTTTGCGCCTAACAGTGGAATGTTTACATTCGCAGGTACATATTATAGGGTACAGGGACCTCATTGGTACTGTTGGGTACAGGGCCTCAGTGATAACGGCTCACGGTGGGTGATAAGAACCGTGAGGAATCGGATGGGATGAAATCCTTCACATCGCTTGGAACTACTATACGACACTTAAGCAAAAGCGTTCGTTCTGATATCACTGACCGATGTATCGACCGCTGAATTGCCTAGCTTTCCAAAAAATGGTGCATTTCTTTTGATACTGCGATCTACACTGATAATCATGATACACCTATATTTTAGTAGCAAAGCAAACGTTTCACTCGGGATCATTTCTAATGAGGTAATGGCAGCAGCACTGGGTATCGACCAGGGTCAAGCGTCCAGATGAGGAAAATTTTCAAAAAATACGACCCCTCCCCCCTTCAAAAAGGCGGCCCCAATACGACGCCCCCTTTTACGTCTGTTATTGTTCAAGTATTCAATGAAATTTTCTGCTCTACAACACCAGATCATCTGTCTTTTAAACCCAGCTGCTCAATATTTTGAGACTGTGACATGAAGTCCCCAGTAGGCACCTACTTCCTCGCTTATAACTACTATTTATTAAGCAGTTTTACTTGACCACTTCAACCATAAGCAATAAATTAAACGCTGATGTGCTATTCCTTTTACATGATTGGACATGGAGCGAGGTAGGTGCATTGCTGGAATCTTTGGTAGGTAAAGAGGAAACGTCGAATGAACAGATTTTTGTCCCTGGTATTCCATTTCTAGGCCTTAAAAATATGGATTAATTGAAGGACTAACCAGTCAGTTGAAGTGGGGAGGGTGGACAGCAACGTAACTTTTTACGAACGTTTGAGCTCCTTCCCTCCCTAGGCTTAGGCTAAAATTCATATCCCCTCCTCTTACATGAAAAAGCATCTCATTCTCATCTGCTTTAGCCTAAGCATAGGGAAGGAAAGGTACCGACGTCGGTGAAAAATTGCGCCTTCCCCCACACTTTAATTTACCCTGATTTATAAAAAATAACAGGGTCCAGCACAAAAGAAAAAGCTCCAAAGGATGGATACATGTTATACACTTTTGACGATGCAAAAAAAAAACTTTATGAAAAAACAGAATAAAAGAAAAAGTGAACTATGACCGAATACGTGTCAGAATTAAGTGGCCTAATATGTGAACAGCTGTACAAAACTTCAACGAAAGAAGATTTTGCATTGGTTATCCACGTATGAAATAGCACCCCTTTTGAGGAGACGGAACAAGGCACAGAGCGATAACGCGAACACTATCTCATTCGCAGGTGACCAATATCCAGTTGTCGCCGCAGAACAGATAACGTTTCTTGAGGGGTAACAACGTGGGACGTCGGACGTGTGAACGTCCGAGTAGAACGTATCATCATCTTTCTCATCGTCGGCTTTCACATCATCGGCTTTTAACTTCGTTTCAGGCGACGTGCGACGCGGCGATCACGATGGAGCGCGGTATCTTTCCCATACTAAATTCCAACATTTCAAAAATACTCTAAACTTTACCTAGAGCCCATCTATCGAACAGCTGTGAACTGTTTTCATAATAACTCCCTTAGACCAATCTATTGGCTGCTTGCTTTCCCTGATGGTTACGTAGTTCTCGATATGGGTTTCCAGTTGCGGATTAGTTGAGGAAAATTTCGAAGTGTTTCACGGAAATGGCCATAACTTCCTTCAAACTTAACCGTATAAGTTTTTTTTTGGTGAGGCGGGGTCTGCTAGGTTGTCGCTTTCGAACGACTACCTGAACTGAGCCATATCTTCAAAACGAAGGAAGTTAATTTGAGGGAAGCCAGTCTAGGACTAGCTGAGGAAAATTTTGAAGTGTTTCACAAATGGCCATAACTTCCTTCAAACTTAACCATATAAGTTCTTTTTGGTGAGGCTGGGTCTGCTAGGTTGTCGCTTTCGAAAGACTACCTGAGCTATGCCATATCTTCCAAACGAAGCAAGAAAAATTCAAAAAAGCCAGTTGAGGAAAGCTTTTTTCGTCGAATTTGCGAGATCTTCCCACAAATCTTCCCAAAAATCGATTCATTGTTACTGAAATTTTTCCAGTATGCATCCTTCGCTCTCGGAGGCCTAGTGGGAAGGCGAGAAGCGTCGGTCAGCTTTTCTGTGTGATGCGCCATGCATGAGGATTTCATCCACATTCTCAATGAATACAAACGTTTTTCCGGTCCGCATAATGGCTGCCAACACTAAATTACTTACTTGCGATCGTAGTAAGAATGGAAGAATTCCATATCAGCTAATTTTTCGCTTTCATCCCATTGTTTCTGGAGTGTCCATCCACGGTGGTACCCGTTGATAGATATCGCTTTCCACGGCACATCGGTGAATTCCGGAGGTGTCTCTGTGCGTGGTTTCGGTGTCAGCCGGTCCAGGTGCCTACAGCTCCTTCAAACTGGAGATCATGGTCTCGACACTTCACATTTGCTTAGGAATTTTCTGGGGTTGAATGAATCTGGAGAATTCTGCAGTCAGGGCCATATGTTACCTCATTACGTTGGAATTACCCATCCCAAGCTGCTTTTTACCCCTACTTCGACCTGTTTCTTACCCAATAGTGCCGAGTCCTCTCGAATTTGGCATATGGAACACGAAGTTTTTTTGTAGGCATTTTTAACGTAGTCAAAAGTTGGTTTCTGCTGCTCATATTCCTATGTACCATATGGCTATATCGTTCCACTTTGCTCTCATAGAAACCGAAGAGACTAAAAAGGTTCACCTTCAATGTACTAATAAAATGTTTTCACTTTTCTGCTTCAACTAGACTATTCTGGAAGAGCTATTCAATTCCTAACTAAGACAGAACAACAGAAAATCGCAGGGGCCTGACCGTTTCGAATTTGCATTTCTTGCGCAGAGCTGTACTATCTTTCACCAATTGGTGATCAAATGAAATTCATTCAAGAGCAGGGTAGGGATAGTCAGGATCGAATATCAAAAGATCATTAGGTATGAACGTCCAGGTGTTTACTGGTACGAAAGCGAAGAAAAAACGGAGCGCGAAGGCCCAAAATAGGTTCTTCCCGCCATTGATACCGAGAAGGCGGACTCTGTTAGCGAAAGTGGCTGGCTCTGTTAAAACACGTGGCAGCTTTTGAAAAGGACTATAAAGACCGAAGACGCTTCGTTTCATCGGATAATTCACCTCACAGTCGTTCTGGACCATAAACTTATTTTTAATTACTTCAGGAGTTCTCAGTACATTCTCACCCCTTCCACTGTCTTTTGCTTCAAAAACGAAAGTTTATTCCTCTCAGCAGAGCCTCCCCGAATTGAGTTTTTGAAGGGCGCTCCGTCAGCTGTATATACTGGAATTTCTGTTCCGCATCAGAAAAATTATGCTGTCCGGAGTCTGAGCTGCAATACGCTTCCAAAGTCGCTGTAGGATAGAGTAATGGTTAGACTGACTCAACAATTAGTTGCGTTGAAGGGACCTGGAGGGATCTGGAAAAAGCGGAAGGTGGGAAAAAACGATCGTTTTGGTACGAACATTTGAGGTTAGAAGCAGTCATCGGAAAAGGAACCAGCATTCTAAAGCGCGGCGTTGTGATATGTACTTGCATCTCCCGCGCACGTTTTCGAACTGCAACATCACCTTTCAGGGTTGCTCGGTGAAAAAATTGTCATTTGTTGTCTCTTAGAGTGTATTTCATTCATTCGAAATGATGTGATATAAGTGAAACAACAAACAGCAGCAATCAGGTGAAACAATGAATGGTGAAACAAGCGAAAGGGTAAGAAAAAAAGATGTTCTTAGTAAATTTTATCGAATTCGCACTCGACGTCTACTGTACACCGAAATTGCCCCCTCCACGTGTCTCAAAGACAGAAGCTTTCCCTTTCACGAAGCTGAACACCGGATTTCAAGAATTAGTCATAGACCATTTTTCAAGTCAATGACATCGCCTTGATTGCAAAGGTTGAAAAATTATATCCAGATAGAGGTGTCCACGAAATATCGCAAAAATCGAGAAACTACTCGAATTTCCAATTCATATAATGCTTAGTTTTCTGAACGAGCACTAATATTTCGATTAAAGGGCACCAGTCTATTTGCTCAGTTTGCCTCAGCTACATTCGTATTCAATATTTACTATCTTCATATTAAGTACAATTTCCGCAAAACTTCATATTAAGTACAATTTCCGCAAAAGCGCGACTGAAAGACCGTAACCGGGATCAGGTTAAAGGAATCGCGCACGGAAAAATGTGTTTTTCTGATACCTATATATTTATAATGTTGCTTAATAAAAGCCACACAAACTGGTGGCCGAGAGGGCGTGGCGTCAGAGTAAATGCGCTCCGTCGTCCGCCACGGTCAGAGACAAGAGTGGTACTGCTTACGTAACTTCCTGTTCCCACAGTGCGTGCTTCACATTTACTTCGAGGCCCCGCCCTTTCGGCCACCACTTTGAGGAGGTGTATCTCAGTTAGATTCTCACTTTTTCGCATGAAAATTTGCATGCGGCCCTTATTATGCAAATGGAACATGAATACATATTGGCGACAGGAACTCATTTTTCCGTGCGCGACTCCTCTAAAGTACAGCGACAATCGAGTATGCAGTCATACTGCCACTACTATAGTGAGATAAAAAATTAAATTCGAAAGCATTTTCAGCAATAACACAAGGCAGCATTCCGGTATCCAGGAGACGAGTCATGATATTCTCAGTGAAACATGTCGTCTCGGAATTGAACGATCTTCATAGGGTGACACAACAAATATTCAATGATTCATCTTATTACTTATGTTCGTGCTTGTTGAACTCGTATAAGTGCATTACAGGAATACACTGCAGTCAAACTGGAAATCGGGATGTTTCGATGACATCAGCGCCGCCTATGAAGAGACTTCCCACGAGGACGCAACGGTGGCATTTTGAAGGCACCACAGTCATGTGGGAAGTTTTTGGGTGGTGGAGCGATGTCCTCATGCTCGCCAACCTAAACAATCAGGTTCAGATTAAGGAATTGTCCACGAGAATCGTCTGTTTCTAACTCCTTCTGAATTCCCTAAATACAAACCCCCGCTGAGCAACATCTGAACTGCTGTCGGTGAGTAGAGCAACTCGAGATTCGAATTTTCGCGCCCAGTGCTGATTTGCTTCCTACTGTGCGTCTCCCCTCCTTGCTTTGGGCTCTCGCGGCCCCGCCACACCGGACGTTCTACCACGTCGGACGCTGCTTTGGAAGCTGCATCCCATCAGCCGGATACTTGGTTTCAGGCTGTTTGCCCGTGGTATGCAAATACAGCACAAATAGTAGATGGATAAGAGAATTCGAATCCTCGTAGACTATCCCTGAGATTTGAAGGGGGGAGCGGGGAGGGGGGAGGTGCGATCACGTTAGGGGGACATCTTATAAAATGTTGTATATCTAGGCATCTTGGAGGGATCCTTGGGGGTTCAATCTTGAGCATATATTATATTTTTACCTAAGCCTTACTGGAGGAGAGCAGGAGTTCCTTTCCCATTCTAGGCTCAGGTAAAGATAATGTTCAAGTGGCATTCCGCCTCATTGTGACAGCACCCGGAAGGGTTTTCCGGAAAAAAAAACTTCGTTGAATTTCAAGAACTCACCTGGAATGCGTATGCCGTTCCGCTCATTGTGTGAAGCTCAAGATGACAATGAGCAAACCACCAGCCCGGATTAATAGCCCGGAATCTAAAAACAATTTGGATTTTGATGAGCAGGAAATGAAACAATGGCGAACAGTGTTAGTCGCATTACCGTATAACAATGTAGCCGCCGACTGGCAACGTGATGGTGTCTCGGAGCGATGGATTCTTGGTGTTCATGCCCTCAACAGCACCGTTCATCCAGGATTTGTTTCGCCACACTGCTCCGTCACATCTCACCTGAATGAGATTTCATAGTCGAAATCGATAGCGTTCTAGACCCTTCCCTTCTTCTCCCACTTACATCCGCTCCGTCACAGCTGATGTCTGGATTCATCGTCGATATCATGCCACTTTCATTATAGGAAGGCCATCCAACCTAAAATTGGAGCTGTGTCATAAATAGGACTCTCGATAGCAGCTGTTCTCCACCCTACCTTCATTACGTGAAAATTAGTGCCATGAATGTGGAATGGATGAGCGTATCCTGTAGCAAATCCTCCACCTGTACCCATATTATAAAGTGTGATCTGCAACGATATTATCTTCATGATTCGTCAGCACCCCCATTGTTTATTGGAGGAATTGATTCTAATTTCTTTAAAAATCACTCTGGTAGATACTGTGCATGAACAGACACACGGACGAATTCAAAATTCGCTATCATTTCAAAGCAGAAATCGGAAAACAGGAGGAAGTGCAACTCGTCGAATTCCAGCAGAGCAACATTTAAACAGCCGTCGGCAGGCAGAGCGCAGTTCAAATCTTCTCGTCCAATGTTGGTATGCTTGTTATTCTGCATCCCTGACCACGTGACTGTCGCCTCTTTGCTCGTGGCTGTGTCCCTAAGAGGTTCCACCCCTTCGGAAGTCACCTTGAAAAGCTATATCGCGGCCGGATTCTTGTTTTTCACGTAAAACTTCGCCCAGTAAGCAAATATAATATAAATTTAAGGGTAACAGAAGAACTTCGACTTCCGATGAGGACGATTCCTCTAACTATGTCAATACTATTCATATCAATGGATAATCATTATAGGTACCTGCACGATGTTGTTGAGCTTATGTTTCTTGTGGTAGAAGCAATTGCAGTTTTCGTCGAATTTGTTGGCATTTTGCGAGCAATTAACCTTGCTGCAGTTCTAAAAAGGGAAACAGGGATGATTTTTCAATAGCGAAAATCCCTCAGTCCATTTTGCTCCTACTAATACTGAACCAGAGCCATCTGACAGCTGCATGGTTGTAAACGTTGCTGACATCTTAATTGAGGTTTTGCCATGCATTACATGCGCGATTTGTATTGCAAGACAAATCATACAGCTAGGTACTTTTCAATCAGATTTTTTGCTTGTTCAAGCCATTCAACATCCAACTTCAAGATCGTGTGCTCTACGTAACGAAACGTATTTTATATGTGCCTGAGCTGTGATGTCAAAATTGTGACCAGTACAAATGCACGAAAGGAAAAGGAAAAAAGGAGGAATCAAAACGGAGTTCCGAAGTACCGATACTTGCGATCGACGGGGGACATTGTAGGAACGTGTTGAGTGAGTGGAAGTACATTGGTGGAAGATATGAAATTGGGGGTTCCCAAAGGGGTGATACGGTAGAGAGTCGACGGTGTGTAGCCTTACGTCGAATTTTTGCTCGGCGGATTCCCTTGCGGGTGGTTGCGTACGTTGCGCACACCCATTTGAGTTTTACGCCCGAATTGCTTATTTCTCGATTAGGCTTGTTATCATGTAATGCTATTGCTTATTTTACTTTTTATGTTACTATTTTCTCTTCTTAGAGCATAAAAATTGTTTTCAGATAATGATGAGATAAACGGCTATTTCTCGAAGGACCTCCATGGTACCAGCCCCTTGCGTCCTGAGCGAAATTCATCGACCGTGGCAAGTTTTACTGATGGCGCTGTGAAGCGAAAATTCGTCATATGGCCACATACCCTAGAGTCGATGTTGCGGCGCACTGTTGGTTTCGCCAATCCGGTGTGAGAGAAGTCTTTGTGATCCGGTATGAAGGCAGAAATGTCCAACTATGGGATGAAAAGTAAAGGAAGATGTGTTTAAAGACAGTGATGATGTATATGCGGGCTCCCAAAGTGTGTCACGAAATGACAAATGCGGGCAAATGAAAGCTATGAGTCCAGGAAGACTATATGTGGCAAAATTTCCGATGAGGAGGGGTGCCCTCAGGCTCTACAAAAGCAGTGTTTTTCAACAGCTGTCACTTGTTTTATCCAAGCCCGCCCTTTTTCCGGCCCTACTCGCTCCATTTGAGAATAAGCTGCGGGAAAGAGGTCTTATTTCTTAGGTTTTTGACTGTTTCATTCCGTCATTTCTTCACTTTCGTACCACTAAGCACCTCGTTTTTCATACTTGATGACCCATCCATGTTCGGCCCGAAATCACCCCTATCACTGCTTTTAAAGGCATTTTCCGCGGTTACCTTGAATGGGTGTAAGAGCTCAATTATGAAAGCAGAGGTGCCAAAGAATACACCGAGAAAGAAAAATCCGAAATGAGCCCCCGAATATGGCAAAAATGGGGCCTCCTGACATGTGGCCTTGCTCGAGATCATCGCGTGAAAACAGCAGTTCCAGTTGGATAGTATCATGAGATCCTTGAGACATGACCTGTTTCCCCAAGTGAACGTTTCATTAAGTCTCCCTGGAATTTCTTCCTTATCTTATCTTATCGCAGAATCACACGCTCACGTAGGCGCCACGTTGGAAAAACCTTCGTCTAATGCCGGCTGGGGTCGCCAATTGGTGGGCGGGGTCCCAATTGCCTCCCGCGGGCTTTGCGCTGCCAGGAGGACTCGTGGCACCGCTATAAGGGTACAGCCGCGACAGTTAACCGGGGGTCCATCGGCTGCGGCAGGGTAAATAGCTGATGAGATTATCACGGAGAGTGCCTTTAAGTGTGAACCTTGGAAATCATTGACAAGTTGTCCTGATGGTAATAGGGCATTCCAAGAGGATGTTCGTACTTGAAGCTATCCACATGTGAGTCGTAGTGCATATTGATGAAGTGCTCCTAAAATATATAATTGTGATCAATTCTTGCATTTCCCCACAAACCGCGCTCCTCTTTCCGGCTTTCACGTCCTACTCACCTCATATCCTTCAGTGAAAGGGGTATCTTTCAGTATTTCCTTGTCAATATCGGACGGTCGCGGATGGCGAAGTTTATCATAGCATATACATGTGAAGTTGAAATTGGAAGGATACGATTCAAAAGGACAGTTCAGTACCGTACACCTTTTCTTCGAGCTGCATTCGGGAGAATGTGTGAACGTGGCTGAATAGCAGAAAGTTACGGTTCAACATATAGGATGACCGAATGAAGACTTAGGAATGCCACAACAACTCCTTTGGAGGTTATAAGGGATAAAACCACTGCGTTTCTAGTGTATAATCGACCTTTCTATCCATTTTTGAGAAAATTGTAGCATAATTTGTAGCATTTCTCATAGTTATTGTGCTGATATACGTAGGCGCAGACTTCGGCCCAACAATAAGAGAGGTTCGAATCACAGGGGTTTTTGGATACCAGGCTTTCCACCAAACACTAGCCTGCTAGATCTCGCAATACAAGGCCCTTTATGAAATAATTAGTTTTGAAGTAAGCAGGAATGTTGAGCGTGAGGGTGGAGTGACGATAGAGTGCCGTGCGCTCTATCGAAGGGTTACAAAGAGTCAAGTATGGATCGAGGAGTTCCCTCAGATAGAGTCCTATACTGGCTTCTGATAAGGGAGGGGAATTATATTTCCGGAAATTCCTTGAATATCTCTCTTTCCGAGTAATTTTGGACCGGTGAGACCATCTCCAAAAGGCATCAATCGATAATTGCACTTATTGTTAGTACTAAGCAGCAATGCTACGATTAGCGTCTGACGCCCTTTTTCAGACACCATGAGTTTAGGAACAGATGGGATCGGAAGTGTTGACTGGAAGGGTTTCGTATTTTCCTGGAATTTCCCTCGACATCAAATCCGACACTGGCTCCTTCTCGTTTTGGTTCCACCCCCGCTGTCACTCCGCCCACATGGTATCCAATGCCTCTTCATAAAAAGGTTACCTTTCAAATCCTTAAAGGAATCGTCCACGGAAAATGAGTTTTTGTGTTACCCATGTATTTATGTTGTATTTGCCTAATGTTGGCCTCATGCAAAATTTCACGCGAAAAAATGTGAATCTGGCTGAGATGCAGCACCACAAAGTGCGGTCCCAGTGGGCGGGACCTCCGTGTAAAAGCCTCGTACCGCGTCCGCCGTGGTCGGAGACGCATTGTAGGAACAGAAGGTTATGTAAACAGTCCCACTCTCCGTTCCCAACGGCGGCGGAAGACGGGACGAGGCTTTCAAACGGAGGCCCCGCCCACTGGGACCGCACTTTGTGGTGCTGTATCTCAGCCAGATTCACATTTTTTCGCGTGAAATTTTGCATGAGGCCAACATTAGGCAAATACAACATAAATATATGGGTAACACAAAAACTCATTTTCCGTGGACGATTCCTTTAAGCTCAGAGTTGGAATGAAAACTCACGAGGTGTTCTATCCTCTACAAGATTGTCGTTGCCTTCGTACTCAATAAACGCGACTGTGTAGTCAGTATTGACCCGGGACCAATCGAAGAAATAGTATTGCACCGTCTCCACCACCATCATATAGCTCTTCTTTGATGGCTTTTTAAGGCCTCGTATAAGAACATCGTATCGTTCGCCAGGAAAGATGATGAGTCGATCAACCTTGAAGGCAGTGATGAGCATGATTGGGACCAAGTGAGAAAAGATTACTGAATAAGAAACGGAGGTGCTCCGTAGCATGAATATCAAGAAAAAATTAAGTTAAACGTCAAAATTCCTAGAAATAAGACGCTCTCAGCGCTCTTGGCTCTCAAAACAGGCGGACTTGGCTGAAAAAAGGGGTGGGTTGGGATAAAAGTGTCGGCAACCGTTGAAAAGATGCAGGTCAGAGGCGTTCCTCTCACCTGGAATTTTGCCACATTGAGTCGTCCCAGATCAATAGCTTTCATCTGGGTGACGTACGTCAAGAGTTCTTGCTACCCACAATACCCATATTACCGCCCTCAAAAGCCAAATTCACAATATTGCCAAGGGATTTTCTAGAGAGTAAGTCTCACTGGCTGTGGAACCATCTCATTGCCATCACCAGCAACGATTATCATCTGATGACCCTCGATATGTAGCATCAACTCCTGCGCCACTGCCCCGTTAGTGATTCGAAACAGCACCAGTTCATCTGAAATTTTTGTTTTATACTTCATGTGGCCTGGGAATATTCTGGAGGTCTACAACCTTGCCTGATTCGAAACCTTTCCAGTGGCAAAGCCCATGGTCTCTGCAGAATATCGTCCCTGTTGTGCCAGCCTTTATCGTTTATGAGCAGCGCTGAGATTGGAACTGCTCCGCCAACGTTACCTTGAAAATACTTCGATTTGTAACGCTCATAATTTTTCTCCAAAAACAGATAGTAAAATATTCATGTGTGATAATCACTGAAAAACCGTAAGTGTCAAGCCGCAGCGATCCGACAGAATCACTATCGATTTACCAAAAATATATAACCCAGCTAATTGAATGGGTCATTCTCCAGACTGAGTCAACCCAGATGACCGTGGGTAGGTCCACGCAACTTTTAAAGTAAAGTGATAATCTCAATTCTCTGGTTGAAGTTTATTCATAAATGTCTTCTTGGTTGCTTTTGAAAGTAACATGGGATGCTCATGCAAATGTCTAGTGTGGTGAAGTCTAGCACTGAACGCGGATAACACCTAGTGTCGCTCCACCCACACGCTTAGCACTCGCACGGGGGGGGGGGGGGGGGACAGGGACGAATGTCATATAATATTGAGTACGAAAGTTCAGACCTTTCCTATTACGAAAGTGAAGCAAAACGGAATGGAACGGCCAAAAACCTGAGGAGTTGGAACCCTTTCCCTCATGGACACCGAGGAGGCGGGCTCAAAAGGGGCGGGCACTGTTGAAACGAGTGGCAGGTGCTGAAAAAGGCGACACTTATGAAGCCCTTTCCTTTCTTTTTCTGCGGCAATTTCGCTACATATAGACTCCTGGAGCCGCGCTCGCCTTTTGATGACACACTTTACGAGTTCCCATTACTCACCTTGCCCCTACTACTGTCTACTGAGGAGATGTCAACTCACCACCATCCACTGTTCTTGTTGGTTGCCAGCACTTTTCAACATTGTCGAATCCGTACATCCATTTCATTGTCTTCTCTTTCAATCGCATGAAGGCTTCGTCACCAGGTTCTGTTGCCCAGTCCTAGAAATCAAAGTGGGAATGAGTTTTGGGTTGGAAGGTCTACTGCTGCACTCTTATACCGATGACTTTCATTTTCTTCTCTGAAAAACATCAGGTAATGAAAAATGAAACGTACGCAGTACCTTGCCATTAAAGTCATAAAATTTGAAGTTTTTGCCGTTGATCTATCCCTTCTTGAGATGCGCCGCACATTTTAATTCCATTCGGAATCGTGGTGTCTGGTGAATGTGATGTGGCCCATACGAAGACTTGGGGTGGCCAATGGATGTACAAGTGGGTGCTTTCATCCTCCTGGATGAGTCTGGTACCAATTTACCGACTCCAGAGGTATGCAAGGTCTGGTTGGCCTGGGCGAGCGTTGATGCGGGATTTGATACCAGTAACATGAGCGTGGGATGCGCGCCACCGGTCACCACACCATCTCCGCCCTTATTAAAGCCATTTCGTGTACCATTTTTTTCCAAATTTTATTCTATGGAACTAAGAAGCAGTATACTTCCGGTGGAACCATTTCCTCTCTTCCTCTCCTTTCCAAAAGCTTAAAGGAATCGTCCACGGAAAATGAGTTTTTGTGTTACCCATATGTTTATGTTGTATTTGCCTAATGTTGACCTCATGCAAAATTTCACGCGAAAAAATGTGAATCTGGCTGAGATACAGCACCACAAAGTGCGGTCCCAGTGGGCGGGGCCTCCGTGTAAAAGCCTCGTCCCGTCTTCCGCCGCCGTTGGGAACGGAGAGTAGGACTGTTTAC
Source organism: Trichostrongylus colubriformis (assembly GCA_963978905.1). Classification (NCBI taxonomy): domain Eukaryota; kingdom Metazoa; phylum Nematoda; class Chromadorea; order Rhabditida; family Trichostrongylidae; genus Trichostrongylus; species Trichostrongylus colubriformis. The sequence goes on from OZ022256.1 coordinate 4,965,461, forward strand.
GTAACCTTCTGTTCCTACAATGCGTCTCCGACCACGGCGGACGCGGTACGAGGCTTTTACACGGAGGCCCCGCCCACTGGGACCGCACTTTGTGGTGCTGTATCTCAGCCAGATTCACATTTTTTCCCGTGAAATTTTGCATGAGACCTACATTAGGCAAATACAGCATAAATACATGGGTAACACAAAAACTCATTTTCCGTGGACGATTCCTTTAAGTCGCTTGGGTCGGCGACCGTCTCCAGGAAGAACAGGAAATGCTGGAAAGAACTATGCCACCAGGTCAATACGTCAAAGCAAGCTACACGTCCTCAGCAAGCGAATCAGTTCAGGCGTAGTCAGCTCACACGAAAAAGGAGTTTTCACGCATTAGGTCATCTTTATGAGAAATGGCACAGTATTCACTATTGATTCTAAGGCTACGACTTGTTAATGAACAGAGCGCCCACCATGAGTTCATGGCATGTGAAGCTCATCTCACTCACCGTTCTCGAAATATCGGAACAAACGATCTAAGAATTATTGAGTCATGTTCCTTACCACTCAATTAAGAGTTTACAGGAATAGTCTACGGAAAAAATTAGTTTCTTTGCTACCCTTATATTTATGTTGTATTTGCGGTTAGGAACGGAGAGTGGGACTGTTTACGTAACCTCCTATTCCTACAATGCGTCTCCGACCGCGGCGGACGACGGGGTGGGCACTTGCTCGGAGGGCCCGTGCACTCGGCCAAGACTTAGTGGTACTGTATCTTAGCAGAATTCACATTTTCACGCGTGAAACTTTGCATGCGGCCCACATAAGGCAAATACAACGTAAATATATGGGTAACATAGAAAACCATTTTTCCGTGGACGATTCCTCTAGTAGTCCCTCAGAGTCAAAAGGGTGAGAGATTTGCGGCCGAGATAAAAGGGACATGGTTCTGACTAAATAACTCTGCGATTGCAGGCGGATGCCATCTGACTCGTGATGGCAGTTACGAGGTTTTTTCATAGATTTTGGGCGGATTTTTCGACAGTATTTGAAATTTAGTGACATGATGCTGGCGCCATGGGTGTTGCGGAGCCATTAAAGTATATAGGACTTGTGTATTGCAAAGGAATTAAGAAAAATTGGATGGTTACCTGAAGCATTACGTAGTATTCCCGTCCAGGAACATCCCTTTGGCCTTTTTCATTCATGGGCACCGATCTATCATTCTCATCCACCACGACAAAACCTGAATAACGCGTCAGGAGATTACGAACTTGGGTTTGATGTACCACTACAGTACCTCCCAGCAATCCATCACCGCGATCTGTCTGGAAATGCCCATGATACCAGTGAGTTCCTTTGTTATCAGCAATGAATCGATATTCGAAACTGAAATCTCTTTGTAATTGCTCCTACTCAAAAGGCGAGCCTAGTCTGGGCTATTTATAGCTGATGTTCGGCAGAGGGGGTACGGCGTCATAACGGGCATGACGCTGTAAATCATTCAGCGGTATCTTATCACTGGTTTGTCAGATCTCTGTTCCCACGCTACGACCATGCGACTACTGCACGTAACGAGGTCGTCTTAAACATATCAAGGCCGTATTCAACCCTACTTAGTTCGGTAGAATTCATAGTTGATGACGACGCATTGACTCATATGATTCAGAGATATGTAGATATAAGGGTTCTATTCTTGGCTAAACGTGACCACGTATTGACTCATATGATTTAGAAATATGTAGATATAAGGATTCTACTCGTGGCTAAACGTAGACAGACATAAGAAAAATGTATGAATAATATCAAAAGGAAAGGATTTCCCGGGCCAAGCCATCTTCGGGTAATCCTGTAAAGGGGGTCGTATTTGGCGTTCTGGAAGGGTTCGGCGTGTTTCCCATGACCGCTATGTCAAGGGAGGAAGCTCATCAGAAGCTAAATGTAAAGTGGTAAAAAAGTCAAAATCTTGAGCATTTATGAAATTAATTTGGGCACAACTCCAAGCCTCCCTTCGTCACTTCAGACGTCGTTTTTTTAAGTGTGACGGCGTCCTTCGCAACACATCTTCTGAACGTGAGGGAGTACTGACGAGCATCTCAGAGGAGTCGCGCCAACGCAGCCATCTTCATCGCTTTATGCTTGACCTGATTAGGATTGGTCTCATAGGGGATCTCAAATTAAAATTTCTTCTCAAAGAATAAAAACTTGACGTTATTCAGTTTTTTCTGGGATGCCCCACGCATTCAAGTTCCGATCAGAATCGTGACGGCAGGTTGATTCGGCTGATCGCATCACTTGCCAGCCATTCACCTACTCAGGAGCGATAGAAGGTTTTGTTAACTGGGGTGGGTACTTATCCAGGATTCAATCAGAACATGCGCGTGGGCGACACCTGTCACCACACCACCACTTCTGCCCCAAGGAAGTCTCGGGTCAAATAAAGTTAGGGGACAGAGAGGGCGAGCTGCAACTTTTCGTCGACGTTGAAGCTCCTTTCCCTCTCTAAACTTAGGCTTAGATTAAAATTCATATCCCCTCTTCCTACATAAAAAAGAACACCTGCCAAAGCAGATACTCATCTGTTTTGGCTTGAGCCTAGAAGGGGATGGGGCTTCGACGTCGGTGAATATTTTGCGTCTTCACCCCGTACTTTACTTGACTCAAATCTCTCCTTAATTATTGAATTTTTCAAACTCACTAATTCGTACTGTGTATCGGGCATTGTTGAATAAACGCCACTCCATCCATGTACCAAAGATCTGTGAAGGACGTTCATGCAATAGTCTGAACTGAAAACAATAAAACCTTACCGTGTTTATCAATGCCGTGAACATGAATAGAAATAGCATCCATCAAAACTTTGTTATGAACACGAAGGAGTACTTCAGACAGATATGGCACAACGATCGGGTCACCGGGTCTGAAGGAAACCCCTCGATATTTAACATCACAGTGAGAAGAAATCATTTTCAAAATCAATAAATCGATAAAGTATTGCCTCACGTTTTGCCATTGATCATGAGTACCCGTTTGTGCATACCATCCAATACCACCACATCTTTCAGATAATTCCTATCATTGGAAGTGGAGTGCAAATCTAGCGTGTAGTTAACAAAGCAGTCTTTCAATTGATCTGGTTCTCTCCTGGACCACAAGCCCTGCAATAGAATCGTGGGAAATTCAGGGCTTAAAAATTTCTAGAGAGAGGGATGTACCGATTTTGGAGAGTAATCTAATGGAGTGCCATGTTTCCAGGGACTGGTATCCCTTGAAGTCATGGTGAGCCTTCTTTCAACGATCAAGTCAAAAACGTAGACTCCATCCTGAAATATAAGTTTCACCAGGATTGACCTCGAGCTGGTGGCGATGATCTAAGAGAAAGCCATTGTGGAATCTGGATCTCCTTGATGTCACGTTGGGCTATGACTACTGACTATTTAACATGAAAACGGGTCCTATATTGGCCGGGGGGGGGACAGCCTGTTGAATTGCAAACATTAACATGCCTTTACATGACAGTAGTCCTAGCAATGCAAGATAATACATGTCATCTACGGTACGTCATTGGCATGTTGAGCACGTTATGTCAGGTTACTCATGTAAAGGCATGTTGCTGTTCAACACCTATCAAGATGCCCCCCCCCCATCAGTATCCATTAGTAAGCCCCGAAATACGTACCGAGTTCGGTTTAGGAAGTTTCAACGGTTTGGCATATTTCGAATATGCATCAGCTGAATGTGGTAACAGAATAAGTAACCAGACGAGTTGACTCATAGGACTCACGAATATAAATGGTCAGCGTGGGTGATAAGACTGGCCAAAGCAGTTCCTAAACACAAAAGTGATCAAACATCAACGTGACACAACATAACGCCAGCAGCATAGTAATTTATTTTCGGTTGACGACCTTTTATCACCTGTTACTTGTTACCTGTTACCAGACGACCTCTCAGGACTGGAATGGCTCATAACCCCTAAAGATTTCGAAAAAAAAATCCTTCGTAAGTAGTACGGAAGTCTGTCATTATCCTGGGACACCGAGTATACATACATGATATACATTGATAAGACAATGAATTCCCATGCATAGCAGGAGGAGACACTCATGCGTACTATGTGGGAAACGGTCCGAAGGAAGAAACAGGTTTGGTGGCGGAGAGACGTGAGAGAAAATCAGCCGATGTCTTATAATTACTCCCACATGGGTTCTGCTAAAGTCGCCGTTAGACCTCGCGATTTGGCGGTTTTGCGATTCTGCTATTTTGCGGTGTCGCACTTTCGCACACGATACCACGACCTTGAGATTGTGCAAAGTTGCAACTTTGCGCGCGGAGCCGCGACACCGCAGAACCCCAATATCGCGATGTCTGACGGCGGCTCACCAGAGCTACATATGTATGTCTGGAAGTACATGAATGTCTTCAAATAGACGTGATGGACCACAGTGAACTGTACGTGACCCACGTGAGATAGTCTCCCCTCAAGCGGGCTTATAATGGACCCTAATGACGTGAAGTGCCACCCACGAAGCCCCTTCCCAATCATATGCTTTGGTAGCACATTTGCATCACGCATTCCTTGAGACGATAAGAATCAGAAAGCTCAGCAAGTGAAATGGTGCTTGATTTCGCCAAAAGTTTTCGAAGTGTTTCCGGTGAAAGTGGAGCGCTGATTAGAAGTATCTCAAAGAAATCGCCCACGGAAGAATGAGTTTCTGTGTTCCCCATATATTTATGCTGTAATTGCCTAGTAGGAGCCGCATGCAAAGCTTCACGCGAAAAAGTAAAAATTCGGCTATGATACAGCTCTACAAATTCTCGGCCGGGTGGGCGGGGCCTCCGAGTGAAAGCCCCATCTCGTCGTCCGCCGCGTTTGGGAAGGGGAAGAGGGACTGTCTACGTAATTTTCTGGCTCTACAATGTGTCTCCGATCGCAGCGAACGACGGGGTGGGCACTTTCTCGGAGGCTCCGCCCACCCGGCCGAGATTTCCTTTTGCTGCTTCTTGACCGGATTCACTTATTCGCGTGAAACTTCGTATGCGGCCCACATGAAGCACATATAACATATGTATGGCTGACAGAAAAACTAATTCTTCCTTGGATGATTCCTTCAAAGACACCAGAAGGTGAAAATTTTGGCCTACGGCAAGACCTACCGTAAAGCCTGCAGTTTGGGCTGTTGCAGACATTGCCACAGAGCACCTTGCCAAGACGTCAAATGCGAATTCAATGGATTTTTCAGCTTGAACGCCTCTTCTCTTACTTTTTCGCTTATTTTACCAATCATTGTTTCACTTAATTGCTGCTATTGTTCTTTCACTTATTTCACATCATCATGAATGAATGAAATACACCGTACGAGACAACAAATGACATCTTCTACACCGAACAACTCGGAAAGGTGATACTGCAGTTCGGCATGCGGGGGAGATGCCAATATACAGAACACAGCGTCGTGCTTTTGATCCGGTTTTCTCTACCGATTATCTCTCTCAACCTCGGTTACAAAACGATTATTCCTTCCCATATTTCTCTTTCTTCCGGCCCCTCACGATACATTTAACGTATGCTAACTCTACTCATGAGCTATACCTAAAGCTGACCAAAATATGTACCTCTCTTGGGTCGCTGGGATTTCCTCAAAACAGATAAAGGTAATGGCAGCGACGAATACGCAAAAGCGACAGTGCCAACTAGACAAGAATTAGGTTGGAACATAATTTCTGTTACACATCTTATTTTTCTTGTGGAAAACTGTGGAAGCTTATGGAATATTTGGTAGTGGGGGGTATATAAAGCGAGTGAAGAGGACTACCGATTAACACATTCATATTCTCTATGGCTTCAACTAGCAGTGAATCTACGACAATTTCGCGAGAGGTCCGAAATTCACGAACATCGCCCTGGTTCCTCAGCATGCAAGGCCGCTAACCGAATCAACCAGTCGATGGGCCCGGGTACCGTCTCTCATATGGCCGCAACCCGATGGCTCGATCGACTCAAATTGAAACAGAAAAAATCTCAAAATTTGCAAAGAGAAAAAAATTCAAAAAAAATTTTTATAAAAAAAGGTCAAAAAATTGTCATCCAACACGACAGTCGGACCGAAACTTCTTTCTCCACGACAACGCTCGCCCACCTATGGCAATGTTGGCGTGTCAAGGGATCCAGGACCTTGGTTGGACGAAGCTTCCTCACCCACCGTAATCTCCGAAGATGGCCTCAACTGACTACCACCTATTCCGATCTCTTACCCACTTCCTCGACGGACGGCAGCTCAAAGATGACGATGATCTCAAAATCGACCTCCAGACATTCTTCGACCAGAAATCCCCAGACTTCTAAAAGCGAGGCATCTATTATCTCCCTATTCGCTGTCAATATGTTGTTGATTATAAGAGTACATATTTTGTTGACTGAAGTCAGACACAAATAACGAAAAATAAATTTGAAAACTCCACGTAAGACGCCATGAAATTCCCAGTGTGAAGTGTTCCTTCGCAGACGAGCGCGTCATATTCCAATTATGACTTCCACATATTCCAGATCAGCGTCAAGCATGGGATGAAGAATTCTCATAGGGAACGCAATTCGGACTGGAAAAGAAGGGCCGTATCCTTAGAAAATTCGTAGAATAAAGTTCATCGATCACCTCTTTTACAGTTGTCTCCATGAAAGGGATCTCTTTCAGGTCAATGAGGTGGTCTCCATAAAAGGTTGTCAATCAATAATCACTCTTTGCGCTAAAGAGAAATTTAGATTGCTGGGAGACGACCTGAGCATAGCGACAGCATCAAACATGGAAGGGATGAAAGGGGGGGGGGGAGGTGGCAGGGTGGTGGAGTGGTCGTCTGATCGTGACCTGTACGGGTGGGGAGAGGGGGTCGTATAAAGCTCAAACATTTTAATTGCAGCACTTGACCTTGTCACATATCCTGTGGATAACGCACTGTGATATAATTGAGATCTGCGAGTGGGACAGGCTTCCATTTCTCTAATTTTGAGCCATTTCCTTTCCTTTTCTCGTAATTCGCCCGCTACTCCCAACCTTTACTGTCATTTTCAAACGCCTACCGTTACACACCATTGCTGTGACGCCACCGTAATTCCAAGCGTATTTGTGCCGTACTTCGTAGAAAGATTGGAGCTCTTTTTATATGACTCTTTTCTTTCTACAATAAATTATTAGGTTGTGCCAAAAGTCTTGTAGTATTTTTCCAAAAAAATCAGTAACTCTTGTTCACTTCGAGGCAGATCCAGGCGGTTCAGGAATGTGGTAGAACGTTCCCTAAGCTTTCTAGGAAAATATATATAGACCCACCAGATCCCGTGGAGAGAGTTACAATGCCCGTTGTCGATACCCACCCAACTCGCGGTGTCATCTATTATGAGCGGTTTTGCAGCACTAAAACGACGGAAGCTTGCCACTGCATCAGCGCTGCATTGGGCAAGGGATGTGTGAGCTACGTGACGTGCGCCGCTAGTTCATCAGCTTCAGCAACGGCGAGATTGACATGAAAGACAAACCACGCTTGAGACTGTGCTGGTTCTGGGACGAGGAAGGAATGCTTTTCCGCGAGTGCTGGTACAAGGCGAGACAGTCACCGCTACCGTATGCACCCACCAGCTCCAGCAGCTCGCCGTCGCTGTTCGAGAAAAGTGCCGGAAAAGGTCTGCGGTCCACCCTTCTTCATGACGACGCCCGCTCCCATTTCGCGAAAAGTACCCAGGCTGAGTTATAGGAGCTCGGCTGGGATGTGCTGCCCCACCCGCCATACTCTCCAGACATTGCCTCTTCTGGCTATCACCTTATCCATCTTCTCGAATCCTTCCTGGCCAAGAGAAAATTCGTTGATTATGACTTGCTTGCGAAGGCGATCGCTGACTTTTTCGAATCTCAGAACCCAGAGTTTTGGGAGAAGGGAATCAACAATTTGTCTATAAAGGTGCAGAGGGTTGCCGATAACAATGGTCAATACGTTGTTGCCTAATTGTTATTTGTTGGACGAAAAAAATAAAAGGTGATGATCGAGAAAAATACTACAAGACTTTTGGAACAACCTAATAAATGCTAAATCCGATCAACCCTTATCTACTCTCAATCGCTGGATTTATGTCATTAATCGAACGTCAATATGTGTCCAGTGAAAAAATCTCTGTGACCGATTTATTGATACCATTTATTCTGTAGTCTTATAAATAAACGAAGAAAACATGCACTGACCTTTATTTCCATTTTCTTGTTGTTCCAAGTTTGAGACACTTTTACGATCCGACCCGATTCCTATCGGAATCAGAAAATTTTTGGAAACCTCTCTTAACAGGAGAGAAAAAGTGAACAGCCATAATCCTGAAATCGCACTATTTTTTGAGCAAAAATCGATCGACGGGTAGAAATGTTGAAAGGTGCTCATTACTGTTCATATACATAAGATTTTGATCAGTTTGATACAATTTCCGTGTATTTTAGATTTTTTAAAATTTTTCACGAAAAAAACCTAATTTCCGAGATCTGTGCTATAAATAGGTGAAAAATGGACGTTTTTGGTTGATTACTGTGCTGCCAAAGTGACGACATAATGTCTACATTATATTATCACGTGAAAATAGGCACTCTTTAGGTTATTTCATGCCTTGATACAGCTAACTAACTGAGAAAACGATTGAGTTAAACTTTCATTAGTATATTACGAAAAATTCGCTACAACTAGTCTAAACAACCACTTACTCGTATTCGCCTAAGCATAGGGAAAGGGGATCTCCATCTCCAAAAAAACCCTTATCTAAAAAAAAATTAAAAAAATAAAAGATAAAAGATAAAAAAGCTTAGGCTAACATAGGACGAAAAAAGCACGAATTTGCTTCACAGAATCGCTTCTATGCAGAATCGAACCCGATTCGGCTGACGATATGGCTTCTCTGCGCTCTAGCCAGTAGTGTGCAGTAGTGTGCTCTGCATTAGGCCGCGGTCATACTTTGCGCAGCTGCGTTAGTTGACGCCGGTGCCGGCGTCAACTAACGCAGCTGCGCAAAGTATGACCGCGGCCTAATGCAGAGCACACTACTGCAGTGCCCCCCCCCCCTCCCCCAACTACATTAGCACGCAATATAAATAGTGTAGTCCACTAATCTGATACATGAGGCATAATAGCCGCGATGACTCACCTTTAGTCCAGATCGGTGAATTCGATCAGCTAGCCGATCTACCGCGATACTGCACGGAGAGCAGGCCAAAACTTGACCAGCGTTTGTAGTACAAGATGATGGACAATGGTGGCCGAAGTTACATTCTCAACGAACTGGCCATAAAATTCGCCAAAGAAGAAATGTTGAAATTACTATGAGTAACTCTTCAATACAATTTAGGTCGATGGTGATCCATAACACACCTTCTCAATTCCTGGCGGCCTGAATAAGACTCAGGGTTCTCACGACAATCGTTTTCACCGTGCATTTCACTGTGGTTCAGTTCAGGGAGGCCAGGCGCCGATAGGCGCTTTGGCTATTGAGCCTATAGACAATCGGGATAAAATAAAGTTCGGGGGGAGAGAGACGCAAAATTTTCCGAAGTCAAAGCTTCTTTCCCTCCCTAGGCTTGGGCTAAAGCAAAGCAGATGAGACCCATGCTTTGAAAGATGCTTTCTCATGTGGGAGGAGGGGATATCAATTTTAGCCCAAGCCTAGGGAAGAAAAGGAGCTTTGACGTCCCCCCGCTGACTTTATTTGACCCGACAATCGTTCATTACCATGTATCCCTAGAATTTGCCCCCCCCCCCCGACTTTATTTGACCCGACAATCGTTCGTTACCATGTATCTATAGAATTTGAAAATAAACGGATGACAATGCCAAATCTCTAGAGATGGTGTACCTTGGAAAGAAACTCATCAATATCATGGCCCATGAGCTTGTGAAGGATGTATTAGGGAACACAGCGGGGATCTTTTTCTAGAATGTTCGACGTCTGATATATCCGATTAAATGACGTAGACTACCAAAAGGCCTACCACGCCGTGTTGTCACTTTCCAATGAGCATCGAACAGTTTTCTTCCACGATAGCAGGTGCAAGTCTGCAATCACGTCCTCCGCGGCTATTCAAATGTATTTTTGCGGGAGCAATTTCGGCTTCACACTCATCCTTAAATGTCTCCAGATATTGTTGCATTTTGATATTGCTGGTTAATTGTGATAGTTGCTTTGTTCTGCAGTGATGTGTGGAAGGTTGCCTTGTTTACTATTTCGGCTCTATTTTGTCTTCTAGGGTTGCTTCTGTAATGTATTTGGATGGAGCCTGCACTGCGTGGTTTTCTACGTTTTTTGTTTTCCAGATAGCTGTATTTATATTTTTTGGGGATGGCGGCGACGGTCAAAAACTCAGCATTGAATGCCTTCAGACGGATAGTTAGCGAACTTCGTAAAGCCGACAAGGTTATTTTCATATCACTTGGTTATTGTGTATTGTTTTTATCTCTCGCGTCTTTTTATGTTCATCATCGGTTTTAGAGTTTTGGCACGAATTCTCCCCAGTATAAATATTTGGTTGATCAATTGCGGGATCATCATATCACTCAACGTGTGTACTCAAAAGCACCAGAAGAAGCTGAGCATGTGGCCAATCTTTATGCAACCTACTTGTCCAGGTAAGTTGCTCAACAGTATGATTTGTTTCATAAATGGAATAACTAACTTCTGTTAGGACAGTTCGAAATCAATTACTTCCCACTTCCCGCCTTCGTCATGAAAAAAAAAACATTTTTCCATTTTTTCTCGCAATGTTTAAATATGTTTAGATTGTTTTTTAGCTTTTCTTCCAATGAAGTCTGAAGCTCGTACTCCCAGAAACCATTTCACTATAAGGGCTCACTATAATTTCATTTGAATTCCTTACGTTTCTTACATTTCTTTTACGGTATGGTCATTTCCTTTTCATCAATATCAGCTTGCTACTTTCATTACTGAGATGAATAAACTTTTGTTCATTTACCCTTCATTTTTTGCTTCATTTTTTAGTTAACCTTGCAAAAAAAGTGATTATTATTTTTTTTTTCAGCACTCGAAATCTGAGAGAGCTTGAGAAGCGGTACGGTGGACGAGAACGCTCAGTTGAAGAAAGTGCGCGGCTTGTAGGATTAGCTCTGCCGGAAAGGAAGTAATGTCTGGGTGAAGATCATTACTGTGCTGATTAGATTCTGTTAGAACTGTTTAATATGTCAGATTGAAATTAGAGAAAAAATACTTTAAAGAGAGGAATAAATGTTAATATGTATTTGTTTTTTCCTATGCATGTGATGGTTTAAGCACCCATTTTTTATTGTTAATCTGTTTTGGTTCCATTTTATTGCGTAGCGATTTATTTGTTTCGCGTCATATAAAATTTTCTCCGGAGATTCACTCAAATTTCTATCGCAGGGAATGGCAGACGACTTTGCGGATGCAGGCCAGCGATATACTTTTCTCCTTCGCCCGGTGAAAGATTTAGGAAAAAATTTTGAAATCAATATCGCAAAAGAACTTGATGAATATTGCGAACGGCTTGGTGATGTCACGGAAGAAGCGCACGGCGGTGTGGACAGTCACCACAGGTTCGCTGTTTCTAGCCCATTGTTTATATCCATACATTTTTGTATTTTGTTTGTATTTTTTTGCAAAGCATAAGAACAAAAAGTGTACGAGCTTGCAGTGTCGCAAAGTGGCATTTGCCACTACGCGGTAGATCACATGGTGCACATTTTTACCGTTCTATTTTCCTCTTCTGCCATCGAGCATAGCTTTGTAGGGCCGGTAGCCTTTTAAAAGTAAAAGCCTCGCGTACTTCATGTGTCCCGGTTTTGCGGTCTCGTAGAATTTTGATCAGTAGGTCGAAGTGTAAGTCGACTGCACAGATTTAACCGCGGCCTCACTGTTTTTTCCCATTGGGTTCGGATGTTGTCTCTTCAGATTCAACTTTGCTGAAGCAGCAATGCTCATTCAAGGGACGGCATATGTGTTTGGAAAAAAAGTTGACTACGTACACTCTCAAGCAATTCACTTCTTCGAAGCATTGCAGCCGCAGAAGACTAAAAAGAAGAAGAAAAAGAAAGGAGGTAGTATTTGCGAGTTGCTAGTCATTTGTTAAAAAACCTTTTTCGATGTAGAGGAAGACGAAGACGAAGGATTCGTCGAAGGAGAAGGCAATAGTGTTGATCCGTGTGATTTGGTGGAATACAACAAATTGAAAATCTGCAACGAAAAATCACTTCTCAGAGTTTGCGAAAGTAAGAGCTGATTTTTCATATTTCAGAATTTCCATTTCTTCTTCTTGTCAATTTGAATTTTTTTCAAGAAACCAAGTACAAAGGCCATCCTCCAAAGATTAAAGTTATGCCGATGTCACTGATGCCATTGGCGGACAACGAGAAGAACGGTGTTCTGATCTACTCTACTGGTTACCGTATGGAGATCATCGGTAAAATGGATGACTTTAAAATGAATGCCGGATTTCTGAATAGCAGGGTAAGCTTGTCTGTTGATGTTCCCTCAGTGAAAATTAGTCTTTTGGTTTTCATTTAGTGGAGCTGTAATTTTCAGGGAGTGTTATTACTACAACTGGCTCATAATAAGATTGTCGATGAGTTTGCCAGTGAAGCGTTTATTCGAATGTGGCATCCATATCTTTTCAATCCTGACGGAACCCTCGTACCAAACCCCACTGGTGCTCATGCTCTTGTTGCGCTGCAGCGTGTAAAAAGTCGTTGTGGACAATCGCAGTCGCAGGTTCCTGATTCCGGAAGAGGGTCTTCCATAGGTGTGTTACTTAATTTGCTACTATTTCTCCTCGTGTTAAATATCTGGTTTTAGACGAGCTTGCTAAAGGAGACCATGGTCGAATATCTAGTGCTATGGAAGTTGCACGTCGAGCAACAACTAACACTCTGTCCGACATACACTCTGCCAGGTACTGATTCCCCTTTGCTTGTAAGAATATTTTCGGTAATTAGCACGTTTACAGTGATTTCTTACATGCTTAGATATTGATCACTCTTTGATCTCCCATTCCATTCGTAGCATTCACACTATATTGGAATCGCTGTAGGTAAATTAGATCGTGATGAGATATCAGGGTTCCTAGAAAAGATCATGGAAGTGGTAGCCTGTGAGTCCACAGTTTCATGTAAATGAAGATGGCCGCAAAATTTTTCATTTTATTAGCCACAGGCAAGATACAGTTCAGAAATGATACTAATAATCGAGTCGGTCCTCTGGAGGGCCAGTCTCCATGCTGGACCCGAGAGTGGCGGCAGGGACAGGGGAGTCAGGCTTTTCGGGTTTTCTCCGGACCGGCCCGTGTCAGTACAGCAGTCGATCCTCGAGTTGCGCGATTATTGGCCGTCTCCGCCACCTGTAATCAACAAAGCTCACTGGGAAATCAGAGAGTAACGAACAGTCTGACAAATATTGATTACTTGCAATGGTAGACTCTTACAGTGCCAAATGGCAGCATTGGCAAAATCGCAGAGTCGTGAATTTTCACTTCAGCTTCACAAACCATTTTTCTCAAATAAGCAATCAATTATTCAGACCGAGCACGCGGCTGTTGGAGGCACCGGAAGTAGAAACGCAAGAAGTGAAATTGGTGGCCGACGGTGGTGCTATCGAAAGTTTTGATGATGGATTCGATGGAGGAGATTTCACTCTACCAGTGCCGGTACCATGTGAACCAGCACCGGTACCATGTGAGAAGCGTCCAGCTCGCGTTCAACCTCATCGCGTTATGCCGGTAACCTTTGCGCTCTGAACGTTTTTCTGTCTCAGATGGTGTTATGGTTAGCTCAATGTTGCTTAGTGGGAGACGAGTGAGAACGAACCGGAAGAGGATTATACAGAAAAACTTCTTCTGGACCCATTCGAACCGTCCAAATGGAAAACAAAGCCGATAGAGAAAATCCAGCGGTTTGTTAGAGGTTCCACGATTGCTGCTAGGATGGAGAAGGTTCACTAATCATATATTCTAGTTCACTAGCTCAAGCGTAATATCATGTTTCAGAAAGAACAAGCCATGACCTTCCAACAACGCACGATGAAAACGAATGACTATGTCAAGGAGCATTTCTTTATGCGGAAAAAAGTCAAACCGTGCAAAAACGATGACTGGGTGAGCTGCAGTGTTGTGTTTTAAGGAAAACTTCTCTTTATCAAAATAATTTTCCAGCAAACTGATGCTCTGTATCGGTTCATCGTTGCCGTAATGAGAAAGAAAGCAGAAGCAAAGCGCGAAAGCAGGAAAGCAAAGTCAAATCCGGCAGCAGAAGGTTGGCCTTTACAAATTCCTTGCTTGTACATGACTAGAAACGGCGTTTCAAACAGTACCTTCGCTAACTTCGGAATCTACGGAATTGTATGAGGTTCACGGGTCCGGGATCTTTCGGGCATGCTCTCTTATCTTCTTTTCTTTCCGTGTAATAAGAGTTGGTGAAGGAATATGTCAGGCAGGTAGAGTTTGACACTAACTTGAAATGAAGGCAAAGGACCCTATGTGGGACAAGACAGGGCATCTTTAGGAATTCTTTGAATTAATCCAAGGGGAATACTGGTGGTAAACTGCACGAAAGGTGTGCTCAAGCAATAGCCAAAGGGGAATACTGGTGGTAAACTGCACGAAAGGTGTGCTCAAGCAATAGCCAAAGGGGAATACTGGTGGTAAACTGCACGAAAGGTGTGCTCAAGCAATAGCCAATCATTCTGGGGTTTTAAAACAAAAAAAAAAGTTGAATTGCTATAGGTAGTGCGACAGTGTTATCGTTCAGGATTTGTTAATGTTGAGCAATCATAGTTACGCACTTCCTGTCCGTATAATGTACCGCAAAGTGGTAATCGCTATCCCCGTATCATCCCAAATGACTCATCGCAATTATTGGCTGTGTTCCCAATGGATTTATTGGTTCCTTTGCTGGTACTATTGCGTGCGGAAATGCGACGCTGCAAAATCTGACGGCGACCTAACGTCTTGCCCTTCTTTTTCCAGTCTGCTCAGCTGACTTAAGGTAAAAATAAATCCCTCAGTCTGTTTTGTTTTTAAGCCGTTTACAATGATGACGATGATGGAAACTATGGCTTCGATGATGATGGAGAGGAATACGCTGACGTTAACGAAGAACCTGAGAATATTGAAAATATACCTCCTAATGCAAACGCTGTTGGAAACCAAGGAGCAGATAATGCGAAGAAGGCAGCGGAAACTGTTCCGAACGCTGTTGAGGTAGTGCTTGTGCCTATCAGAGATTTATTAGTTAGTCTTTTTCTTTGACTTGGAATATTCAAATCAGTGATGTCAGCAGTTTGCAATGGATTTTTGACTTACTCATCCTCTTCCTTCGACCTCATTTAAATGCAGCATTAGGGGAAAGCCGGACGAAAAGTAAAAGAAGTAGTGAATGTGAAAGTCGAGATGCCTAGTAACACGAAAGCGAAGGAAGAACGGATGGAATTGGCCAAAAACCCGAGAAATAGGACCCCTTTTCCACTCTTGATTCTCGACGCGGACGACCTGTCCGACAAGAGGCGGGTAGTCTGATCTAGTTTTCCATTGGCATGTTGCCAAGTAAGCACAAGGGAATGTTTGGAAATACGACAACATCTATTTTTGAGGGTGAGCTTCTAGCTAAAACTGCGAAAGCGCGCCGCAAAACCTTCGATCCTGCCGCATCTCCTTGGCCGCTCTCACCCCAAACAATCGGTAATTGTCTTCGGGAGGCGGGATCGCTTTATCCAAGAGGCGGGACAGTTGCGCGGTTGCGGCTTTTTGCGGCGTTTCTACAGCTTCGAGGGGCGCTTTTTCACCGGGATTTCGCCACAGGTAGCCTTCTTAGGCCCAGGACTACCATGCGAATGACCTCCTGTAGGGATTTCTCCATCACCCCATTACCCCTAATGCTGTCTTTAAGACATTTGAACGAAATTTTGTTTGATGTGTGATCCTAGATTTTCCTGAAAGTCTTCAGGTGCGTAAATCATCTAACGTACTCGATCTGATGTTTGGTGACATGGAAGACGATGATCTTGACACTTCTATTAATATCGATTCTTTATATGGAGGTCAGTTTCGAGTATCGAAACCAGTTCTCAAGTACATGTATTCTACTATCAAATGCGATTATTCCCTTTCGGGCGAATCTTGGTAACACCGTCCACGGCAACGGGTTTAGGGGGTGAGAATTTCACTTAATGATCTCCATGTGAGTAAATTTCTCGCATAAATGCCGTTCGAAGGGGTTTCCAAGATCGCCAAGAGCAGTGCACGTGTAGGGAATTGTTCTAAGTGGTCGAACCGTCGTGTGTGGAACATGAAAGAAGTTCGCTCCCGATTATTTTCTCGCAAACATGGTGTGCTCGGCATGCACTTTCTCCTCGAGTAATGCTCTTGACACAACTACCTCTTCTAATCACTTCTGATTTCCTTCAAATTGACGTTCTTGATTGCTACTACAACTGCTTTCAGGATGTGCTCCATCGCAAGGAGAAACACAGCCAATAGGAGATCATGGAAAGAAGAAGTTCAGCCTTCTGGAGCTTCTGCATGAGCACATGTTAAAGTACGTAATTATGAAAGTTTCGTTTCCAGTCACGCCTTTAGCGCATTTGTGGAGAATCCTGACTATTTAATATCTCAGTTTTCGATGTGCTGTATCATCTTATTAACGAGCTGTATCAGAGAAATCCACTCATTCAGCGTGTACAGGCGATAGACACTCCTGTCTTTTTTCGAAGCTTACTACCGTATTCCCTTCATAGGTACTGGTCTACGACTGAGGAAGTCACTTCTGAGCTGGTTGCTCGTGTGCAGGAATGGGAAGAAACCATGGTGCCCATCCTCGAAGAAGAAGATAAGAGAAAAGAATTCGATATTCATGAATACGGCGACGAGTTGCTGGGCATGTTCCACGAGGTTGGCGAGACAAGAACGCTCGATGAGGTTAGTTATGTCTTTATTCGGTCGATTCTCCACTTAAATTCGTATTATTATCTGTATTTCTACTGATTAACCATTGCATTACTCGTTTTCAGTTGCTGGCTGGTAAAAAGAAATACGAAATTAGTCGATACTTCCTTGCCTGTCTTATGATGGCAAACACCTATAATGTACGTGTAGAACATGATATCAGGAAGGACGTAAATGGCGTGGAAACACCGATAATGAGGATCACATTGTTAAAGAAAAACAGGCATCATGAAGTATTTGACAAAGCCGGAGCGTTATGACACCCCATTTTGATTCTAGAGAGTGGTGCTCGTATTTTTTAGCATGCTATTTCCTCCGTTTCACTTTTTTGTCTTTCTCTCTCTTTCTTCTTCATTAAGAGCGGTTTTATTACCTCATTGGCTCAATAGCATCACTTAAAATGGCCAAACGGATGGTCGATCTCTCTTATATGTATATCATATCACAATATCATTGTGCTTGAATTTGTAATTTATTGGTAATAAGAACTGTTCGACCTTATTCAACTTCATGTTCGGAATGTATGGTTTATACCTCTATACCTTGAGTTTTGATTTCATTACAGCTTTGCTGTAATATTATAGATTCCACAGAAATGTCTCTATGGGTGGATAGATATCGACCGAAGAAGTTGAGCGAGCTGTCCTATCATTTGGAGCAGGTTAGTTTGATCAAACTGGTGTTTTCATTTTGTCACTGTTGTGCCCTATATTTAGGCATGTGATTTGGCTGAGCTTGTGAAGTCGGATGATTTCCCTCATCTTCTCGTCCATGGTCCCTCTGGTGCGGGAAAGAGGACACGAATCCATTGTGTTTTGAGGTGAGCATTATTTTGTGCGGTAGAGTGGGACCATGGGGTTGATCACTCTAAGTTATCGGATCGAATCGCAGTAAGTCAAGGGCACGGAAGGCTCTCGTTGTATTTCATGGGTGTGTACACATTGGTACGAATGACTTTTTTGGCACTCTATGTGCGAACGCTTAATTACTTCCTCGCACCTCATGTGCGACAAAGTAATTAATCAGCAGAGGTCAGCCGTAGACCGTTCAACTCACGAACTAAATACAATGTCTACCGAGGAAAAACAGAGTGGATGAATTTCTGATTAAAGGATTTTTTTCGAAAAAAAGGGAGTTCAGTTTAATGGTGCTATGGCAACCAGTCGGATGTTGGTGAATGGGATGATTGCAACATTTTCAAAAGTCATAGCATTGCAAATAAAAAAAATAGTTGGAATAATGGATAAAAAACAAGTGAGTGGAACAAATAAATGGAATAAAACCTACGTGTTTGAATTATTGAAGCCCAAATATTGGGTAGTCTAAAAAGTCTTTTCGTGTTTTTAAATACCGCTTTTTCCCTCCGAACTGCTTTCCAGCAATCTCTTTTGTACATAAACTGTAGTACAAGTCCACACGCATCTATAGGTATTATCGTCTTCCATCTTTTTTGGCAATTTTTTGGCGATTCTTCCCACTATTGGAAAAGTGACTCGCCAAAAAATTCTCGAGTTTGGATAAAAATTGCTGCCCCATCCACCTTATAGCCCTGATCTTGCTCCATCACCTTTTCCCTTCCCTGTCTAACGCCATTCAAAGAAAAATTTTTGTATTGAAAATGAGGTTGACCTTTGTTATGTTTATTTTGCGAAAAAGGTTATCCGGGAGATGGAAGACAATAATACCTGTAGATGCGTGTGGACTTGTACTACATGTGTCTGTACAGAAGAGATTGCTGGAAAGCAGTTTGGAGGGAAAAAGCGGTATTTAAAAACACGAAAAAACTTTTCAGACTACCCAATATTATCCAACCTTACCGTGTTATGGCATATTGCTATTAAAGTCGATGAAATGTCATAGAATGCCCTAAGCATATTACACATTATTAATCTCTGTGAAACGTAATAGAATGCCCGTAAGGGAGTCATACAAGAGAATAGCTGTATTTTCACAGTTTAATATGAGATGCTATCAGCTTTATTTGTTACCTATTGTACATTTCGTGAATGTAGTGAGTGTTTTAGTTCGTACTATAATAAAACTGCTCTAATTTTCCCTTTATGGACATTGCATTTAGTTAATGAGTTGAGCGGTCTATGGCTGACCTCTGCTGGTTAATTACTTTCTCGCACATGAGGTGCGAGGAAGTAATTAAGCGTTCGCACATAGGGTGCTAAAAAAGTCATTCGTACCAATGTGTACACACCCGTATTTCATCGGTGCGTAGTGGTTGCTGGACGTCCAAGCCACGCCCACGATTGCAAAAGGGTGGAGCGGCCTGCTCTCCGATGCTCTTCTACTAATGATAGCAGCGTGAATGTCTTGGAACGTGCCTCTTATATCTGATTTCCTAGGGAACTCTATGGGGCAGGAGCAGAGAGACTTCACCTCGATAAAAAGACGCTTGTCACGCCATCTAATAGGAAAATTGAAATCGATACCGTTAGCAGCAACTACCATATCGAAATCAATCCTGGGTAAGTAGTTACTAGTCTCAGCCTCTTGCTGAACTTCACAGAAAACATCTTCTGAAGGGAAGTTGGCATCTATGATCGGGTTGTTGTGCAAGATGTTGTCAAACAAATGGCGCAAACTTCACAAATTGCCAGTGCTACGCAGAAGAGTTTCAAAGGTACTATTTTCACATTTGAGGAACTTTTCTTCTATAAATTGTGTTATTTTATTGGTGGAACAAAACGATTGCAATTCTGTAAGTCTCTCTTTTGAAACAAATTTGAGAACAGGGAGAGTTATCATAGTGTTCATAATCTTTTTTCGTTCGGTAGACTTATCAGTGTGTATGAGTGGAGCGCCATTGTTATTCGATCAGAGGTAGAATGCATGGCGCATCCCGGAAGAAGATCATTAGTAGCGAACGCCTCCTGCTTTTCATGACATGCTACAGGAAATGTCTAACGTCATCATGTGAGGTTTTGAAGCATACTGTGAGCTTTTTCCAGTGGTAGTGCTCATGGAAGCAGACCAACTGACCCGAGATGCACAGCATGCACTTCGTCGTACTATGGAGAAATATTCAATGACGTGTCGCCTGATTCTGTGCTGTGAATCTTTGAGCCGCATTATTGGTCCGTTGAAGTCCAGATGTATGATAGTAAGAGTGGGCGCCCCTACTGATGAGGAGGTGAGAGTTCTTATTCTATCTTCATTTGTAGGCGCTTTAGCCCACCTCAAATATTTTTCCGATGGAAAATGAAAAACCGCCAGGTTGTAGTCGGCTACTTTAGTCTGACTTCTTTGTTCATTTTTGAGAAGGCTTTCGGGCTGTCGTGATATTCGTGAGATTTAGTGATGGCACGATTCCTTTAATTTTGATGTGTTAAGGGATGAATTCCGTTCGGGTTTGAACTATGTCTGATTTGCTCGTTTTCAGATTCGCGATGTATGCACATCTGTGGCGGAAAGAGTAAGACTCACAGTACCAGATCCTGTTATGGACCAGGTATAATTACAGTCGCGTTTAGAATTACTGTAAGGTGCAGTAGTAATACTATAAGCTTCAGATAGTATCAAAAGCACGAGGAAATCTGCGACGTGCATTATTATCGATGGAAGCGGTGAAGAGGAAAGGAGTGCCCATTAAAGATACTGAACAGGTACGCTAAATTAGGATTGATAACGCTTTCAGCTGTCATCGATGCTTGAAAAATTTTCAGGTCCCCGAGCCAGAATGGGAAATTTACCTTCGTGAAACTGCTGAGTTAATGATCAAGAAGCAAAACAATGAAAACATACTTGCTGTGAGTGTCGCACTACTTTCAATAGATTTTCGTGACTCGACTTTAAGACTATCAGTTCCTCTTTTTTTCTTCGTCGTTTAAGGTGCGGGAACGTTTGTACGAGCTCATATCACGTTGTATTCAACCAAATCTGATATTTTTGGTAAGCTTTCCTTGCTCTTTTTGAATATATTCCGTCATCGTCAGGGGATGGCCTCTGTTAAAGAGATAGAGAAATAAGCGATAGTGCGCAGCCTGTACATGGCTTTAGTTGTATTGCTAGTGTTTTGGGTGGGTGGTGTCCAGAGCTCTCGCGTCTACCGTGAAGATGCCGTTTGCGTCGTCCTTAAGGCTTTCCTACCCGCTTTCGCTCGTCCTGTTACGCTCTTTTTTTTGGGAGGGGGAAAAGCTGCGTTAACTAACCTTGGATTACTGTGTTTGCGGCTCCATTCAATGCGCCATTAATTCAAATCCTGTTCAGTACCTACTTCGAGAGTTGCTGAAGCGCACTCCACCATCGGCTAGACGAGAGGTGATTGAGACGGCTGCCTTATATGAACATCGCCTCACGAGAGGACAGAAAGCCATTATTCACCTCGAAGCGTTCGTCGTCGCGTTTATGGACATCTATCTGAACAGTATTAACTCTAACGCTATGGAAACGTAAACAGTGTAATAGCTTTAATATCTCAGAACTGCCTGTGCTGGATTTGCTACAACAACACGGTTTGTCTATGTTGAATTTTGAGTAGATTTGAATTCTTCTATATAATTGATGTCCTTTTTTGCCTTTTTTAATTCGAATTTTTCTACGTACATGTAATGCATTGGTTATGTATGCTCATGTTGCTATGCTGATTTGTACGAGTTTTACCTACCGGGTGATCTCAGATAATAAAGTCATTCCTTCTTTTTAGTCATACTCCCCTCCCCTATGGGGACTGCATTCAGAGAACGATTCCTGTCCAGTATGAGTTCTGTTGCAAACAGATTACGGCTGCTTCTTCTTTATCCTGGAACATAAACAGTTCTTACTGGTTTCCTCAATTTCTTATTGGAAAGAGAACGAAATCCGGCCTATCAGCGTGCTCTGTCTCTGGGATACGAGACGCAGCGAGGGTATTGTTAAGGTGGGATTCTACAAATGTCCTGCAGCTCGATGCGTTCGGACTAGGGCTGTCGTATACAGTCAGGTCCTGGGGCGATTAGCCTGCCCCACGTCCTAGACCCAGGACATGGCAATCGCTTCGGGACCTAACTACATACGGTGGCCATTCTCGCACGCCGCTTTGCAAAATCCTGTCCTAACAATATATGCGTTGGATTATGCGCTGAATTGCGTATCAAGTTTTACTACCGTCTATCAGATTATGAATTAATCTCCACCAACAATGTCTCGTAATGAATAGCAAAGGTGAAAAGTACCGATGATAGGGTTTTGATGGGACCAAGACTTTTTCGGAAACTGAACTTTTCTATTCTACTGAAGCCGCTTAAAGGAATCGTCCACGGTAAAATAAGTTCTATGCTACCCATATATTTATGTTGCATTTGCCTAATATGGGCCGCATGCCAAGTTTCACGCGAAAATGTGGATCCGGTCAAGATACAGCTCCACAGAGTCTTGCTGGGCATTGGCGGGTGAGCGAGGCATCCGAGCAAGTTCCCACCCCGTGGTTCGCCGCGGTCGGAGACGCGTTGTATAAACACAAAGTCGCGTAATCAGTCACACTCTCCGTTCCCAATGGCGGCGGACGACGGGACGGGGCTTCTACTCGAAGGGACGAGAATTCGGGGGCTCTATCTCTGCCCAATTTTCACTTTTTCGCGTGGAACTTTGCATGCGGCCCTTATCAGGCAAATACAACATAAATATATGGGCAACAAAGAAACTAATTCTTGTGGACAATTCCTTCAAGGTGTAGCTTGTAGCCTTCAAATAAAACTTCTGACATTGCCCTCAATGTGGAAAGAAATTCAAGATGTGAAGCAATAATCAATGAAATGAGTTCGTACATACTACGTGATTATTGCGCATGCGGTCGTGGAAGATCAGTATGAATACCACTGGGCGATGTATCACGTGAATTTCACATGCTTCTTTCGTCACTGGAATATGTTGGTCCCAAGTGTAGAAATGGTGCGCATACGAGGTGGTTGTTTAGTGGCAGGTGACGCACACTCTCACTCTTATGGTGCGGGGATCAAGTCACACATCAACGGCCGCCCAGGTTAGCCAAGCCTTCCATCCCCGGGGCAGGTGAATTGGTACCAGACTCATCTGGAAGAATATAAATACTGACTTCTACATCGGCTGGCCCCGCATGTCATTGTGTAAGAGCGATTACCCTGCTCTGCGCCTTATTTTAGACCCAGGACATGGCAAATGGCCTCGGGCCCTAACTACGTACTGCAGCCCTCGCTCGTGCGACACGTTGCAAAATTTTTTTCCGAACGCATCGCATTCATCTGTCACTATGAAACTGAATGGAACCTGAACGTGCGGCCCATCCCGAGCAGGGATTGATTAACTCTAAAACTCTCCCTTTTATTCTTCTAAGGTATGATGAGGCGGATATCAGGCATACGCACGTGGATCTGCGAAAACTGGTTGTTGGAAAAAACTTTTCACGCTTCTGATAACAATAGCAAATCGGTTAAAAGGCCAAATAAATGTCGCTTGACGAAACATGTGCAGATTGCTTTTGACAGAGAAATTAACAAAAAAAGGCGTCGACGATTCAGAGATCGCTGCAATCGACAATCTATGTGTGTCACCAAGCTGGTTCTTTCTACATTTTTCTTTTCTTTTTAGAAATAACGCAGTTATCATAGTATCACACATTGTTTCATGTTTTCCACTGGTTACAAACAAGGAGTTGTAGCAACACATCGCCGTGACATACACTAGTGACTGTAGCTGTGCTGAAGATATACGCTAGTTGTTCCTCCATGCCTGCCTTGTTAAGATTTGATGATATCCATTCTATACAATAGGAGGGTCTACCTAGCTGAAGTCAGCTGAGCTAATAAATGATTCGAGAAGCTATGGCGCTTTTCAATCTCTCACTTTAAAAGCGCATATCTCGTTTCATAAAAACATCTATCAATTGAGTGAGATTCGTAAGTTCTACACATTTTTGCCAACAATATGTGTTTGCTTATTTAGATTGCCTAGAACTGTGGAAAGCCGAAGGCGCTGAATCCACTGTAAGCCGCTTCAGCATCGTGTTGTGTCTCGTAGCGTTTCTTCCAAATAAAGCTGTCCAGATGCTTACAGATGGCAATTCTCGAGAGCCGGGTTAGCTGAGCATGGGTGATCCCGCAGAGTTTCGTAGATCAGCTCATTCAACTTCTCCAGGATTGTTTGTGTGACAAGAGTCGTGCGTTACCGTGCAGAACGATAGGTTTCCCCCGACTAGCCGACACTGGGCTCATGATCTGAAATGTGGAAAAATGTGATGTGATTCTTGGCTGACACTTTAAAGAGAGAGGTACAAATTCTAGTTCATTGCCTGAAGAGCGGCGTAATATCCGCTCACAAGTTCGATTCAGGCCTTTCTTTTCTTTCTTAGTCGTCGCAGAGAACGTCGCATGAACATCATCTGTGGATCCACTGCATTTCACGGCTTACTACAAATGAAACGCTACCAACAAGTGAGAAGAAATTGATGGTCTAACAAAATAATCAACGTACGTGCTGATAAGCCGTGGCTATGGCTTTGGTAAACATGCTATCACATTGCCAGCAGCTTAGTTAAAGTCACATTCCGCGAGAAGCAGACAGGTTGACATATCGCTTTAGAGGAGCAGATCCCTGGGTAACCATCCAAGCCATACCTTTTTCGCGCCACGATGCGCTACCGCGGCGCTACACCTGCTCGAACCCACTGCGACGCCACCCTTTTTGCTCAGTTGACCAATGAGAGAGCTTTAGTGGGTGGCGTCGGAGGGCATTCGAGCAGGTGGGGTGTGTGCAGATATGACAGCGAATTGCGTGGCCACCCGCGGCGAGCGGCGCGGCTGGTGCGAGTGCCAGTAGCAGGGCATGGCAGCCTTCGAGCGAGGCAGTGTGGCGTGGGTGGAAGCGCAGATGTGACGCAGCCACGCTCTGCCGAGCTACCAAGGGCAATCGATTCGCAAGTCGTACTGGTGGCGCCGCGAGTGAAACGCCGCGAAGCGATTCGCTGTCATATCTGCACACAGTCGAGCAGGTGAGACGCTGTGATGACGCACCGTGGCGGGGCGAAAAAGGTATTACCTGGATAGTTACCTAAGGATCTACTCCACCAAGAAGGTATGTCGCACTAACTGGTTATCGCAGAATGTGCCTTCGAAGTGGAAGGGGTTTCGGTAGTGCAACGGATCAGCACATATGTATGCACAAAAAACATGTACTGAGAATTTGAGCCCATTCCGAGGCCAAATCTTTTGTCCATAACTTAGCACATTGTCTTAGAATCAGGAGAATGGCAAGATGATGGTCCAAATTTTAGCTTTCACTTTTCCCGTCAGTCTGTAAATTTGTTTATTTGTTTGAATCTAATATAATGATCAACGCCACACTGTAATCGTATCGGAATGAATTCACTTGATTAGCCTAATAACCTAATTGATAGGTGATGATTCATCGAAGTTTTGCGGTCATTTACGATCTCCTGTTTCTTGGAATTTCCCCGAAGATCTCAATGACTTATCCGACTGATTCAATGATTGACATTGATTTGGAGAAGCACATCAGTTCATTTAAATGGACATCAGCATTTAGGTGCTAGCCTAATAAGGGTGGGGCGCCTTTAAGAAAGTCGAAAATCTGCGTTCATTTGTACACTCAAGCATGTATTTTTGCTACAGTCTTGACGGAAAAGGGAGGGATTTCCTCCCCCTTTTCAGAACTCAGGCAAAAAGACGGCAAGGAGCCGAGTCCAGTAAGGTGTCCCCCCTCATTGAGATGCGATCATTACTTACATGCAGTTTTCACAGATTCATGTCCACAAAGGCACAGAAACGAGCATGCAGTCGCACTCGAAGACGAAAGTAGAGGTGTTAAACAGTGCGTCAATGAAGAAAAAAATGAAAAATGATGGAGGCGGGCTGCCACCGAACAAAGGCGGCATTTCCTGATAAGGCCGCCTCCGCCACATCTCAAGGGGGTGCCTTCGGCGGGGGATTTCCCCTATGCAAAGGCCTTTCAGACCCAAAGTTTTTCATCAAATGACTCCTTTAGAGGTTCCTCACCACCCACATTACCCCTAACACTGTCATAAGGCACTGGGGTGCGTAAGGAGTGCCATAGGGCACTGGGGTGCGTGAGGAGTGCCGGCCAGTCTAAGACCATGTTAAAGAATTGTGCCCTGGCGCCAATTGCAGTCATCATTATTTCCCGTTGCTGAACCCTGAAGAGCCTCTGCTCGAAAAATGAGAGACTAAAGCATCTTCTTCCATTCATGCAACGCAGCAAAGTTGATAGAGCGTACTCGAAAATAAAATTTTTGGGTTCATACTAGCTAAGCCATGGAAAAGGTAATAAAAGTCGCTCAATTTTTCCAAATTTCCTTTAAAATTTAGGGTAGAGAGGCTGGAGGGGCAGAGGTTTTTCCAGTGGGTTAACCGTTTGTAAATCTTTTAAGTATGCTTTCATATTCAAGATCTTTGTCATAGGCTTTTTGATAGCGCACCGAAAGTCCGGTCTTCCGTTTTGAATATCGGCACTAAGAGGAAATCCGCAAATATACAACTGCTTTCACGAATTCCAAACTTCGGGCGAATTTGTCTCAGATGCACTCTATTTGCTCCTTGTCGTTATCCTGTGAAGTAAGATACTTTCGTTCCTTTCAGCACTACGATCGAAGTTACTATCGAAGTTAAACCTGAATTCTAGGGAAAATCCATAGGGCAATATTATGGAAAATATTCGCTCTGCATATGAAGAAGTGTTTAGAAAAAAGTTAATGTCACCCCCTCCCCCTTCCCACATCCCCTGTCCTCTCCCCCATGTAAAGCTAAACTCGCCCATTGTTGCTAAACAATGCTGGTTTTCCACTTGTCTGTGTTGCTTCCTCCTCTCTAGTGCACACGTTTGCATAGATCTGCTGAAGAATTCCTCAAGTGGACAACTTTGATTTCGTGTTTCTTCGATAGGAGAGGAGATGGTCAGATGCCTTCACATGGTGCTGTCATAGGACGCTTGACCAGTTAAGGCATAAGCTTGTCTTCCTTCTACCCTCCCCCCCCCTAATAACAGCTTTTCTGGGAAGTCTTAAAAACGGGCCCACGGTTCAAGCAGTTACCGCAAGGTGAACTACATATTACCAGCGCTAAGGCGAGAATTCCACTGAGAGGTGTGAACCCTTCCGCTTCGCTTCCTCTCGTCCTCTTCCAGGTCATCTTCCAATGAGAGTGTTCGGCCATAAGACCAAAGATTCGTCGATCATTTCTTTCCACACTCTTCCCAAATAACACCTTTGCTTAGCTGTTTCCTGAGGTGTGATTGAGATGATTAGTGCGTAATTGAGAGGGCTACCATGATCACCTCGTCAGAGCAATTAATTTACTCGATCTGAGGTCAGCTATGGCTCAGCTTATCCGCTGTGATTGTTCTGTTCAGGTTACTACGACACACCCCGTGATTGTTCTGTTCAGGTTACCACGACACACCACCACTGGTCCAAATACCTCGCTGGATTTACAGCTGCTACCACCACCGCTTAAAACAAGTCAGTGGCTATTCGTCACTTCAAGTAATTGCGTAATGATCGCTATGGTCAGCTGGCAAGGGTTGCCTGTCGCGCGAGTCGTCCGATCACTAATTGTCAGACATCCATCGTTCACTCTAGTACTAGACATCGTTGCGCGATTTCGGTTGTCTTCCTTACCCGTTGTCCCCTCCCCAAGCCGTCATCGACACTCGCTGATCCAGGCCATGAAAAACTGCGCATAGAAAGGGAATTAGTCACTTCGAATTGGGCGTTCGGGTTCTTGATCCTACCGACTGTAGAGCCATGCTGCTAATCCTCAATAATTCTTCCTCACATCATCAAATATAGAGTCTTTCATCCATAAAATTTTATTTATCTTTATAATTAAATGTATTTTTATATATTTACTTTATACTGAACATTTTTAGCATTTTATTTTAAGAAAATTTTGCATTACTAGACTTGTATTTTTTTCTGTTTTTCGCTTCTATCTTACACATAAAAATTAGATTTTCATTTTCAAAACCGGTTTTACCATCTTTTTCCTTTTTTACTCAAATATTAGTTCAATTCATGTATCAGTTCATACAATTTTATTCATATATTCATACATGCATTTAGTATTCAAAAGTTCAATAATTTTCTAAATTTCAAATCGAAAGGAAAATAAAACAGGACATAATTTAAACCAGCGCAACGTATAAATACCCCGTTGCCTGTTCCTTGGCATCGGAAGTAGTGTTTTTATCGCAGGAGTAGAAAAGGTTGAGATTGACCACGACGCTGGCTCTTCACACACGACTGGCTCGAATAGGGCGACGCCGCCCACCATTGGATATCTCTGGCAAATACAGTGCTGTCTTTCGTTTCTTCACCATTCTTCCTGCCTGAACTCCTTGGCTTTTCTACCAACGTCTTCGGGAAGTGAAAGAAGCCCACTTCGATGTTAAACTTGGTTTATAGGCTGTTTTTTGGCTTTTTATAGGTGTTTTAAAATCTTCTTCCTTCTTTCCGTTCGTTTTTTTTCTCGTGCTCTAATTGGTTACGGAATTGGATGTGTTGGCGTTCGACCTATTGTCAGTCGAATTATTTCATGTATATCCGCACATGCAATAAATCTAATTCAATCTAACCTTTTCCTCTCATTGTCTAGCCAACTAACGGCTAATTTTCATTTGTGAGCGCACTAACCAGACCCCATGCCTTGCCTTACCCAAGGAAAGTTATTTCCAGTAATTTCAAGGAATACAACTTTCCTTGGTGCACCTGCAAGAAATACTGGGAAACAGGCCAATGCCTGAGTGCTATTCGAGTTTGCTAGAAACTGGATAGTTTTTGATTTGGAACAATCCGACTGTTCAACTCTATCCACGGGAGATTCTGAAAGCTTTGAAATTTTTCTGAAATTAGGTCATGACTTGACACTTGTTGTGCGGTTTTTAGCTATTCGATCACTAATCCTCTTTGGTCGTTCCTGTGTGAACAGAGATGCGAAAATCGACAGTGCACTGCACTTGAGAATGATTTCACAAAAAGTCGATCCACACACATTTATTCGCTCGTATTCGGTCACTTACACCTTCGCTCCGTCGGATCAGTCGTTCATCATTCTACGGTCGCCGTTATTGTTGTATTTCCTTTCTTCGTTCACGTCATTTTCCTGAACGTCATTTAATTTCCAATAGATCTGTAATAGAACTAAGAACTTCAATGATTAAATCTGCCACATGAATATTTGGGTTTTGAATTTTTTGTCTGAAATTGCTACATCTCTTCATGGGAGAAGATGAGAGGGAACACATATTTAGATGTGAGCCATGAAACTAAACCGAGAATTACATTGCTGCAATTTTACCGCCAGAATCGTGCGACTAAGGCGGCCGTCAGACTTTCCGATTCCGCGATTTTACGATTTTGCTTTTCTGCGATATTGCGGCGTCGCACTTCCGCACGCGATACTACGACATTGAGATTCTGCAATGCCGCAAACTGGGCGTGCGAAAGTACGTCGTCGCAAAATCGCAATATCACAAAGTTGCAGTATCGCTAAATCGCAAAGTCTGACGGTGGCCTGACCGAGCCCTTAGTCTCTTCGATGTCATTCGGATTTTATCAAGTTCAGGCGGGAGCTCGGAACCACACTTTATCATCGTATTGCCCTCACCAGTCAGTATTCACATTCAATGAAGGTTCACATATTTTTAATGTACATAGCTTAAAGGCACACCACGCGATAATCACATTAGTGTCTTACTTTCTTGGGGGAAGTAGGTCCTTAGATAGGTGGCCAGGTTGCACCCTTGTTGCGGCTCTGTAGTGCATCCTCGCGGCTATAATCGCGCTCAACCCGAGCCGAGTTGAGCCCATCGAGCCGAATCACTCCTGGCCTTAGACGAACAAATTTCCTACGTGGCTCTTACGTGGAGAAGGAAACTTGCGATAAGACAAGATAAGGCGGCGATATCAATAGCGAAGGCAGCTTCAACAGGGGAGAACAGGTGATACCGTAGCATTTTGCGCGATATCATCGGGCAAAAGCTCTTCTACAATCTCCAATACTCGTACGGGGACTGAATACAGGGGGTTCTATTCTTGGTGGATATGAAGGGATCTGGTTCATTTTTCTTCACTGGTGGATGAAGCAGGGCTTTTACGTCCAGTAATACGCACGATAACTCTCACAATTTATCGCGTGGTGTGCCGTTAATGGAGTAGAACGCAAGGCGCATCTACCAGACTGTTCAAATGAGATTTCTGTCTGGGGACTTCTGAGGTTTTTCACCCTTTTGTTTCCTCTTTTTTCTTCGCTTTCGTACTACTATAGACTTTTATATTCAATCCAAAAGCCTTCTCATATTCGGACCGATCTACCCCTACCAGTGTCTTGAATTGCCGTAGACAAAAAAAACCTCGACAGTGAATTGCCATTCAATGTCAAGGTTTTTGTCTACGACTAAACTCCGTCAGAATCCACTATGTAAATAATGTAATGTAATTTTTTATAATCGAAATAGAACAAACCTGTCCAATGAGATACTTCACTTCAAGACGACCGCTATCAAAAAAAAAATGATAAAAATGTGATTGTTAGCAGCGTTGCATAACGTCTACGATTCACTGGATTGGTTCCGTTAAGGAAATGCATTTCGGGGCATTGGAGTGAATTAGAGCGTGGTATGTGCAATTATAGCAAGAACAAAACAGTACAGTTTCTGAGCATAAATCAAATATGCATACAGTTCGCAATTGTAAGAGCACTCAAATACAAGGTGCATTCCGAGGGGCTGGTCGAGCATGATATATTTAACTTGGCCGCTTCATTCATTTTTTTTTCGCCTGATTCATCGCCAGAATTAGGTCATGTCTCATGGCTCAGCTGCTTAGCCATCCAACGTTTACCATTATCGTTACAGTACAAAAGCTGCTTTCTGGGTTATGGGACGAAAATCGAGTTGTTGATTTGTTTATTACAGATCACGCGGCGGTTTCCAAGGCATCTCTTCTTTTACTTCTAGCACATAATTGTCCCATAAATACCACGACTACTCAAGATTTCTTCGATGAGAACCAACGTGTTGTTAAAAGTGGTCAAACTGGAAATAAAACGACTCCTACAGAATTTAGCCTTTTTTGGAACCGAGTAGTGTAATGAAGCTTCTCACCCACGTCTGACTCGAATGGTGCGGTGCCACCCACAACTCGACGTGGTCGGTCTGTGAGTCACTTCTTGTCACTTCATCCTCCTCTTCTCTGAGTGCCTTTGTGGGCGGCAAAAGGAATCTAAGCATACTCGTTTAAAACATTGTTCAATGATTTACTTTCATTGTAGAGCCACCTACAGTTCCATCTGAAGTACCTTTAAGGACAGCGATTGGAGTAATGTGGCTAATGAGAACTTCTGAATTGGAAAGGGTCTAAGAAGACTAATGTGGCCGATTTTCCAATGAGAAAGATTACCCTCGGGCTTCATAGGAGCCGTCTTTTTCAACAGCTGTCACTTACCTTATCCCAGCCCGCCCTTTTTTCGGCCCGACCCACCCCTTTTAAGAATTTTCAAGAATAAACTGCGGAAAAGGGGCCTCATTCCCTATGCTTTTAGCCGTTTCATCCATCCAGTTTTTTCTTTTGCTTTCGTACTACTGAACACGTCAACCTCCATGCTTGATAATCTTTAGATACTCGTCCCGTATTACCTCTATCACTGCCTTTAACCTCCCTTGCGTAAGTGGATTGGAGGGTTAGTTACGTACATAAAAGCCTGGAAACAATTTTCGCTAGCAATCCAGCAGATATCCATCTCATAGCTGGTTCACCACTCTCTTATCTTCACAGTGATATCCTTATGTAAGATGCACTGAGCATTTTCAGGACAAATACAAGTGCTCATTGTTTGACATCAAGGGTGCCCCTGTAATGATCAACCAGCTGCTCTCAGCTTTTTTGAGGCATTCTAGTATGAGTATTTTAAGACATGATAGCAAACGACTATCGAAGCTATGGATGTGAAGGAGAGTGGCCACAGAGGGAAGAAGACTCTGTCGCAAAATATCAAGCGTCGAGGATCGTGCCTTTAATCTATTGATTTCGCTCTTTGACAACGTAATGACCTTGCTGTCACCTAAATCTAAAGAAATCGGCACCCATTTCATTCTCCGCCTCCTTGTGGTATCCTCTGTTCTCCCGCCCTTTGGTGGGGATACCGAACAGTTCAAGCACGCCCACTAGACCTGTCGACTTGATTAATTCTCACTTCAAATCAGATTTTCATTACTCGCTCCAGCTCTCGTTAAACTGAGCGCACTCCTTGTAAAGAAGTAAGGGACTCTTCCTCCAGTACCGGTCTTATCCAACAATTCCTTTATCCTGGCTACAATAGTGGGCTACTTTCAGTGAAACCGCTGAAAGAGATTTTGACTGAGAGAGACTGGTTTGAGATTTTATTTCCGTGGCCCGATCCTTGCCTTACCTACACACCATCAGTCCCACATAGGATAGTGCTCTCATTGTTTACGGCTTTTTTGAGGTCCGCGATGATAAACGGCTGACAATCCCTTGATGTGACAGTTATTGGTTCGTTTCACTTGACGTTTTCGCTGCTGACCTAATTGGGTGTCGTTTTACCGTTTCGCATGGATTTCATTTGATTCTCCGACGATAAACCTAAACTTCTCGATATGAACCATCGCTGAAATTCCGAGCCTGTATGGGCTGTGAACTTTTTATCTTTCACCCTACGAGACGACTGACCTCCTCCTCGAGCGACCTTGTAGAGAGCTCATTATTGAAGGAACCGTCCATGCGAATCCCATGGATGCCAGTCCCTTACAAAATTCTAACGGATGCGGCACGTAAACAGAGTAGCGAAACAAAGCGAAAAAAAACATTAGTTCCAATGCAGGGTGCGAAAACCTGGAGGAACAGCAGCTTGTTTGAACTCCCGCCGAGCAACATTTGGACAGCTGTCTGCAGCAAGAGAAAGTCAACCTTTCCCTCACCTCATTGGACATTACTTCAAGGAGCTTTATCGCCTCCGAATTCTTGTTTTCGCATGGAACTTTGCGTGTGGACCTTAGTAAGCAAATAGAACAAAATCATATGGGTAACAGAAGAGCTCAAACTCCCATGGACGATGTTGACTCTCTTACACCAGAAAGTTCGCAAGCTGCAAAGTGGAGAAGACTAAAATTTTCTGCCCTTTTACCCAACTCACTACGATTCTCCTTCCTTCCTCAGTTCGGTTTCGATCTGGGATAACAGATCGAACGTGAAACACTCCATTGCCACTACATTTATTCACTTGAGCTATTCATTGTTGACGATTTAATCCTCCGTATTCACAAACATCTTCAACGTGATTCTCATTCAGCGTTGACCATTATAGAAGGATTTTTATATGAATGCTTGGAAAAAAACCATGCAGTATGATACAAGTATGCTGAATTATGGGTAAAAGCTTCAGTTCCGGACAGGATTCGAACCCGCACTTCATGCCTTTGGGCAAATGCGCTAATCCATCACACTACTGAGACCCTTTACACCTTACCCAGCTTTTGAGTAGTATATTTAGCATAGCTTATTAGCACTACGGTATATACAGGGGGTGCCAAAAAAGTAATATTTGTCCTCCACTTTCAACCCCACATTAGTCGAACTTCGGAAATTCTGACCCGGTATTTTCATCCCTGAAGTAAAGAGCAGACCCCATTCTATCACTGTTCTCCGTTACAGCCTTCTGCACGAGCAGGAACGGTTGTTTGTTCCGAGTGAAAGATGTGTCACCTTAACTGAGCAAAATCCGAAACTTCATCGCCCTCGTTCAGAACCTTGCTAAGATCAGTTAACTCTAGGTACCTGAGGGGATTCATACTGGGTGGTGTTCTTGAGTATTCCGTTTTTTCCGGGTTCCTAGCGCCCTTCGTTTCCAAGAGCCGGAACGTGCCATTACCACTGAAACCCTCCGGGAGCAGGTTTGAGGCATGAAAAATGATACTTCGAATCATAGCAGCCTTGTCCGAGCAACAAGAGCTCTGTGACTCCCACGATCCGAGGGACCAATCCTTAGGAAGCTTCCCACAAAAGGCTTACCACAGAACCTGGCTCCACTGTTTTAGAGAGACCTTGATAGCATGGGTGCTCTGAATCCCGACTGCGCCGCTTGAAGGCTCTTTATTTTTATGAAAATGGAAGTAGTGAGTCTCAGCTTGTTCCTGCTTTTAGAGGAACATTTCGGGAATATTTTGCCTCAATACTTTCATTTCTTTCTTTTTCCTATGTTTTGTATATCAGGCGGATGTGGGCCGTGAGCAAAATTACTTTTTTTGGATCATGGCATGGTGCACGAAAAACATAAGTACATGCTCAAAACTCGTGTAAAGCCAAACGTTCTGTTTGTATTGGGTCATTCCATAAGTAATGTCGCTTTTTTTCAAACAACATTTTCTCCTATAAAGCTACATGTTCCTGTGGCATTTTATATGCTATTCGAAAGAGATTTTCCTGTACTACAAAATGATATGCTTAGTTTTTTTGTCTGTCATAACCAAGCCGATCTTCAGGTTGGCAAAGTTGTTAGTCCAGTCGACAAAAATTGAGCAAACCGGCAATTAATTAAAACACTACCTTTCACTTCGGAAAAATCGATCATTCATGTGTCTCGTACTTAGCCCCGACCTTTTCTATGGGTTCCACCAGTGGGTTGCTTGCGAAGTCGCCTCGCTTTTTTCCAATTTTGATTTTTCCGCCACAACTCGGTGATTTTTGACAATTTCTCCAAATCAAGGCAAGAAACCAATCGGTTGAAACAGTGGTGAAACGTCAACGAGAGGTAATGAGTAGGGACGAAGAAACATTATTGACCGGATTCCTTGAATATCTATTGAAAAAATAAATTGTGAAATAATGTCACCTGGGCCCCTATGACATGGTTTTGAAATTCAAAATGAATAGTAGCCAGAATAAAATCGAAACATTTTTCGATAAAGCAGAAAAAATATTTTCGAATGGTCCATAGAGCAATGCTGAACAATGAATTTGGAAGAAAAAAATTCCTTTCTGAATAGACGTGAGTGCTTTCGGAAAAAGGACCTTAGAAAAAGAACGACGTGAGAACTCGATCAACCAATTATTGGAATTTGTAGAAGAGGTCGAGGCTAAGTACGGGACACATGATTGGTTGATTTTCTTGAAGTGAAATATAGTGTTTTAATTAATTGCCGGTTTGGTCAATTTTTGTCAACTAAACCCCTCACTTCGCCGGCTTGAAAATCGGTCATGTGCTACGATATCCAAAAACTTAATAAACCATTTTGTAGAGCAGAAAAATCCCTTCCGAATGATGTATGAAGTGCTGCAAAAACTTGTAACTTTATAGAAAAATTTTCGTCTGAAAAAAAAAACGATACTACTTATGGAATGACCCAATAGTTTAGCATCCTCACGAGAACTATCGATTTCATATGAAGGCTCGAAGGAAATCATGCAAGGCGATCGGAACCAGGAATTTTTTTTTGAAACAGCTGCGAAACTGGGTAACATTGTACATTGCAGCGTGTGTCAGATCAACCATCAGTCGTAATTCACTTGATGTATTCCGCACGTTTTTTTCTAAAATCGAAAGTTGTGAAATAGTCTATGAACAAATTTGGAAAATAAATGACCAACGATCACAAAAGTTAATCTAGAACCGTTATTGGCCTCATTTTCTTGTGAGACCGTACAGTTGAGTATATAAGCGGAAAATCCACCAAAATCAGCTTTGAATGGCCGTTGTTTTTAATTAAAACAATGTGTCCTTCTATTAGATTTTTGATTTGCGGAGAATGCAGTTTTCTGTATTGCGCCCTTTCTCTGTTTTCGGTAAATCTTTTGTGGACATTAGTTATACAGTACTGAGTTTTAAGCTTGCTTGTGCCAAATCGTACAATAAGATTTCACGCGAAGTCCTGTAGCGCAATAACATAGCATGGTGCCCGAAAAACATAAGTACAGGTTCAAAACTCATGTAAAGCGCAACGTTCTCTTTGGAGATTAGCATCCTCGAGTGTACGAGTCAGTGCTCAGTCACCTTCCAAAACCAATTCACCAACCCTGAAGGGATGGAAGGCTTGGTTGGCCTAGGACGATGTTGATGCGGGACTCGATCCTGAATCATGAGGATGGTATTACCCGCCACCTGTCACTATACACCCTTCGTCCATTCCCACGGCTTTATACACTCTTCAAATAGTGGGCCACCATACGCAGCTCGGCACGCTTTGGATAAAAAAGGCAAATAGAAAAAAACCCAAAAATGTGGGTCCTTGTGACTCTATGTCATCCCATTTTACAATAGCAATGGTTCACCATCCGGTATCACTTGACATTTGAGTGATTCATCTCCATTCCATTGTGCTGATGTCGAAATTCTGTTCTTTAAAGCACAAGCACCAAATCAAGTACATGCTTTACGTACTACTTCACTTAGCAAAGCTGGTCTTCCAGCAACGACTGAGTTGTAGGCGGCGATGGTCACGCTAATTGCCTTTGCTTCCACTGTTGTGGTTACTGAGCTAGATAAAGTGGCGAAAGGACGTAAGCAAAGTGCCAGAAGAGCCCTCAAAACAAGCTTTGGGAAAGGGAATCGACAGGTGAAGTGCCTGCAAGCCACATAAAAAAACTTGGAATAATTTCCTGTATGTTGCCATTACGCAAATCGTTCTTTTTTGCAGCAATACCGGACCGTTTTCAGGAAAAAAAAGGCTCCATCTATTTTACACCATTGCCATTACAAAAACTGCGAAAATCGTTATTTTCACTTATTGTCTTTATGTTTTGTGTAATGATACTTTCCCCTATAGCCAGGAAAAGATGTGATGCCATAGATAGCATTCTCCATTATTTAGCGCGGCTAAGCGGAATCATTGCCAAACAAATGTTGAACATACCACTGAAGATAATTTGGGTATTAAAAAGCATCAAAAAGGGTAAAAAATTGGCCGCGTTCTTCTGACTCCTGCATGATCCTCTACTGCACGCAGAAAATGTGGAAAACTGCCAAGCCATGGTAGTGTTTGTCTAATTTTTATATCTTTCGTTTAAGACAAAAGGAAGGGCTATGTGGTCGATCATGGAACAGCAGTGCTCTATCTGATGCATTAATGATGAAACCCCTCGGCTCATCCGGCAGGGGTACTTCTCACAGCACTTCATCACTAACGTATCGATCAGAACCACGAGGATCTGAGATGTGTGGCGTTCCTATATAGCGCGTGACCGTCTCACTCGCTAGAATAACACCGCTTTCAGCTGATTAGCATTGAGTCTGTTTAAGGCACCGTGATGGGTGAGCAGAAATCGAGAACGGTGAATACATGTCTTTTGGAAAAAAATATTCTACTTCAGAAGAGGTGATGTATGACGGAAGTCGCATTGAAAAAGCGTGACTTGGGGCCTTATCACGGACCGCAGCACAACGAGTCGTTCTGCGTTCGTTCGCCGGGGAAATTGCCGGCGAGGGTGGGACATCATTCGCGGCTGGCTTTAACCACTCGCCCGTGTGCAATCTACCCTCGGCTACTGACGCAGAGGGGCGCGAGGAGAAGGGAGTATTCGGGTTTCTGTTTCTCGAATTTTTCGCCGTCTTGCTTCGTTCTTTCCCTGCTGTTACATTGCCGAGCACTTCTCCTTCATATTCCACAGTATGCCGAATGTACCTCAGGTGTCTTCAAGGAGCCTGAGCGCACTTTACCTTGAAGAGTGTAATCTTGGCGAACATATCCATTTTTCATTATTATCCGTTCCCAAATTTATACAAATAGTGATCTGTCTACTTACAAGCACTTTTTGCTTCGATTTTGAAGATTGTTGTTTGAGTAGGAGAGCTCAACATCATTCTCTCAGAATGTTCATTAGACTCAAAATTATTGAGGTTGTCTGTTGTTCCCTTAGAAATTCTGTCAACGTTTACACTTTCTTATGTGAATTCTGCATTTGAATTCGCGGATTCGGTGATCCGAAATCGTATCCTTTAGATCATATCTATTGTTGTCCTTTTGGAAACAAAGAAGTCAGTCAATGTTTTTTTGAGTTTTCACTCTGAAATGAGGATCGGGAGCAAATGACAGCGAATAGTCGCGGTTTGGCAGTTTTTCCGAGGAGCACCATAAATTCAACTTTCACTCAGATCGTCGAAGCGAAAGCGTTTCAGCTCCACACACTGATTGTTCAGAAATAGCAGGGTCGATGAGTTTTGTTTTGTTTGTTATTCTCTTTGTTGTTTTAATACTCTCTCTCATGTGTACAAGTTTAGGGTGCACTGAGAGTCGAGGATTCCTTGGTAGGGGGAGGGGAGGGTCATATTTGAGGAGCGGGATAGGGATTCGTATCCCGCAGATGTCAGTAATGGCCTCAGGCTAGATAATAAATAAAAAATAAAAAACAGAAAATAAATCGGAGCGTGCCGTCAGCTGTTCCGGAAATTTAAAACAGAATGATTGATTTTAAGTGATCAAAACAAAGTCCCGTGGGTCCCATTCAGGAAGGAGGTCGTGGTGAAGCGACCATTTTCCTCGACACCTGGTTGTGCCCTGATTATAAACCTTGGGGACAAGAATTAGTGAAGCTCGCGATGGTAGTTACGATGAACTCTCGAGCGACCTCAAAACGAGCACGTGTCTCCAGGAAGTCTTCACTGTCATAAATTTATTTCACAGTTGCTTATTTACTAGTTGACACTTTCTAATGACAGAACAATTCTTTTTATGGGGTTAGGTAATTGTTGGTCACCACACTTGTGTCCCCAATACTCAAATTCCACGAATTTGTGGAACATACGCTGGTGCCGACCATTGTCACTTCTAAATTGTCTTACCAGTAGCGATCTGTTACTCTTTTAGCCACTTCATGATAATCAGGTTAGTTGATTCACTTACTTATGAAAGGAAATTTAAGATAGCTACCCATGTTTTTTTTTCGCCGGCGCTACACTCACTCGATTCCAAGGCCACCATGCGCGTTACCTGAGGTCCAAAGTATGACTGTCAAGGTGGAAATAGCAGAATTATTTAGGCAGGTTAAACAGTTGCGCCAGCTTGGAGGCCTTGGGTAGGGAAACTTCGCTTCTCTGGAGGAGCAAATATGTGGCGTCCTATGATGAAAACCAGGGGTCTAGGTATGTAAGACGCACTTCACCTTAAGTGCTTCTACAAGGGCCTAAGGGCCTATGCGTTCCGCCCCTCTTTTGTTTTTCGCTCCACCCCCTATAAACGTGCCAATCAGTAGCGTACCATTGCCGCGCTACGTACCACAGCTTCACGGGAGGGGAGTAGCTGCCAGCCAGAATAGTGGCCCACCCTTCTTTTTCCGTTGGTTTTCCCTTGTTTTCCTTTATATGTTCCTTGACCACCGTTTACAATTAGTACTTCTAAATATTTTCGTTGAGTGACCACGTAAACGTACTCATTGCTTTTCAAATTTTTGAGATGCCGGCTGGGAATGTCCCCCCCCCCCCCCCTCCCGTCCTCTACTGCAGTCAGTGAAGACAGTTTCCCCTTTGTGTAAATGGAACCATTCCTACTTTGCCAGGTCACGAATCAACCATCCATAATGTGCCTAGACTTTAGTTGTTTCTGACCAACAGAAACGCCTTGAATCGGTTCCCGAGAAAAAAAAAAAACTTGCTTTTCCGATGTGGTCTACCAGCTTACGCCCAGCTACGCTCACCTGACCCCGAGGAATGTGTGCGGTTCAACGGACTGAATAGCTCTATCCACGCTCTTCTGTGTCAGGTTTCGAGTTCAGCGTGACGAAAGCGACTTCTCATCATCGGTGTCTATTATTCGAGGTAAAAGTGCACTGCTGCAGCTGTTCTCTCACTTCCTTTTGGCCAGCTTATCCTCAAGCTGGGGTGGCCTTTCCCGTGGGACGAGATACACACCTTGGTCATTTTCGTTCTTATTATACCACTTTCATTGCCCCATGGACACGGCACTCCCAGGTGTCGAGGAAGCTAGCGGCTTCAGTACGACCCCCTCCTTCTACGGTGACCAAAGACGCCCCCGACCTCTACAATACCAGTAACTGTTGACGAAATGCATAGTTGCAATGTGTTCTATTGCTGAATATCCTTTCCTGGGGCGAAAAGATATTTATTTTACATTTCGTCACACGGATTTGCGATGAAATACCCTTTCTTTCTCATCTGCTAATTGAAAGTTTAGATTCTTATCGCTGACCTCTGAAGGTACTACCCCCACCCTCCTATCCGGTCAAATACAACCCCCTGTCGTAGAATCCTCGACTCTCGGTATACCTTGCTCATGGATTGACCAGTGTTAATACGATCATCATCATTATCACAGAATCAGGGAATCATTTGTCTCCTATTTGTGAACATTTATCACGCTATTGACAAGGTTCTTCTGTTGTCGTATTGTGGTGTGGGACCGGATCAACTATAGCATATACGTCAAAAAAGAAAACTTCAAGCGGACACAATCTTAGATCTTAGCTAGATTATGTCTTTGATCGCTAGCCCTATTGTTCAATACGGAGGATCCAGTCCACTGAACCTACTTTCAGGCGGTCTTTCTGTCACGTCATTCTAAGTTTATCTCTCAGCAATGCTTCGCAGCCCAAAGGTTTCTGGGCTGGGGTAGAACTGAGGTTACTGTCTGTCTCTTCATTTATGCGAGATCTTATTATGCGTTAGTAAAATTAATGTCTCAATAACTTGCACTAAGCAGCTTCAATTTTGAGCTTTACTCAAGCCTTCGAACAATTCCTAAAATGGCGATTCGAGGAACTACCCGTAAGCAAGCAGGTCCTTGTAGCCGCTTTTCGTGCCACCACGTTCATAATTTTTGAAAGCAAAGTTTTTCCCATGAAAATAGACCAAGGTATGGGAGTGACCAAGCTTACCTGTGGGGATCCTATTCCCTAATTGCATCATATCTGATTGTCAGGACTGCAAATTCTGCATGCATTTGCATGTTGACTTTGTAACATTTGTTCTTGGAGTAGGCTGTAAGTAGGCTCTGCGCAGGCTTTGATGGAGGGTACAGCATCGCTTGACCTCCCATGCTACTTGCTCTGTTGCTAACCAGAAACCATTAGTTGCAAGTCACAGATGTAGGAATTTCCGTGGCAAAATTGAATGTACTGAAGGTCTTCAGTTTCCTCGTAAAGGATTTTTGAAGTAGTTGTCATTGAGATGTGAAAAGTACTGGAAAGCAGTACACGATGATAGATGAACGGCCCAGTTATAAAATGTTACCCTTGAAAGAGAATTTATCTGAGTGACATGGGTATCATTAGGGATCAGGGGGGGGGGCGAGAAAATCTGAGAAGGCTTTTGGCTAAAATGCACGCCTTAACCCTTCCAATATTAAGGCAATCAGATACGGAGGGGTTGAATGCACGGCGCATCTTCGAAAAACGTTAAATTCTACTTACTCCAAACCTTTTTCTTCTTTATTTTCGCTATTGCTATTGCTACTGTTACTGATATGACTATTATTATTGCTGTCCATATTTATTTATTTATTTATTTATTTGTTTATTCATTTATTCATGGGCGCATAGACGCGCCGAAACGTTAATTTAACCAAGGATGAAAAGGCATCGTCAACTTACTAGATAGGTCGAAGGGTAAACAAACTACGAATGAATTATTCGAGGCACAAAAACTATATTTATCTCATCACAAAAATAATATTTATCTTTTATGCGGAATTCTCCGGCTAAATTCTTATGAAAGACACCCTACCCTTGGTTTTATAGCGGAGCAACGGCTAGCTGCCAAGTCGCCGTTCACCTTGTGAGCGGCGATTTCACTTCGCATAACCTGTTTACTGTTGTGGCAATTTTTACCCAGCAAACGGACACTAATAGACGGTTGGGGAATCGCTTAAATCTTCCTGTCGTTGTTCTGGACGCGTTCTTTCTTCTTTTTAATTACACAGTTTGGCTTGTTTGATGCAGGTTAGATGCGATGATGGCAGATGTATTGCTACGGTTTTCACAGCTCCTTCTACTGCTCCATCATCTGCATCTAGTCAACACGAAATCACCTCAACGTGAGTCGCCTTATCACTGTAACCCACAGGTCCGCGTTCTTCTCGCTTTCTTTGACCGTCATAGCAAGTTTTTCTTTTCCGCGTCCGATCTTGCCGCTAATTCGCTTATGGCGTTTGAAATATGCGCTCAGCTATATAGGTGAAAGGGTGTAAGTGACGGAAAGTTGGGAAGAAAAGAATGAAATAAATGAAATAGTAATGCTTTATTGAGCTATATGATGGCTTCTTAGCTATTTATGATTCTATTAGGTAGTCTAAAAAGTCTTTTCGTATTCTTAAATACCGCTTTTTCCCTCAAAACTGTTTTCCACAAAATTTCTTCTGTGCATATATATGTAGTACAAGTCCACACGCATCTATAGGTATTGTTGTCTTCCATCTCCCGGATAACCCTTTTCGGCAAAATAAAAATATCAAAAGTCACTTCATTTTCAATTCCAATTTTTTTCTTTGAATGGCGTTAGACAGGGAAAGGAAAAGGTGATAATCCGATGGAGCAAGATCAGGGCTATAAGGCAGCAATTTTTATCCAAGCTCGAAAATTTTTTAAAAGAAAAAATCCAAAAATTTTTTACCACTAGTGAAAAAATGAGTCGCCAAAAAATTTTCGAGCTTGGATAAAAATTGCTGCCCCATCCACCTTATAGCCCTCATCTTGCTCCATCGGATTATCACCTTTTCCTTTCCCTGTCTAACGCCATTCGTAGAAAATTTTTTTTATAATTTTTGTATTGGAAATGAGGCTGACCGTTGATATGTTTATTTTGCCGAAAAGGGTTATCCGGGAGATGGAAGACAATAATACCTATAGATGCGTGTGGACTTGTACTACATGTGTATGTACAGAAGAGATTGCTGGAAAGCAGTTTGGAGGGAGAAAGCGGTATTTGAAAATACGAAAAAACTTTTTAGACTACCCAATATATTCTATAATTAAATATAAAGCAATACTCGGGCGAAGATAATGTAATGAGGCGGAGGGGGTGCAGTGACATATGGCACGCACTCCCACTGCCATGTTAGTGAGATCAAATCCCACATCAACGCACTCCCAGGCGAACCAAGTCGTCCATGCTTGCGGGGTGAGTTCTAGACCTTCGGCTGGGCTCCGGAATACATTGTATAGGCCATATCGCACTCACCTGCCATTACGATCCATCAATGGGACTAGATGCGCGGCTTGTCCCACAGAAGTGATTTTGAAAAAAACGTGAATTAACGCCGAAAACTAAATCCTTCCAGCGTCTAGAATAATTGCCACTAATTATTCTCTTTGTGGGATGTGCCATGCATTTCATTCCCATTTAGGATTCCAGTGACAGATGTATGCTATATGGCCTGTGCCATGGATCACGCGTTGGACCAGGCAATAGGTTTATCCTTCCGAAGGAGTTTTACCGGAAGAGACAAAGTTTGGTTGGCCTGTGCGGGCGTTGAAGTGGGGAGGGGACTGGTAAACTTTCACAATCGATTTGTAATCCGACTAAACTGTCAGCTTATTCTTCCCTTCTAAATTCTCTCCATATACATCTTTTCCATTTGGGGTTTGCTGTTTTGCTAGTCGAT
This sequence comes from Trichostrongylus colubriformis, assembly GCA_963978905.1. Taxonomy (NCBI): domain Eukaryota; kingdom Metazoa; phylum Nematoda; class Chromadorea; order Rhabditida; family Trichostrongylidae; genus Trichostrongylus; species Trichostrongylus colubriformis. The sequence continues at coordinate 5,008,966 of OZ022256.1, forward strand.
CTTTCCTCGTAAATGCCCCACTCCCCCAACTTAAACAGCATCCTCAAACCTTTGTTTTGTGGAAGAAAAGGGAAACTCCATTGATTTGAAAGCGGATGCTGAGGAGGATTTGGGTCTTACAATTAACTTGTCAGAAGTGAGAGAGGAGGGGGGGGGGGAGGAGAGAGGAAAAGCGAAGTCAAGAATCCATAATTAGAAGTTGTAATTAGTAAATTACTATAGCCATCCATAGTTCAAAGTTGTAATTAGTAAATTTCTATAGCCATCAGTTTTCTACCTGTTGAAGAAGGCACCGAGCTGACAATTGCAAATGAAATGACGTTGGATGGAGACAAGTATTTATTTTTTGCATAAAATTGTAGACCACATATCTTTATATGGAGCTGAGGGCTGAGAAAGATGCAATTTAATGAGATACCCATGAGTACTGTGAGACCTGTGCGCTAGAGCCGATAGGGAAGGCTTGTTGAGTCCATTTGCTCCCCACTGTGTGTAATCGCTGAAAATCAAATCCAACAATTCCGTTTTTCAGCATGCTTCTTTCCCGAATCGGATGTGAGGCCTTTTTTCTTCGATGTACCCAGTGATTTGGCTGCCGGGACGGTGATCACAGAAACCATCGTCGATCCTTTTGATGCGGACATTGTGCTGGCGACGGTCAGGTCTGAGAAGCCACTAGGAGTGAGTTTTTTTCCTTTGTTGGCTGCTGTTAAAGGAAACCTGTTATGGGCGAAGGTGGTGCAGTGACAAATGACGCACACACCACTCTCATGGTGCGGAGATCAAATCTCGCATCATGACATGTACATCGGCTGGCCACCGCAAGTCATTGTATAGGCCACATCACATTCACCAGCCATCACGATTCTGAATGAAACTAGAATGTGCAGTGCATCCCAGGAAGGGATTGACTGACGCCAAAAACTTTATCCTTTTTTATGGAAATCTGTAAGATCTGTATAGGAGCTATAATGTGTGGCACAGGAGGAGAAGAAGTCATGTCGCGATTCCCCACAAGTGACGCTCGCGCGGCATTTGTTGTTGGCGTGATGATGAATGCAAGCCTTCAATCGCTCTGCGCGACGTCGCGTTGACTCCTTTTGCACCACACCAGGGTATATCTGATCGAGCCATCAGCTACAAAAACCTGAATGGTTTCGGTTGCTATCGCATTGATCCGAAGGAAGGTAGGGATATCGGAAGTAATGTGCTTTTCAGTGTACTATGGCCGCGTTCCTACTCAACGCAGGCAGGGCGGGGCTGAGTTTACAGGCAGCGAGGCAGAGCTTCACGGAGGAGTGCAGAGACGGCGCAGACAGAGTGGCACAGGCAGAGACGCAGAGACAAGGCGCCACTCTCTGACGCTGGCACCGCAGAGTATGAACGCGGCCTAACCTGGACGTATGCCATGTGGTATAGGTGAAGACACAGCGCGTGATAGGTGCTTCGCTGCTACTGTTGTAAGCAGGACGCACGAGAAAAGGCATGGTCGTCGCATCTCGGCCTAATTCGAGTCACCTAGCCTACACCCTTACTATGGCTTCTACTTGTTGGTGGCCCTTGACATGAAATCGTAATTTCAACAGCTGGTTCTGTTTCATCATCCACATACTTCAGATCAACTTCACGAAAAATTTCGAGTTGAATTCGAATCGAAATGGACGTTTCTCACTGCGATCGACATCGCCCTTGTCGTTGCCTACGGGAGAAAACGTTCTGAGACTGTTCGTTACGGTTGTTTGCAACGATGAAGCATTTCCGCTGTTCACAGTTCGTATGAGATCAAACAATTCGGACGATAGCCTTCAGTTCTACAACGAACCCTACTATGTACAGCTTAATGAGGTAATTATCGGTATTAAAAAGTGTCCCTCGAAGTTACTCTCGAAAAAATTGATATTTCAGAGTTTGAGGGTTGGTGACACTGTGGAAACTCCTGTGGTGGTTGTCGATTGGGAATCTGAGGATTCACCGCCGAAACTCCATCTTGAGGTCAGTACACAGAGCGTTGAATGTACACAGTCTCCTTGAAATATTATTTTTCCAGGATACCGATTCTCCGTTCAAAGTCGTGACCGAAAAGCGGAAAAATTCCCCGGTGATGAAAGTGGGCACGAACGAGACGTCTTCCCGTCAATCAGCTATCGTTCTTTTGAAACTCGTTAAGCCAATCACACACCTTCCAATAACGCTGAAACTTATTGCTGAGGTATGCTGATGGCCATCGGACTGCCGTGGTTCACCTCCTCCTAATTCCTATTGCCCCTTTTAATTGGTATCTATTTCAGAACAACCGGGATCATGCTTCTGAAACGTTAATACATCTGCATGGAAAGCCAAAAACGGAAAAGAAACGGAAACGAGTCAAAGCTCATTCATCGATGATTCATGTGAGTCGTCACTACAATTGATCTGAGAGGTGAAATTCAGGATTGAAGGCACCGGAGTGAGGACATGGATGGAAAGAGTATTTCATGACAAAAAGATCACGTGCAGTGAAAATCGCAATAAGAAACTTTTCCTTCCGGTGTTTTAACTGACTGCGATCATATCAGGGCATGATTTCAGTTCCTGAAGCAGTATAACTGGTTTGAGGGTTTGGTCAGGCCGCATTCATACTCTGCAGTGCAGGGGGTGTGTGCACTTATGACGGAAAATCCCTTCACGTCGTCACGGCGCCATCAGCACACTTGCCTAATCGACTGCCTTTGGGAGCCCAGCAGAGCGTGGCAGCGTCACCTCTGCACCCACCCATGCCACACTGCCTCTTGCACCCATGCCACACTGCCTCGCTTGGAGGCCGCCGCGCCCTGCCACTGGCATCGCACCTGCCGCGCCGCTCGCCGCAGACGGCCACGCGATTTTCCGTCATAAGTGCACACATCCCAGTGCAGGCAGCAAGGTGTGGCTGCGTTATTTTGCCTCTCCACTTGTACCACTCTGCCTCATTGCAGACGTTATCTCTGCATCTCCACCCGTGCTACTCTGTATCACAGCCTGCGAACGCAGTCACGCCCACTAGTGAGGGTCAACTTGTTGAATGTTGAATAGTGACAGGTTATTACATGATAGCTGAACATAACATTGTTTTTACGGGCTCATGCATGCATATGATATTTACACTGCATTACTGACAAGTCAGTCATGTAACGTGTTTCTACTCCACATTACACAGACTGCCCCTTCCCACCCGGGTGTAGGTTGGGACACACGAATCTAGGCCGTGACTCTGTAACAGCCTGTGGCCTTTGACCTAAGCCTTAAATAATTCAGACAATTTGTTCATGCAAATCGTGTCCTCCTTGCAAGTCTGTTCCGTTGTATAGTCAAATTGTCTGAATTATTCATGTCACAGGGCAAAAGCCACAGGCTGTCACTGGGTCACGGCCTAGATTCGTGTGTCCCAAAAATCACCCCTTCCCACCCTCGTTAGTATATCACCCAAGGCTGCGTTCATACTTTGCGGCACTTTGTGGCGTGACTGCGTGTCTCTGCGTCTCTGCTTATTCCACCCTGCCTGGTTGTCTGCATCGTCTTTCCATCCATCCCGCCACTATGCTTCGTTGCTTGTGAATGCAGCCACGCCCAGCCGGCTCTGAGTATGAACGCGGCCATCTACTCATTACGACTACAATAAAGTATCATACCCTATATAAACCAGGAGTTTGGTGTGTTTGTTTGTAATGATGTCTGTCTGACCGGTTCAATTACCCAAGTTTGAGGTACTCGACCATCGACATACCTTCGGAAATTAAGGGAAAGGTTGGCTCAAGTGTGGGTTGGGTGGGGCATGGTAGAGGATGTACGGAGCGCACATCGCTTTGTCGATATTGATTGAATCGACCGGTACTGATTGAAAATATCGGTTTTTGTGCAGAAGGCTGGAAACGGCTCACGGACCATACAACTGAGTGGGGGCCCTCATAGATGTTGAAATACTACAACATCATGCATCACCGATCGATACTGACTGAAAATATTCTTTTTTGTGCATTAGATGTCTTTACTGCACACTACTTTACTGGACCATGTCAGACTCCGCCCACTGTGGACACTGTGGACGGGACCTGCGTTGAAAGGTTCGGTGTTTAGATGCAAATTTCTATAATTTGTTCCAAAACAGCCCAGGAGTCGGGATAAGGTGGGCCAAAATGAGTGAAGGGTGTATGTAGCAGATGGAGAATCATAACCTATATATGAACCAGAAGTTTGGTGTGCTGTCATGTTGTGTCTGTGCCCCGAAACTCAGCACTACCTGAAGAACAAGGGAGAAGTCAGATCAAGTCGGAGTGGATCTTGCTAAGAGATGAACAGCTAGCACATGGACCATGTTAGATTCCCCCCACTGTGGGCGAGGCCTGCGTTAAAATGTTCGGTGTTGAGATTTAAATCCTATAATTTGCTGTAATTCCTTTCAAAAAAGCCTAGGAGTCGGAAAAGGTAGGCCAAAATGAGTTAAGGGTGTAGGTAGCAGATGAAGAATACCCGCCTTCAGTTGGCGGAGCACGCTCCACGTAGGTGGTGTTTACTACGAACGTTTCTAAGTTGCCTCAGGAGCAGCCTAAAGACTGCGAAAAAAGTTGATGGAGATCAGCGATGTGTAGGTGGTGTTGCACGTTATTGAGGAAGTGGAGGCCCACCTACAATGGGCGGAATCAACAATATCGTGCTCACTCATAAAAAATATAACACCGCTCCAGAGCGGTCTAGAGCGTCGGAGAAAGCTGAGGTAATTCGAAGCTGCCAGAGTGACGAAAATAATGTCAACGATCACGGTAGACGGGGCGTCATCAGGATATTGGTTGAAAATATCGGCTTTTGTGCGAAAGGCTGGAAAGGGCTTATGGACCATACCACTGAGTACCCTCATAGAAGATGAAATTCTGGAAAATGATCAGCGAGCCACACCAATGGGTGACGCTTTTGCAGAACTTCAATGAAGTCCTATTGGTCGACATCGATCGAAATCATAGATTTCTAAGCAAAGAGCTGAAAACATGTAATGGGATCTCATTGAATGATTACAGTCGCAAAAGTTGGAAAACTGCAGCATCATGTGCCTTGAGTCGTAGTTGTCGATTTTCGTACGAAGGGCCGGGCAAAGTGATGGACCACACCAGTGGATGAACACAATTGCAGAGGCTTACATTCTATAGAACTTCTTGCATGCATATCGATACTTACTGTATTGCTATAATGAGCTTTTGTAGTGAAGGCTGTTATTGAACTACTCCTCAGCACATATGTAAAATCTATTGATTGCCGCCAAACCACATTGCTGAGAAATTTCTTTTACATCATTTTACGCACAACCCGCATCGCATCGGTAGCCCGTAACGCGATGTAGATCGCGAGCTCACCTGGTTTATTACAGAAGTCACATGCTCTACCAATCGCTGTGGAACCAGAAGAGGACAGCAATCATGGATTAAGCACAATGAGACCTAGCAAACAATTGCCAATTGATGAACTCAGCCCTATGGCTGGGTTCGACGCCTCGACGTTCACGAAATCTTCTCGTACGAGACTTCCGGTGAAGACCTCTGAAGAGGATTTTCACAACGACAACGCTACCCGATTCGAGAAATGTGCTATTAGTGTGTCAATGCCAGAGAATAGTGAACCTGGCACTTTAGTCACTACACTGAACGTTTTGAATAGAAAAAAGGTAAATTTTCATTAATTTATGGAAATATTGGCAACATTACGGATTCTTTGTCGTTTTAGTGGACAATGATTGATATGGTGAATCCCGATGGGACGTTTGAGATTCGGCAAAAAACCGGTGAAGTGGTTATACGCGATAATCGGATCATGGACCGTGAACTGTTCACCAATCTTGAACTCGTTGCCGAAATTCATGTGAGTGCTGCATTTGTTTTGGAATTTTTTAATATCTCTTAAAATTTTCTTTTAGGGTTCATCTCATCTGACAAAATGCGCTCGAACTCGTGTTAATGTGGAATTGATCGATCAAAATGACAACCGACCCACATTCGAGCAGGAGAAGTACGTAGCGTTCGAAATTTCTTGGTTTCTTCAACAGCCTTTCGGATGATGCTCCGCAGAAAGAGCCGACCTTTTAACCACCTCCGCCCTTCCTAGATCTTTTCGTGGGGACAAAAACTTGGCGCTTTTGAGGCTTTTTCGGGGGCATCACGTCCTGTCATGTGCTTTTCAAGATCGATCTAGTATGTGAATTTCTCAACGTCACCCTTTCCTTAATAGGAGCACTGACGTGTGGCGCCGTTCGTAGTGATATAGCTAGGGAATCAAATCTCAGATGAAGATCCGTCCATACCCAACGCAGCCTCGCAGTTCTCGAAGTTGATCAGTGCATCAAATAGCCCATTGAAGCCGCTGCGTAGATCAAATTGCATCAAGAGTAGTGGTACGATTCTGACTAGGAACAAAATCCGTGGCGCATCCACAAATTCCACGTTGGAACGAGGCAGCGTTTCTGCCGTCCTCGTGGTTTCCGGTGCTTTGATCGAACCATCAAGTTTCTCCTGATGTTGCGACCCAACTCAAAGGCACCAGGGCGGGGGGGGGGGGGGGGGGGAGGGATGCAAGGAAAGAAAGCATATTTCAAAACAAAAAGATGATGTGTAGCGGAAAGCGCGTGCTATTGCGATTTTAGCGCGCTTTACCTCGAACTGCACGTTACAGGCGGGCCGAAGCCACCGTCATTTAATGTCGCAAAGGACGAAATTGATTTCATTTATTATGATGTCGAACTTGTGAAACGGCACACGGCAACAGACAAAATGAACAATGAAAGGGAGAATAAGCGAAAGTATAACTGTCATAAAAATCAAAGAAATTCACACTCGACTTATGTGGGCGTCATGTGTGCGAAATAACAATCACAATATCACCGTAAGCCAAAATTCCTCCTCTCGGTGTCTTTGAATGATAAATCATACGCGCAGTCTGGTCACATTCAATGAGGAACTCTTCAGACCCACCCCTCCTTGATCACGTTGCGTTACCTAGGTTGCATTTTTCGCTTCTGTGGAAGCAATTCCCCTATTGCTGCAGTGCCTGATCAATTCGTGTGTGCCCGTTCATCCGTGTGATCGAAGATTCGTGAAAACGGCTGCTTTCACTCCCACCTTCTCCTTTTTTAGTGATCCTGCGCTCCGCTTTCCGCACTAGCACCGGTACATCGGCGTTGAGGAATTAACCATGTCGCCAGTCTCCTTACCCGAAGGAGTTTGCGATACAATTTTCACCATCAAAACGAAGGGAAAGAGGAAAATTAAAGAGAAAGCAGATACTTTGTTTCATTGAGTACCAACTGCCTACCAAACACATAAAAAATTGGATGGGAAATGTGTACGTCGACCAAAGTTATGGTTAGATTCCGAGACCGCTTATATTTTTGACCGCTACAGTACATCATGAGGGCGGCGGTGGTGTAGCGACAAGTGGCGCGCACCCCACTCCCATGCTGGGCGATCAAATCCCCACCAACCCTGCCCAGCTGAACCAAACCTCCATCTCATCGGAGTAGATGAATTGGTATCAGACTCGTCTGGAAGGATAAAAGTACTGACCTATCCATCGGCTGATCCCCGCAAGTAATTGTATAAGCCAAATCGCATTCACGGCCACCACGAATCTGAATGGAATCAGGATGCGCGGCGCATCTGATGAAAGTCGGAAACTTTATCATTTTATTTTGTGTATATCATGATAATTTAGATATACCTTTCTGTTATCAGACGAGTTTCCCTCGGAAGGCACAGTTGGTATCGTTCGTGCCCGAGACATCGATGAAGTATGTTTCTTCTATCACACACGAAGACTTGGCTGATATAGTTTTCTTGATGGTCAACCACCTTCAGGGAGAAGCGGGCCACGTTTCATACACCCTTCAGAACACCTCAGTACCCTTTGAAATCCGTCCAAAGGGCAAAGATGGCGAGCTCGTTGCAACTTCGGATTTCGATGGGACCCAGGAATCATACCAACTGATTGTTGTGGCTCGCGACAATGCTCCGCCTTTTCTGTAGGTTGTTTACAGCCCTATAAAAATAAATAATAGACCATTTCAAGATGCTGATCCGTTTCTTATACCGGAAAACTATGCAGGTGCGTTTGAGGTCGCGGTAATTCCTCTTAGAATTAAGAAACCAGTATTTTATGATCATTATTCTGACCTACTTGGGCAAAATCACAAAACGGTTGTTTATGGTCACCTCCTCTTAATTGCACTGCTCACGATGCCACTGAAAACTGTAAAATTTTCGAATGCTTATTTGGCCTCCACCTAGCTGGGAAGGATCCTTTAAAGGCAGTGCTAGGGGTAATGTAGGTAATGACAGCTCCTAGTAGGTCACGCATAGGGGCTCAAGAAAACCTTTTGTGGCGAGATTTTTGATGAGAGAGAACGAGTGCCCCCGCGCTTCATGAGAGCCGTCTTCTTCGAAAGCTGCCACTCACAGCATTATCCCAGCCCGCCCATTTTTCCGGCCCGTCCTAGCCCCCCCCCCCATTTTTTCCTGGATTCAACCGCGTGGAGGGGTCTCATTTCTCTGGTCTTTGTCCCTTTCTTTGCTTTCGTACTAAGCACCTCGACCATCATATGATAATCTTTCCATATTCGGCCCGAATACCTCCTATCACTGCCTATAAGTGAGGGTGGTCATTTTTTTAAGTTCATTTTGTTTAAATAATATACATGTGGAATTCCGGGCCCGTTGCTGCTCGTGCGGGGGGGGGGGGACTACTTGTGAAATTTGAACGATAACATTTTTACGTGACTGTTGAGCAGTGACAGTAACTTTGCGCAGGATCCTAATGTAAGTACATTTCTGATATCTACCGTACGTTATTCAGTCGTGTTGAGTCATGTTGCTGTCGAACATTTAACGAATTGACCCCTCCCCTCTCCCTTTGACTTTGGTAAGATGTTGCGACTGATACTTATTCCTTCAGGTCTTCTGAAATCCCAGTCGACATTGTTATCCCAAAGTCCATATTGAAAGCGGCAGTCAATAAGACGATAAAATCGAAGAAGATGCAAGGAGTCGTGACAGCGACAGTCGAGCCTTCGTTGTTGCCGCTAGGAATCACCAAAGGCGAACGGATTCTTTCGAAATTGAGATCGTCCACCTCCACCATACGGTCGACAACGTCCAAGCCACGGACAGCAACATCCCGGAAACCCACGACGACAAGCCGTCCACTTGTTAGAGCTACACGTCCGACAGCCAAACTTGTACATCCTACCCTCATAAGTGAAAAGCAAGAATTCAACGCTGATGTCATAACGACGAGTACATCTCACGATTCCGATGAGTCCGAGGAAGAATACACGGACGAATTCGAAAAAGAAGAAGTGTCGACGGTAGCCTCAAAAGTCAACGAAACTGGGAAGGTACGTTAAAAAACGTTTTCTTTAATCAATGTGAGATGGCCTTTTCAGGCATTGTTCGATTTTGTCCAGCCATCTTATTACTATGAAGTGTTTGGAGCGCCTCAAGAGGGTGATATTCTGGGCAAAGTGGAAGCACGGCCTAATACTCAGTTCTATGGCATCGATCGGAAGGTATATTATAACAACATGAATTCACTTAGTTTTGAACCAGCAAGAGTGATAACCTGGATTTTCAAAAAGAGAAAATATGGTTGGTTTAAAAGTAAGGCACATGGAGACAATGTATGGTGAAATCGAAGGAACGTTCTAGCTAAATAGCGAAGCTCTACGATCCCGCGTTGCGTGCGCGTCAAGTGCGGCGCGCGACCGCCACACATCACATACCCCACGTAGCTCCGATCGATCCGTCGGAACCACATCCGTCACTGAAGTTAAACTGAAATTTTCTTTATTGGCATTTTGGCTATTTCTGTGTTTCTTCTTTGCTATCTCACGGCTTGTAGAGCCAAACTTAATTTCATTCGATAAAACCATCTTGCAAATGACTCAATTTATCCGTACTCTGCAACTGTAAATATGAGGGCTACGGTATCAAAAGGGAATTGCTTTCTAGCCTAAACATTGGTTCTTGGTTAGCGTTGACAATAAGTGTTGAAATAGTGAAAATTCAAAGTGAAGTGTGAAGTACACCGAGGAAGTGGAGTGACTTCGAAAAGAGAATAACAATCCCACCACCTCAGCAAAAATAGCAATCTGGAGCAAAATAACCCAGTACCAGAATACCTGCCCCTGGCTATGGGCTCTGCAGGGCCTATATATTATGGAAATACTAAAATATCCTGATCACATCTCTATCAAGCAATTTCTGGAAGAAATAGACTAAATAGAGCTGCAGGATCTTCACGGGTGTAACGTATTCATTCGTAAAATGTCCGCAATTTCTCCCAGTGTTACAAATTTATCCGGCGATGCAAAATCGCCGAAACATTTAGGAAATAAGAGGCTTAGACGAGATCAAGGGTGCAATTTTCGCTCACTTGGGGCGACATTTCAATCCCCAGGTCGAGTTTCTGAGGACTGAATTAGTAAAACAAAAAATCTAAGGCCTGCTCATGTTATAACTTCGTCTTGGGACCCATTAGAACAGGCATAAGGTGCAATCCTAATGGACGAGGGGACATTTTGTTGAATGTTCAACAGGACATTAATTTTATAGGGTCACACGTGCTATAGACACGTTTCTTATGTGAAAGCATGTCACTGTTCATCTTTTATCAAGTTGCCCCCCCCCCCCCTTCTCGTCTCTTTTTGGTATGGCACGTCCCAAAACTTCCATTGTTGGCTCGGACAGAGTTTCGATATGATTTTCATTGTGATGTGTGTTTTTCAATTCGTTTTTAAAATGACTTTTCCAGATGAATGGAATCTTCAAAGTTGATCCAGACCTGGGCGAGATATCCGTTGGCCCGCACGCGGATCAACTCGGCAACGGCAAGCACACATTCAAGATTTCTGCCACGAACGGATTACGCACGGTGGGTGGTGGCAATAATCGTCTTTCGCATTCTTCATGGCAATCTAAACACTCTTAATCGGTAGTACTTATGCGCTCGTCTCAGTGTTGAGTGTTCGAGTCTCGAGCAAGCAGTTAAGGGCAGTCTGGTGCCTTGGCAACGCTCACGCCGACGATTGCCGCCGTGAGTAATTGCCGACTCTTTGCCTTCGGACCGTTCCGTAAAAATCACCTGTCCCCCCTGCCCTCGTGGAGATTTGGACGTAATGATTCTATGAGGTCAATCGTCTAACCGGATTCTATCACAATTCACTTCGATTTCGTCCATACTTTTTGATCCCGAAAAGAAATCAGCGAACATATCCGCCTGTTCGCTCGAGGTGAAACAGGGCTTGATGGCGCCTCATTGACGGCAGAACACGACATTCACACGTCGGTTCAATCCTGAAGAATTTTATCGTGCTACTGCCCCATTTCAACTCACGTAATCCTTCGTCGGACCCGACTTTCACCGTCATTTAAACGTCTTGCGGTCATCGACGGATTTGTGGTCCGTTGGATATTTCGTCGATTAGCTCCCCGATTTGGGCCGACGAAATCCCTTTCAAAGGGGCGTACCCTCCTAACCTCTGACACGACAACCTGTGTGTGGACGGAACCTCATAACCGCGGCGACCCCTGACAACAGGTGGCACTGACGCCCTTCATGTCTTGAATCATATTCGGTAATCCGATGAGTTGAGCGTCCATGATTTATTTATGCGGGCTATTGATTTTGGTAAGCTTTTTCTTCAAATTTTTAAAATTTCGATCACTTTAATTTTTGGCAGTTTTTTCGCTATTATTTATTATTATGTGTATACTTTACCGCGAGATAATGACTGTTACTGAAAGGAATGAATCTTGATTCTCTGGAACCCGTCAGTTCCCCTAAAAAAGATTAGTTAGCCCTTATCGGCTTGATGTTAGCGTGATTACTGCAAAACATGATGATAAGCTCATTAAGGTGCTTAAAACACCTGTCATTATTTTCTTACGCATTTCTGTTCGCCTTAGAGAGTAATAAGAAGCTGATGCGAAAAATTTCCCACTTTTTGCATCAAGAGCTTGATTCTATTTGCCAAACTCAGAGGGATCGCTCACACCGAATTTAATGCTCGGACCCAGTCACCAGTATAAATTACTTTTCTATAGAAATCTAGACGTAGTACGCCCAATTCCACAGCATGGAAGTCTATACAGTTAAAAACGCCGGGCACATGGCCAAGCCTACGGTGAGGGAATCTTAGTAAGGAATTCCGTTTTGACTGGTTGGGGAAGGATCGTATTTGGGTCGTTTATTGTCATTTTTACGTTCCCAGCAACATCAGAAGGACAGGCACAGTTTGCTCTCGAAATTCACACCCTCACACACACGTATAATATAAGTAGGTATCCCCTTCCCAGCTCGGTGAAAGGTAGAAAGGGAGTTTCTCAGGGAAGAGAATCGTATCGCGTGGTAAACTCCCTCGGCACAATCTTTGGTACTGTCTCTACCGTACTGGGACTGAAACAGTACCGTTAGAGGGATTTGTCACGCTTTCGTGACCGAAAACCTTATAGGAATCCTATAATTGAGCCGCACAAGATGGATTCCTTCGCGAAGTTCCAGTATTTCCTTCAAGACGTGAATAAGCGAAAGTAGTTTCGCGTTTATTACTTCTTTTCTTTGTCTCAAAATTTAGTGGAACGGAAGAAGAACTGCTGCTTCGAACGATCTTTTCCTGCATTTTCTCACAGATTTTGCAGAATCGAAAAAAAAGGCTAAAAACAGAATCAGTCATATGATTTCGGTGCGACTTCTATCTAACGCCCGCCCCTCCAAGCATGCGTCGGGTTCTTCTTTGAAGAAGGTTAATCATTCAAAAAATTGGAGAATAGGGGCAAATTTTTCCCTACCGCCAGCTAAGAATTATGGCACATTATCAAGCGTTCGAATGGTTTCACCATCATGATTACGACTACATTTCAGAACTGTGAAATAAAGACATCATCACTGAGAGAACCCCACCAATCTCCAAGGGGGTGTCCCGCACCGGTAATGCATTTCAGTGCCATTTTAAATCCTACTATTAGCTTCATGATCCTCTTGACTACCGGAAGACCAATCAGCATTTATATACTGCACCTAATGTAAAATATCCCTGATGAAAGGAAATTTCCTCAGAAGATGACAAGTATGGTAAGGATGTTGTCGAGGGTTTCTCACAGGGCCCAGAAATTGTATTGCATGGAAAACCTGTATGACATGTATAAAAAACAATGCTTGACCCCAACTACACTCCTCCAGAAAGTGTCCAAAAGTGCCGAATGTCTTCGAAGTTTTAGGGGTTCAAGGGACGCGGGTTTTGGGTGAGGAGGCCACGGGGGAAAGTACGCTGTTTTCACGTGTTTGTATATGATGTGGAGATTTTCGGAGACGTGTAAATCTACTCATGCTGCATCACAATCTTATAAAAGTCTTCTGGTCTGTGATTGCTTACGTCGAATTCTAATGCCTTATCTCTATCGCAGTTGCACGTCCTAGACTACAGTAATCCTGATACCTACATATGTAATTATTACACATCCAAGTGAATATCAATCTACATTTATTCGAAGAAAACTAGTGCTTTCAGTCATTTTCATTAATTTCCTTTTAAATTTAAATCTCGAGAGAAAAAAAAAACTAAAGATTTCTATTAGCGCGCTAGGATTACTGGGGAATGCTAGACTCACCTATAACTATCAGGAGTTGGGAAAACCGGGCAATGCTGGGGCTTTTATGAGAAACTCCTAGAGTAACCTATACTTCAAAGATGGCATTCCGTAGAAATGGAACAGTTAGTTATCTTCTCGGCCCATGTTGCAATGCTGGGGATGACATCACGTCCCCTCAAGTCTGACTGCGAGAAGTGGAGCGTAGATGATGCTTCTGAAACATCGTATAACAATTGATTTCCTTGGAAAAAACGCCAGTGCTGATTTATTCGAGCAATCACATCAGATCTATAAGTCTGGCGGCTAATGAAAAATGACTGTGTAGCATAATGGAGCAAGTTTATTCCTTTTTTGTTAAACTCGTCTTATTCTCCCAAGTGACAGCACCCGTAGAAATATGGTTACTATGATGTCTTTAATTTCCGCCTGAGTTCTTCTACATGAATGTCTTAAAGGAAATTTTGCCCACAAGAAATATTTGTGAATTCCTACTGTAACTATGCAGCTGAACGGAAACAAATAATACTCATCTATTTTCCATATTTCTAAGAAAAGACATGAACTTTCTGAAGGGAATGCTGCTCACACGAAATATTTGTGGACTCCTACCTACAACAATGCAGCTGAACGTATTCCCTAATTTACTCGGCCTTCAAACAGTACTTTCAGGCCCACACAGTTGTCACAGTGCGTTTTGACTCGAAGAAAAGCAGGACCGATGCAGCGCCACGTTTTGAAAGAAATCGTTACGTATTCAGTATTCCCGAGAACAGGCCACCTTCCATCATCGGTGTGGTTAGGGTGAGTCGTATTTTAGAGCTTTCAACATAGTCTGCTCCCAAGCCATGTTTTTTAGGCCTACCATGTTGCATTATCGTCCAACGACGTCTCATTGCAATACGAACTTCTGCCCGGTTCCGACGGCTCTTCGCTGCCGTTCCGAGTCCATCCGATTTCTGGTGAGGTCACCAGCGAAGCAGTGCTTGACCATGAAACCCGCAAGAACTATGAGTTTAAGGTGAGATCCCGGGGTTTCCTTTCAGAGTTGACCAATTTCACTTATAAGATTTTTCGCAGATACGTGCCTGCCTGTCAGTGAATCCGGGCACCTGCGGCTATACTTCCGTCGTCGTGATTGTTCTTGACGTGAACGATAATGCGCCTCATTTCTCGGCTTCCCAATACCACATTTCACTTCCAAGCGATCTTCCAACCGGTTCAGATGTCATCACACTTCAGGCCACAGATGCTGATTCAGGGATTAACGGCGATGTCAACTATGCTATCAATCCACCAAGTGGTACGAGGGTTACCCCACTTGAAAATCATGCGCAATTTATGTGAAAAATTCCATTTTCCAGCCGTGTTCGGTATTGATTATCATACGGGCGTGGTGCAAACGATCGCACCACTTACGGAATCTCACTATGGCCTCAACATCGAGGCTTTTGATCATGGAGAACCTAAACAGACCTCTGTCGCTCGATTGAGCATATCTGTCCATGGCACGAATCCGTCCGCACCTGTTTTCGATAAGGTTATCGATTCATTTCTGATATTATTTACTATCTAAAGATCAGTAGTATATGTTATAGAGCCGCTATGACATCACGCTGAAGTCGCCCATACGTGCCGGTGCAGTCGTGGCTGAACTTCATGCAAAGGATCCAGATCCAGGTCTGGAAGGGCAGATCACTTATCGATTTGAGTACCCGGTCGACGAGCTGACTCAAGACCGTAAATTCTCGATTAACGAGCAGGTGAGGTGCATTTAACCGTGACCGATGGCAATTACAGCCCGACGGCACCATTTTCAGACAGGAGTGGTTTCTGCATTAACACCTTTAACATCGCATGACGGCCCGTTTGATTTGCGGGTTATAGCTGAGGATCAGAGTACGGTATTCAAAAGAAAAGTGAGCCCAGATACTATCTATGCGGCTATGGCCTTAGTACAACCTTCATTTTAGACCTCAGCCGTGCTCCACATTGAAATCGTTGGTGACAGTTCATTACGTTTCCTTCCATTACCGTCCACGATCTACATTTCCACAGAGAAAGCAGTTGGAAGTGTTGTGCTGAGGTCAGGAGAACAGTTACCCAAATTCTCCTCAAGCTACTCTTAAAACTGTTTACTTCAGAGCGTCGGCATTCACCGACTCCGCTATACCTGTCCATTTCCGTATTTTGGAGAACCAGTCGCAGTTCGTCATGGATGGTGATCTGCTTCGAGTAAGCCAAATAAGTTCTTCAGATTAGCGGTCAAAGGAATCGTCCACGGGATGAGTTTTTCTGTTACCTACATATTTATGTTGTATCTGCCTAATATGGGCTGCATGCAGAGTTCCACACGAAAAATGTGAATCCGGCTAAGATACACAGCCACAAAGTCTCAGGCGGATGGGCAGGGCCCTCGAGCAGATAACCACCCCCTTGTCCGCTGCGGCCGGAGACGCATTGTAGGAACAGAGTGTCACGTAAACAGTCCTACTCTTCGTTCGCGACCGCGGCGAACGACAGGGCGACGCTTTTACACGGAAGACCCGCCCACTGGGACAAGTGTTTGAGGTGCTGTATCTTGGCCCAATTTTCACTTTTTCGCGTGAACTTTTGCATGCGGCTCATATAAGGTAAATACAACATAAATATATGAGTAACGATGGAACTCAATTTTTCCATGGACGATTCGTTCAAGGCTTGTGATAGCGAATTTTCTAGGTAGCGAATCATCTTTTGTCGGGTGAGACTCATCTGACAATCCGAGCTGAATCGGAAAACGCCTTTTCGGATCATCAGCTACGTGTTGTGGTGATGTTCGATCGAGACAAGTACCCAGTTTTTCCACAACTCACTTATGACATTGACGTTAGTTCATTTCTCTCGTTATCACTATAACATTTAACCTTTGAGTGGTAAGGGGATAGTTAAAAGAGCGGTGAGTTGGGCGAATCCCTTAGGATGCAACTTCAGGCGGGAGCAACTGCTTTGCCCTATCCGCTGTCTCCTTGTATCCGAAATTTCCAAGTTATTGCCTCTGCTAAATTTGAAAGCTCCACGAAGGTACTTGGGATGGTTCGTGAATATGAAAATAGAAGTGAATGTAATGCTACAGGGAGTGCTTCACTGGTGGAATGGAATGAAACGTCCAAGAATCTGAAAAAATACATAAGACACCCCTTTCCATTAACTAATCTCATGATCCGCATTTGAGCAGAGGCCAAGGCGCTGCTCTTGCCCCCGCTCTCTCAGCTTTCAGTGCTATTACTGTCACACTCCGCTTTTTCCGTTTTTTGGCTCTCTTGTTGTTTTTTGTTTAATGCGTCTTATTCGGCACCACCAGATCTATCCTAGAGCCGCAATCTTCTATGGGATCCCTAACCCCTTCCTTCCTTTTCCCGTTTTTTTTTCGGCTGTCTAGCTTTATTGCGCCCTATTTGCTCTACTTGTCTGCAATGGGGTCTTATTTCAACACTGCTGGAGTGCCCCTCCCTCCGTGGTCATGATCCCCGATATCGGTTCTCCCGCCTGGCAGCAAAAACACGCCAGAGTCTCGGTGCTGCGGGATCGGCGCAACCCTCCGACGTCAAAAGGCCCTTCCAGCCGACTACACCCTCTCCGGCCCCCCTCCTACTGGATCGAGACCGCAGGATGCAGCAATAATTGCCACGATGGATCCGATCCCTGGATCATATCGGCGCAGTAAAAATCGTCTCTTTGGGCGATTATTGGCCTCTCGAGCGATTATTCGTCATTAACCGCTCCCGGTCTTAAACATCCGCATGATACGCCGTGGGGCCCTTGACTTTTCCAGAAGCGCGTCCTGAAACATCCTCTGCAGAATGACATCTCATTTGTGGTATCCATCCATCATCCTTGAGATACCTGACAATTACAGTAATCAGTACAACTCTAATTGGTTAAGTTACAGTTCGACTACAGTAATCTCCTAATTGCAGATCCCAATCGATTCTCAGTTCCCTCTGGTTTTGCATCGGTTCGACGCTCGTATTCTTAATGGTACCCTTCGCTATCGGTTCTTCCCTGATGGCGTCGCTCCAGAGGGACTACTCATCGATCCAAATACGGTATGTTTTGAATCAGCCGTGTTTCGGTAAGCACCTTATCGGAACACGGTATATACCATCATCTCAGGATTTCGCACCGCGTCATGTCGCAAGCGAAGCAATGCGGACGAGCTAAAGGCGCCATGTTGTTGGGTCCCGAAGCGATCACAAGTCAACTGCGTATCGCGCATCTAGCATTACCGTGTTATTGTTTTAAGCCCAACTACTGCGACGCGCATAGCTCGCACAAACTGCGTCGCACGCCGCTTATCGTTGTGCGAAATCCTGACATAAGGGTACACACCCATCGTTACATGTAGACGTAGGTATCTACAAGTTCAGCCAAGAACTCTTGAAAGGTTAGAGGAATTGTGCTCGGGCAAATGAGTTTCTCCGTTATCCATATATTTATTTTATATTCGTCTAAAAAGAGTCGCATGCAAAGTTTCACGCGAAAAAATGAGAATTCGGCTAAGACACGAAGTGGTGGCCGAGGGGACAGTCCTCACAACAAAAACAAAAGTTATGTAAACGACCCCACTCCGTCTGCGATCGCGGCAGACGTCGGGGCGGACATTTACTCTTAGGCCCCACCCCCTTGGCCACCACTTTGAGGAGCTGTATCTCAGCCGAACTGTCACTTTCTCGCGTAAAACTTTTCATGAGAACCTTATCAGGCAATAAAACATAAATATATGGGTAACACAAAAACTCATTTTTCCGTGCACGTTCTTTTAAGGTATGACCACGTCATCGTTGCGGGAAAAACTTGCGTCCTCGATCGATTTCTCCATTATCTTATTCTTATTGATCTTGGCTTCCTCTCCAAAGTTAAAAAATGCATGATTTTCAGGGGGAACTAAGCGCTACCGCCGCCTACGCGCAAACACCTGCCAACCACGACACTCAATTCGTAGTGGTTCGAGCCATGAATATGGACTACCCTGAATTCTATTCGGATGTCGGGGTAGGAGTGCTTTTCCCTACATTTTTTCCCTACGTTGAAAAAATGCTTGTTCTGCTTAGGTTGCTATCAGCTTGGTGTCCAGCCGGACGATTCGATTTCCACAGTCCATCTATCGACTTCAAATCACCGAAAATACGCCTGTTGGGACGGCGCTCTTTCCTCCGATTGAGGTGTGACTTAAATTTTTTTCATTGGGTTTCTATGGACTTTTCCCTTATTTGTGTTAGGTTGAAGACATGAAAATTGAAGAAAGATGGAGCTGTTGCTGGTACGGTAGTGGATGTAGATAAACTCTCACGATGATTTGCCTATTTCGATTTCATGCAGAACCCGATATCGTCCACAGTGCTTAGCGGAAAAGGGGGCTTCCTAACTTCGATTTTGTTACCCTTTTGAGCGGATCTGGTGAAAATAGTTCACAGATGACACGTTTGACCGAGATGGGATGGGATCCGATTCATTTTCATGAAAACATTCTTTCCCATACTCATTAGGACTTTCCTCAAGCATGAAGTGGTCCTTCATGAGAGGTGAACGTAGCGATGAGAATGTGGTTCCCGATACCCTCTTCTTTCTTGCTCTCGCCTCCCCAGGCCAATTTTCAGAGCAGAAGGGGCTAATTCGGAGTCGTGAACTCAGCATTTTTCAGTGAATGCGGAAAGAACTAAGGCCGAAGAGTATTACGCCGCGCGCCAGACCTGCAGTGCTTACCATGACGAAGTACATTGTGTGTCCCAAAAGATGCCTTTTACGGCAGCTTGAGATTGCGCGTTAACTCCATTCAATTCAGCCACCTGAGCTCATCTATGCACTCCTTCAGGTGTTCCCAAAGACGTCTTCTGTCACCTATTCGATCACTCCCGATACCCCACTAAGCATCCTTCCGAACGGTACGCTCGTTGTGAATGCACCCATTGACCTGGAACAATTGCCAGTGGATCAAGCTGAGAACCTTTACTTCGTGGTAAGTTCGCTTTGTTTTCGAAAGAATCCCTGGTAGACAATCACTTGGAGGCACCCTCCGTGATAAACAAATACTGGGTCTTTTTATGAGTAGTGTCGCCTTTTTTTAAAACATAAACTTCTCCCACAAAATGCAGGTTCGTGCATCAAGTCATACATCGTTCGGAAGAAATCTTTCTGCTCTGTAAAATAACATGTTCATCTTCTCTGTCCGTCGTAATGCAGCTGATTTTCGAGCTGGTGAAGTGGATGGTTTAGTCGACAAAAGTTGACGAAACCGGCAATGAATTGAAACACAGTACTTTACTTTGGGAAAACCAACCAACCATGCGTTCCGTACTTAGCCTCGACCTCTTCTACAAGTTTCACTAACTGGTTGTTTGAAAAATCGCGTCGCTCTTTTTTCATATTTAGTTTTACCGCCACAAGTCGGTGATTTTTGACAATTTCGTCAAATCGAGGCGAGAAATTTCCCAACCCGTCCGCTGGGAGGGTGATGGAATGTTAAGAAAAGATAGTGAGAGGGACGGGAATGAACATTGACCGGATTCCTTGAATTTCAGTTGAAAAAGCAAATTGTGAAATAATACAAGTGGACCTCTATTACGTGTATGTTTTAAATGTTTTCAAACTCAAAAAATTATGTTATAAAACTCGATGTGAATAGCATGCAAAAAAAACTAAAGGATATATCTGATAGAGCAGAGGAAATCAGGTTTATGAAGCCATGCTGAACAAGGAATTTGAAAGTCAAAATTTCATTTTGAATAAGCGTGTGTGCTTTCGGAAAAAGGAATTTAGAAAAGGAGCAGCTCCTCATCAACCAATTAGTGAAACTTGCAGTAGAGGTCGGGGCTAAGTAAGTGCCTTAATTAACTGCCCGTTTGGTCAATTTTTGTTGGCTGGACCAAGCCCTTTGCCAGCTAAGAAACCGGCCTCATTCTAACACACCCAAAAAATGAGCATTCGCACTCTGGAGCAAGAAAATCTTTTTCGAACGATTTATAAAATGCCGCACAAACTTGTAAGTTTATGGAAAAATTCCCGTGTGAAAAAAGATATTACTTATGGAATGACCCAATAGGTGGACTTACACTCTTGGGGCAGTGGTTCCTAGGAACACGTTCGCGCCCCTACGGCGCTCCACCTGGTCGAATCCACTTCGACGCTACCCACTTGAGCTGCCTTATTGGTCAACTGAGCAAAATGAGTGACGTTGTGGGCTCGAGCAAGAGCAGCGCCGTGATAGTGCATGTGGAAAAGGTGCAGCCAGGATAGACAAAAGGATCTACTCCTTTGGAATTAAGTTGACTGTTCGTGGAGTGTGTATCCAACCGATTCTCATCTTCATTTCCCCACCTATCAAAACATTTTTCATTCTTTTGTAGTAGTAGACTACTGCTGTGATAATTTCACCTGACGCTCTTTCAGGTAACCGCAACTATCGGAGAAGCTCAAGTGTCTACCAAAATTCAGTTAAAAGTCAAAGATCTCAATGAGTTCTCACCAGAATTTGAGCGTAAGCAGTACGATGTAACGATATCTGAAAGCTTGCCCCCAGGTAGCACAATCATCAAAGTCAAAGCTACCGATGCCGATAAAACCGATGGCACACATCTTCTCTACAAAATTGTGGGAGGTAAGCTGCTCTATGTTCTGTAGGGATCAAGGACCAAGTTTTCGGCATTGATAGATCCATTTTTGGGATACGCCACGCATTTCCATTCCATGCCACCATGCAGAATTGTGGTGGCAAGTGAATGCAATTGCAATGACTTGCGGGGGCATGCTAATAAACAGATCGATGCTTTTTGTTCTCTCAGACGAGCCTGGTGCCAATCCACGTTCCGGAGGGCTTAGTTGGCGGAACATTGACGCAGAATTTGATTTTTACTTTACATTTCCCACAACTAATCCTGACATTTCGAGGCTCCGGCCGCGACCTGGTCTTCATTCAAGAGGATGGCACACTGGTTTTGGGTGATACGCCTCTGAACCGTGAAGCTATGCGACGTTTCGATGTGGTGGTTGAGGCGATCGACAGAAGTGGCAACAAGGTAGAAGTCTTTGAAGCCGTATGAAGATATAGGGATGTCGCTATATCGCTCGTCTTTCAGGATACGACGACAGTGGTCGTAAGCTTAGAAGACGTCAACGACAATGCTCCCATGTTTCCATGGACATCATTCACATGGAATATCACTGAAGGTTTGCTAGGACCCTCCCCGTTTCTGAGAGTGCTATTTCCAGAGATTTACTCACTTTTTCTTACTTTTTTTTTGCTTCCAGGTCCACCTAATGCTACCCTTGATGTCACCGCGACAGACAGCGACACAGGTCCCAATAGAGAGCTAGAGTATCGAATTATCCGTGGAAACTTCGGTGGTCACTTCACTATTGAGAAGACGCCTTCTAATCGCGTTAGCTTTTCTTTATTACGTCGTATTAAATTCTTTACGGACAGCGACACGGGTCGGTGAATAATCAATAAATATTAAATACTTTTGATGTGATCCGAATACCAAAACCTCAAGCTTTGTGGAGCGCATAGGGTGGGTTCAATCTTGGAAAGGTGGATGTCTGCGGCTCATGTATACACGCACATTAAGCTTACCATAGACTTCGCAATTTTGCGGTTTTCCGATTGCGCAATTTTTCAGTGACTCGGCTTCTCACGCGAATTTGCGGCAACGTAAAGCCGCGTTCATACTTAGCGCTGGAAGGGCGTGGCTGCATTCAAAGGCAGCGAGGTAGAGTGTCATGGAGAGGTGCAGAGACGACGCAGGCACCGAGACAGTGTGCCATAGACGGAGAAGCAGAGACACCCAGACACACCCTGCCGCTGCGACGGCAGTGTATGAACCCTGTCTAACATTTCAAGGTCGCATTATCGCGTGCGAAAGTGCGACGCTGCAAAATTGCGAAGTCTGACGGTAGCTTGACCATGCTCGTTGCTGTCTTAGTCCGCTCCTGACAACTTATGTAGCTATCTGAATCTTCAAAATGCGCTGCGCTGATGCTTCTTTTTTTTATAACTAATGATTCAATTAAAGATCCTGCACTTGATTGAATAACCTCCAGTACCCTGAATACCTACTTTTCTCTTGGTATGCCATCACCATATTATCGCTTATTTTTAAGAAAAGTTAATAGATGTGACACAAATGTAATGTTTCTCAAGCTATCCAGCAGGCTAATGAAAGGCACGGGGCATGCTGAGAATTTGGGCGTAATGATAACGGGTGCGTCCTCACTCTTGGTCTCTCTTTAAAACTCCATTTCTGCACCGGCTCCTGCTTCTGCCCTCACCCACGCTTAGGCGGCCGTCAGACTTCGCGACTTAGCGACCTAACCCTTTGCGTGCGATATTGCGACGTTGAGATCTTGTATTGCCGCAACTTCGCGTGCGGAGTCGCGACACCGCGAAATCACAGAATCGCAAATTCGTAAAATCGTGAAGTCGACGATGGCCTTGGCTGGCGGAACGAGCAATACACTTTCTCGCTGAAACCCTGACGGCTGCTCCCTCGTGGTGAATCCTTCTCGCCAAAGCCCGTGGTCACTCCACCCACCTACTCGGCATGCCCAGTACCTTTAAAATTTGTAAACTTTGATCAACTGGACTCACAAAATGGGAGACGGATTTCGAAAGTGCCAGGCATAAAAATTCCGTATTTTTCAGGCGATCCTTAAACCGGTGCTGCCGTTGGATCATGAACTTCGTAAAACTTTTCAACTCACTATTGAAGCCACAGATCATGGTAATCCACCTCACACAGCTACCGCCACAGTTAACGTGAATGTGTTAAACATCAATGACAGTCCACCGATCTTCCAACGGATCAACTTCGAACAAGAGGTATGTATGTGTCGATCCCCAGGAGGCTCTACGTCACTCAAGCCTTCTTCCTTCAGGTATCAGCCGATCTGCCAATCGGCTATCCAATAATCACTTTGACCGCCAATGATGCTGATCATGACCGATTGTCGTATTCGCTCAGTGGTGATCCAGCGTGTTCTTCGCTTGCAGTTGATCCTTTGGGAATCGTGTCTTTCACGACGCCCGTTTCAAAGCGAAAACCTGGCCTGATTACTTGTATCGTCTCAGTCACCGATGGAGTCCACACAGCAAACGCTACACTTCGGCTCAACGTATTCAAGAGTGCCCAGCCAACGAAGTAGGTTGCGATATGATAACGTTATCACTTTCTATAATGTAGGCGATAGAGTAAAGGAATGCCTGAAAGCTCTGTGGCAAGTGTCAAACACTCGTTTCCCATAGGAGTTCAGAGTCATTCGTATCCATACTCAGTTATAATGTAGTAAAGTTATATATAGTATATTCATAGCTATACATATACAGTATACCAGCCGGATTGGCTCCGGTCGCTGACGCCGGTCAATCCGACTGGAACCGAGACGGCTGCGCTGGCCTTATAGGGGACTCGCCGCTTATGCAGCGAGCCGATCTTCGCGCGTGTGGGAGTGAGCACCCGCCAACTGACGACGGGTCTTCTTGAACTGCTCCAGTAACTACCGGCTTACCATAGCCTATCTACCCCTCATCAAAGCCGGCACAATTCACTATCACTTGAACTCCCATAATAATGATGGTTCATTAGTACTTTTGCTGAAATAAAATGAGACGATTTGCCTTTTAATCACACACGTCCCGCTCAATGTGGGCGGGGCGTGACATTGTAGGCCATGCTAGCACGGAATTATGAATTTTTGTTCTAAGCTTCGCCTATTCAAATTACGCTTCGCCTACCGCCCTTGTGAGCTTCATGGAATCGTGTCACCGACTTTACCACAACTTCTCCATACGTCTGAGCTGTTTTGGAGATGAATTATACTATTTTTAGATGATTATCAAATTTTCAACGCGCATCCCACCCATAATGGGCGGGGTGTAACAGTGTATATGGGCGCGCCTTATTTCATCGCTCATGCTCTGCCTATCCCATGCTTGACTCGACCTTTATAAGTTGCCCTTCATGTAGTTCCGCAGTAGGGATAGGGTGTATGCCATTAGGATAGAAAATTCGCGTCGCGGTGCGATGGTGCGAGCTAGCGCGCCGTATTGGATGGGTCCTGAAGGCGAGTGCTCTACGCCTCGTTCTCATTCTAGGTGTAATAACTTCACGTCTTAACTAATACGGTGCCGATAGTCGCACCCATGTCGCGCACTAAGCGCGGCCACGCGAGTTTCCTGTCCTAATGGCATGCGCCCAAAGTATATAGTTATACATAGTCATATATAAATATACATAATGCTACACATATAGTTATTATACATAATAATACATAATATACTTATACATATAATGAGCTGTAGAAGTAAAGTAACATTCCATTTGCCTTTTCCTTATATGTATAATAACTATACATATAGTTATTATACATAATAATACATAATATACTTATACATATAATGAGCTGTAGAAGTAAAATAACATTCCATTTGCTTTTTCTGCTCTGCTACTCTTATGCTTGGGTAAAGGCACGGGAAGGAAAACAAAGCTGGGAACATCGTTTTCTTTAAATGAAAAGGTCAGTAATAAAAAATAGTCTGTTGCGAAATTCGCATTGAAAAACGCTCCTCTTGTAGTTTGATCGCGATTTTATCATGCTTCACTTCGAGCTGGAAGATCGGAGTAACGTCCGCGGTAGCTAGCATATTCCTTCGTCGTCTGTACCTACCCCTCCCCAGCTAGAGAAGCAGAGGGAGCAAAAGGCAGAAGAGAATAAGAGGCACTATTTCTTGCATTTCTGACCATTTCATGCTGAGTTTTGTTCTCTGCTGCTGCACTACTCAACGCCTCAACTTTAATATTCCTTAATCAACACGAATTGCTCTTGTCGGTGTCCTCAAGGTTTCTGAAAGGGGAGAGATTATCAAATAATCAGAGACGGTTGCCAATTTACCTTCTTTGTGTCTTCGAGAAGTGGGTAAAAAAATCAAGCCACTTTTCATTATGGTATGGACTAGTCAACCATTTCTGATGCCTTGTGAAATTCAGGGAAACGCCACCGGAAAATCATGCTCCACGCTTCGAGAAAGAGATCTACACAATCGTGGTGAGTCCATCTCAAAGCAGTCAAGTGCTGAAAACGATAACGGCTACGGATCCGGACGGAGATGTGGTGGTGTATTCTATCGAGCCGCCAGAATTCAGAAATCTCTTCGCTATCGATTCAGAGGTAAGGGCTGATGATGCCTAGCCTGACCAAACGCTGGCTACACTTTCTGTCGTTTCAGGGTCAGCTTTCCGTACGGGTGCCAATTTCCGAACTGAAACAATCGCAGTACAGCTTTCTGATTGTTGCCGAAGATCGAGGAAATCCTATTATGTCCACATTCACGAATATCAGAATACGAGTTCAAGGAAGCCAGACTACCGTGGCTACCTCTAATTCCATCGAAGGCAGCTCTTCAACAACGTCTCCCAGACCATCCACACCTGCGGATACTTCTCCAAGGAGCGAGAATTCATTGGATACCACAAGTGCTGTAGAAACTCCGCGTCCAACAATCACTTTGACTACAATCAATGCAGTCGACATCACGTCGCCGACTTCTTCATCAGAGGCTCCCCGAGGTATGGACTGATCTGGAACGTTTCACTAGGGACGTTTCTTGCCAGTCAATTCAGAAATTTCAGACGTGCACTTCACTCGATCTACATATACCTATGCGATTCGTAGTGATTCCCAACAGGGTACTTATTTGGGAAAGGTGGCTGTCGACAACAGAGAAGATGTGGAGCTCGTGTTCAAATCCACTAGACTATTCTCCATAGACGATCAGGGTGCCATCCGTACGGCTGCCATTTTCGATGGCCCAATGAAAGTTGAAGACAAAATTCTGGCCGTGAGACAGGTACGGTAGACTACTCGAGGAATCGTTCACGAGAAAAATGAGTTTTTCGTTTACTCATGTATTTATGTTGTATTTGCCTAATGTGGGTCCTATGCAAAGTTTTACGCAAAAAAATGTGAACCCGGCTAAGATACAGCATCACAAAGTTTCGGCCGGGTGGGCAGGGCCTCCGAGCATGTGCCCACTCCGTTGTCCGTCTTGGTCAGAGAGCATTGTAGGAACCCAAGGTTACGCCAGCAACCCTACTCTCCGTTCCCAACCGCGGCGGACGACGGGGCGGGGCTTTTGCTCAAAGGCCTCGATCACCCGGCCGAGAATTTGGGAAGCTGTATCTAACCGCACTCTCCTTTTTGCGTGGAACTTCGCATGTGGCCCTCACTGGGCAAATACAACATAAATGTATCGGTAAAAAACTCATTTCTTCGTGGACGATTCCTTTAACCATTTCTTCAGTTCAAATGCTAATAGTCAAGGTCGATTCAGGGAAAAACGGTTGCTGAGGCGGATTTCGTGGTGCACATTATTGCTCCAGATTTCATCAGCTCAGTATCACCCACAGCGTCGTTCACTACTCGAGCTGTCGACGACGACACTGAGGCTACAATAACTACGAGAACCAGGATAACTACTGCTAACACAGAAGTCACCACACAAGAGACCACAATTCAAGAATTAAGTTCCACGACTCGTGAAACTACTTCGGGAACAACACAACCAACACAAGGGAGTAATACCGGCACCCTCGAGAGCACTCTGACGGCATGGACTCAAGGCGCTACTGCTGCTACTGAAACCAGTCCGGAGCCGCAGACCGTGGCTACCACTAGCTCGACCTCTTCATCAGCTACAATAACCCTTCTAAGCACTTTTCCTGACTACACTATCACAACTGAAAGCAGCGTTCCACCGTCCCAACCTACCACCAGCAGTGCGGTGTTCTCATTTTCGCGACCGGTGTACTTTGCATTTGTACCTGAAGGCCAATACTCCAATGGAATTCGTTTATCAGTGAAACCAGAAGCCTTGTCCGTGAATCGAAACACAACGGTACGGTATGAGATCGATGAGAGCGCTGGTCGCATACCGTTTTTCCTCACCGCCGATGGACAACTCATCATTTTCGACGTGGACAGGGAAGCACGATCATCTTACATGTTTCCCATAAAGGTGAAAACTTCGGATTTAAATTTATTGTGCATGAAAAAAAAATGAGTTTCTCTGCTATCTATATAATTATGTTGCACTTGTCTAATAAGGGCCGCATGCAAAGTTGCACACGAAAAAGTGGGGAACCAGCTATGACACAGCCCCTTAAAAGGTGGTTGAGGGGCGGGACCTCAGAGTAGGTGTCGCCTCGTCTTCCGTCGCGGTCGAAGACGCATAGGGAGAACATATCACGGAAACGATCCAGTCTTCGTCTCCGCCCGCGGCGGACGACGGGGCGGGCATTTACCTCAGGACGTCGTTTCCTTGCGCGGCCTTCTGAGGGACTGGATCTTAGCCAGATTTTCACTTTTTCGCTTTAAACTTTGCATGCGACCCACATAAGCAAATACAGCATAGATATATGTATGACTCACAGGGAAACTCATTTTTCGGGCACGATTCTATTAGAGAATCGTGCACGGAAATTTCGGGATTCTTTTTTTCGATCAGTACAGAATATTCTCAGGAAAAGGCAGAAGAATGAAGAAATTCCCTTTGCCAAAACCAGAAACTCAAAAAAGTCGAGTGAAACTGTAAACCTTCCGAATTCCCGCCATACTTTTTTTGAACGGTTGTTGGCGGGAATTCGAAGTAGGCGATACGTAGCATGGAGCCCAATTTTGATTTACTTCTCACATTGCGTCACCGCTCACGTGGCCGCTTCCGCTCAGTGTCAAGCATGGGATGAGGGATACTCACAGAAGGGGTTGTATTTTACATTGGAATGTGGGGAAGTTTGAAGAAACCTTTTTGAAAATTTCTTGGAAGTCCTTATTTACAATCCTTTTTAGGGATTCTCGGGCTATCCAGGTGATCTCTGAAAAGCAATTATCAGTTATCACACTTTGTATTAGGTGGAATACCACGATAATACTAGTCATGGAAGGGAAAAGGTCGTATTTCCTCAAAATTGCAGACTGTGCCACATTCCTTGCGGCTCCGCCTGCGTTACCCATGTGGCTGAAATCTGTGGGAACTTTGAGAGGATGTATCTCTACAGGATTTCGGTAATTTTGCATATGGCCCCTGGCAACACCGTTAAAAATTTCCGTGGACGATTCCTTTGATTCTCTCAGCATCGAACACGTATGACTCGATTTAGGCCATCAGTCCTGAATTCGGTACCGCTACAGCCATGGTGAATGTGACAATTCTGGACGTCAACGATAACTATCCCGTGTTCGACACTGCTCCTTCGTCCATTGGCGTTTTTAGTGATGCAGCAGTTGGAACACCACTGCTGCACTTTCGCGCCCATGATCGTGACGCTGATAACTATGGCACGATCGTGTACGGTATCGAAGAGTCTGATACCCCATTCGAGATCGACCCCAATGGTAGGCACTGTTGCGCAGGAGGTTGTTTCGAATTTGGGTTAAACTCTAGCCTTTTCCAGACGGGACCTTATTCGTGGCTAAGTCGCTGGCGTCGAACCTGATCACGGAGTTCCCACTAACTGTCTTTGCCCGGGACAACGGGAGACCTTCATTGAAAGCCACTCACAAGGTCAGTGCCCCCTTAGTCCATCTCCTAGGGTTCGTCCTTATACCTATCTTTCAGATCACCATCATTGTCTTTGATCCATCCGCTGAACAACCCATCTTTCCCAATGAGCTACCCGAGAAAGTGGTGTTCATGGGAACACAGCCCGGTACAGATGTGGCCACAATCCTCGCAGGACCAACAGTAAATACAAAGCCTACGCAAGACAAGATATTGTATGGCCTGGTTGATACCCATGGGTACGTTTTGAGACGGTTCAAGTTTCGAGTAAGAAATTGTTCGAAGTCTGATTTTAGTGGTTTGTTCGCAATTGAAGACGGTGGCCGTTTGATTCTGGCTCGTCAGCCAACGGAAATCGAAATGAATCGTTACATCCAGCTGAACATCACCGCAGAAAACAGTCATGGCAAGACCTGGGTGTTGGTGAGTTTGGCTCAGCGAAATATTGTTTATTTCTCTTGCAAAGTACAACATAAAGCGTGCGTCGTCGTCATAACCTTTTTGGGATGCGCCAGCCACGCCTTCTAGAAGTGATGATAACCTAGCACTACATGGCTGACGTGTCAATACCAGTGATACAATGGGGAGCACGAGTGTGCGAGGTGCAGGTTTTTGACACGCCACCATGTGGATACATGTTGTCCTCTCCACGCTGCACTATACCCTTTTCATGCGTCCCTGACTGAATGACCTATTTCTGTCAGAGACCCTACCTTATGTGGCTATGAATGTGAGGCAATCTGAAATATGAAAAGGAACCAAAGTAGCGCAACACGAAAAATTCATGAAATCAATTTTCAGTTGAACGTCTTTGTGGAAGGGCAGCCAACCACGCGTGATGATGACATCCCTACCCAGTCTCCCACCACAGCAACCACCTGCTATTTCCCCACAAAGGTCTACAACGCGGAAATCATGGAAAATCGCCAAGGACGCACCCGCATCACTAAGGTGACGTCGTCGTGTGAAAGCGATGGTCGTCCCTACGTGTACTCAATGTCACCCCCTACTGGTGAGTCTCCACATCAGGCGAACTTCTTTTGATCGGTGTTACGAACATGATTCAGATGACTTCGAGCTAAATCCGTCAACTGGTGAGATCTTTGCCGTACGTCCTCTTGATCGCGAAAGGCGTAGTTTTCATTTCCTCTACATCAGTGTCTCGGACGGCAATACCACAAGTGATAGACGCGTCCCTCGCCAGAATTCAATAGTGGAACGTGAGTTCGATGGCTGGGGTGTTCGACACGTTGAAAACGAAAAACAGACTTTCAGAAGCGATGGCGAAGCTTAAAGAATACCAGACATTGGTAGTGGTGCGTGTATTGGATGAAAACGACAATGCGCCGGCGTTTGAGCATTTGAATGATGATGGATCGCTGGTAGCTGTTGTGGACTGGCAGGCTCGTCTATTTAGCCCTGTGCTCAGACTTGAGGTAGGTGTATGCTCAAATAATTAATCCAGACCTTATAGACAATGACAGGGGTAATGTGGGTAATGAGGACTCCTGAAGTGGGTCACGCAAATGGAATCCAGGGGTCTAAAAAGACTATATGTGGCAAAATTTCCGATAAGAAAGAGTGCCTCCGGACTTTATAAGAGCCGTCTCTTTCACCGGCTACCACTTGTTTATGGCAGCCCGCCCCTTTTTTCAGGGCGACCCGCCCTTTTTGAGAATGAACGGCAAAGAGGGTATTATTTCTCAGGTTTTTGACCTTTCCATTCGATTATTTCTCACTTTCGTACTATTGACCACCTCGACATTCATATTTAATGATCCGTCCATATTCGGCCCGAACTACCCCTGTCACTGCCTTTATGCAAAGAAATTTAGGCTAAGGATGCCGATGAACGTGAGCAACTGTCCTATTTGTTGTCTGGTGCTGATCGAGAGTTTTTCCTGGTGAATTCGACTAGTGGGCTCGTGATCCTTGCCAAGACCTTAGCGGACTTCTCTGGGAATGTTCTGGAATTTGATGCCAATGTCTCCGATGGTGTTCATAGCGCTCATGTTCCAGTCAAGGTGAGTTCTCTCGATCGATTCACATTCTGTGCTGGTCAAAGAAATCTCAGCGGTCCCAGCGGTCCGCCAGTGTCTTTCCAAAAGGTTGACGCAGAGGTTAGAAATCTTTACGGGGAGGCGTATTTAGCATCTGAAAAGAGGAAGAAGGCGCATTTGTGAAGAGATTGAACGTGACGTTTCGAACATTTAGAACGTAAATGCATAGAGCATTGCTAGCTCGAACACATCGTGTCGCACACCGCACGCCGCTCTGCGAAATTCTGTCCTAAATATACGCACCTGCGTAGGATCACCCACTGTGCTTGATATTTCACATGGAGGTGATCCCTACTTCACTTCTTCCAGAATTCTCAATTAGTAATTTGGTAAACTTGGAGGGGTCAGGTGCTCTCAAAAATGGGTTGTCTACCATCGATGATCATACTTTGTACTAGGTTCTAAAGGGGAGGTGGTGTTTCCCAAAATTTTTCCAACCGCTATGTTTGACTCTGCTTCTCGCTGTCTTGAGATATAGCAACTGGCATAACTTTTCAGTTACTTGTAAGCTACTTGAAACTCTGGTTCCATGATGAATTCTCGCAGGAACTCTTCATCTCCATCCCACCACTGGAGCATGAGTGTATCATTAGATTAGAATCTCGCAACGAGCGTGAGAAGCGAAAAGGAGCCGTATATCATTGGGTCCTGAAATAAGGCATGCTCGGCGTCATACCGTGGGTGTATGACAAAATAGTCACCGTGGTAAACACTTACAAGGGAGGCCCATCAGGTCAAGGTGAGCTTTCTCAAAACGGTTCTTTGCATTTTATAGGGTCACATACATGAAGCAAAAAACCGGTCTCAAATTTGGCTAAATGGTTTTGGGGGGCCCAGAAAATGAGTGCCAAAAGTTGCGCAGAAAGAAACAATTTTGACCAGTTTGCTGCAATGCTTTCCAGCTGCTGCGTTCAGTATATGAATATCGGAAGACTGTCTTCAAACCTACGCCAAAACCACTGCGAGCTCGTCCAAAAATGTAGAATCGCTTATGGTAACTTTTAAACGAAGCAAGGAGGACTCATAGGGTTGCACAGGACAAAGTTTGCACAGTGGTTGGATGGCCGAATGGATAGTGGGACGGACTGGTATTGGCACGGTGGAGGAGGCGTTTGCGGTTCAACTCCTCTCGACGATTCCGCTTTTGCATTTTCTGGATTTTCTTTGTCCAGCGCTATATTACTTGCGCACATGCAAAATGACTACAATTTTCGTCGCTGGTGCACGAAAGTGACCTCATTTACAAGCTTTCAGTGGTCAACGTGTTTGGACACTTCGGCGCCCCTAGCACGCTTGCCAGACATTTTCGTGCGAAACTAGGCGATATTCGTGCTCAGGAGACTCAACTAGCCTTAGATACAAAATACTGTCCAACTCGAGATTTTGACCCAAACTCGAGACAGTGGGGTGGTAATGGGCACACAGTTACTGCACTACTTGTACAGACGAACAACTTACAGCCTCGATTAAATGCAGTGGGGCATGTGCAATATCAACGCATTTCAAGTGAACTGCACCTAGCAACACTATGCGAAGGCAAAAGATAGCAAATATTTCCTTATATCGGCTAGCGAGCTCCTTTCGTTGAGTGCTGTTTACTATGGCAGTAGTTACTATTGGTCGCCTAATTTTCCGAGTTTGGGTCCAAATCGCGATTAGGCTGAAAACTTGTCATCTAGGGTATTTCGTCCCCTTGAGCATGAATATCTCACGTACTTTGCAGGAAAACGCCTAATTCCCCTGTTATGAGCGTTGGCAGGTCCAAACCAATCATTCGCTTAGTACTCAAAAACACTGGAGATAACGGTTCCCTGGTAGAATAAACATTGATTTTGCACACATTGTGCATGTGTGGTCATATATGAGCATAAATGGATGAAAACTAGAAAAATGCAAAAATTTGTCCTCAGTGGGGATCGCACCATCACCCATTTTCTGGGCCCCCCAAAACCATTTAGCCGATTTTGAAACCGGTTTTTTGCTTCATGTATGTGACGCTATAAAATGTAAAAAACCGTTTTGAAAAAGCTCACCTTGACCTGATGGGCCTCCCTTGTTAGAGCATCACTAGCTCGAACACATCGCATGGCACCCCGCACTGCGCGCTCGAACTTTTGTCCTAAAGATACGTACCCGAAATAGGGTCAACCACTGTGCTCATCTCTCCTCCTGGAGGTGATCCCTACTCTCCGATTCTTTCTTCAGGTTTACGTAATATCTCCATCATCGTCACTAGTGCAGCTCACTGCCGAAGTACCACATTCACAAGTTGATCAGCATGCCGTAGAAAGGATTCTCAATGAGCTCACGGGACTGGACAATCGCCTCCTTGCTAAACAGCCGTACGTCGACAGTCAAGGACACGCTGATCCAACCAGGTTCGATGATCGATCCCTTACAACTCATCGGGGGCACATTTCAATTTCAATAACATTTCTCATTTTCATTGAGTGCTGTTATCCAGAAGTACTAAGCAAAAATATGTCCTACCGAATAAGTAACTTAGAATGCAGTCAATGCATATTTCTTACTCTGGGCCGCCGTCAGACTTCGCGTTTTTACGATTCTGCGATCGCGGCGTCCCACTTTTGCACGCAATACCACGAATCCGGGGTCGTGCAATGCCGTAGCTTCATGTACGTAGTCGGGACACCGCAGAATCGCGAAATCGTAAAAGACAAGATTGAAAAAACGCAAAATCGCAAAGTCTGCTGGCGTCCTTACCCTCCCTGTAAGGATAGCATTCATGTATTCTGTAAGCAGTAGATTCTTGTGCATCTTTGTTGCGCTGTCATGGTGCACCACCCGGGTCCTACATCCGCTCGAGGTCACACTAGCCACGCCCAACAGAGCTCCTCATTGCTTTAAAGGGAGTGGTTAGCTTGGGTTCGTGCGAGCATAACTCCGTGATGGCGTAAGGGTGCAAAGGTAGTCACTCAAGAACCTATGGTCCAAGAAGGTGCCGACTAATCTGCTAGGTGTTCCTTCGAAAAAATTGTGAGACATGCCTTTATCTTAGAAACTTTCCCTAAACCAAATTGCCTAATGTTTGGTCCATGGATAGGAATCGCTTCAGGTCACATCTCTTCGTCTACGCACTCAATCGTAAAACAAAGGTGCCCATATCAAAGGAAGAATTGGCAAAGTTGGTGACCTCGAGTTGCATCATATTGCAATATGAATAAACGCGAAAAAAAATGTTTCTAGGATTTTGGAGAGTCACTCAGCGTCTTTATTGTCATCGACGTCGAAAATCTCGGACATCGCGATGCTCTCGAATCCGCCGGTGGCTGTCTCAACGTTCGACTTGATTCTGGCTATCGTCTGTGTCATCCTTCTTCTATTTCTTCTGCTCGCCTGCTGTCTGCTCTCTTCACACTGCAAGCGGTATGTGACCATTTCATGAGGGTAAAATGGGCGTTATGGCGATTCTGCCCATGCAGTGACTTGCGAAGCCAGCTGATTTACAAGACAGGGCTTACAACTTCCTAGAGGTGCCTGTACAAACTCACCTACTCCAAAGGGATGAAAGGATTGGTTTGTCTGGGCGGCATCGATGCGAGATCACATCCTCGCACCATGGGAATGGGAGTGCGTACCACCAGCCACTAAACCACGTCCAATCAATCCTTAACAAACAAATCCTGTAGAAAATCCAATTCCTTTCCAGAAAAAGAGCTATCGCCACCAGTGATCGTGAGTACATGGTGTCCGCAAAGGCAGGACCACGTCCATACGATGTTGAGGCAATCTCACGGACTACCGCGCAGAGAGTCTTATCAGCTCGACCACTGCCTGAACCATTAACACACCAGTAAGTTTTTTTTATTTGATAGCCATCATAATGAACAAAAGGCTAAACTAATAAAATATGATATTCAGAATTGAAGTCGCAGTTTCACCAGTTTTCGTGGGTTCCACGCTTACCACGAATAAAAGTGATACGACGCAGGAATTCTCGAATAGTGTCAGGTTAGCAGTTTCTCTCCCAATTCCTGAGTCTTGAAGGCATCCCGTAATCGTTCAAAGGAGAGCACATCTTGGATCATTAGTGGAAGGTTTATAGTGGGCGGCTGTTGTTGCCACACGTATGTACTGGCGACGCGCTTCCCAACATCCTCCTACCACGTTGATCTAAAGAACGCCCTCACTTCGACGAAAGATGTGTCCTCGAAGTCTTGCTATGATGTTTTCCTGAAGTCTTAATAAAGTGCGAGTTTTTGAACTGTCCGAGTGTCTGGGTCCATTATAGTGTTTATAAACTGAAAGGCTTAGATCCTGAAGTCTCAATAAAGCGCGAATTTTTGAACTGCTGGGTGTCCTGAAGTCTAAATAAAGTGCGAATTTTCGAACTGTCCGAGTGTCTGGGGTCCATTGAAGTGTTTATGAACTGTAAGGCTTAGAGATTTATTTGAAGCTACCCCCCCCCCGTTTCTAACATCCATAAATGTTGATTGATGCCTATACCTAATCGCCTGTTCTTCGAGTACGTCGATATACTCGTTCAGAGATTTGAGCCATTTCCTACGATCTCGACTGTGGTCTAAGGCAGCTTTCATACTTTGCGGCACCGGCGACGACGGCGGCAATTGAGTGCCCGCTACCGGGAACATTGCGACGCCATCTATATAATACATACGACCCAACAATACTACAATACAATGATCTCTATAAGAGCTCGCGCGAATCCATGGCAAGGTTTAAATATTGGCAATGATCTAGTACAGTCCAAAGTGTGACAAGATTCACGCTAGCTTCCGCTACGATCATCCTTCTGCATGACTCGGCCAAGTGAAGAGCGTTTCGCAATAGTGCCGGCTATGCGGCACCGCGCACCTGATTGCCGCTATCGCGGCCGATGCTGGCTCCCTTGTCGCAAAGTATGAAAGCAGCCTGAAGTACCAGAATCATCTGATGCAAGTATAGGACATGGATCTCGCGCGTGGTTGCATCAAAACTGAACCGCTCGCCCTCCCTTTGGTCGAGACTTTTCTGTACATTCGGTACATGGCTTTTCTGTTATTATTGTTTTGACCCTAAGTCAGTTGTCTAAGAAGCAGAGTCACTTTTCGTATTTGTTTGTGTTGCACAGTTATCGAAATGATTTTGTTCCAGAGAGAGGCCGTCGCTCCTGCAGAGTGCCTTGGCGAGGCAAAAGGTAGGTATTTATGGACCTCTTTTGGGTTTATAAGGATTCAGACACATGCCAAAGGAATATTGACCACAATACTGCGAGGCTTAGAAGACTCCTTGCTCTTAGAGCTTCCAACATTTATGGAGCAGTTTCACAAAATAATGGGAGGAACATAGGGCTATGAGGTAGACTTTAAAGGCACACTTTGCGATAATCAGATGGCTCTATTCACCTTTTTGGAACAGTAGATCCTCGGGTAAATAGCCAGGCTGCACCTTTTTCGGGTCGCCGTGGTGCGCTATCACGGCGCTACACCTGCTCGAACCCACTCCGACGCCACACGTTTTTGCTTTATTGCTTAGTGTGGGAGCTGAAGTGGGTGGCGTCGGAGTGGGTTCGAGCAGGTGAAGTGCCGTGACAGCGCACTGTGGCGACGCGAAAAAGGCGCAGCCTGAATGATTACCCAAAGATCTACTGTTTCAAGAAGGTCACTCGAGACATCTGATCATCGCGAAGTGTCTCAAGAGATTGGAACGGTTGACACCGATTATCCTCACAGGGAAGTGCAATGCTCTGAGCTTTCCTTTGATCATTGTGCGATTGTATCTACGAGAGGGAATGGGGGAGGGGGAGTTAAGAGAGACGCTAAGTGTTTTTCCCTTTTGTACGTCTTTGGTACAATTCAGGGGCACATTCCAGGATTATCTTGAGTCGTTTGAAGCGCCGAGTTATGAAATAGGAGGTACAGAGGAATAGGCCAACAAAGAAAAATATGAAAGAAACCACCGAAAATGTGACCTCCTAGCATTTGGCCTTGTAGGAGATTACCGCGTGAAATAGGCCTTCGAGTCTGTTCTCGTTGGATGGTATCGTGAACAATTCTGCGATATCGTCTGGTCCCCATCTTCCTTCACTCCTGGTATTTTTCCCTATATTATCGCATCAATCGCAAGCTTCTGCCAGTAATCGCGTCTGGAGTGCGCGGACCAGGGCTGAATGGGGGAGTCGCTCTGGTTTCTTGGGCTCCGCACGCTTCACAAACTCATACTCACGCCTCGGTAATGGTTCGGCTTACGTGGATGTGGGTCGAAATATTTAACTACGGAGAAAGGTGCAATACCCCAGTAATTCTAAAATCCGCCCTTAAAGGCACATCCCAGGATTATTAGGGTATTACAGTTCTCGTCGTGGTCAGATAGTGCGACCCACAGCCAGTGGGCTGTACGTTAATCGAAGCGAAGGTGTCACTTTATGGATAGTGAAGTGAGGAGCCCGAGAAACCAGCGCGACTCATCCATGCAGGCCAGGCCCACACACCCCAGGCGTGACTTTTGGTAATGGCGGTGATGACAGTGGCAACAACGAGGCAACTGAGGTCTACGATTTGTGTGATAATGAAAGATAAGGAAGAGATGCCGATGATAGGGAGACGTTGACATGAAGGACAGATGAGATGCCGATGATAGATCCCAGAGTTCCCTACGATAACACCTAGTTGGAACTGATTCAAAGGCTCGTTTTCACGCGGTAATCTCGTCCAAGGCCAGATGTCAGGAGTCCTAATTTTGGTTTTTCAAAGACTTTTTTAGATTATTCTTTATAGGCGTATTTCTCACCTCTAAATTCATAACCCCTTCAAGGTGATGCTGGAATATGCCTTTAATTGTCACTGGAGGCTCGTGAGAATTGGTTCAAATGAGCACCTCACAAAGCCCCAACCAACGTACGAATCATGCAGATCCAGCGCAAAACTCTAGTCACTGCATTATCTCGGGTGTGTGCCACCTATGACGGAAATCGCTGGGCCACCCGCGGCGAGCGGCTCGGCAGGTGCGTGTACCAGTGGCAGGGCATGGCAGCCTCCAAGTGATGCAATGTGGCATAGGTGCAGGAGGCAGTGTGGCATGGGTGGAAGTGCAGAGGTAACGCAGCCACGCTCTGCCGGGCTCCCAAGGGCAATCGATTCGGCAAGTCGTGCTGATGGCGTAGCGAAACGACTTTCCGTCATAAGTGCACACACCCCATTATCCCTCCATGGCCTTCAACATGGCTATAGAAATAATTGAAACAAATATTATAATAAAGTAATATAGTGTAATGAAAATAAATATTATATATAGTATATATTTAATAGTTAATAAATAATTTCGCATAGTACTCGTGAACAGGAGACAGATTTTTCTGAAATCAATTCCATTTTTCTGACCATTGCATAATGAAAGCACTTCAGATTTACTCCAGCGCCTCGAAATCGGCTCAATTGTCTCAAAATTGACCTTCATCAACTGAACTGTCTTTCATCAACTACGGGTCTTTGTTTTCGGTAATTTCATAGCAAAAGAGCTTGTAATTAATGTTCTACTCTTTCGTCTGAGCTCAACTGTTATCAATCATTCATCATATCATTGTATGCATGTACTCTGTGTCCTTCTCTACGGTGCTCATTTATCACTTTAGCGTATGTATTTCAGAGTGTTGTTCATAGAAATGTTCTATTGTTGCTGTTAAATACAGGACATCTTAGCACTTCTGTAGCCGAGCAACCTCAGAGGAAACATAACCCTGAAACTCCTGAAAGGTTACCGTAAAAAAACAAAGAACTCGAAAAATTACAGGGGAGAGTTCAGGATCCAATGATAGGAAAAAGACCTCTAAAATACTTGTATGCTAGCTTTGATTTCGGAGTATTTCACCTTGGTACAAAACACATTGACCAGAGTCAAGGATTGATCTGAGCAAAATAAAATGGGGAATATTTATCCCCCCCCCCCCTCCGACGTTCCGATAATCTTTCCTATGAATGATATTAATGGTATACCTGAGGCTGTGTTCCTTAAAAGGTTGTCCGTCGATAATCATAGAGTTACTTTCAGATTCCTATAACTAAGTTTTAGACATCGACTGGTGGCTCTCTTCCAGTGACACCCGAATTCTTCAAGTCAGGAAAAACATGTTTGTGGGGATTCCTCCAGAGATTTCCTACTCTGTTCCTCAAACATGGCCCTTTCTTTCCGAAACCCAGTTAATGCATTTGTTTGACCCCATAGCGGTTTGTAGTGGGATGTGGCCTATGGGGACAATCAACATAATGATGAATGCCGCTCTAACTTTCTGGGATGTCCCATTCATTGGGTGCATATCGTTAGGACAGAAACGTCGCGTGGCCGTGTTCGGCACGCGACGGGATGGTGCGAGCTATGCGCGTCGTATTAGTTGAGTCCTGAAGCGATTTCGCCTAGAATGAGGCGTAGAGCACCATCATCGCTTCAAAACCCATCCGATACGGCACGCATAGCTCGCACCATCTCGTCGGCGCCAAACACAGCCACGCGACGTTTCTGTCTTAACGATATACACCCCCTTCATTGATGTTCAGTCTTTTCTTTCAAGGGAAGGGGGATCTTAACGCTGAAGCACCGATAGAGAGATACTTGAGCAATGGCATAACCACGCTTATGGCAGCGTACAAATAAAAATGTGGTACCGCCCTGTTCGACACACGGCGGTAATGTGCAGGCCAAATAAAGCGTTGCACAGACCTGAGGTATTGTTCAGAATCAGCGATTCGCGATTCTGAACAATGTTTCAGGCGGAAGGAAGGGGATACACATCGACCGAGCGATTTAGGCGATCAGAAGATTCAGGCGGAAAGGTAAAGATTCGTGTCGGTTGGGTGGTTAAGCCTTGGTAGCGTGAATCGCGGACACTGAACGAGCTTAACATAGAAATTAATCCACTAAACCTGTAATGCAGAGAATGGACGCTTCAAGCGGGTGTTCCTGTCTACTTATGATTAGAGCTACCTGATGGGTGTTCCTTAACACGTGCTTCGGTATCGCAACCTTTTACCCTGATGGTGCCCTGACCATAAGAAAGATGTGACATAGATGGGATCCGAAAGCTACGACGGTGTTGGGGCACTTCAATGAGCTCGTCTTTTGCACTGATCTGCGCCTAGGCTCGCGTGGGAGGAGAGACCCTCCCTTCGTCTTATAAAGCTCAGGGCAAAACACACGCCTGAATGTGCAGATTTACTTACCAGTAATGCTTTGATTCAGCCTCCCACTCATTGGCGTGTACACTTATGACAAAAAAATAGCGTGGTCGTCCGCGGCGAGCGGTGCGGCGTGTGCGAGGCGTTTGCAGCTTTTCCTATTGAAACAGCAATAACAACATTATGTGAACTTCGGAAGCTCCAAAAATGCAATCTTTGGAGACCCTTCACGGTACCAGCCCATTCCGTCTTGAGCGGAATTCCTAACGACTCGTACTGATGGCGCCGCTAGTGCGACGCCGCGAAGCAATGTCATAAGTGTACACCCCTCCCCCACTCATTAGAATAACACCGTGAATCGTCTGTTGAGGCGGGATCATCCATCTGGTGTGTCAAGCTGGTAAACGTAGTCATCCACTTGTGGCAATCGTTCGACGCATCTCATCAGTGAAGTAGAATGAATCTTCAATAAAGGTGGTGTTGCTACCCAGTAGTAACGTCGTATCAATCGATCGGTGATTATACCAGTTCAAAGCTTGGATAGTCGAGTAAGGTTCACTTCGACTCGTGGTTATCGTAATAACGGTTGTACTCGAGCTAAGCCTACTAACGTTTGGTAATGGTGCTTGAAAGCGCCACAAAACGCAGTGAAGAGGTGGGTATCCTTACGTTCTACAAAGCTACGATTTCAGAGTCCACGAGTCTTAACTAGGAGGCTAAACCGGGATGTCTAGTGCACTACCATCTCACTGTTGACTGAAGTGAGGCTTCCTCACTCGAGTTTTGCGAGTGGCTAGTAGGACCACAACTGGACCTTTGACAGCCAAGGATTGAACAGAAGCAGACGACATTCCGAAAAAATGTGGGACGAAAAGTTTGACGGCGATTACCGTGGATTTACCCTTGTTCCCGCCTCGTTCCCTTCCTGCAGGATTTCGTTTCCTCTAAGAATATCTTCAGCAACCTTGTTTCATCTATATCGCCAAGGCTAGTCGTTCTCGTGAACGGTAGGATTGAATCGAGGAGTCAGAACTTCTACGACTTGTCTGTCAGACATCATCGCGAGGATACACCGTCTCTTATCGAGATCGTTTTGTAAATGTGGAATATCCAGAGATAGGAGCTTGTTTTCGTAGCTTATCACCTTGATACTTATATCAGCGGATGGAAGGATGAGTATGAGGGAGGTGCAGTTGTTCTCAGTCAACATTCAGCCCAATGAAGTGAACTGTTGGAGGTGATGACTGCTCTCACAAACACGTTCTACTAAGCCCAATGCCTGCGCAGATGCATACAGGGCAGAGGGTAGAGATAGCAGACTGTCGCAGCGGAGCCGGTCACTGGATGAGGTCGATGGTAATCACACCACATATGGGTCTAATATATGCGGCACGAATTCTGGTGATACTGAAAAGAAGATGGAGTAGTACACTGTGCTCGGCGTTAGGCCCACTTGTGCTCAAACTCTGGAAGAGGAGAGAACCGCCATCCGTCTTCTTTTAAGGCTTGAACAAAAATATACCCCTTAGTGTGAAGAATGACATATCAGTGATGCTGAAGTGGTCAGCATTATTGAGATGCCCCATCAAATGAGGTTAGCTCCAGATTACTTTGGCGACGCTACCCGTTTTCATCTGTCGCCAGGAACCATCCGTTTTTATGAGCAGTAGTGTCGAATTTGGAACCGATGACTCCTTTCTGAGCCGTCTGTCAGAAAACTACACGCGGGCACAACGCTTCTCATCAAGATTGCAGTGTGAATGTGGAGTCTCCCGAGATATGGACTTGTTTGCGTAGCTTATCACATCTGATACTCATATCAGCAAATGTGAAGATATGTTTGAGGGAGGTGCAGTTGTTTCCAATGGTCCTTCAGCCCAATGAAGTGAACTCTTGGAGGTGGTGACTGTCCCAACCCACCCCCTCTACTGAGGCTCTTTGCACGCGCAAATGCATACAGGGTAGTGATAGCAAACTGTCCAAGTGGAGCAGGACACTTGAAAGCTGATGGTACTTACACCACACAGGCGTCCAACATATGCGTCACGAATCCTGGTGATATCCAAAAGAAGGTGGAGTAGCACACTGTGCTCGGCGCTAGGCCCCTCTTCTGCCCAAGACTTGAGAGAGGAGAAAAACCCCATCCATCTTTGACTAAGGCTTGATCAAAAATATACCCTTGAGTGTGAAGATTTACTCATTAGTGATGTCCTCCAACACATGAGGTTTGCTCCGGATTACCTTCTCGACGCTACCCGTTTCCATCTGTAGCCAGGAACCATGGTATTCATAAGCAGAAGGGTCGTATTTGGAAGCGATGACTCTTCTCTGACTTGTCTGTCAGAGAACTACACGCAGGCACACCGCCTCTCATCAAGATTGCACTGTAATGGAATCTCCCAAGATATGGACTTGTTTGCGTAGCTTATCACCCTGATACCTTTATTAGCGAATGGGAAGATGTGTCGAGGGAGGTGCGGTTGTTTTAAGTGTTCCTTCAGCCTGATGAAGTCAGCTCTTGGAGATGGTGACTGTTCTGACCCACCCCCACTATTAGGCTGCACGCGCAAATCCATGCAGGCAGAGGGTAGTGATTGCAAATTGTCCTTGTGGAGCAGATCACTGGAACGTCTATGTCACCCATTCTGCATCGCGAATTCTGGTAGTATTCAGATTAGGATGGAGTTGCACAGTGTGCTTGCCTTTTGGTCCCACTTCTGCCTAAGCTTCTAAGAAAGAGGAGAAGCCCATCCCCCTTGCACTGAGGGCCGGACAAAAGCACGCCTTTTGGAAAGGAGATTGACACATCACTGGTGCTGAAATGGTCATCATACATAAGACGCTGCCTCTCCCTCATGGGGATAGCTCCGGATTGTCTCAGCGCGACCCGTTTTCATCGTATCCAGATAGCATCTTTTTCATAAGCGATAGGGTCGTATTCCAAACTGAAAACTCCTCCCGAAGCGCCTGTCAGACAGCAACGCACGGACACACCGCCTCACAATAAGAATGAACTGTAAATTTGGAATCTCTCCAGATACATACTTGTTTTCGTAGTTTATCACACCTGATACTCCAATCAGCGAATGGGAAGACATGTTTGAGGAAGGTGCAGTCGTTCTTATCCATCCCTCAGACAAGCCATGTGCAATTCTGGGGGACGTTCATTGGTCTGCTGCAGTTACTGTACTGAGTTACTGTACTACTGTACTGAGGGTACACTGACAGAAAGTAGGATCAGCCCATTACCAT
Source organism: Trichostrongylus colubriformis (assembly GCA_963978905.1). Taxonomy (NCBI): domain Eukaryota; kingdom Metazoa; phylum Nematoda; class Chromadorea; order Rhabditida; family Trichostrongylidae; genus Trichostrongylus; species Trichostrongylus colubriformis. Next base: position 5,052,629 of record OZ022256.1, read on the forward strand.
TGTGTACCCGGTCATCGGAACGTCGTCGGCAGTTCCACTGCAAGGAAGCCTCTCATGATTCCTGCAGCTATCCGGATTCGGGAGGAGGGTCAGCCTACTGTACCAGCAGGCACTATTTTCGCCTGGGAGTTAGCGAGGAAAAGCCCCTTTCGGATGCTGTTTCAATGAGGGAGGCGTCACAGTTGGATTTTGCTGCGTCGCACTTTCGCACGTGATACTACGACCTTGAGATTGTGGAACGCTGCAACTTCGCGTACGGAGCCGCGTCACCGCAAAATCTCAAAATTGCAAGTTCGCGAAGGCGCAAAATTGTGAGGTCTTACGGCAGCCTTATGTCAGGAGTTCGCACCGCGAATGTCGCATGTGAAGCGATGCGGGAAAGCTGAAGGCGCTGTATTGTTGAGTCCCAAAGCGACTACAAATCAACTGTGTGTGGCGCTCCTAGCGTTACCACGTAATCGCTCTAACGAGGGAAGGGTTTCCACTCTCCCATGAAACCTTGAATTGAGACCCAAATGGATCGATAGAGATCCGGATACTGACTATAACTAAGAAAACCAAATTTGCGAAATGTCATTCTGTAGCAAGTTAGGAGGGGTCAAAGTTTGCTTGTTATGGCTCATTGGCGAGACAATTTGCCACCAGGGCGGCCGTTGCTGAACCACCAACGGCCATCTTGGACCAGTAGGGATCTGTAAGCGGGGAGTCGTGGGTTTTCCCCGCCGGTAAGGGTTTTTTGTTCTTTGTGTTTTATCGTCAATAAGCGCTTTTCCTTGAAATGAAGTGCAGTATATGTAAATCATGGATGGGACCAGGTACCACTAGAAGGAAACGTTTAGAAGAGAAAAGAAGCACTCACTGGCAATGAAACACGAAACGCAAGATAAGCCGCACCAGCGGGAGCAAATCCACGACCCTCCCCCTTTCTACAGATTTGGGACAGTGCCACCAAGCCACGATGGCCGTTGCTTGTTAAGTGCTAAGGCCGCGTTCATACTCTACGGTGCCGGCGGCAAGGCGTGGCTTCGTGTATTGCAGCTTCGCCCATGCTACCCTGCCTCGATGCTTGTGTAGTCTCTGTATCTTCCCAGTGCCACTCTTCCTCGTAGCCTGTGTACGCAGCCACCCCTCTGGCGCTAAGTATGAACGTGGCTGTGCATCGCCAATGAGCATCACAAGCAAACTTTGACCCCTCCTGATTCGCTCCCAACTGGTATGTTGCAATTTTGCTTTTGTTGTTAAAATCAGTATTCGGGTCCCTATTGATCCATCTGGACCTCAATTCAAATTTTCAGGGGAAGTTGAAGCCCTTCCCTGGTAAGACCGAACTCTAGCACCGCGCTTTGCTCACTCACACGCCGATCGTAATGGTGCGAAATCCTGAGATAATGGTACACCTCCACGTGACATAGCATTGTTCAACCCTACCTGGTGTTTCAAAACGAAAATGGACGCCGTATTAAGATGGGTCCTGTGACGACTAATTGTCGCCTAAGATAAGGCACGCGATACGAGAACTCCTTCAGAACCTATCCACATTCGTCACACCTAGCTCACTCAACGCGTCCCACGCCGCACACCGCGTTGAACAATCCTTTCTTAACGATACACATACAAATGAGGCAGACACCTTGGCCTATTGCGTGCGACCATTTCACGACGGCACCAAGGCACTTTTGAGGAGGAAGGATAAAAAATACTACTACTACTTACTTGCCCTGTTGTTGCGACATTTGCTTTATGTGACATTATAGTCGCAGATTCATCCAGCAACGGTATGGCAAAGTTGTGGCGCGCCGCAGGGAGACTGACACCGGCTCTTTTTGGAGGAACGAGGATTTGGAACAAAACTGAGAATTCTCGGAGACGCTTTAATTAATCACCACAGTGCGGCTTAACGGGGGGTGCACCTAGTTACATCGTTTCATATTGGGGAGGAGACCACAAGCATCGAGAGATCATGGCATCTTGGCCCTTCCCTTTGTACGTATTAGTGCTAGCTTTGCGACAAAACTGAAAGCTGCGCTTGGTAACTCCATCGCGTGGGAGCAAGCGTAGTCTGCAGTCTAATTTTGAGGAAAAGGAGGGGCGCCGACTACTTAGCGCCCCTTCTTCGCTAAGTAGTCGGCGCCCCTTCGGGATCTAAGTAAATTAGAAATCAGCTGAAAAGATCGTCAGACAATCGCTGGTCGAATTTCTGGTGCCATATACTGATGAAAGAGGGGGGACAACTCATTGTATGTCGAAAAGTTAAGGCATGTTCTGCTTCGTTCAACAAGATTGCCCTCCCCCTTTCCTTCTCTCATTAGCACTGAAGTTCCATGTATACGATCGCCGTAGCTGTAACGGCTAGGAAGGTCACGACCAGCCTAAAAGTCATGGCTGTGTTCCCGTGCTGGCGTTTCCATGGACAATGCTAAAACTTTTTGAGACAGTCTTTCGTGAATGCAAATTTCCTATTCTACTTTTCTAGCCTCCAAAAAAGGCTAAAACGCCTGTGCCGGGCAAGGTTGAAATAAGAAGATCGTCAGGAAAAAAGTATGTTTCGAATGTGTACAGTCAACAAGCCATTCTCCTCTCCTTTGAAGATCATGCTGAAGGGCACACCACGCGATGGGAATAGTTGATCCTATTTTTCGAGACAGTATATCCTTGTTTGACCATCGGAGCTGCAACCTTCTGATCCATCATGGTGCGCCATCACGGCCGTACACTCACTCGGACCCGAGCTAACCACGCCCTTTTAGCTCAGCTGACCACTAAAATGCTGAAGTAAACGTGGTTAGCGTAGGTTCGAACGAGCATGGCACCGTGTTGGCGAAAAAGGTACGGCCTAAATGGCTATCCAAGGATCTACTGCTTAAGGTAATCCGGATAATCTGATCATTGCAAGGCGTGCCTTTAATGGTAATTAAAAGATGTTGGTCTTACTAAAAAATTTTCAAGACTCAGGAATGAAAAGGATGGAGTGAAAACAGGGATCGCAAAAAGCAGAAAAGGCTCGGAGAAAGGAACAGATGAAACTGGAGAAAAACAGTCAGAGGGCAACGAGCCGACCAATGCCCCAACTTCAGCAGGAACAACAGCTCGGAAAACAGGCAAGAGGAAGACAACTGGTAGAAAGATGTCAGCAGGACGTTCAGCCAAAGGTGAAACGCTTGGTGAGACAACCGGTGACGCTACAGGACCTGACACACTCGCACCAGAATCGAGTGGCGCAGTTGTGGCATCGGATGTGGAAAAAGTACGTGGCTGTTAGGCGTATGTCGTTAAAGTGTCAACGATAGCATAGCAACGAATTGAATATTCAGGCAGGGAGTAGTAAACGTACCGGGCGTAGAAAATGGTTGCCATCGTGCAAGCTAAGAAGGAAATCGTCGCCATCATCAAGGTACCTGACATTTTTGAATAGGCGAACGTGAAATATCGACTCATCAACTGGGTGTGTGCCATTAAGACAAGAAATTGGCGCCCCAGTATCCGGCGTGACAACGCGATGTGTGTGAGGTAAGGGCGCCGTATTAGCGGGGCCCCAGAGCAATAACGGTTTCCCACGCTTCACTTTGGGTGGAGTCGCTTTGGGACCCAACTGATACAGGGACCATAGCTCGATCGCGCCAAGCTCTCTGTCCTACAGGCACACACTTCCCATCGACCCCAACCAAGTCATAGCGATTGACCCACCTAATCGCTGTTGCATTGTCACGGCGTGGGGGAGTACGGTGACCGAGCGCGTCACCGCAAGGTCGTCTTAAGGGCCCTAAAGACACCGTGAGGAGTAACTTTAACCGATCGCGATTTGAAAGTAGTGTTGAGGTGAGCACCACCAACACAAAAGGGATGCTTATTGGAATGAAACGATGGAATCCAGGAACTAGAGCCTTCTGACTGACATGGATTCTTACTGAGGACGTGTTTTCGCACTCTCTTCGTCATTTACAGACACCGATAGGGATAAATTTGGCAGACTGTGGAATATGGACGTAGGAGTGTTCAGCAGTGTAATAGTAGAGAAAGAATGGAATAAAACAGTGAAAAAAAAACCGGGAAGTAGGAATTCGAAAACTCCCGTTCCCTCTCCCTCCTCTATGCATCATCAGCTGGGAATAGGTTGCAAAAGGGCTAGAGGCTGAATCGACCGGCCCCGAACGTTGTCCCGCCTTCGCCGGAAACTCGCCCGGCTGATGAACTGTAGAGCGACACGCCGTGCTGCGGGATCTTTATATGACTCCAAGGCGCGCTTTTTCGATCCCAGTTCCGCTACACATCTCTGCTTCCGAAATGGAAGGCTTGTTTTCAGGGGATGTGTTGTAATTTTCCTCATCGCTCGTAACGGTGTTTTTATAGCGCCTTTCAGAGTGATATGTAACACAGCCCTTTTGTTGGGCCTCCCCGACAGTCAAGAGAAATTCCCACCTACCTTATTAAATATCCATTTACCTTCGTGAAGCCATCAAGGACAGTGTTGGGGGTAATGTGTGCAAAAAGGAAACCTTGAAGTGATTCATCCAAATGAACTTTGGGTATCTGATGTAAGAAGACCACATGTAGCGAAATCCCCGGTTGAAGGAGCATCCCTGAATTTTAAAAAAGACATTGCGTCCAGCAGGCTCCGCATGGTAGGGTTGACTTTTCCCAAAAAAGGCGAGTAGAGTAATGAGCATAATAATATTAGGTTGTCCCAAAACTGTTGTAGGATATTTCGATCACCACGTTTTATTATTTTTCTTCCAACAAACAACAATCAAGCAACAACGTATTCACTATTGTTATCGACAACACTCTGCCACCTAATAGGTAGATTGTTGATTCCCTCTTCCCAGAACTCCGCTTTCTGAGAATCGAAGAAGTCAGCGATCGCCTTCGCAAAAAAGCCAATCAACGAATTTTCTCTCGGTCAAGAAGGATTCCAGGGGATGAGAAAGGTGAAATCAGAAGGGGCAATGTCTGGAGAGTATGGCGGGTGGGGCAGGACATCCCAAGCGAACTCCTGTAGCATGGCCTGGGTACTCTTCGCGACGTCGGAGCGGGCATCATCATGAAGAGGGTGACCGCGGACATTGTCCGGGGCTTTTCTCGAACAACGATGGTGAGCTGCTGAAGCTGGCGGGTGTGTACGACAGCCGTGACTGCTTCGCTTTGCATTAGCACCATATGGAAAAGCATTCTTCCCGCGTTCCACAGGTAGCACGGTCCTAAGCACGGTTGCATTCCATGCCAATCTTGCCGTTGCTGAAGCTGATGAACCAGCGACGCACGGTCTCGTGGCTCACACATCCCTCCCAACGCAGCGTTGATGGAGTGGCAAGCTTCCGTCGCTCTGGTGCCGCAAGACCACTCATAGTAGATGCACCGCGTGTTGGGTGGGTATTGACCACGGGCACGATAGCTCTCTCCACGGAAGCTCAGAGAACCTTCTACCATATGCCTGAATCGCCTAGATCTGTCTCGAAGTAAACGAGAGGTACTGATTATTTTGGAAAAATCCTACAAGACTTTTGGGAGAGCTTAATGCAATGATACTCATGCATTGCATTAATGCCGAATCGATCGAAATGACGTGGTGCTTGGAGTGCTGGCTTTCCTGGCGGAAAATTTATCGGTCATTAACAGAGATAGTATATGTCAGCAGAATTACCCCTATCGCTGCAGTGAGAGAACTTGTACGAATTGAAACGTACGAGCGAAAAAGTCAGAAGTGTTTAGTAGTAATGCACTGCTATAAATTAGTGGATCGCTGGGGTAACAAAAGATAGTGTTCTTCCGGCGCTATCTAATTCACATTGGTGGGGAGGTGGAGGGGAGGGGGGGGAGGGTCGACAGTGAATAGCATGGCTCACAGCAGCGATCGGCCTGCTGCATGGCACAATTGTGAGCCAAGGGTATGTAATGACAGGTCTCTAACAGGTCAGCCGTGTGGTATGTACATGTTGTCCCTTCCTATTCTTTCATGTGACACCGAATTCACTCTTAGCGCTTGCTTTGCAGACCTTCGCTTTCCAATCGTTCGAAAAGAAAATCGAGAAAGGTAATCATGTTTTATGAGATCGAAAGAAGTAAATGATTATTATCGAAAAGACTATATTTATGAGACCGAAAATATGATGTAAACGTGAAAATTTCAGAGTAAATCTCCGAACAAGTCCAGGGTTAAGAGATCGCCCACGCTGTTCAAAAGACAAACTTGCCGTCGTGGGAAAAACAAAAAGTCGAGCAGTGGGTCCAGATCGTCGAAAAGAGAAAAAACGAAAACACTGAAAGCGAAAAAATCCGATGAAACGGAAAAGCAGTCGACTAGTGCTAGTGTTAAACAAAAGAAACCGACTGAAGAAGCAATCATGGGATCATCGGACCCATCTCGGCCTGCATCGATAAAAATTTCGGCGGCTACTCCACCTCAACCAGGCGAAGATGCAGCTACGGCAACCGGACAAAGTACGGCTTACAGCACTGTTCAAGATCGTGGAGGTCTATTGGCAGATCATAGAGAGGCCGTAGCCTTAGCGCTGGATACAACGCCAGAACGGGCATTCGGTGCTGTGTCCTTTTCTGCTACCGGCACGCATGTACCGAGAAGGTTGGTTGATGCTTGAATATCCTTCAAAACTGCATGTGCCCTGACCATGAATTGGCTCGAAGCTTCAAACAAACCACAGAAAGGAATCAACAAAGCAAACAATCATGATAACGAAATTATTTCAGCAAATCGAAGTTCCTAGAGTTCCCTTCTTCCCCGTGCGCCCGGTTGTGGGTCTCGAGCAAACACGATGGAGATGTCAATCACACAAGGCCTCCTTCCCTTCAGATGAACCCCGTCCACTGATATTGGCCCCTCGGCGCGTAACTTCTAATCTATCCTTGACCATTGAATCTCGAACGAAACACAGTGAAAAAGATGTTTCCACAAGGAAGAGCCTTCGTCCTCCTTGATACTGGGCTTGTGGCGTGTCTCTACCGGTATTTAAACCTCGAGCTGAAACGGATAAAGGGGTCTACCCCAAAGGCAGAACAAAGTGCATACACGGGTGTCATTAACGAAGAAAAACGAAGAATTGACGCCTGACATTTGGTTTTGGGTCTCGGGGCAGCGGTTCCCGCGCAAAGTCTTTTCTTCCGTCAAAACCCCCATTTGGGGCTGCGCCCCGAGTCCTACAAGTCAGTGCACGATTGTGTGAGCCTCGTGACATCGCAAACAGCGACATTCCCATGTCTAGAGAGGATTTTTCGGTCAGCTGGGATCAGAAAGATAACCTCGGCGCACAAAAAAGGAATGAAACTTCAAACGCGACTGCGTAAGTAGTGCTGTGTGCGCTGCAGTGATCCTGGCTTTTCTAACCTTTCATAACATCTGTCACGTGCCTTCTGTAAACTGTACCACGTGTCTTGACTTCGTTCTAGAAGCTCGTAAAGGGCCGTATAGTGACCACGGGACCTGCAATGATGACATGCAGTGTAATATTTTGTACATCTGAGCGGTCACCGGGAAAATATTCCACCAGGCAGAGCCTGCACCCCTGCCCCTCAAAAGGACCTGTCGGCGCTCCTCGGATAGACGAACAACTGCGCAAGAATCGAAATAATGTCTCCCACTCGCGTCACATGACGCGCATTTCATGAGCCTTCACCTCGTCTTGGGATATCCCTCCTTGCTCAAAGTTTCTCGATTGACACGTGGGTTCATTCTCAAGCCACTCAGTGAGCTCGTCATACCCTCTTATTAACGCTCGCTCGATCTCGATGTCGTCCACAAGATCTCGCAAACTTCTTTCCATCGCGTTGTTTCCTCGAACGAAACGATCTTGTGGTGCGCCATCCTCTTCAACGGCTTCTGGCTCTACGTCTTCAATATGAAAGCTGCTTTCGGTGCTGCCTTCGTCTGCTTGCAGCTCCTCCGTGAGCCCTCCGCTGCTTCGAGTCTGCACTGTTAAGATGGTTTACTTAATTCCTAATATGTGCTCGAATGTGAGTGACTGGGTCACGCATTTGCTGCTCGATGGTGCCATTTACTTTCCTCTGTTTTATCTGTAGTGCAAGGCGCAAATTCCATATAGTGACTTGCATTACAGAATGAACGCGCTCGATGTCATCTAGAACCGTCAGAAGCCGCTCGCTCCTATTCAAGTTGCATGTTGATTCCATAAGTGCCTCCCATTCTGCCTCTTATAGGCACTTTTGTGCGATCAGGCGGTGGGATGGGAAAATGGTGCGCGACTGACCCCTACAGAAACCGTTCGTGAGCGCGAATTTTCACATTGTAAATGTAGAAGCTGTGCCTTGTGCATGCGTAGTTTACCCAGCTGAGTCTTCAGTCTGACTCCGTGATGTGAGTCGGGGACGCTGATCGGAGGGGGGGGGGGGTGAACATGATAGCTGCCGACAAGGGCTGACAAGAAGCGATTGGAGGTACATGTCACTTAATTTGTTGCGCGTTTCATGCTTACCCTGCACGTTGACATTTGTAGTTACGATGTGGGATGGAAAGGGGACACGTGGCGGAGGGTTAGAAGTGACAATGGGATTGAGGACAAAGTTCTTGTCGTCACTCAATCCTTTTCGCGTGATGCGCTGCGTATACTAGTACCATTTAGGAATGCGGTGGCAGTTGACGATATAGCTTATGCAATGACTTGCGGGGGTCAGTCAATATACGATCCAGCGCTTTTACCTCCTGAAACAAGTCTGATACCGATTTACAGATCCCTTAGGGGTGAAAGACTCGGTCGGCCTAGGCAAGTGTTTATGCAGGATTTGATCCTCGTACTATGCTAATGGAAGTGCGCGCCTCCTGTCACTACACCATCCCCGCCATGACAGAGGTGATAACAACTGATAAAACCGGCAAGGGCTGAAAGTAGTAAGTACCACTTGATTAAAGGAATCGTCCACGAGAGGACGATTTTCATTGTGACCCATACAGTCCACATCCCGAAGGCTGGCAGGGCGTGGCCTACAGAGTGGGGTGAGAGTGTGTGGCGGGGTGAGAGAGATCGATACAAGTCCGTAGGCCTCGCCCTGCCAGCTTTCGGGAAATGGACTGTATGTCTATGTTTTATTTGCCTAATGAGGGCCTCATGCAAATTTTCTCGCGAAAAATGTAAGAATGCGCCTAAGATACAGCTCCCAAAATTTTCGGCCAGATGGGCGGGGCCTGCGAGCTAAAGCCTCGCCTCGTCGTCCGCCGCGGTTGAGAACGTAGAGTGGGACGGTTTACGCAATTTTCTGCTCCTACAGTGCGTCTGCAACCGTGGCGGATGGCAGGGTGGGCACTTGCTCGGAGGCTCCGCCTACTCGGACGAGACCTTGTGGTGCTGCATCTTAGTCGGATTCACATTTTCGCGTGGAACTTTGCATGCGGGCTACTCCGTGAAGGGTTCCTTCAACGTTATTTTCCACGCTAACCATCATTTTTACAAAAAATCGAGCAGCAACCTCCGAGAGCAGACTGCTCGGGGTGTGTGATCAAGAGTTGACTTTTTACGATTCCCCACAAACCGTGTTGTCAGTCTCGCATTAAAATGTAATAATCAAGTGCGTGTTATGTTGACGCAAAACTGGTAATGGAATGGGAGACGCAGGCCAAGCCGTTTTTGAACATTCGAAGACAAGGCGCAAATCGACCTAAACATATTTCTTGTAGCCTAGTAACTGTGCGAGGAGAAAGTGGATGTTTTTCAGTACGTCTCGCAGCCGTCGTCGTTCGACTTCTCGTTCTGGCTCCCGCGTTCAGATTCCTGGTCATAAGCTGAGTCTTGTGGCACCGCTATTTGTGAGTACTTCACATCCAGTGGTAGTAGTACAGTGTCGTTGGCGTTCTATGCTGAATAACTCGTTTTAGATTCGCTCGTTCCAAACAGTCCACGTCGAACAGGAAATTGAAGAGCTGACAGTTTGTTCCAGCGTAATGCTACACTCTTATGGCATGACCTTTGAAGAACGAAAAGCGGAGCTGGAAAACCTGGTCCACGTATGACGCTGAAGATATTCTGGAAGGTCACGAATTAACGTGAACACTGCGACTTACTTTTCAGGTTCCACCACCAGTGACGAATGTAAAAACCATGGACGATGATGGCTTTCAAGATGAGAAGACCACTCAAAACGTTTATATTGGAAATAAGCTGATCATTATCGAAAGAAGATCGACGCTTTTGGTAAGATTTATTCCTGCACGACTTCTTTTTTGAAACTGGTCAGGCATGTAAAAGGGACTCGATCCACGACGTCTGCTACGTGGGGGAGGGGGGAAGGACGCACCTATTGTTTGACCCTGTCTGAGAGCATTGCTACGTTATCAGTACTAAACGGCAGCGAGTATTGCGGACCCTTGCTTTGATTACGTCGCCGAGTATGAATGCAGAAATCTTACTCCACATTAGTCAAACTACAACTGATCAAAGGCACACTACGCGATAATCAGATTAGTGGTTTGCTTAATTAGGGCGAGTAGGTCCTTAGTTAACTGCTCAGGCTAAGCCTTCGCTGCGGTTGCACGGTGCTCCCCCACGGTGTTGTGACTGCGTAAACACAACCAAGCCACACCTACCCAGCCGAATCACACCTGGCCATAAACGGAAGAATTTCCAATGTGAGCTCACGTGGGGAAGGAAACTAGCGGTAAGAGAACAAAATTCAATGAAACCGCCAATTCGATGACAAAGGCAACTTCCACGTTGGAAATTCGTTCGTCTAAAGCCAGGTTTGGTTCGGTTAGAAGGGTGTGATGATTTGGTTTTGTTCAAGCAGCCACAACCCCATGAGGGTGCACCGCATCAAAGGCTCAGGCTATGTAGTTATCTAAGGTACTCGCCCAATGAAAGTAAGCCAACAACCTGATTATCGTGTGATGTGCCTTAAAATTTGCTGGCGCCTTTTCTACTTCTCGTGCGATGTATTCCTTCTATATTTGTGATCATTTTGTTTATAGAGAGGTGAACAAGACTGTGGCTTACAAACCTACGATGTGCGCAAGTACGACAATGTTGCTAAAGCTCGCATGGGACCGTCACAAGACAGTCCAAATACGAAAAGGTGAGCAAGGGTTTCATTCAATGGGGTATGCACTTTTTAGAGAAAAAAATTTTTGGCAACGGCTTTTGGCACCGTCTTCTCTTCTCCTGTGCGCTGCAAAACGGAATATCATCATGCAAATAACAACAATGTTCTCAGCTAAAAATAAAAGATGCTCTGCTTCGGTCCACGTAAAAGGAGAAGGATACGCAGGTCTTTGCGTAGAAAAGGAGTGGGTGCATTGTGACGCAACATCGTGTACTGTGTTCTTTAGCACAAAATACATGCAACAAGCCGAAAAACCGCTGGACGGCTAGAGTCAAGCCTGACGCCGAGTAAGTTACTAGGAAAATACGACCCTGCCCCGATAATCACGCACTTCTGCCTATTACAACGAGATGTGATTATTGATTGACTATTGATGACCTTTTCAAAGCTCGTAAGTTGACTGGTCTTAAGTCTTGGATCTGGGTACACTGAGAGTCAAGGATACCTCAATAGGATGCCGCCTTTGACAGTAGGGCTAGGGGCCGTGTTTGCAGATTGTCGTCATCAATGGTCCTAGGCTAGATGATAAGCGGAGCGTGCCGTTGGTTCACCTGGTCATGCAAGAGAATTTGATTGGTTTCGAGTGATCAGCATAAAAATTGCAATAACAAAGTACTTGGTGATACTATGTAATCGGCAATGACAGTTACTGATACTGTGAAGGTTATGTAGATGTTAAAAGGAGCGTCATATTTGGATTCCCGTTGGGGTGGGGAAAGGTCGTGCCGAAGCAGTCAGTTTCCTCCACACCTGGGTATGCCCTGTTGGTAGTACCTGAGTAACCAGTAATAGTCGACCAAATCTTCAAAATACGATGACCCGCCTTTCAATCCAATATACGTCTCCCAGCAAGGTTTGCTCGACCTTTGTCTGATTCTGGTGACGACTTCATTTTTACAGTAGGTAGCAGTAATAAAGTTTCTTCATTTACGGGGAGAGAGATATGAGTGGATACGATCCTCGTGCTAGGGAAGTGAAACCAGCTTCGGTGTGGAAGAATGAATTCCGGTCTCGGATTCTCCCTTCCCCTTCCTTATTTTAGACTGAGGTTAGCATCCTGTTACAATTGCTTTTTTGGATATCCAAAAAGATGAGGTAGTATCGCATTCAAAGTACGATAAATACTATCCTTTGTAAGCGGGGTATATGCAGAAAAATGAGCTACCATGCTGTTAGGCGCGATTGGTGCAGTAGAACACAACACACGATATTGGCTCACAACACACGCATTCTTCCATTTCCACATTGACTCGAATTCACTAACTTGCTGATTGAAGTTGCTCTTGAATTGGGTTATCTGAAGCGCTGGAATATTTCGGTTACTCATTTCGGCACCATGTTTAGCCAGTTCGGGGCCTCTCTATTAGAAGACATGCATCGCTATCGTGCAGGCGGAGTGTAGGTTTTGTCGCTCAAGAAAGCTGGAGATTTGGAGAACCCGGATTGTTAAAGCTCATTGAAGAACATGTCGCGATGATCAGACCGCGTGAGGCAGTAGATCCTTGGGTAACTATGCAGGTTGCACATAAGTTTGTGCCGTGCACGGTGCGCCATTACCCGCTCCATCTGCTCGAGCCCGCGCTAGCCACACCCACTTGTTGAACTCCTATTGATCGGTGTTGTTAGTGTGTAATTCAGCGCCATTATGGCGTAGTGCCGCTAAATGGTGCATATTGTGGATAGTGGATAGTAACCCTGGGATCCCCAGCAACGAGAAGATAAATCGAATGGGTGCTATTGCAATGGGTGGGGGGGGGGGGGGGGCATTTTTCGGGTCTAGAATGATGACGCATCGCTTACGTGTCTAACTTCCTCAATGGTGTACATTGACGGGCTTTGACATGATTAACGTCTTACGAACATGTACCTTGTATCATGCACAAGAATGAATATAATTCTAAACTCACCTTTAACAGAAGTGATTCCTATAAATCCCGTGTCCCCACCTTCAGCTTCATTCCAGAGGTCCAAAACATCGCTGATTCACACTATTCCGCGTAAATAACCAGCACAATCCCTCAAAAAAGATGAAATACTGCAAATATGCGACGTGGGAATGACAGCGTTCCTACTATTACTAGCTATGGCTTAACAGGATCGTACCTGTATAGGTCATGCACGGTACGCCACTGACACGAAGTCTTGTAAAGACATGCCAGTGTGCTGCATTTAACAAGTTATACATGAAGATAATGCGTCATCACTCAGCGTTCTTGAAATGTCCCTCCCATCCCCCTTCGTCCTCACTGCGATGGCACCGTCGAGTTACTTGAGTATCGCGATCTTTGCCTTTGAAGTATCATTCTACGGTTACATAAATTGACCATCCATCGTTTTTCAGCGTTGACGGCGTACTCAACATCATTGCTCAAAATGGCACATGCATAGATGGAGATGAGTTTCACAAGACAGAGCGAATTATTCTGAACATCGGCGGGATGACGTTTGAAGATTTCGATAACAAGAAACACGCGTGAGTCATTGACCATGAAGGATGAACGATAAAGTTTTGACGTATCAAACCTAGTTTTGGATGCGCCACGCATTCTGGTTCCATTCAGAATGATGGTGGTAGGTGAACGGAATTCAACCTACAACCACGATTCTGAATGAAACCCGTAAATAAATGAACCTGTAAATAGTGCGGCAGCTTCGCTTGCAACAACGCATACCCTTCAGCTGTAGGGTGGCTGACGATACTCAGTAAAAAAGGATGAAACTTCCGGAGTCCATCATTCTCTTGCGCAAATGCGCTGCGCATCCCAGTTCCATTGAATGCATTTTAACTAATATAATTACTTGAGGGGGCCAGCTGATGTACGAGTCAGTGCTTTCATCCTCCCGGACAAGTCTGGTACTAATTCACATATCTCGGAGGAATGGCAAGCTTGGTTAACCTGGGCGGGCATTGCGGTTAGATGCCCGTATCATAAATGGGTCAAGTTTAGGTCTAGATTCATGGTTGCGTATAGGTGGTACGTGGCGTTTTAACGGATGGTTGATGTGGAGAAAGAGGCCTCTATGGGAATGGGGTTTACTGTGCAATATGAAGTACTCGTCGATTATCGATTGACTGAGGGGCCTTGGATGGTGTGAGGAATTCGTGCCGAAATAAATTTGGTTATGTTTCCAATTATCCTAAACAAACCACTGTATGAGATCCAGATCTAGATCCACCAACTTCATTTGACGCCTTTATTCCCCCCCCCCCTGCGGTACCTCCCACCCCGTCGGACTTTACTTTGAGGAGCTGAGTGTCCCAGCTGAATTTTGTTTTTTTCGTGTAGATTGCATGTGGCTTGTAGTAAGCAAATACGGCTCAAAGGAACCGTCCACGGAAAAATGAGTTTTTGTGTTACCCATATGCTTATGTTGTATTTGCCTAATGTGCGCCTCATGCCAAATCTCGCGCGAAAAAAAATATGAATCTGGCTGAGATACAGCACCACAAAGCAGTCCGGATGGGCGGGGCCTCCGAGCAAAAGCCTCGTCCCGTCGTCCGCCGTGGTCGGAGACGCGTTGTAGGAGCAGAAAGTTACGAAAACAGTCCCACTCTACGCTCCCAACGGCGGCGGACGACGGGACGAGGTATCTAGTAAGAGGCCCCGCCCACCCGGACGTACTTTGTGGTGCTGTATCTTAGCCGGATTCTCAGTTTTTCGCGTGTAACTTTGCATGAGGCACACATTAGGCAATACAACATAAACATATGGTAACACAAAAACTCATTTTTCCATGGACGATTCCTCCGGAACCTACAGCGCGTTCTCGCCGCGAGTTTAAGTCAGTTTACTTCCTGATGCCTTCCACGTACTTTAGACAAAATTCGTCAACCTGATTCGTGTGCTCTAGATTCTCATTCTCAATTCTATCTGAAAGCAGTGTATGCCGTCATGACTGCAACAATGTGTTAATAGGGATTTATGGAAGTCAGCAGCTCAAATTGCAGGGTCGTGAGCGAGCAGTCAATTTCTCAGAAGAAAAATGTCACATTCAAGGAACGCATTTTTGTCGAAGACAGCAGGTTAATGAGGAATATGGCTTTGGAAACAATGAGCTAAAAAGAAGGGTAAAAAGAATAGAATAAAACGCTACTATTGCAGTATTACTATTGATCGCGACACAGTCGTCAATGCGAAGGACGGTGCTGTTTGGAATAGGGCAAGCCCCTTGTACGTGGAAGAGAGACGAAGCTATGATTACCATAGACAGTTTGAGGATGGTTCTCTTGTATGGACAGGGGTCGCGGTGAGCTGAAATCTCTATTGCCTGTCTTGGTTAAGTGTTTATTAAGCTGAGGGTTAAGCCTCTGAACTGTTTCAGCCGATGAGAGAAGACGTGACGCAGGGAAGTGATAATACTGAGCGGTGAGTTGTGCGCGAAACTCGTAAAAATTCTTAACCTTTTCAGTTTTTTGAATAACTTCAGAAAAGGTCATGAGCTTTCGATTGAGTGGTTCCCTTCTAGTAGAATTGACTACAGTGACCTCCTGGAGTTCAAACTGGAAGCTTTGTGCACATTAGCATGAACACCACATAATGTACGGGTACAGCTGAGACTCTTCACGGATGACAACCCTAAGAGACGTAGATGGTTTATCACTACATGAAAAACGGTACGGTAATAGTTGTTACATATAATATATACATATAATATACATATATATAGAGCAACTTCGAATCAAGGCGCGTAGAGGAAGTGTTCTTAAAAACGGCTCGCAAATCACCGTGAAGAAAGCAGTGTTCCTGAATTCCGAAAGCTGCACAGAACCAACTGTATACCGTCACGGAAGAAAGCATGAGAAATACAGGGTGCGCCAAAATTACGTGCGCAGATAGCCACCGCTGTAAAAACGGGTAAACAAAGAGTTGCGGGCTGATTTTTTGGTAGCACTTTATTAAAGCATTCAGTAACAAAATATATGATTACAACTCAAAATGCCCTCCTTTGGCACGGATGCAGGCCTTGAGACGAGATGGAAAGTCGTCCACCGTAGCGCGCAGGTACTCTGAGGAGATTTAATCCCAAGCTTTCAGGAGGTCTTTCCTCAGGTCTTCGATCGTGTGGTAGTGCTTCGAGCAGGCCTTGCTTTCCAAGTGGGACCATACAGAATGTCCATCGGATTAAGAGCGGGACTATTCGATGGCCAATCTTGAGCACTGACGAAGCTTGGGAGGTTGTCTTGACAAGACTGCTGTGTCACCTTTGACCGATGAGCTGGTGCCGAATCCTGCTGAAACACGAATGGACCAGATCCGAAGTGGCACTTTGTCCACGGCATTAAGTTGTTCTTCAGTACGCTTTCCAAGTGAGCCCTGTGTTGATCTCGGTATCTTCTTCAATAAAAATGAGTGGTGACTTGACTCCATACGCAATGGCGGCCTGAATCATGATTTTCTTTGGATTACCAGAACGTTATGGTATTCTTCCCTTGTCGTTAGCCTCTTCAAGGGATGTGCAATGCACACGAACATTTTGCCGGTTGAAGGTCCACTCCACCATGAAGAGCTTTTCATCCGAAAAGACAAGGTCTCGGTGGCGCGCCGATCTGAACTGTTGATAATCGCTGATCAAAGTGGATGAGGGCCAACCATTTTGTAAGAAACGAGCGCCGGTGACTGTGACTTCGAATGGTGATAGATGGGAACCAAATCAAAACCATGATAGCCATTCCACCCCTTATTGCTGCAAAAAAATAATAGATCAAGCACCGCAATCCCGCGCACGTAATTTTGGCGCACCCTGTATGTTGAGGGGGAGGCGATGTGGCCTTTGAAGCTCTAGTGGAACAAGCAGTGAATGGTCGGATGAACATCGCATGGATGAAGTGGAAGAAGTTCACTCGATTTCTGTGACATAGGCGATGTTCCAAGTCTTGATGGGAAAGTGTATTTACTGGTCTGCAGCAAGTGCTGGTTAATAAAGGGGACCAATGAAGGCCTAAATGGAATGGACTTGAAGCAGCACTAGCGACCTCACAGAAGGTGTCTAATTGAAAGCACCGACGACGTAGAGACCGCCGTTAGGGAAGCTCGGATTCAAAGTCACCGGAAGGGGTAAATTCGGTAAACTGTGGAATATGAAAGTAGGGGTGCTCAGCAATGTAATAGTAGAGAAAGAACGACATGAAGCTGCAAAAAAAATTGAGGATTAGGAACCCGAAAATCCCCTTTCTCTCTCTCTCGTACTCTGCGTCACTAGTCGGAGTGGACCGAAGCCAGGCCAGAGTCTAAACCAGCCGGCCGCGATCGTTGTCCCGCCCCTCTACAGCGACTCGCCCAACCGCAGGACCGCGGAACGACATGCCGTGCTTCAATGCGGTTTTTGTCTCATATGACCTCGTCTGAATTGAAAGGTTCTTTTCCAGAAAACATGTACTCCCAGATCTCAGTTTTCCCCTTACCCCTACCGGTGCCTTTGAGGAAATGCTGACGTCTCACAGGAGCGGCGGAACTGTGACAGCGCAGCAATATCGCTGAAGTAAAGTAGAAAAGGACACGTGACCCAACCACCGCAAAGCTCTATCCGTGGATTTTTCATACATTGTCAAGAACAAAAGGAGCGTCGAAGCTCTTGCTCAATCAGGAGTTTTCGTCCATTTCTTGATAGAGGATTGTGCAATGGATTTATCCAGTCTGTTTTCTGCACTACTTTACAGAGGTGTAGGTCTTTAGTCATTGCAATTAGAGGGACCTTCCTCCTACTTACCCGCGGGTTGACCATAATTGGACGAGTTGACTGCTGATCATGGTTAATTTAAATGTTTCAGCTTTTGAAAATAGGCAAGAGGTGTGAGAGGTCGGTCCCGACTAAAGCCTTTTCCTCGGCACAGTATGAACTGTATAGCCTAGCTAGGAGACATCGGGCTGAAATATTAAATATGACATACAACCTGAGTTTTAGTGTCGCTGAGAAAACACGGGGAACCAACTTCAGCGCAAGAAGTAATCAAAGGACAAAGTCTTTTTGGCGTCACTCGATCCCTTCTTGGAATCCGCCGCACATTCTAGTTCCGTTGGAATCGTGATGGCTGGTGTATGTGGTGTGGCCCAAACAATGACTTGCGATGGTCAGCCGATGTACAAGTCAGTGCTTTTATCCTCCCAGACGAGTTTGGTACCAGTTTGCCAACCCCGAAGGGATGGAATGCTTGGTTGACCTGGGCGGGCTTTGGTGCGGGATTCGAACCCCACATCATGTGAGTGGAGTGTGCACAACCTGACACTACTCCACCTCCGCCCAGCGCAAGAAATACGCCGCCTTATTCTGAGATTTCGTATCTTGTCTTTGAGACAAAAAGGTGACGATGTTAGGGTGTAAAGAAACACGGTTGTGATTCATCAACGTGCTTGTCTATGAAAGTGATTCTGTGGCTGATTGTGAGGTACTTTTAGTGGCGTGTTCCCTATGCCAGCAGAAGAATCTTTTACCTTATCTGCTTCATGTTGTGAAATTACCACAACTTTCATGGAGCAGTCTTCGTGGAGCCTTTCCATAAATACTCAGATGTACCACCAAGTCGTGAGATGTTCAACCAGCAGCCATTCGGATGTTCGACCACCAAGATTCTCCGAGATTCTTCTTCTTCAATTTACATGAGAAGGAAAAGGGAAAAAAGCAATATAGGACTGCTCGACAGACAGACAATGTCACATACGTGAACGTGAAGCCAATATCAGAGACAGAGAAAGATGATGGGACTGAAATCCTAGGCGGAAGTCCCTATCTCTTCCATCAGTCATTTTATAGTTTACATTTCACGTATACATGCTCCGCCTACCGTGACACGTCACGACACTTCTCATCAGGGGGGATTGCGATGTGCATGATTGATATTGATCTGTTCACTTACAGATCGCCTGCTCAACAGCAGTCTGTGGTCCCATCTGAGAAGGGTGAGTCAGCAACTGTTCTTGATTCCTCATTTACGTACGTCAGGTCGATGAAAAATAACTTGAGGCGAAGCGTATTGAAGTTTTGGGACCCAACAGCATTCGAGGAAATTTTGCACTCCTTATCCACCGAAATTCTAACCATACGTCCCAACTGGATATTGTATATATAATTATACTTCTTTGATTGCTCGATTAAACTTCTTTGATTGTTTCTCGGTGACCGGAATTAGAGATTGACTGCGGTTGTCTTGTATACTCTGTAGTTTTTTATAAAGCACTAGCACAATTTTCCGCAGTGTAAACGCTCTCCATTACTTTACCGACGAAAATTTGGACGACCCCACCTCCTGTCGAGCAAAGGAGGTGCGTACATCCGATTATATGAGCATTTTTTCAAATAGTTATGCCACTTCCTGAGTACCAATACTTTAAGGAATCGTGACGAAAAAGTCACTTTCTCTGTTACCCGTATATTTCTGCTGTATTTGCTTATTAAGGGCCGCATGCAAAGTTTAACGCGAAAAAAAGAAAATCCGGCCAAGATGCAGCTTATCAAAGTGGTGGCACGGCCTCGAGGTGAATACCCACCCCGTCGTCCGCCGCGATCGGAACCGCATAATGGGAACAGAAATTTACGTGAACTGTTCTACTATTCGTCTCCCACCGTGGTGGAGGACGGAGCGAATATCTACTCTGAACCCCCCACCCTCGACCACCACTTTGAGGAGCTGTATCTTAACCGGATTCTCCTTTTTCGCGCAAAACTTTGCATGGTGGTCTTATTAAGCAAATACAACATAAATATATGAGCAGCAGAAACTCATTTTTTCGTTTGCGATTCCTTAGGGTGACTTGCGACAGTCCTATGAAGCCAAACTACGGCAACGTGAAGAAAATTATCAGAGAGGCATAACTAAATCTAATTTGATTGCAGTGCTCGTGTTATAACCATGAGTGATTTCGGTAGTAAAAGAGATTCAGATGTGCATGACTTAGAATAGTACATAAATACCTAAACTTTGAAAACCTTTATACTCCTTATCCAGAATATCCTCGAGCTGGGTATGACTGGGCCGTCTTGCGATTTCGCAAGCAAAATCTGTGAGAAAAGCACAATCACGATTGATTCTCAGAAAGATGGCACTATACACATAGAATCATGTATTATAACTGAAAAGGATAGAATGACTTCCGCTTGGAATTTAAAGATAGGTAGAAGCGCAAGAACAATGCCATCGAAATCTCGATTTCAGAGGATACGGATAAGGTACCTGAGACATGGCGAGAAAACCTTCTTGACAGAACACAGTCCGCATCAGCCGAATTAGATCAACCTCCTCCTGTGACCCCACCAGCTGGGGAGAATGTAAGGGCTTTTACATTATATAATATTGACGAGTATCCTAGTACATATATTCTACATAATCCATTAAGTATGTCAGTATTTGCTCTGATTGCCTGTGGTTCCGTGTATACATTTGTCACGAAATTCATATGTGGGGGCCAAATAATATGGGGGTGGTAGGAGGACACTGACGGACAATGATCGAAGTGATGGAGACTGATCAGGTTTAATAAGGAACATCGTAAGGCAAACGCAACCAAATCCATTGCGATTTCCGAGATGATGACATACTGTAGAGCTGGCATTTGTGGGTGTAATGTGGGTAGGTATAGGTATAGGCTCTTCAAAGGGGGGTTGATCGAAACTGATAAGGACTGATAAAGGCTCGTCATAGCCGACAACAATCGAGTTTTGATATAATGCATCGCTCACTGCTACCACACGATCATTATAGCTCTAGTGCTAGATGAATAATGGGTATACACCTTTTACATGTGCTTCGATATCAGTTGTAATGAAACGTATCGATCACAAAACTATCCAGACTTCCGAACGAAGTGGGATATCTTAAGGGATGTGACAAGCTATCAGTTTTTCATGGAATTTCTATGTCGCGTCATTGTGGTGATAGGACTTCAAATTTTTCAAATACAATCTGACCTACGCGAGGCATCCCGTACCTCAATAGCCATCGATGAGAAGTCAGCCATCTTCGCACAATTTCTGAGCTACGCGAGGCATCCCGTACCTCAATAGCCATCGATAAGAAGTCAGCCATCTTCGCACAATTTGATGATTGACTGAGTGCGTAGGACTGTTGTCGCTTGGTTGCTGCTGTTTTTGTTACTGGTGGAGAAAATCATTTCATCAGTGGTCCCATATTCACCGAATCACTGCCCACTAAACGATGGCTGATCCGCTGACGCTGTTGTTCAAATGTGTGTATGTTATTTCTACCCTTCCCATTCACTCGTTGGGAGATCTCTTCAAATCCTGAGAACAATGCGTACTAAGAAAAGGCACTGATATAGCGAGAAAACTGAATATGTGTAATAGAGAGAGAGGGATAACGAGAGTGCAGATGTACTCATAAAATTCCCATTAGTTTCCTCTTTCGTACTATTAGGTTGTAAGGAAAGTTTTGGCCGGTTTTCGCAACTTCAACTTCGGAAGATACTCGGCTCAAACTGCATCTTTTCTCACAGAATAAGCACCATTTGATTCGCTACACTTTTGGCAATGTCATGGATATTTGCGTACGTCGTAAATATGTAAATGCGCTTACGCATAGCTGCTCTGAGGGGTCCCGCGGCACCCATTCTAGGTTTTTCCGAACCAAGGCCTGAGGTGGTCAACCAAAATTGTGTGTTGAGGGCCAATACTTGAGGATATCCCCTTCTAGTATGGACGCTCATCGCTTTCTGCCCTTTAAGTTAAAGCTTCGACCAATTGAAAATTCAAGCAACTCGTTCTCATTTCCGCACTTCTGAAACCAAGGACAAAACATGCAGTCCGGTGCTTTATCCCCTCCCCTTGTGGCACACACATTTGTGGTCACTTTAACTGGGATTCGGCTAAGCAGGAACTCGTGAGGTGAAGTCATCTTGAAAGGTCTATTTTTGCAGTACTTTAAACTTCCCTAATAATTCGAAAACCTTGTGGCATTCCAAGTGAACATATATATATTCAGAAAAAGCAATTTTTGCCTATCCTAGGAGCACAATATGTAAGCTGATTCATGTTGACGCGCTCTGAGATTTGAATTCATCCTGTGAGCGCGAAACTTTCCAGAACTCTCCTTACAACCTAATACATCTGTCGTATACTTTAGGCAAACGATGTATCTGCTGGTTTCATAAATTTCTTTTGCTTTAGATCTCATCAGTTCCTGAGCAACAGCCATGTGCACCATTGGTCTCCGTTCACGAGCAACAGCCATGTGCACCATTGGGCTCGTCGGTACCTGAGCAACAGCCAGGTGCACCATTGGGCTCTTTGGCTCCCGAGCAACAGCCATGTGCACCATTGGGCTCGTCGGTACCAGAGCAACAGCCAGGTGTACCATTGGGCTCGTCCGTACCTGAGCAACAGCAAGGTACACCATTGGGCTCGTCGGTGTCTGAGCAACAGCCAGGTGCACCATTGGGCTCCTTGGTTCCCGAGCAGCCAGGTGCATCATTGGGCTCCTTGGTTCCCGAGCAACAGCCATGTGCACCATTGGGCTCGTCGGTACCAGAGCAACAGCCAGGTGTACCATTGGGCTCGTCCGTACCTGAGCAACAGCAAGGTACACCATTGGGCTCGTCGGTGTCTGAGCAACAGCCAGGTGCACCATTGGGCTCCTTGGTTCCCGAGCAGCCAGGTGCATCATTGGGCTCCTTGGTTCCCGAGCAACAGCCATGTGCACCATTGGGCTCGTCGGTACCTGAGCAACAGCTAGGTGCACCATTGGGCTCGTCTGTACCTGAGCAACAGCCAGGTGCACCATTGGGCTCGTCGGTACCAGAGCAACAGCCAGGTGTACCATTTGGCTCGTCGGTACCTGAGCAACAGCCAGGTGCACCATTGGGCTCGTCTGTACCTGAGCAACAGCAAGGTACACCATTGGGCGAGCAACAGCAAGGTACACCATTGGGCTCGTCGGTGTCTGAGCAACAGCCAGGTGCACCATTGGGCTCCTTGGTTCCCGAGCAGCCAGGTGCACCATTGGGCTCCTTGGTTCCCGAGCAACAGCCATGTGCACCACTGGGCTCGTCGGTACCAGAGCAACAGCCAGGCGTACCATTGGGCTCGTCTGTACCTGAGCAACAGCAAGGTGCACCATTGGGCTCGTCGATACCTGGGCAACAGCCATATGCACCATTGGGATCGTCGGTACCTGAGCAACAGCAAGGTGCACCATTGGGCTCCTTGGTTCCCGAGCAACAGCCATGTGCACCACTGGGCTCGTCGGTACCAGAGCAACAGCCAGGCGTACCATTGGGCTCGTCTGTACCTGAGCAACAGCAAGGTGCACCATTGGGCTCGTCGATACCTGGGCAACAGCCATGTGCACCATTGGGATCGTCGGTACCTGAGCAACAGCAAGGTGCACCATTGGGATCGTCGGTACCTGAGCAACAGCCAGGTGGACCATTGGGCTCCTTGGTTCCCGAGCAACAGCCATGTGCACCATTGGGCTCGTCGGTACCTGAGCAACAGCCATGTACTCCATCAGAAGCAGAACGAACTGAAACACCACAACTGGCACACGAAAGGAATGAAGTCGCAGAGTTGATTCCTGAAGAACCAGAAAAGCCAAAAAGTGAACCTGTGGATCCACTTGCGGAACCCCTTCTGCCAGCAACAGAGCCGGAAGAATCCACGGAATCGAAGAAGCCGCTGACGAATGTAGCAACAGAGCCAGAAGAATCCACGGAATTAAAGAAGCCATGGAAGAAGGTAGCAACAAAGCCAGAAGAATCCACGAGATTGAAGAAGCATTCGACGATTGTATGTGACCAAGAAACGGAGTCGAGAAAGTTACAAATGGATATTGAAAAAACTATGCAGGTTGAACCGAAAGTTCGTGAAACGTCATCAGCAGAAGTACGGGAAGAAGTATCAAAAACGGTGAGTTATGCCTATAATTTGCACATTTCAACAGATACTGTCAAAGTGTTTATAGGTCGAACTGAAGCACACCACACGGATACTACCTCCTCATGTACGATTTATTATTGTTTTTTAGACATTTAAGGCTAATTGACTGTATTATTTCAGAATATACGCATGCAGATTGTCACTGTGAGACTGCTTCTCTCCCAGTTCCACAATAACATTAGGAAGTAATGTTTTGTTTCGTTTAGGAAAGAGAGATCGTGGAAAGACGTGTCCTCGAAAGAATATTGGTGGTACTGCTACTCAATTATATTCAAAAAAATCAGTGTCTGACTAAAACTACAGTGTACAGTATTTCATACAATATTAGTAGTATTTCCTTGTGGGATACTATAAGCATAAATAGGCACTCAAGGGATAAAGCATAATTAGACATCGGAAGGGGTAAACTTGGCAGATTGTGGAAGATGAAAGTGGGAGTACTCAGAAGTGTGACAGTAGGGAAAGAAAAAAGTAAAACGGCGAAAAACCCTAGAAATAGGATCCCAATATCCCCGTTTTCTCTCTCGCCTCTCTGCGTCACTAACCGGGGATAGATTGCAGACGGGCACGAGGCTCATTCGACCGGCCGCGACGTTTTTTCCGCTATCGCCGGCAACTCGCCCGGCTGATAAACTACAGAAGGACGCGCCGTACTGCGGGATCGTGATAAGACCCACGGCCGCGCTTTTTCACTACACCTTTTCGCTCACCTCTTCTGGAGTGAAAGGCTTGTTTTCAAAAGACATGTATTCCCAGTTAAAACTTTCTCCCAACCCTTCCCGATACCCAGGGTCTACTACCTCATGAAGGTTCTTTGTTGTCGCAACAAATAGCGCATGGCGCCGTATGATTTCTCACATACTGGTATCGCGATACGATTTGTGCGTACTGATACATAACCGAGCTCGTGGTACCCCATTTAGACTTCCACTCACATTACACTAATAAGCTTACTACCTTTAATCGCCAAGCGGTCGTTGTTCTCCATCCAGTCAAACTATGGTACGATTAGCGGAAATGCTTAGCAGCGTTCCAGCGTACCGAAATCTTCCACTACTTTGAGTTGTGCAGTCGTGCTTACCACACTTTCGTCGCTGTGGTATCATAGCACCATCAAAGGTCAAATTGTTCGGAATCATATAGGTCATTTTGCATGATTGTGAGTAGTGGCGCACATGCTATATGGTGCGGCATCCGCGTTGATCCTACATCATAAATACATATACACGGGAAGCGTGTCTATAGGTGCAGGCCATTAGGGCGGAGAATTTGCGCGGCCGTGTTCGGCGCATAACGTGATGGTGCGAGCCAGGGAGGCGAGCGTTAGAATCATGAATCGCCACGCGCGGCAAAATGTCGAGTGACCGGTGCGGCGTGGTACGGTATCCGCGACGCGGTCTCGCACTGGCGAGCAATTGTTCCGCCCTTCTGCTCCTTCTTCGTACGATTCTAGTCGGTTTCGTTAGCTTAATTTACGGTCAGGTCTCATCTGTCTAAAGTTTTCCCACGTCTCAAGAAAGGGCAACGCAATTTATGAGGCAGGGGTAGTATTTGCGCCCCAATGCGAAGTTGCCTCGGGCATTAAAGTCGCCCGAATTTGCCGCTCGCGGCGATCGACGATCCTAACGCTACACACCCTGCGCGCACGGACACTACGACGCGCATTACTCGCACCATCTCGCGACACAGCGAACGTCGCAAAGCGAATTTTCTGGCCTAATGGCATACGTGCGTGTGTCTATTGGTGTTTATGTAGGTGTGTCTGCTTCAACATATTCACGAGTAGCGTCGTAGCAATGACGGCACCCGAGGATCAAGTCAAGATATAGGGGAGACGGTTGTAAAAGAACATTAACGACGAGTGACAATGAGTTGTACCAAAAATGAACGTCGAAGGGGAAGTGTCAGCAGCTTCATTACGTTTTTCGGGATTACAACGAATAGTTGCTTCTCATGGTGCTGTGTCGGATAGGGCAGCGATTAATGGTGAGTGATGGAGATTAATGGTGAGTGATGGAATGCGATAAGAACAGATAAGGGCTGATATTGCTTTGTGAGGAAGAGGCCGATAGATTGTTGCTGTGATAATGTGGGTCAAATGGCTAATCAAGTCAGTGCCTGTTAATGTGGCTTTGCCACCATCACCTAAATTTACTGTGCTCACTACTTAGAAAAATTAACGTCTAACTGTTTTACTTAGCAAGCGGAAGCACCGCCGCCGGAGGAGGTCGTGACTGCAAAAGGACACGTAGAACAATCTACCACAGTCAAAAAAACCCGTGTGAAAGAAGAAACCAAAGTTCATCGAATGCCAGACGTGGGTTATTGTTATCTGAATATTGTTTACTTACACGGTAATATTCTATTCCTGTAATTCGCGCTGCATGAGACGTGATGAACAACGTGTGGCTCGAAGTGTTATTCAATAAGATTGCAAAAGTTTTCTGGAATGATTGTGAATGAAACCGAAACATAACGATGTCGCCTTTTTGAAGAATATGGGTCTGGTCTATAAATTTCAGACGATATTGCACGCAGTGCTTCAAAAAGTTTAGCACGATCCCAGCTGCCAAACTGTGTGGAAGCGAGGTCCTTCAGTCTTGAATAGCAGAGGTTCTCATAGTTGCTTGTCAGCCGGTCCATTTCTCTGCTTTGTTGGGTACTGCATTTTTAGGAATGGGTTATTACTTCTATGACATTGATAACGAACTTCACGCATGAATATACTTATCTTCTTATCTTCATTTTGCATTACCTTTTTCACCTTTATCTGTAGCATAGGTATTTGGTGACTACGTAGCTGGACTCTGGAAAGCGGCAAGTCACTCATCTCGTGGGGCGAAGCTACTCATGGACGACTTGAGCCATCGGAACACTCTCCCTATAGCCGACACCAATTTATCATACCATTTATAAAACGCTTCGTCTGTCTTCCCCTCCCTTCCTCTGTCTGGCTTTACGTCCGTCCGTCCGTCTGTCACGAAGTTAGGCACAACATGGAAAATTATCTGCTGTGGAAGTCATGAAAGAGACCTGGGAACAGTGGGCGGAGCGTCCCTAGTGGGCGGTTCGTACAACAAAAGCTCATAACTTGATACCGACGCAGACTAGAGACTAGAAAAGATTGGTAGAAATGACCAACGTCCAGTCATGTTCGTGGCTCAGCCACAGGATCCCCCTATGATGTAATAGACCAGCGACCCAGAATAATATATATTTATTACAGATCGAATATCAGAGATAGGTAATAGCAGAACATACATCTTCGGAGATCCTAAGGGTCGTGTCTGGTGACAGGAAGGTGATGGGACCATGAGGCGACGTCTGGCGGACAGGATCGGGCTCGGCGAGGTGGAAGTCTGTGGCGGCCGCGTCTCTCTCCTCTCGAACCAGCGGGACAGCGACCTCAAATACGGCGGCATTAATAACGCAATCCCGAGGAATTTGGGTGACTCAACACTCATGGGAATTTACTTTCGCGAGTGCTTACAGTCCAAGCCATTTTGAGCATACTTGAAGCGAGCGGGACCCACCCAAAGTGGGGGTAGCGTGATGTAGTAATGGGTACGCAATAAACTCATAAAAAAACTATGCCGATGACGCCTATGATGTTACGCGCGCAGTAGTGTGCGCTAGCCCAACTAGTGAGTGTATAATGCATTGAATCCCGCCGATACTCAGTTAGCCGACTGGTTCATTTGCTCGCCATTTCTTTGGCTATTATAACAGTCTTGTAGCGTTTTGTAACGGAGCTGTTCGAGGCCCAATTTTGGACGAGCACCGCTCGAACTTACCCTTGGACGATGTTGTGTGCAAGAGAATGGGCACATTAAAGAGGGTACAGTCTCAAGCAATTGTATACAGCGCCGATACAGTGCACTTGAAGGTACATTTTAGGAGTAGGGGACATTGCAGCCCTTTCACATGCTAATAGTTCCCCAAGCAGACAGTGCTGTGCACATATCGAAGTGCGACTATGAGACATCACAGCGCTGAGCCCCTGAAGCCAGCTCAGCCACACCCGGAGCTCTCACCCGCACACCCCAGACGTAATTGTCGGCAATACGGTGGCAACGGTGACAACAACGTAGCAAAAGAGGCTACGATTGGTGTGATAATGTAGGATAGGGATGAAATGCCAATGATGGAGATGTTGACACGAACAAACAGGTAATATTACAATGTTTGCTATGATACCATTCAGCGAGAACTGATTCAAAGGCTCGTTTTTACGCGGTAACCTCGTCCAAGGACAGATTTCAGGAGGCCTTATTTTTGCCCTTTTTGTAAGCTATTTTCGGATTCCTTTATTAGCGTATCCACATCACCCTAATTTCATAAGTTAGCGCTTGACCCACTGATGGTAATTCTAGAATGTGCTTTTGACGGTGTTTTCGTGAAGATTATCAATTGAGAGCCTTATGCACTACCAATGCTCTGTGCCAAGCACTTGGTAGGGATCTTCTAGTTACGTGACGGACATTTCTGATGCAACAGAACGACAACACTAGGGCTTGTTTATGAAGAAAAGCAAATCTGAAAGTTTACACATGTGCTGTGCACGCAACATCTCAACACAACTTGACGTAGCGAGGTTCCTGTCAACCGTTCGTAAGTGTTTTGCGTGGGTTCCAGATAACGTCATTAGTGATGAAAAGTAGGATCGTATGTGGACCAGCTCGCAGGTAGCACAGATGTTTTGCGTATATATGCTGAGAATTCTGTCAGCGGAAGTACAGCACATCGTGACAGCTACTTTTCGACTCATTGCTGGGAGCTAAGCACCTACCTTCGAGTGCTTATGACAAACGGAAGACACTTGCTTATATAGCCATTCCATGCCATTGCCTTAGCCTGTCGCAAGCGGATCACGATTTACTCTCCACAGTAGTAAAATTAAAATTAGTAAAAATTTTAAAAAAATAAAAAAGTAGAAAAAGTAAACTCCGATGGAAACTGTGGAGTTTCGAAGGCGAAAATGGTGCAGCTTTTGATGAATAGTCAGTATTGTCTAGATATTGGGTTGAGGAATAAGTCCCCGCGGTTTTTTTAAACCCCGTTTTTCACATTGTTTCCTCCGTCTTTCGATGAAGCTTATATCTGTTTTCGATAGAGCTTTTTCTGCTCTACAAAAGGCGCGTATCTGTTTTTTGATTTCTTCGACTACCTAGTATTTATGAGGTTTGAAAGTGAAAGTAGCTGAAGGCAAAAAACTGGCACTTGCGCACCTCATCTTTCTCGTCTGCCATCGAGTTAAAAAAAATGGTTGTGTATATGGTTCGATAGAGCTTTCTCAGCTCTACAAAATGGTACTGCTTATTATTCAAATCGCTCAACTTTTTGCTCTTTTAAGGCTCACAAAGGCAGCACTCGCAAAAATATGCACTTTCGTTATCTCCTCTTCCTCGCCTACCATCGAGATTGGAGAGGATGTTAATATGTGCATTCGATAGAGCTTTCTTTGCTCTATAAGATGACACCACTCTTCTTTTGTATCCTCTCACATTTTAGCATGTAGAGGTAAACTTCCACCTGTTTTTCAATTCAAAATTGCATGATGAATATAAACTTCTTTGGCAGATTGTGTTGTGTCATTCGATAGAGCTCTTTTCGCTCTACAAGATAGTGTTCATGGTTTTTGTTCGAATTAAATTTTGCTATTTTTTAGATCATTTTAAAGTCGACGAAATCGAGCATTTTCGACACATCTGGTCGACTTATCTGGTCGAAAATGCTCGATTTCGTCGACTTTAAAATGATCTAAAAAATAGCAAAAATTAATTCGAACAAAAACCATGAACACTATCTTGTAGAGCGAAAAGAGCTCTATCGAATGACACAAAACAATCTGCCAAAGATGTTCATATTCATCATGCAATTTTGAATTGAAAAACAGGTGGAAGTTTACCCCTACATGCTAAAATGTGAGAGGATACAAAAGAAGAGTGGTATCATCTTATAGAGCAAAGAAAGCTCTATCGAATGCACATATTATCATCCTCTCCAATCGCGATGGTAGGCGAGGAAGAGGAGATAACGAAAGTGCATATTTTTGCGAGTGCTGCCTTTGTGAGCCTTAAAAGAGTAAAAAGTTGAGCGATTTGAATAATAAGCAGTACCATTTTGTAGAGCTGAGAAAGCTCTATCGAACCATGTACACAACCATTTTTTTTAACTCGATGGCAGACGAGAAAGATGAGGTGCGCAAGTGCCAGTTTTTTGCCTTCAGCTACTTTCACTTTCAAACCTCATAAATATTAGGTAGTCGAAGAAACCAAAAAACAGATACGAGCCTTTTGTAGAGCAGAAAAAGCTCTATCGAAAACATATATAAGCTTCATCGAAAGACGGAGGAAACAATGTGAAAAACGGGGTTTAAAAAAACCGCGGGGACTTATTCCTCAACCCAATAATTGTGGGACCTACTATGCAGATTACCAGCTGAGCTGGTGCATGAGTATCGGATCACTAAATATTTTTCGATTTACCTCATTTTTTGGCCTACTGGGAAAATCCCTGGATCTGCCGGTGCATATCGTAATACGCATGAGGTTTGAGGTGTAGTCACCGCTCACTGACTGTGGGTGCTCAACGCATCTCAAACATCGCTAACCTCCTCAGATTTTCCCCGCTCACTGAATGTGGGTCACCTTAAAGTATGATACTAGCACGTTCATTCTACCTCGGCCTACCTTCACCAGTTTCTTCTTAGAAGGGGCTCTTTTCAAAAGAAGTGAAGTACATTATCACCGAGGTTAGGTAGTTTCACATGACCCATGTACGTCTGTATATATCCCAGAACACGCCTCACCTATCCCAACCTTTTTCAAAAAGTGCCGAATTTTGGGATCCAGACAAGCAATCATACGAACAGGCACGCCATATGTCTATTTGATAGCATGTATAGTAGCCATTCCATGATTAGTGCAAAAATCCATAAATAAGTGCAAAATATTCTGTTATTCCGCACATCGCGAAATGTGCAACATTTCTGTCGTATCCTTTCTCTATATGAGAGCAGCACAACAGTCTTTCACATAGTTCGGTTCCCGACAGTCGAGACCACTTTGCAGAAGAAAAATGGTCAAGGAATAGATGGATATTATACAAACTTGAATGACTGAGATAGGAACTTACTTCTGTACGGGGTAGTCTACGCTGATACACCGGTGTCTTCGTACAGGTTAAAGGCAAAGGTGCAAGGGAGCGTTTACGTCATTTGTTTCGAGCTCTGAGGGACGGGAGTTTTCACCACGAAATTTGACACGCGTACAGCAATCCGAATCTATTCTCCAGTAATACAATAGTATAACACTAAACTCTACACCTCAGTCGTTGGTCGAAAAAGACCAAGCTTAAAGGTGAATAGAGGATCCATACAGACAACGTGCTGGTAACTGGATAGCACAGCACTCCCTGAGCTTGTCACTCAGACTTTTCAGGAAGTCGTGACTCCGTCTGACTCACCGTGGATCACACCTGGCAGGCGCACGGGTCCCGATATACCGGTCGAACGTTGTGGCGCGAAGACGCCCTAAGGCATTCCACTTCGTCAGTGTGTATTCGTGTGCTCGTCAGCAGCCGTTGCCACCGCCGCCCACTTTCGCTGCCGTCTAGATTCTTATCTGCGCTACTGTGCCGCTATAGTCGATACCGTCAAGGATCCGCATATGGATATGCGGCCGAGTGACGGGTTCCTACCACACCCACCTTGAGATGTAAGGGCTTGGGATAGACCCGTACTTTTTAGGAATTGTTTGAAGTGATTGCTTCGTATATGCTTCTTCTTTCAATGTTGACACAAATCCCTTCATGTAGAAACACTTAGTAACTCAAATTGGTGTTATCCCATCACAAGGTTACTATGCCAGATTACTTGACTACCAGTTGCTGCGTTCCTCATAATAATCGGTCGGTAAACATATCGTAGGCGGAACGTAGTTCCACTCTTTTTGCGCTCATAGACGTAAGTTGTATCTTGGTGCCAATGTAAGAAAAGTCGTCTCCAAAGGACAGGCGTCCGTTGTATCCTCCGTCTTGGCGGCAGCTAGGGCATGCCATTGTGCTCGCTTGGGTAGTGGCGCAAATGAGCGCGGCGTAAGACCCCGTAGTAGCCCTCACGCCAAAACTGGCGCTAACCTTGCCGGCAGAGCCGCCCCGATGCACACTGCCCTGTGAGGCGGCCGATATTGGGTGATGGAAGCGCCCGTGCCGACGCGACAAAGACCAACAGGAACACCTACATGAAAGGTGCATGGCCTTTATGAACACCAAATTATGACATGGATTCTTTACAGCCATTTTCTCTCTCATTGGCTAAAGTAACGTTCATGTAATCTGTTTTGCAGCTTCATGTCGCTTCGAGAATGAATCAAAAAGCCAACTCGCTACACATGAAATAAAAATGTTGATATCGGTGCTTGTATTCTCCCAGATCGGACTGGTTTCGAATGATATATCCTGGAAGAGTGAAAGCCTGGTTGGCCTGTGCTGCTATCAAAAGAACCGGAAGGGGTCGGGAAAAGAGGAAAATGGGAATAAATGATCGCTTTGAAACGGGCATTTGACATTAGAAGCGATAAGAAAGAGAAACCTGGATGCAAAAGTGCGACTTGGTCTGTTTCACATCTCCCGCGCATCTCTTCGAACTGCAACATCACCTTTCCGAGTTGCTCGCTGCAGGAGATGTCATCTGTTGTCTCGTAATTCATTCATCCATGATGATGCAAAAGAAGAGAAATATCAAACAAGTAAGAGAAACATCAAACAGCTGCAATCATGTGAGACAGTAGATGGGAAAATAGCGAAAGAGTGAGAAATAAGGTGTTCATGGACAAAAATGCATGGACTTCATTTGACGTCTTAGCAACGTGTCGTGTGTGCAATCTTATATTTAACGAACTACAAGCGATACGGTAGATCTTACCCCAGGTCAAAACTGCCACCATACGGTCTTTGGGGCGGGATCCGCTTATATCCTTTGACTAAGATGAGACTAAGACTGAGTTGTTTTTAGGAAGAAATATGCCACACAGCTTCTGAACCGACTACGAAACCGGTACGACATCAGCAACATTAAATTTTTACTGAAACGGAAAGCATTTTCTCATAAATGCTGTGAAGGGACATTGTCTTATGAATTTAGTATTTGAGAATCACCGATCAGTATTCGAATGCCTGTGCTTTTTGTAGGAACAAGTGCGCGAGCCTGCCGTCAAACCAGCTCCAATGCCGGTGAGAAATATTACACTTCGTAATGGTGTACAGCTTCTTGAGGGTGTTGTCGAAGAACGGCGCGCCGACAATTGTCACATGAATAGCACTGTTCGAGTTTAAAAATAAAATAATTTTTAGAAAAGCTAAGATGTTTTTAGGAAGACATATGCCACACAGCTACTGAACCGACTGCGAAACCGGTACGGCATCAGCAATATTATCCTTTTCACTAAAATGAAGATCTCCGTATTTGAAAACCTGTTTTTTGCAGGATCAAGATTGCACAACTGCTACCGAACCACCTCCAAAGCCGGTGAGAAGTGTTATTGTTTGTGATGGGGTACAGCTTCTTAAAGGAATCGTCCACGGAAAATGAGTTTTTGTGTTACCCATATGTTTATATTGTATTTGCCTAATGTTGGCCTCATGCAAAATTTCACGCGAAAAAATGTGAATCTGGCCGAGATACAGCACCACAAAGTGCGGTCCCAGTGGGCGGGGCCTCCGTGTAAAAACCTCGTCCCGTTTTCCGCCGCCGTTGGGAACGGAGAGTAGGACCGTTTACGTAACCTTCTGTTCCTACAATGCGTCTACGACCACGGCGGACGCGGTACGAGGCTTTTACACGGAGGCTCCGCCCACTGGGACCGCACTTTGTGGAGCTGTATCTCAGCCAGATTCATATTTTTTCGCGTGAAATTTTGCATGAGGCCAACATTAGGCAAATACAACATAAATACATGGGTAACACAAAAACTCATTTTCCGTGGACGATTCCTTTAAGAGTGTTGTCGAAGAATGGCGCATCAACAATCGTCACATGAATCGCAGTGTTCGAATTTAACATAAAAATGCTTTTAAAAAAGCTAAGATGTTTCCAGGAAGATATATGCCACACAGCTACTGAACCGACTCCGAAACCGGTACGCCATCAGCAATATAATCATTTTCACTGATACGAAATCATTCCGTATTCGAAAAACTGTGTTCTTTGCAGGATCAAGATTGCACGACTGCTACCGAACCACCTCCAAAGCAGGTGAGAAATAATAACGTTTGAGTTTGTAATAGGGCATAGATTCTTGAAGTATTGTCGAAGAACAACGCCTCGTGAAACGTCAGAAGAAATTCGGTAACCGAGTTTGACACACAAATGTTTTTTTAAAAGGTTAGGATGTTTTCAGGAAGATATATGCCACACAGCCTCTGAACCGACTCCGAGACCGGTACGACATCAGCAAAATTATCTTTTTCATTAGAACGGCAATCTTTGCGTAACTGAAGCCTGTGCTTTTTGCAGGAACAAGTGCGTGAGCCAGTCGTCGAACCAGCTCCAAAGCCGGTGAGAAATGTTAAAGTTTGTGACGGGGCACAGCTTTCCAAGAGTGTTATCGAAGAACGGCGCATCGACAGTCGTCACATGAATTGAATCTCAGTGTTCGAGTAACAAAAATACTGTTCGAAAAAGCTAAGTTGTTTTAGGAGGATCTGTGCCACACAGCTACTGAACCGACTCCGAAACCGGTATGACATCAGCAATATTATTTTTTTTCACTAAAGCAGATGGCACTTTCCCATAGGTGCCCTGAAGGGACATCGTCTCATAAATCTTTGTATTTGGGAATCATCGATCAGTAATCGAAAGCATTTGCTTTTTGCAGGAACAAGTGCGTGAGCCAGTCGTCGAACCAGCTCCAAAGCCGGTGAGAAATGTTAAAGTTTGTGACGGGGCACAGCTTTCCAAGAGTGTTATCGAAGAACGGCGCATCGACAGTCGTCACATGAATCTGAATCTCAGTGTTCGAGTAACAAAAATACTGTTCGAAAAAGCTAAGTTGTTTTAGGAGGATCTGTGCCACACAGCTACTGAACCGACTCCGAAACCGGTACGACATCAGCAATATTATTTTTTTCATCAAAACAGATGGCACTTTCCCATAGGTGCCGTGAAGAGACATCGTCTCATAAATCTTAGTATTTGGGAATCATCGATCAGTATAGGAAAGAGTGTGCTTCTTTCAGGAACAAGTGCGCGAGCCTGTCGTTGAACCAGCTCCAAAGCCGGTAAGAAATGTTAACCTTTGTGATGGGGCGCAGTTTTCCAAGAGTGTTGTCGAAGAATGGCGGGTTGACGATCTTCACATTAGCCGTAGTGTTCGAGTTTAACATAAAAATGTTTTTTGGAAAAGCTAAGATATTTCTAGGAGGATATACACACAGCTACTGAACCGACTCCGAAACCGGTACGATATCAGCAATTTTTTTTCACTAAAACAGATGGCACTTTCTCATATGTGCCGTGAAGGGACATCGTCTCATGAGTCCTAGTATTTTGGAATCATCGATCATAATCGAAAGCATTTGCTTTTTACAGGAACAAGTGCGCGAGCCTACCGTCGAACAACCTGCAAAGCCGGTGAGATGTATATATGTGTTGAGATACTTGAAATCTTCGCCAAAGAGCTGCGCCTAACAAACGTTACATGGATTGGTGTCTAAGAGATATGGCTATATTTTATAACTCTGTGCTGTAGTCACTATTACGTATTTGACAAGTGAGATTAGTGAGGGCCTGGTGAGCTTTTATAAAACGTATCTCGTATGTTCTATGGTAACACACAAACGAAACAGGTGTGAACTTTGTGTATATACTTGTGGGGAACCAAAAACTCAAAAAAATTAATAAAAAGTCAACCTGGAAGGAAGCGCTTCCGATTGCTTTGTCGCCTTCTTTCCAATTGTGGTGTGCAACATAGGGACGATAGACTTCTCTCTTCCAGATCGCATTGAAGCCAGTGGGAATCAAACCAAAAATGTGAAATTTAAAAGTACAATCTCAGAAAAAAAACAAAAATTCATAGGGATGTGGCAGATCGAGACAGTCGGATGGTCGATTGGGTAGCAGTGGCGGCAAAGAAGCGGTTAATGGTTTGGCTATCCCTGGACCCGTCGGCACTACTAATACGATAATCCAGCGTCTTCGTTAATAGTTTGTGTGATATTGTATTCAGGAGCCCAATTACCCTCAGGAGCTGAACGCTTCCGAAATTGAGATTTCGACCTGACTTCAAGCAATTTGTTGGGCATGAGAAATAGTCACTTTTTTACTTGACCTTCTAACAACTGCAATTAAGTTCAGTGGAGTATGAGCAGCGACCTCCATGTGCTAGTGTATGGTATTGGTCGTTCATCTTCGGAGTTGTATTCAAATTTCATCAAGCTTCAAACTTGTCCGCTGGCAGTTTCCCCTCCTGAGCATGAATATCGCACATCGCACACCCTTTAAAATATGTCTGAATCCCATATTATGGACGTTGGCAGCCCCAGCAGATCAGCTGTGCAACACCAAAAACCGAATGTAGGGTAGCCTTGCCAACTAGGTATGAATTTTGCACGCAGTTTGCACCCGGTCATGTATGAACACGGAAGGACGGGAAGTGCGAAGTCTTGTCCTGAAATGTTTTTGTGTGGGGTCGCATACCCAAACATACCCAAAGCCATTTGACCAAATTTGACTCCCGTTTTTTGTGCCATTTTTAAACCTTTGAACTATGAAAGAAACCAAACAAACCATTCCAAAAAAGCTCACCATGTTCCCATGAGACCATGTATTCCTTGTTAGATCATATTTTATTTGCAGGATGAAGGATGCAGCACTGCGGTCGAAACCGTTCCAAAACCGGTATTATCCTTCCTTCCAGTGCTTTTTCTCAATTCGCACTAAACCCATACACAGATACTAATTCGGCCTTGTTCAACAAATAAAGAGGGTCGTTTTTAGGATGATGGATGCAGGACTGCTTCAGAGCCGACTCCGAACCAGGTAAGAGAGGAGTCTTGCGAATCAAGCTTAACCTGTGCCCTTCCTTTGTATAGCAAGACATAATTTTCACATTTGTGGTTAACGCAAATTAAAACACACTGCGATCGTATGGTGAAGTGGTCAGAAATGCATTGGTTCCGAATGCTTGTTTATTGCAGGATGAAGGATGCACAACGGCGCGTGGACCCTCGCCAAAACAGGTGAAGCAGTGATCGTGGCTTTTTCTAAGCATTTCAAGCCAAGAATAGCTGGCTATTTACAGATCGATGAATGTAAGACTGCCTCCGAACCTACACCCGTTCCGGTAAGAATTCCGTGTAGAATAATAGTGTTTCAGCAGTGAAACAGCTAAGAAATTTGCCATATCATTAGCCAAGGTCACCAACTGAGAGGAGTACGAGTTCTGATGCTAATTGTTACCTTTACAAGGACCTTCACATTGAGTATCTGTCGAGGTGGCGAGACGGTTTGTGCGCATAGCTGTCTGTCATAGCTACAGTTGCTTACTCATGTACTGCACATTGAAGTGATGCCCTCGACATCACTTTCTCAATTCTCTCAATGAAACAAATAACAGGAACCTGTGCCACCTTTAGCCGATGGAGACACGCGGATGTCTAAAAATTATGCCATCATACGCGACGATACTGTAACTCAAGCACCACTACACTCGTCACCGTTATATGTGCATGTCCTTTCAACGATGAAAAAAAAAGAGATTCTCGTGCTTCCAGAAGAGGGAAACAGGGATCTTCTACTACAGGCGAATAAGGGGTCAATCTTATAAAGCCAATCACAGCGACATGGGTAACGACGCAGCTATCAAAAAAAAACAGCGGAGCTTCTTTTGGTGTGGGACTACTATTACCCCTTCTATTGCATGTATAGCAGCAGCGCCTCCTTCCCAACACGTTTTGTCCGGATCGCGTGCACTCAGGAAATTCAGGATGAAGGCTATAAAGCTTTTGCAAGATTGACCGGCCACAGCTAGATTTTCTTCGTACCATTTATTCGCAATGCACTCTTTACTGAGTGGTGTTACTGTCGTGTAATAGGTGTTGACGCAACACGTCAGAATAGGTTCTGTGGTTTTCGTAAACGCAAGCAGGTTTATTTGCATTACTTCAGCATTGACCTTAAAAATCATCAGCAATGAAAAGTATCTTGCCTGAAGAAGAAAAGCAAGCCAATAACTGTAAAATAACGCGTATTGATTGGATTTGAAGGCAGCTTTAGGAGAAATTCAGACGAAAAGTAAAAGAAGTAGTGAATATGAAAGGCGAGATGTATAGTAACAGGACAGTGGAGAAAAAACGGATGGAAATGGCCAAAAACCCGAAAAGTAGGACTCGTCCCCACCGCTGGTTCTAGGCGCGGACGACCTTTCCGTCAAGAGGCGGGTAGTCCGCATAGGTTTTCCATTGGCATTACCAAGACGTAAACATGAAGGGATGTTCGGTAATGCGACAGCATCTATTTTCATGCGGTGAGCTTCAAGCTAAAAGTGAGAAAGCGCGCTGCGATGCTTTCAATCCTGCCGATCTCCTTGACCAACCTCATGGTGATCAACCACTAATTACGTCGCCTGAAGGCGGGCTGTACTAAACCAAGGCGGCTTGCCCTGACGAGGCCGTCTTCGCCACAGCTCAAGGGGGCGCCTTCGGCGCGGGATTTCGCCATGCGAAGGCCTCTCAGACCCGTAGTTTGTCACTAAATGACTCCATTTCAAATTCCTTATCACCCACATTACCCCAAACACTGTCTTTAATGACGCCAAATTTAGTATACGTACTCGTTGAACACGCTTGAGAAAAGGAGCGAAACACGGAATGGAGAGTAGCCTCCAAACCAGTTCGAGGCTTAAATGTACCGCTTTCCTCACCCAAATCACCGTTCTGCCTATTGTAATGCCTGTTGTCTGAATGACTTCAACTCAAATGACGCATAAGCTCTTCACGGAGCATGAAGGGCGCCTATTAATGTCTCAATTTCCTTATGAGCATTTGCTTCATAAAATTTAACTCGCATCTCCACGTCGCACCCACGAGGAAACCATTAGTAGGAGCCGGATCAGTCACACTTTGACTCGCAAAGCAGTGTTGAAACCTTAGGAAAATAAGGCAACTACTGGCTGTATATGTATCAGTAATATGAAGCTTGATTCACTCTCCTTGAATGCCCCTTGAGGTCTCCAGCTCGTTAGAGCAAAACACCCACCCACGATGGGTTGCTGAAATCCTGCCGACGCTGGCCACTCGAAAAAGGCTCAGAAGCTATACATATCCCCATATTCCGCACCTCATCCGTCCTGCGGTGACGCCCTACGACACATTTTGAAGTGCAGCGAAATCCGTGGTCAAAAGAATATTCGTCAGCACGTGCGATTTCGACTCATACACCAAAACGTGTTCTTTAGTAAAAAAAAACAGTCCCATTATATAAGAACTCGTTCATGATCCGTCAGAGTGGGAGGACTACTGGATTCTCATACAGGAGTGATCAACACTTCACACTTCTCACGCGCAGTGTTCGCAAGAGATCCTCACATGGTCTCTCGCGATAATTATACTTGCACAAGAGACCGTACAGTGAAACTGAATAACTACATTTTGTAGGTGTTGCTCAAAGCCTTCTTTGGCGTCACCCATGATTATACTACGAACTCCACTGCAAACACGCATAGAGGGCAAGCCGGTTTCTGTAAAAACTGTTCAGTCACATGTCTACAATCATTATCACTTCCCACAATACTCTGACAGGGCTTCAACCTGTCACTGAATTCTTTGGCTGCCATTGCAGCTAGCGAAGTTTATCTGCAACACCGACAAAAAATCAGCAAAACAACGAACACAAGGGCACTGCCGACCCGAAAGCAATGGCGAGGCAGAATCTCTAGCAGAGAGCTGTAGAGTCAAACGAACCGAGCCAACAGGCGAGCCGTCTTGAAGCGCGAACAAAGCCGAAAAAACGGAGACCGAGCCAAGAAACCTTATTGTCGACCAGAGTCTCGTCAGCAGCTCCTTATAGCGTAAAATTGCGATATTATTTTTCAGTATATCGAAAGCCTGTGGCGATCAATTTTGTGTATACATTAGCAATCCGCCTCGTGACCATCTTTGTGCGCTTGTGAGACAAATGAAAATTAAATGGAATTGAAGCTATTAAAAGCTCATTAGAAAATGAAAAAAATGAGCGTATGAGCATTAAGTCTGGATATGCCTCAAAGAAGAAGTTCAAGTTCAAAAAATATCCCACCAGCAGCTCATAGCGTGAAATTACGAAAATATTTTCCCGTAGTTCGAAAGCCCATGGTGATCTGTTCAGTGTATACATTAACAATCACCTTGTGACCAACATTATGCGCTTGTGTGATTATTGAGAGTTTAAATGAAATTCAAAGCTATGAAAAGCTTATTAGAAACTAAAAAATGAGCATATGAGTTTCAAGTTTGCAAAACAACTCCGAACTCGGTACATTTTTTTCTCTCATTCGTACAAGATTGCAATGTTCACAATGCATTATCGAACCCCAGGATATAATGACTATTAAGGTAGCCTCGACTATCGGGCAGGGTTTTGCAGATGCAAATCAATGACGTCTTCAGGCAGTGGCTGCGATTCTGAATTAGTGATCATTCCAGAGCCAGCCGACGAATGAATATCTAATGCCCGGAAAACCTGAGACAATGGAGCTTGATGTTCACACCGCGTGTGAGCCAGTGCACGAACCTATTAGAACTCCTGCTGGCGAGGAATGTATAACTGCCAAATTACCTGAACGCGTAAGCATTTTAATCATTAGGTAGTTATCTCTTACAAGACTCATTTCTTGTAACTTCAACCAGAAAATCAATCTACAGCAACCTCCCCCCCCCCACCTGTCCTAAAAATCTTTAACCAGTCTTCCGTTAAGAGAAATCATCATTCAAAATAGAAAAGGTAATTTTCACAAATTGGAAGAAAAAATCTGTAGTACCGCTGGCGTAGAGGGGCCATGGCTCTGCATTACCTCTCTAGTGATGAGGAGGAAGCAAGTTCTTTTGGACATTTCTGTTTTTACGCTAACCAGCGCATCTACTTTTATATTCAAGCACCGGCTTAAATAACCCTCTTATTGCTTTTGCCCAGGATGACAATCGTAGCTGTCATGACCTCACCAACGATTCAATGTTATTCCATGTAATGAGAGGAATATCCATACTTCAAATAACGTCCTGGCTTATTTTAAAAGGTATAATATAGAACATTTCGAATGAATTATATAAAAATAAGGTCAATGGGGTTCGTGGGTAGAAGCAACTTTACGTTCTATGTCATAAGCTCGCGTAAACCTAAAAAGTGCGAAGGACGCTCCCACGACTGCTTCTTTACTACGCATCAACCGCAGATGCTGTTCCATGTGGAATGGTAAGGATATGAATTTTAGTCCAAGTCTAGGGAGGCAAGGAGCAAAATGGTCCTTTTCAGCGGTTCACTTACCCAGAGCTCCTTTCCCCCTCCTCAGACTTTTATTAAATTAAAAACTCACATCTTCTAGGTCATCTTTGACATCAAATCCCGCATCAACGCCCGCCCAGGCCAACCAAGCCTTCCATCCCTCCGGAGTCGGTAAATTGGTACCAGACTCGTCTGGGAGGATAAAAGCGCTGACTTGTACATCGGCTGGCCACCGCAAGTCATTGTATAGGCCACATCACATTCATCAGCCATCACGATTCTGAATGGAACTAGAATGTGCGGCGCATCCCACAGAAGAGATTGATTAACGCCAAAAACCTTATCCTTAATCTTATACGTGTTTGTGCGAATATTTTATCTGAGAGGATATTCTATTCTCCTATAACTGATATGAGAATAGAATATTGAGTAATGGGATCGCAGTCTT
This sequence comes from Trichostrongylus colubriformis, assembly GCA_963978905.1. NCBI lineage: Eukaryota > Metazoa > Nematoda > Chromadorea > Rhabditida > Trichostrongylidae > Trichostrongylus > Trichostrongylus colubriformis. Next base: position 5,094,490 of record OZ022256.1, read on the forward strand.
GTTCTACCATTTATCGTGGAAGAACTGGGGCATAGCGGATGAGGCAAACTCATTAAAAGATAGTGATGAGACCCAATATGATACGGTAATGACTGATATAAACCTATAGCAAGTAAGTATGTGGAATCCGCAACACTGCTCACTACAACAGCTTGACCATTACTGTCCAAGCGTACGAGTTTAATAGATGGAAATGGTTTGTTCCTTCTCAGTATCGGTCGTTACGTGTGAATTCGTTCTGCAATCAGCAATGCAATACTAGTATTGTCCGCATCGTTAGTGAGTGCGTGTTCCCTTACGGTTCACTTGCTTCAATTGCTACAGAACTCATCGACCGCTAAATTTTTCGAGCATTGGAATGGTGGTTGAGACTTATGGTGGTATCAGTTAAGCAGACATTTTACTAGTTCTGCGCGCTAAATCATGCTGTGAGTTGAAGCGAATCGACATAATGACCTCAATCATGCGCTACCGATGGATTGGGTTTGGCAGCGTGACATCTCAATCTCTCATACTGGGACGAAGACGGAAGAGCTGTTGCTTGAGCACGCTGCACATTGTTGAGGGTAGAATCTTGATAAGGCTGCAAATGGTGCAAAAACCTACACTGAGAAACTCCTGGTCTTTTCTTGTGAGTACCCATTGACCGGGAGGACCTGTTCATACAGCGAGGGACCGCGCCGCAATGCTCAAGAGATCACCCGTACACGAGGACGAGGAATACCATTTGAAGGATTAAAACAGGAAGACGAAGTAGTCTGATATGGCACTATTTATTCCGAGGTCATTATTTTAGTTTGGAATATAGTGATACTATACTTGCCATTCTTGAGATTAGAAGGTATGTAAATGAGAATGTGAGCAATGTGGAAGTATTCGACGTCACACGACATTCTCCAAAACTGCTACCTGAGGCTGCAAGTTGGTGACGCAAAGTGAGGAAAAGCTTCAGCGCAACTTCAGCGCTTTTCTTCAAGAGTACCGACGAAGCGGAGGCTGCTTTTTTATCTCTTACCTCCAACGCTTGGGTTTCAACCAGCACTTCTTGCTTGGCAAGAAAATGACCCTTAGTCAAAGTGGTCGTCTGTAATGGGTCGTGTATCACCTAAAGTAGTTTTGTTCAACCGTTTCTCAACGGAGTCTATGGGGTTTGCTCAGTAAAAAGCTTTGCATCTTGTGATTGTGTCATGGAGGATCGAATCGTTGTTAAGATTCTGCATCTGCTTTTCACAGAATGTCTTCTTTTCAACAAGACTCTAAGAAAGCCTTCATTGTTTCCTGCAAAGCAAAACATCCTTTTCTACCATTTTTAGCGCGCATGTGTCAGTCCGCGATACTCCCCTGCGCCCTTACTAGGCAACATCCTGCGCAATGTTGAGCTATTCGTGCTTACCAACTGGAGCTATCCTAGATAGTAGTTTTCGACCACCACGAGATCTTGATTCCAGCTTAAACACCTATTTGAGCTGCTCGTAGCAAGCTAGGAAACGAGAAAGCAGCCATGACTTTGGTAGCGCCCGTAGTATCGTCCAATCATACATTCGTCCGAGAAACCGTACTGCAAATTTGGACGGATTCGAAATCAACACTCAGAAACGGCTTACGCCTCTTCTCTGTGAGCATTGTGAACGGCAATGGCTATGGTGAGGTGCCAAAGCCTGTGCCTACATCGAGGATGTTGCTACAAAACGGCAGGGTGGTGCTAGCGTGCACAACGCGAAGACGATCGCAAATGGTATCAACAAAAGAATTTCTGAGGATGTTTTTGCCTGCCCTTTATGTTTGTACATGAGGCTCTCTGCTGAGGCGTATATATCAGTGATCGAGTTTAATATATGTTTCTCTTGAAAAGCTCGGTTTTTTAGGAAGAAGTATGCAACACAGCTCGTGAACGGACTCCAAAACCGGTGAGACCTCAGCAATATTATCTTTTTCACTAAAACAGAGATCAGTGCGTATTCAAAAGCCTGTGCTTTCTGCAGGAACAAGTGCGCGAGCCTACCGTCGAACAGCCTCCAAAGCCGGTGAGAAATCTACAGCGTTGTAAATGTACAATTTGTAATGGAGCGCAGCTTTTCAAAAGTGCTGTCGGAGATCACCGCGTCGGCAGACGTCAATGAATCTCAGTGATCGAGTTTAGTATATGTTTCTCTTGAAAAGCTAGGTTTTTCAGGAAGAAGTATGCGACACAGCTCGTGAACGGACTCCAAAACCGGTGAGACCTCAGCAATATTATCTTTTTCACTAAAACAGAGATCAGTGCGTATTCAAAAGCCTGTGCTTTTTGCAAGAACAAGTGTGCGAGCCTACCGTCGAACCACTTCCAAAGCCGGTGAGAAATGTAGAGCGTGGTAAACGTACAGTTTGTAACGGAGCGCAGCTTTCTAAAAGTGTTGCCGAAGAACACCGCGTCGGCAGACGTCAATGAATCTCTGTGATCGAGTTTAGTATATGTCTCTCCTGAAAAGCTAGGTTTTTTAGGAAGAAGTATGCGACACAGCTCGTGAACGGACTCCAAAACCGGTGAGACCTCAGCAATATTATCTTTTGGTTAAAACAGAGATCAATGCGTATTCGAAAGCCTGTGCTTTTTGCAGGAACAAGTGCGCGAGCCTACCGTCGAACCACTTCCGAAGCCGGTGAGAAATGTATAACATTCGTGATGGGGGACTGCTTCTTAAAGGTGTCGTCGAAAAACCGCGTCGAGAGACGTCTCATGAATCTCAATGTCTCAAACCCGCACATCGTCTCATTAACCTCAGCCTCAATATTTGAGAGCACACGATGCGCATTCGAAAGGCTTTGCTTTTTGCAGGATCAAGACTGCACGACTGCCAGAGAGCCACTTCCAAAGCCGGTGAGAAATGTATAATGTTTGTAATTGGGTACAGGTATGTTTGTAATTGGGTACAGCTTCGAGAAAGTGTTGTCGGAGAACAATGCTTCGACAAAACGACAGATGAGATTCGGTGTTCGAAATGCACACGAAAATGTTTATCGAAAAGGCTCAGCTGTTTTCAGGAAGAAATATGCCACACAGCTTCTGAACCGACACCGAAACCGGTACGACATCAGAAATACTACCTTTTTTACTGAAACAACGATCTTTGCGTGATTGAACGCCTACGCTCTTTGCAGGATCAGGACTGCACGACTGCTAGACAGACAACTCCAAAGCCGGTGAGAAATTTATAATGTTTTCAATGGAGTACAGCTTCTCAAAAGTGCTATCGAGGAGCAGTGCCTCGACAAAACGGCAGATGAATTCAGTATTCGAAATTATACACTTTGAAAAGGCTAAGCTGTTTTTAGGAAGAAGTATGCCATACAGCTTCTGAACCGACTCCGAAACAGGTACGACACTAGCAATATTCCTTTTCGCTGGAGGCGATCTTTGCATGATTGAAAGCCTGTGCTTTGCAGGAACAAGTGCGCGAGCCTACCGTCGAACAGCCTCCAAAGCCGGTGAGAAATCTACAGCGTTGTAAATGTACAATTTGTAATGGAGCGCAGCTTTTTAAAAGTGCTGTCGGAGATCACCGCGTCGGCAGACGTCAATGAATCTCAGTGATCGAGTTTAGTATATGTTTCTCTTGAAAAGCTAGGTTTTTCAGGAAGAAGTATGCGACACAGCTCGTGAACGGACTCCAAAACCGGTGAGACCTCAGCAATATTATCTTTTTCACTAAAATAGAGATCAGTGCGTATTCAAAAGCCTGTGCTTTTTGCAAGAACAAGTGTGCGAGCCTACCGTCGAACCACTTCCAAAGCCGGCAAGAAATGTAGAGCGTGGTAAACGTACAGTTTGTAACGGAGCGCAGCTTTCTAAAAGTGTTGCCGAAGAACACCGCGTCGGCAGACGTCAATGAATCTTTGTGATCGAGTTTAATATATGTTTCTCTCGAAAAGCTCGGTTTTTTTAGGATGAAGTATGCGACACAGCTCGTGAACGGACTCCAAAACCGGTGAGACTTCAGCAATATTATCTTTTTCACTAAAACAGAGATCAGTGCGTATTCAAAAGCCTGTGCTTTTTGCAAGAACAAGTGTGCGAGCCTACCGTCGAACCACTTCCAAAGCCGGTGAGAAATGTAGAGCGTGGTAAACGTACAGTTTTTAACGGAGCGCAGCTTTTTAAAAGTGTTGCCGAAGAGCACCGCGTCGGCAGACGTCAATGAATCTCAGTGATCGAGTTTAGTATATGTTTCTCTTGAAAAGCTAGGTTTTTCAGGAAGAAGTATGCGACACAGCTCGTGAACGGACTACAAAACCGGTGAGACCTCAGCAAAATTATCTTTTGGTTAAAACAGAGATCAATGCGTATTCAAAAGCCTGTGCTTTTTGCAGGAACAAGTGCGCGAGCCTACCGTCGAACAGCCTCCAAAGCCGGTGAGAAACCTACAGCGTTGTAAATGTACAATTTGTAATGGAGCGCAGTTTTTCAAAAGTGCTGTCGGAGATCGCCACGTCGGCGACGTCAATGAATCTCAGTGATCGAGTTTAGTTTATGTCTCTCTTGAAAAGCTAGGTTTTTCAGGAAGAAGTATGCGACACAGCTCGTGAATCGACTCCAAAACCGGTGAGACCTCAGCAAAATTATCTTTTGGTTAAAACAGAGATCAATGCGTATTCAAAAGCCTGTGCTTTTTGCAGGAACAAGTGCGCGAGCCTACCGTCGAACCACTTCCGAAGCCGGTGAGAAATGTATAACATTCGTGATGAGGGACTGCTTCTTAAAGGTGTCGTCGAAAAACACGCGTCGAGAGACGTCTCATGAATCTCAATGTCTCAAACCCGCACATCGTCTCATTAACCTCAGCCTCAATATTTGAGAGCACACGATGCGCATTCGAAAGGCTTTGCTTTTTGCAGGATCAAGACTGCACGACTGCCAGAGAGCCACTTCCAAAGCCGGTGAGAAATGTATAATGTTTGTAATTGGGTACAGGTATGTTTGTAATTGGGTACAGCTTCGAGAAAGTGTTGTCGGAGAACAATGCTTCGACAAAACGACAGATGAGATTCGGTGTTCGAAATGCACACGAAAATGTTTATCGAAAAGGCTCAGCTGTTTTCAGGAAGAAATATGCCACACAGCTTCTGAACCGACACCGAAACCGGTACGACATCAGAAATACTACCTTTTTTACTGAAACAACGATCTTTGCGTGATTGAACGCCTATGCTCTTTGCAGGATCAGGACTGCACGACTGCTAGACAGACAACTCCAAAGCCGGTGAGAAATTTATAATGTTTTCAATGGAGTACAGCTTCTCAAAAGTGCTATCGAGGAGCAGTGCCTCGACAAAACGGCAGATGAATTCAGTATTCGAAATTATACACTTTGAAAAGGCTAAGCTGTTTTTAGGAAGAAGTATGCCATACAGCTTCTGAACCGACTCCGAAACAGGTACGACACTAGCAATATTCCTTTTCGCTGGAGGCGATCTTTGCATGATTGAAAGCCTGTGCTTTGCAGGAACAAGTGCGCGAGCCTACCGTCGAACAGCCTCCAAAGCCGGTGAGAAATCTACAGCGTTGTAAATGTACAATTTGTAATGGAGCGCAGCTTTTCAAAAGTGTTGCCGAAGAACACCGCGTCGGCAGACGTCAATGAATCTCTGTGATCGAGTTTAACATATGTTTCTCTCGAAAAGCTCGGTTTTTTTTTAGGATGAAGTATGCGACACAGCTCGTGAACGGACTCCAAAACCGGTGAGACTTCAGCAATATTATCTTTTTCACTAAAACAGAGATCAGTGCGTATTCAAAAGCCTGTGCTTTTTGCAAGAACAAGTGTGCTAGCCTACCGTCGAACCACTTCCAAAGCCGGTGAGAAATGTAGAGCGTGGTAAACGTACAGTTTTTAACGGAGCGCAGCTTTTCAAAAGTGCTGTCGGAGATCACCGCGTCGGCAGACGTCAATCAATCTCAGTGATCGAGTTTAGTATATGTTTCTCTTGAAAAGCTAGGTTTTTCAGGAAGAAGTATGCGACACAGCTCGTGAACGGACTCCAAAACCGGTGAGAAACCTACAGCGTTGTAAATGTACAATTTGTAATGGAGCGCAGTTTTTCAAAAGTGCTGTCGGAGATCACCACGTCGGCGACGTCAATGAATCACAGTGATCGAGTTCAGTTTATGTCTCTCTTGAAAAGCTAGGTTTTTCAGGAAGAAGTATGCGACACAGCTCGTGAATCGACTCCAAAACCGGTGAGACCTCAGCAAAATTATCTTTTGGTCAAAACAGAGATCAATGCGTATTCAAAAGCCTGTGCTTTTTGCAGGAACAAGTGCGCGAGCCTAACGTCGAACCACTTCCAAAGCCGGTGAGAAATGTAGAGCGTGGTAAACGTACAGTTTGTAATGGGCAGCTTTCTAAAAGTGTTGCCGAAGAACACCGCGTCGGCAGACGTCAATGAATCTCTGTGATCGAGTTTAGTATATGTTTCTCTTGAAAAGCTAGGTTTTTCAGGAAGAAGTATGCGACACAGCTCGTGAATCGACTCCAAAACCGGTAAGACATCAGCAATATTATCTTTTCACTAAAACAGAGATCAATGCGTATTCAAAAGCCTGTGCTCTTTGCAGGAACAAGTGTACAAGCCTACCGTCGAACAGCCTTCAAAGCCGGTGAGAAACCTACAGCGTTGTAAATGTACAATTTGTAATGGAGCGCAGTTTTTCAAAAGTGCTGTCGGAGATCACCACGTCGGCGACGTCAATGAATCTCAGTGATCGAGTTTAGTTTATGTCTCTCTTGAAAAGCTAGGTTTTTTCAGGAAGAAGTATGCGACACAGCTCGTGAATCGACTCCAAAACCGGTGAGACCTCAGCAAAATTATCTTTTGGTCAAAACAGAGATCAATGCGTATTCAAAAGCCTGTGCTTTTTGCAGGAACAAGTGCGCGAGCCTACCGTCGAACCACTTCCAAAGCCGGTGAGAAATGTATAACATTCGTGATGGGGGACTGCTTCTTAAAGGTGTCGTCGAAAAACATGCGTCGAGAGACGTCTCATGAATCTCAATGTCTCAAACCCGCACATCGTCTCATTAACCTCAGCCTCAATATTTGAGAGCACAATGCGCATTCGAAAGGCTTTGCTTTTTGCAGGATCAAGACTGCACGACTGCCAGAGAGCCACTTCCAAAGCCGGTGAGAAATGTATAATGTTTGTAATTGGGTACAGCTTCGAGAAAGTGTTGTCGGAGAACAATGCTTCGACAAAACGACAGATGAGATTCGGTGTTCGAAATGCACACGAAAATGTTTATCGAAAAGGCTCAGCTGTTTTCAGGAAGAAATATGCCACACAGCTTCTGAACCGACACCGAAACCGGTACGACATCAGAAATACTACCTTTTTTACTGAAACAACGATCTTTGCGTGATTGAACGCCTACGCTCTTTGCAGGATCAGGACTGCACGACTGCTAGACAGACAACTCCAAAGCCGGTGAGAAATTTATAATGTTTTCAATGGAGTACAGCTTCTCAAAAGTGCTATCGAGGAGCAGTGCCTCGACAAAACGGAAGATGAATTCAGTATTCGAAATTATACACTTTGAAAAGGCTAAGCTGTTTTTAGGAAGAAGTATGCCATACAGCTTCTGAACCGACTCCGAAACAGGTACGACACTAGCAATATTCCTTTTCGCTGGAGGCGATCTTTGCATGATTGAAAGCCTGTGCTTTGCAGGAACAAGTGCGCGAGCCTACCGTCGAACAGCCTCCAAAGCCGGTGAGAAATCTACAGCGTTGTAAACGTACAGTTTTTAACGGAGCGCAGCTTTTCAAAAGTGCTGTCGGAGATCACCGCGTCGGCAGACGTCAATGAATCTCAGTGATCGAGTTTAGTATATGTTTCTCTTGAAAAGCTAGGTTTTTCAGGAAGAAGTATGCGACACAGCTCGTGAACGGACTCCAAAACCGGTGAGACCTCAGCAAAATTATCTTTTGGTTAAAACAGAGGTCAATGCGTATTCAAAAGCCTGTGCTTTTTGCAAGAACAAGTGTGCGAGCCTACCGTCGAACCACTTCCAAAGCCGGTGAGAAATGTAGAGCGTGGTAAACGTACAGTTTGTAACGGAGCGCAGCTTTCTAAAAGTGTTGCCGAAGAACACCGCGTCGGCAGATGTCAATGAATCTCTGTGATCGAGTTTAGTATATGTCTCTCTTGAAAAGCTAGGTTTTTCAGGAAGAAGTATGCGACACAGCTCGTGAACGGACTCCAAAACCGGTGAGACCTCAGCAAAATTATCTTTTGGTTAAAACAGAGGTCAATGCGTATTCAAAAGCCTGTGCTTTTTGCAAGAACAAGTGTGCGAGCCTACCGTCGAACCACTTCCAAAGCCGGTGAGAAATGTAGAGCGTGGTAAACGTACAGTTTGTAACGGAGCGCAGCTTTCTAAAAGTGTTGCCGAAGAACACCGCGTCGGCAGATGTCAATGAATCTCTGTGATCGAGTTTAGTATATGTCTCTCTTGAAAAGCTAGGTTTTTTAGGAAGAAGTATGCGACACAGCTCGTGAACGGACTCCAAAACCGGTGAGACCTCAGCAAAATTATCTTTTGGTTAAAACAGAGGTCAATGCGTATTCAAAAGCCTGTGCTCTTTGCAGGAACAAGTGTACAAGCCTACCGTCGAACAGCCTCCAAAGCCGGTGAGAAACCTACAGCGTTGTAAATGTACAATTTGTAATGGAGCGCAGTTTTTCAAAAGTGCTGTCGGAGATCACCACGTCGGCGACGTCAATGAATCTCAGTGATCGAGTTTAGTTTATGTCTCTCTTGAAAAGCTAGGTTTTCAGGAAGAAGTATGCGACACAGCTCGTGAATCGACTCCAAAACCGGTGAGACCTCAGCAAAATTATCTTTTGGTTAAAACAGAGATCAATGCGTATTCGAAAGCCTGTGCTTTTTGCAGGAACAAGTGCGCGAGCCTACCGTCGAACCACTTCCGAAGCCGGTGAGAAATGTATAACATTCGTGATGGGGGACTGCTTCTTAAAGGTGTCGTCGAAAAACCGCGTCGAGAGACGTCTCATGAATCTCAATGTCTCAAACCCGCACATCGTCTCATTAACCTCAGCCTCAATATTTGAGAGCACACGATGCGCATTCGAAAGGCTTTGCTTTTTGCAGGATCAAGACTGCACGACTGCCAGAGAGCCACTTCCAAAGCCGGTGAGAAATGTATAATGTTTGTAATTGGGTACAGGTATGTTTGTAATTGGGTACAGCTTCGAAAAAGTGTTGTCGGAGAACAGTGCTTCGACAAAACGGCAACTGAACTTTAGTGTTCGAAATTCACACGAAAATGTTTCTTGAAAAGGCTTAGCTGTTTTCAGGAAGAATTATGCCACACAGCTTCTGAACCGACACCGAAACCGGTACGACATCATCAGTACTATTTTTTTACTGAAACAGCGATCTTTGCGTGATTGAACGCCTGCGCTCTTTGCAGGATCAGGACTGTACGACTGCTAGACAGCCAACTCCAAAGCCGGTGAGAAATTTATAATGTTTTCAATGGAGTACAGCTTCTCAAAAGTGCTATCGAGGAGCAGTGCCTCGACAAAACGGCAAATGGATTCAGTATTTGAAATTATACACTTTAAAAAGGCTAAGCTGCTTTTAGGGAGAAATATGCCATACAGCTTCTGAACCGACTCCGAAACAGGTACGACATCAGCAATATTATCTTTTTCACTAGAACGCAGATCATTGCGTATTCGAAGGCCTGTGCTTTTTGCAGGAACAAGTGTACAAGCCTACCGTCGAACAGCCTCCAAAGCCGGTGAGAAATCTACAGCATTGCAAATGTATAGATTGTAATGGAGCGCAGCTTTTCAAAAGTGCTGTCGGAGAACACCGCGTCGGCAGACGTCCTATGAATCTCAGTGCTTGAGTTTGATATATGTCTTCTCGAAAAGCTAAGCTTTTTTAGGAAGAAGTATGCAACACTGGTTCTGAGCCTACTCCAAAACCGGTACGACATCAGCAATATTATCTTCTCCACTAAAATGCAGATAAGCGCATTCGAAAGCCTGCGCTTTTTGCAGGAACAAGTGTGCGAGCCTACCGCTAAACTACTTCCAAAGCCGGTGAGAAATGTATAATGTTTGTGAAGGGGACAGTGCCTCGACGAAACGGCAGATGAATTCAGTGTTCGAAATTCACACACAAATGTTTCTTGATAAGGCTGAGCTGTTTTCAGGAAGAAATATGCCACACAGCTTCTGAACCGACACCGAAACCGGTAGGACTTCAGCAAACTATCTTTTTTACTGAAATAGCCCTCAAGTGTATGACCATATCTTAAATGAGAGCCATCAATAATGAAGGAGCTCTCGAAATGTAAAGTTCATCGGTGACATTAGAAAGTATTAGAAGGTAGTGAGCTTCAACTCCGGCAGATCTCCCTTGGACAAAGAATTGTAAAATCTCTCACACAGACACAAAATCTTTGCGTACTTCTCATTTTAGTGCCCACTGACAGAGCAGCGCCCATCCACTAGAACAGTTACAACAACGTCCGAGGACACAGAAACCCTAAGGAAGCGCACCGTAACGACTACTATTCTGGTAAATTCTCAGAGGAATCTGATCTAAACAGCATTCGAGCTTCCTAAAGTGATTATCGAGGAACGTCGCGTCGTAAGACGTCACATGAATATCAGTCTTTGAGTTTGATATATGTTTTTCTTGAAAAGCCAATCTTTTCAGGAAGAAATATGTCACACAGCTACAGAACCGACTCCGAAACCGGTACGACATCAGCAATATCACCCTTTCCACTGAAACGAAGATAACTATAAATCCTAGTATTTGAGAATTATCGTTGATTAGTTGAGAGCCTGTGCTTTTTGCAGGAACAAGTGTGCAAGCCAACCGTCGAACCACTTCCAAAGCAGGTGATAAATGTACAACATTCGTGTTTGTAATGGAGGGCAGCTTCTTCGAAGTGTTATCGAAGAGCAGCTTGTCGATAGACGCCTCAGAAATCTCAGTGTATCACAGTCGCACATCGTCTTATTATTTTTAGCACTTGAGAATCATAGATCGTGTTTGAAAAACTGTGTTATTTGCAGGATGAAGAGTGCAGGGCTGCTGTCGAACCAACCACAAAACAGGTGAGGAATCAATTACATTTCAGCACCACAACTGTAACGAATGATAATTTTCTATAAGTCTTGTCAAAAAAATCTGGAACCATATCTTATAACTCCATGCTGTAAACATTGATACGTATTTGACAAGTATGGTTAATCGGGGACTGGTGAGCTTTACTAAAACGTATCTCGCATGATGTAGTGTAGCACACTGGAGCAAAAACCGGTGAGAAGATTGTTTATATGCTTATGGGGGAACCAAAACTCAATAAATGAATAAAAAGTCCACCCGGAAAGAACGCCTTCGAACAGTTTATCGCCTTCTTTGTAGCTGTGATGTGCAATGTAGGCACGATAGGAGTCTCTATATCAATCCGCATTTAAACCTGTGGGAATGAATCCCCTAATGTAGAGTTGAAGAGTAGAATTGCAAAAAATCCATAATTCATAGGAGATGTGCAGATCGAAACAGTGAGAGAAGTCCGATAGTCGAGCGGGTAGCAATGGACTCACCGCAACGGCAGAGAAGAGATTCATGGTTTGGCTCCTCTTGGATCCGTCGGCACTCCTAACACGACCATCAGGCGTTTTCGTTCATAGTTAGTGTGATGATGTGTTCAGGAAGCCCAATTACCATTCGAGGCGGAGCGCTTCCAACACTGAGATTTCAACCTGACTTCAAGCTCTTCCTTGGACATGAAAAAATTGTCAATTTTTTTACTTGACCTTCTAACAAGCGCGATAAATTCATTGGAACACGTGAGGCAGCGACATCTATGTACTAGTGTATGGTACCGATCGATCAATTCTTCGATGTTTGATACGAAATTTTACTAGTTTCGAGTTTGTCCCCTGGCAGTTTTCCCTCCTGAGCATGAGTATAGCACACGATTTGTATGTGTGGTTCACATGTCATGGGCCTCGGCAGGCACAGACAAACACCAAAAATCGAATGCAGGGTAGCCTGGCCAACTAAATAAGATTTTGCACATAGTTTGCCACGGTCGTGTGTGAACACGGAAGGACGACAGTGAAAAAACTCCAAAATGTGTCCTCTGGGGGATCGAGTCATCAAACACTTCCAAAGCCACTTAACCAAACTTGACTCCGATTTTTTGTCGTTTATGAAGCTTTGAACCATGATGAAACCGTTCCAGAGAAGCTCACCATGCTCCCATGAGCCTCGTTAGATCTTTTTCTATTTTTAGGATGAAGAATGCAGCACTGCGGTCGAAACCGTCCCGAAACCGGTACCATCCTTCCTTCCAGTTGCTTTTCACAAATTGCACTCATCCCGTATACAGATACTAATTCTGACCTTGTTCTCACGGAGTAATGAGGATCTTTTTTTTAGGACGATGGATGCAGGACTGCTTCAGAGCCGACTCCGAAGCAGGTTAGGGTCTTGCGAATCAAGCTTAATTTGTGTCCTTACTTATTATAGCGAGACGTAGTCCTTCCATTTGTGGTTAACGCAAGTTAAAGCACATTGCGATCGCAAGGTGTAGTGATCAGAAATGCGTTCCTAACGCTCAGTGTATTGCAGGATGAAGGATGCACAACAGGGCGTGAACCCTCGCCAAAGCAGGTGAAGCAACAATGGCTCTCTCTAGGCATTCCAAGCTGAGAACATAACTGCCTATTTACAGATCGATGAGTGTAAGACTGCCTCCGAACCTACACCCGTACAGGTAAGATTGCTTATAGGTAACAGTGTGTCAGCAGTAAAAGAATTCGGAAAATTGTCACATCATTGGCCAAGACCAACAATTCAAAAGGGTACTAGTTCTGATGCTAATTGTTCCCCTTACCATTACCTGAACATTGAGTATCTGTCGAGGTGGCGAGAAGGTTTGTGTGTATAGCCGTCTGTCATAGCTACAGTTGCCTCCTTATGTACTTCACATTGGAGTGATAGCCTAATGTTATGCACTTATACTCGAACAAAAGACGGTAAGTAATGGTGAATACTACCTTCTTGTAGGTGTTGCTCGGAACCTTTTCTGAGATCGCCCTTGGTTACACAAACGCACTCCCTCTACAAACGAGTGCAAGCCACTTTTCGTTTCAGCACATGTCTGCACTTTCTCACAGCTCACAAAAGACTATATAGAGCACATGCCCCTATGACGTCAAACTGAAAGTCTGTCTGTGTCTCGTTCGCTGAAGAACAGTTTTGTGATAAACTGCAACTTTCACATGAAGAAGTAGTTGATCGTAATATTTCTCTCGTCTATATCGTTAAAGGCACACCACGCGATGGTCAAAGTGGTCCTTGCTCTTCAAGGCAGGTAGACCCTTGGTAGAGTTGTGAAGATTGCACCCTTTTCGCGGCGCCACGGCTCACCTCCGCCGCATACGGTCTGATCCAAGTTGAGTCCTCCGATGAATCACACCCGGCATAGACGAGAGGGAAACTGCGATAAGACAAGATAAGGCAGCGAAATCAATAGTGAACAGGAAAGAACAGATGATATCGTAGCATTTTGCGCGATATCATCGAGGAAAGGCTCTTCTATAACTCTACGAGCACTGAGGGCAGGGAGCTTTATTTTTAGTGGTTTGAAGGGGTTTCTACTCATTTCTCTTCACTAGTGGGTAAACCAAGGCCTCTACATCCTGTAACACGTGCGATCGCTCTCACAATTTTTCGCGAGGCGTGCTTAAAGCGGAACGATGATTAGTGTCATGAGCACTGAGTTAAGTGTCATGTACAGGCTGGTACGGTCCAGTACCTGTACTGACAGCAGTAGCGACAGAGGTCTGTCAGCACTGGTCTACCGTTGCGAGTTACAGAAAACGGCAAAAGTTGAAGGAAAACCGGCAGCGACGCAAAAGAAAATGGAACGCGAGTGTGCGCAGAGTTGCTAATGTACAAAATTGAGCACATGATTTGATGATGCGAAGCCGTGCTTTCCCGGAGATGCGAAGACGGAAAATCTTTTCCCGTAGGTCGAAAGCCCATGGTGATCTGTTTAGTGTATTTATTAACAATCACCTTATGACCAACTTTGTGCGCTTGTGTGATAATTGAAAATTTAAATGGAGCTCAACGCTATGAAAAGCTTATCAGAAACTGAAAAATGAGCATATGAGTTTCAAGTTTGCAAAACAACTCCGAACTCGGTACATTTTTTCTCTCATTCGTACAAGATTGCAATGTTCACAATGCATTATCGAACCCCAGGATATAATGACTATTAATGTAGCCTCGACTATCGGGCAGGGTTTTGCAGATGCAAATCAATGACATCTTCAGACAGCGGCTGCGATCCTGAATTAGTGATCATTCCAGAGCCAGCCGACGAATGAATATCTAATGCCCGGAAAACCTGAGACAATGGAGCTTGATGTTCACACCGCGTGTGAGCCAGTGCACGAACCTATTAGAACTCCTGCTGGCGAGGAATGTATAACTGCAAAATTACCTGAACGCGTAAGCATCTCAATCACTTGTTGATTTTTTATACGATTCACTTATCAACTGATTTCAATGCACCAATTTTATAACTTCAAGCAGAAAATCAAGCTACAGTGAACGCTCTCATATCCTGAGATGTTTTTGGTTTTACCAAACAGAAATCGCCATGCGAAATAGAGAAGGTGCAACTGTTCACAAAATGTGAGCAAAAATTGGTTGCAGTGACGCCAGTGGAGTAGCCGTGGAAGGCAGAGCCATGGCTCTCGATCATCGCTCTGAAGATGAGAGAAGAGCGAATCCTTTTGGATATCTCTGTTTACGCTAACTAGCGCATCTACTTCGATTTTCAACCATCGGCTGAAATGACTGTGTTTCCGCGCAAAACGACTTTCATCACAGTCACGACCTTTTCAAGAATTTAGTGCAATTCCTAGCGCTTACAAGGGAGGGTCATCAGGTCAGTCCGGCCTTTTGCGATGGGATGTATACCACTGTACTCGTCTTGGAACGAGAAACTCAAATCTGCCTTCCAAATTTTCGAAACGATTCTGTGAGCAAAGTTATGAAGGGTAGTCTCCCGACATGGTCGACTCTCTCTCTCGCATGTTCGCATGAGTACCTGTATTAAAACAGCAGGAATTCTTAACTTATATGGATGTCTTCATCGGGAACTGGCAACATACCTTATCGTTTCCCACTTGCACATCACCAAAAACGATGCTCCCTTGTGATACACTTGCCAGTCTACGGCACTCGGCGTCCTCTGGACTCCATCATGGGTCTTCCTCATCTTCGAAGCATGGCTCCTCGTCAGACTCAATTATTACGTTGTCGAGTGCAGCTTCCCGCAAAATAAACGAGAACTATTCGATAACTTTTTGTTCCTTCCGAGAAGGCAGACGTCTCACTTCACAGGAACCGAAGTCCTTCAGTAAGTACGCCAACACTAGCTTTGGGCAGAACATTGGGATTGAGTATGAGAGAAACTACTGTTTTTCTCTGCTAGACAACGCTACGTCACCTTATACCAAATACTTATCTGTACAACTGTACGCTCTGTTCAAGTCTACAGGATATAACGTACCACATGCCCTCTATAAATGAAAGTCTTGAAAAAATGCGTAAATCAGGAAACGTGAAATTTTGTTCCCTCTTGATGTCGAATGAAGAGGTAAACCTTTCAAATACTTACTAATACGCACTTTCTGGGTTCATATGAGCTGAAGGGAGAAAAAGCAAAAGAGCAGTCGCACAAAGGATCCGAACCTGCACTTCTCCTGTGAAACAACCATCGTATCCAGTACACCACAACTCACCTTGCTGGGCTAGCATTCCACGTCCACTTATGCGAACATGCGAGAGAGAGAGAGTCGACCATGTCGGGAGACTACCCTTCATAACTTTGCTCGCAGAATCGTTTCGCAAATTTGGAAGGCAGATTTGAGTTTCTCGTTCCAAGACGAATACAGTAGTATACATCCCATCGCAAAAGGCCGGACTGACCTGATGACCCTCCCTTGTTAGAGAAAAGTCCGTACTTTGAATAAGGTCGAGGTTGATTTTGAAAGGCCCAGTATAAGACACTTTAAATGTGTCTAATATAAAAATATCTGGAAAGTAAGGACAAAGTTATTATTAGGTCGCTGAATCATTGGCAAAAGCTTTAGTCTCGGACTAGACTTGAACCTGCCTCCATGCTTTTTGGGCATATGTGATAATCCATTACACTACCAAGAACCTTTTATCTCAACTCATCTTCTGAATTGTATGTTAACCATAGCTTGTCCTCACGCAAATGTAAAACGTGTTTATCCGGAACTGGCATCAAACCTTAGAATTGATAGCTTTAGTACATTGGTTTTCAGTTTTTGGTAACTGCTGATATTCGCACAGCCTGGAATGCGAAAGTTGTTGTTAGATGGTGGAGTTATACACACGTAATATGTACGTGTGAGCCTAACAACAACTTTCGCATCGCGAGCTAAGGGCTATCAAAGGTTTCAGACCGAGGTCGAAATACGAGTTCTCAAACCTCACCCCTAGGAAACAGAGGACAATTTACAAATCATTGTACAACCTTACTGTAAAAGTTGTGCCTTGCTCACTTAATGGCTTTTCCTTTTCCAGGATGAAGTATGCACGACTGGCGCCGAAACAACTTCGCTGCCGGTACGAGCTCACTTATGTTTACGCCTTCATTACACAGTAAAAAGCACTACGTTGTGCATTCGAAATGGTAGCTCAAAGCAGATTAGAAGGGAAGCGTTCTTGGCTTTGAGAACTACGTCGAAAATTGCACGGAGAGTGCAATATGTAAGGAGTAAGCGCAGAATAGATATTCGCTCAAATCTTGCGTAGAAATGTGTACTATATTCAATTGCCTTCTGTTATGCCCATAATTACCGATTTAGCGGTTTTGCAACGATTTCGGAGACTCTCATGGGTGGTTCTCTTTAAGGGTACAAGTTCGGCTATCGCACACTTCCACGTATCACGCTTCGATGTGTGGTGATGTAGACTTGTCTGCATCATACAGCGCTCGTATTGTATTAGTATGCAGGTTACAGAATCATCCTACTCACTTGCTCATGGCTTTCATCAAGTCTTATCAATTGTTATCAGATGGGTTCCATCACCATTGAGGTGCTCCATACAACACTAACAATAAGAGTGTGGACCCTTCATTGTCAGCAGAAAAACCGAAATGAATGTTGCGACCCTTGTTCCTCAGCGATTCTTATCAATCGTTATCAATTACGTCTCCGTCCCACCCCAGAACATCTGTGAGTGTCACCGGTCTTGAATCAATGTGAAATGCGAAACAAATTTGGTGACATCGTTTTTCGATGCTTCTTATAAGCCGCTAGGTCCCCTCACCATACTCTAATCACTTGCTAATACAAAGCCCTAGCTTTGCTGCAACGTAAGATATGAATTACCTAACAGACAGTCGGACATACAGACAGACACACACTCATAGTAAGCAAACATATTAGGGCCGGTCGGTCAAAACCGGCCATTTCCACATCCTACCACTAATCAAAGAACAACCGGGGTATAGTGATCGTGTGGTTAGGCCGCTTTCATACTTTGCGCACCGACGTCGTCACCGGCGGCGACAGTTTCTATTTGACGCCGTCACCTGCGTCGCTTTGACGCCGTCATCGGCGGCGACAGCTTCAATTTGACGCCACTTCGACAGCTCAATTTGACTTCAATTTCGCCGTCACCGGCGGTGACGGCGTTCACGAAGCGGACACGATCACCATATTGGCGCAGTGCCAAGATTCGAAGCGATCACTATCACCATACTGTAGTGTGATTGGGTCAAGAATTTTGCAAACGCTGCACTTTATCTATGGACGCCGTCGTCGGCGGCGGGGAAAGGTTTGTGTGAGTTTGGCGCCGTCACCAGCGGTGACGGCGTCAAAGTGACGCCGTCGCCGCCGGTACGGCGTCGGTGCGCAAAGTATGAAAGCGGCCTTAGCTCCGTGTCGGTTTTCGTCAAACTCGCTTGATATGCACCCTACCAGACTTTGCCGAAGCTGTCACAGCTTTCAGTGTGTCGCCCCTTACAAAACTAACACACTTATAAGGCAACGCCTTCGTTTCAAAAGATAAGCGCTATGTAATTGGAGACTTCCACTCAAGCGCTCACTGCCATCTTTTACTACTTGTGAAGAGCTGCGATCATAACACTGACTTTCCAGTTTCCCCCTATGACATCTATCAGTGTCACAGCTTCTTTCATGAAAAGGCGCATGTGCTACTTGCCTTTTCTCGGCTCCACACTTGATGTTCTATTCCCTTCGCTCGTAATATCTGTGGATGTCAACGCCTCAGCAACAATCTAAGCAGTAGATAAATTTAGTGACACGTGCCTTCTCAGGACTCTTCAGAACCTTATCAGCTGCCCTTATCAATACTTATTGGCTGTTTACCGTTCAAATTCCCGCCATAAATGTCTTTGTATTACCGTTTATGTATTTGAGAAGTTGAAGATTTATGTCGTTTGTGAAGTTGAGTACCTGCGAACCTGAACTTCGTGATAAACAGACGAACACATCCTGGTAGAAATATCGGATCAAAATTGCATAGTGAGATATATCCTACTACTATGTAATGCATACCCATGTCTGGGCCTGTGTGTCCGTTAGTTTGTCACGAAATTTCTTTTGCGTCACATTTGTTGCATTACACCAGAGCCTTGACACTGGATGGTGTCTCGGTAGTGGTACGCGGCTTTTTGATTGTGGATGATCCAAATTAGTAACGGCTGGAACATCATGAGAAGCGAATACAGCCGAATCCTTTTTGCTTTTCCAGCCAGCAGTTGAGTGTTCACCCTCAGAAGTGCTGCGGGGTGTTACGAGGACCGCAGTAGTGAATCGAGCTCGATAGCGACTGATAAGAGCTAGTAAGAGTCATTAGTGAGCATCGATATACTCATCTCTCATAGTGGGGCGTGGACGTGGGAGTCTACGTACAATCACGCTCCATGTTGTCGAAAGTAGAATCTTGCTGAGGCGACAGAATGGGCGGAAAATCATTATATGCCCTTCAGTTGAATACACGAGGTTGGTACAAAGCGGGACGTACACCTTGAAAAACTCCTGATCGTTTCTTGTGAATGCTCCATTGAATAGACGGACCGACGCATGCACCGAGGGATCGCGCAGCAATGCTCGAGAGATCTTCTATCTTGCAACATCAGCGAGCAATACGATTTGAAAGATTGGTCCACCTCTCCATGATACATGAAGGCGAAGTAGTCTGAGACACTCATTTATTACGAGGTCATCATTGCAGTTTGGAGGATTGTGATGCAACACTTGTCATTTTCCTCAGGAGATTGGAAGGTGTGAAAATGGGAATGTGAGCAATGTGAGAGAATTTGGCGACAGACGAAACTGCGCACTTGACTGGCAATGAGAGGACTCTTGGTGGCAGTGGTCGCATATAATGGGTCATGTACAGCCAACGTAATTTTGTAAGACGATTACTAAATTGTGATTGTCATGGAGGATCGAGTCCCTGCGGGAATCTTGTTTCTGGTCTTTATGAAGTCCCTTCCATTCAGCCCAATGAAGGATACAGCCTAGTCTCTGCGTATGAGACAATCCCTTACTGCCATTTTACACATTTGTATTCCGCAACAGCCTTCTGTGCGTGAACCAGGCTCAATCTTAAAGAATTGTTGCGATATTTGTGTTTACGGAATCATGCTATCTAGAAAATAGTTTCCACCACAGTCAGATTTTGACCTCGCTCCAACAAGTTGCTCTAGACAGAAGCGCCAGCCTTCCAATACAACAAGACGAATTAGTGTGAGATACCAAAAATCACCACATAATCAGTGAGGACACCTTTAGCAGCTGTATGTAACAAGCCGCGAACGAGAAAGCAACCATGGTTTCTGAGCAAATATCGTACTTCTTCTTCGTGAACGCTTGGCACTCATGTTTTCCACGGCTGTCACGCTACTGACAATATGCAATACCGCAATATCATTTTGCTAAAAAATGTCCAATTAAGAAAAACTCACCCTTTACACAGCTACAACAATCTTTACAACAACAGAGTGGCAGTATTGATCACGCCGTCATTGTGTTTCTGTCACTGACCATGAGATGGCCTCGAAGCGGGTGTTCCCTACAGATTGTAGCATCGGTTCACACAGAAAGACGGTTGAGGGTAAACTGGTCAAATATTCGCTTCGTGGAGTCGCACCCGCGGCGCCATCAGTACGAGTCGTTTGGAATTCCGCTCAAGACTCAATGGGCTGGTACCGTAAGGCCGCTTTCATACTTTGCGCATCGACGCCGTCTCCGGCGGCGACGGCGTCAATTTGACGCCGTCACCTGCGTATTTGACGCCGTTACCACCGGTGACGGCGTCAAACTCACGCAACCATTTGCCCGCCGCCGACAACAGCGTCCATAGAGAATGCGCAGCGTTTGCTAAATTCTTGACCCAATCACACTACAGTATGGTGATTGTGGCCGCTTCGAATCTTGGCGCTGTGCCAATATAGTGATCGTGGCCGCTTCGTGTATTGGCACAGCGCCAAAATTCGAAGCGGCCACAATCACCATACTGTAGTGTGATTGGGTCAAGAATTATGCAAACGCTGTGCATTATCTAGGACGCCGTCGTCGGCAGCGGTCAAGTGGTTGCGTGAGTTTGACGCCGTCGCCGCAGGCGACGGCGTCGGTGCGCAAAGTATGGAAGCGGCTTAACGGTATTCAGAGATAGGCGAACTCCTGAGGCTTTCAACCTGCAATTTTTAAAGATCCCTTACGGTACCAGCCCATTGCGTCTCGGGCGAAATTCCAAACGGCTCGTACTGACGGTACCGCGTGTGCGATGTCGCAAAGCTAAAATTCGAATCGACCCTCACCCCAGAAGGACCATCATACCTCCAACGAGGAACCGCTCGGCAAGTTTGGAAGAAAGATTCGAAATCAGTATTCAGAAAAGACTTGCGGCCCTTCCTCTGTAAGCATAGTAAACGAAAATAATGACGATGGTCTAGGCTTGCGCATCTTTTGGGGATATTGCTACAAAGGGGGAGAGTAACGTGCAAGCGAGTACAATGCGGAGACGATTGCATTTTTAGAGAATCTTTCTGTCCATTATGGTATATGGTGCTTTCTGCAAAAGCGTAATGACCTTTGTGGGAATGGCCAGAAAGCTTAACAATAACCCTCAAGTGAACCCTCAAGCGTACACGAGTATACTGAGATAGGAGCCATTAACAGCGCGAAACGTAAGTAATTTTCGACATGAAACTTCTATATTCTGCAGAATTAATGAAAAGAAAGTAAAATCAGGCAGACTGCCCCCACCCCCACCCCACCTTTCCTTCGGTGCAGTATGGTTGACGCACCTATACTGACGATCGTAGAGATAAGTGTTTTCTAATGGAAGATTATCTTTCACTTACAGCTGAGCAAAGTTTCCCATTTCTCAGAAAAGACAAAGGATTACGAATGGGGTTAAAGTACAACGCAGAAACAAAATTTATGTTTGCCTCCCATTTCAGTGCCCGCGGACAGAGCAGCAGCCCTCCACAAGAACGGTGACCACAACGTCCGAGGAAACAACGGAAACTCTCAGAAAGCGCACTGTAAAGACGACAATTCTGGTAAGGTTTCATAAGAATCCAACCAAGGTACGGAGCCAATGCAGAGGTCCACGGTACCCTTCGAGAAGAAAGAATTTCCAGCTGGAATGTTTTAAAAAAACAGCCTAGAATAACAGATTGAGAGAGCTAGAGTAAGGAACCCACAAAAAAAAAGAAACAATACAAAGAAGCGTCAAACCTACGATACTGCTATCGCAACGAGCCAGAAGCCGGTACGAAATCTGCCAATCACAGCTATTCTGCTGCAAAAACACTATGATTTTTGAACTCGAACATTCTCAACGCGCAGCGCATAGAGTGGTGTCCTAGGAGTATTTGAGGTGTTTCTTAAGCTAAAACGCTATGATATCCTCAGGACGAAGTATGCAGGAAAGTTGTGGAACTAACTCAGAAACCGGTGCGACATCAGCAGTATTAGCTTTCTTACTGTGAACCCCTATCCTGTAAGAGATTTCAAAGAGTAGCGCACGACATCTCACGAAATAATATCACTTGGACTAATTTATACATATTTCAAACCATGAGCTGTTTGCAGGACGAAGAATGTGAGACTGCATCCGCGCCGACTCCAAAACCGGTACGACATCAATAATATTGGCTTGTTACTGAGAACAAATATTTCTATGAGCGATGTCGAAGATCATAGCACATAGTCTCATGAATCATGTACTTGGAATTGATTTGTACGCATGTAAACATGTACTTGTTCCAGGACGAAGGTTGCAAGACTGCATCCGCGCCATCTCCAAAGCCGGTAAGACATCAGCAATATTAGCTTGTTACTGTGAACAAATATTTCCATGAGCGATGTCGAAGATCATAGCACATAGTCTCATGAATCATGTACTTGGAATTGATTTGTACGCATGTAAACATGGACTTGTTCCAGGACGAAGGTTGCAAGACTGCATCCGCGCCATCTCCAAAGCCGGTACGACATCAATAATATTAGCTTGTTACTATGAACAAGTATTTCTATGAGCGATGTCGAAGATCATAGCACATAGTCTCATGAATCATGTACTTGGAATTGATTTGTACGCATGTAAACATGTACTTGTTCCAGGACGAAGGTTGCAAGACTGCATCCGCGCCATCTCCAAAGCCGGTACGACATCAATAATATTAGCTTGTTACTATGAACATGTATTTCTATGAGCGATGTCGAAGATCATAGCACATAGTCTCATGAATCATGTACTTGGAATTGATTTGTACGCATGTAAACATGTACTTGTTCCAGGACGAAGGTTGCAAGACTGCATCCGCGCCATCTCCAAAGCCGGTACGACATCAATAATATTAGATTGTTACTATGAACATGTATTTCTATGAGCGATGTCGAAGATCATAGCACATAGTCTCATGAATCATGTACTTGGAATTGATTTGTACGCATGTAAACATGTACTTATTCCAGGATGAAGGGTGCAAAACTGCATTCGAGCCGACTCCAAAACCGGTACGACATCAATAATATTAGCTTGTTACTATGAACATGTATTTCTAAGAGCGATGTCGAAGATCATAGCACATAGTCTCATGAATCATGTACTTGGAATTGATTTGTACGCATGTAAACATGTACTTGTTCCAGGATGAAGGGTGCAAAACTGCATTCGAGCCGACTCCAAAACCGGTACGACATCAATAATATTGGCTTGCTACTGAGAACAAATATCTCTATGAGCGATGTCGAAGATCATAGCACATAGTCTCATGAATCATGTACTTGGAAATGATTTGTACGCATGTAAACATGTACTTGTTCCAGGACGAAGGTTGCAAGACTGCATCCGCGCCATCTCCAAAGCCGGTACGACATCAATAATATTAGCTTGTTACTATGAACAAGTATTTCTATGAGCGATGTCGAAGATCATAGCACATAGTCTCATGAATCATGTACTTGGAATTGATTTGTACGCATGTAAACATGTACTTGTTCCAGGACGAAGGTTGCAAGACTGCATCCGCGCCATCTCCAAAGCCGGTACGACATCAATAATATTAGCTTGTTACTATGAACATGTATTTCTATGAGCGATGTCGAAGATCATAGCACATAGTCTCATGAATCATGTACTTGGAATTGATTTGTACGCATGTAAACATGTACTTGTTCCAGGACGAAGGTTGCAAGACTGCATCCGCGCCATCTCCAAAGCCGGTACGACATCAATAATATTAGATTGTTACTATGAACATGTATTTCTATGAGCGATGTCGAAGATCATAGCACATAGTCTCATGAATCATGTACTTGGAATTGATTTGTACGCATGTAAACATGTACTTGTTCCAGGACGAAGGTTGCAAGACTGCATCCGCGCCATCTCCAAAGCCGGTACGACATCAATAATATTAGCTTGTTACTATGAACATGTATTTCTAAGAGCGATGTCGAAGATCATAGCACATAGTCTCATGAATCATGTACTTGGAATTGATTTGTACGCATGTAAACATGTACTTATTCCAGGATGAAGGGTGCAAAACTGCATTCGAGCCGACTCCAAAACCGGTACGACATCAATAATATTAGCTTGTTACTATGAACATGTATTTCTAAGAGCGATGTCGAAGATCATAGCACATAGTCTCATGAATCATGTACTTGGAATTGATTTGTACGCATGTAAACATGTACTTGTTCCAGGATGAAGGGTGCAAAACTGCATTCGAGCCGACTCCAAAACCGGTACGACATCAATAATATTGGCTTGCTACTGAGAACAAATATCTCTATGAGCGATGTCGAAGATCATAGCACATAGTCTCATGAATCATGTACTTGGAATTGATTTGTACGCATGTAAACATGTACTTGTTCCAGGACGAAGGTTGCAAGACTGCATCCGCGCCATCTCCAAAGCCGGTACGACATCAATAATATTAGCTTGTTACTATGAACATGTATTTCTATGAGCGATGTCGAAGATCATAGCACATAGTCTCATGAATCATGTACTTGGAATTGATTTGTACGCATGTAAACATGTATTTGTTCCAGGATGAAGGGTGCAAAACTGCATTCGAGCCGACTCCAAAACCGGTACGACATCAATAATATTGGCTTGTTACCGTGAACAAATATTTCTATGAGCGATGTCGAAGATCATAGCACATAGTCTCATGAATCATGTACTTGGAATTGATTTGTACGCATGTAAATATGTACTTGTTCCAGGACGAAGGTTGCAAGACTGCATCCGCGCCATCTCCAAAGCCGGTACGACATCAATAATATTAGCTTGTTACTATGAACAAGTATTTCTATGAGCGATGTCGAAGATCATAGCACATAGTCTCATGAATCATGTACTTGGAATTGATTTGTACGCATGTAAACATGTACTTGTTCCAGGACGAAGGTTGCAAGACTGCATCCGCGCCATCTCCAAAGCCGGTACGACATCAATAATATTAGCTTGTTACTATGAACATGTATTTCTATGAGCGATGTCGAAGATCATAGCACATAGTCTCATGAATCATGTACTTGGAATTGATTTGTACGCATGTAAACATGTACTTGTTCCAGGACGAAGGTTGCAAGACTGCATCCGCGCCATCTCCAAAGCCGGTACGACATCAATAATATTAGCTTGTTACTATGAACAAGTATTTCTATGAGCGATGTCGAAGATCATAGCACATAGTCTCATGAATCATGTACTTGGAATTGATTTGTACGCATGTAAACATGTACTTGTTCCAGGATGAAGGGTGCAAAACTGCATTCGAGCCGACTCCAAAACCGGTACGACATCAATAATATTGGCTTGTTACTGTGAACAAATATTTCTATGAGCGATGTCGAAGATCATAGCACATAGTCTCATGAATCATGTACTTGGAATTGATTTGTACGCATGTAAACATGTACTTGTTCCAGGACGAAGGTTGCAAGACTGCATCCGCGCCATCTCCAAAGCCGGTACGACATCAATAATATTAGCTTGTTACTATGAACAAGTATTTCTATGAGCGATGTCGAAGATCATAGCACATAGTCTCATGAATCATGTACTTGGAATTGATTTGTACGCATGTAAACATGTACTTGTTCCAGGACGAAGGTTGCAAGACTGCATCCGCGCCATCTCCAAAGCCGGTACGACATCAATAATATTAGCTTGTTACTATGAACATGTATTTCTATGAGCGATGTCGAAGATCATAGCACATAGTCTCATGAATCATGTACTTGGAATTGATTTGTACGCATGTAAACATGTACTTGTTCCAGGACGAAGGTTGCAAGACTGCATCCGCGCCATCTCCAAAGCCGGTACGACATCAATAATATTAGCTTGTTACTATGAACATGTATTTCTATGAGCGATGTCGAAGATCATAGCACATAGTCTCATGAATCATGTACTTGGAATTGATTTGTACGCATGTAAACATGTACTTGTTCCAGGATGAAGGGTGCAAAACTGCATTCGAGCCGACTCCAAAACCGGTACGACATCAATAATATTGGCTTGTTACTGTGAACAAATATTTCTATGAGCGATGTCGAAGATCATAGCACATAGTCTCATGAATCATGTACTTGGAATTGATTTGTACGCATGTAAACATGTACTTGTTCCAGGACGAAGGTTGCAAGACTGCATCCGCGCCATCTCCAAAGCCGGTACGACATCAATAATATTAGCTTGTTACTATGAACAAGTATTTCTATGAGCGATGTCGAAGATCATAGCACATAGTCTCATGAATCATGTACTTGGAATTGATTTGTACGCATGTAAACATGTACTTGTTCCAGGACGAAGGTTGCAAGACTGCATCCGCGCCATCTCCAAAGCCGGTACGACATCAACAATATTAGCTTGTTACTATGAACATGTATTTCTATGAGCGATGTCGAAGATCATAGCACATAGTCTCATGAATCATGTACTTGGAATTGATTTGTACGCATGTAAACATGTACTTGTTCCAGGACGAAGGTTGCAAGACTGCATCCGCGCCATCTCCAAAGCCGGTACGACATCAGCAATATTGGCTTACTGTGAACAAATCCTACTTTATATAATCGGCTAAGTGTGTCTGTTGGTGTCGGTGTGTGTGTGTTTGCGTGTGTGTATGTGTGTCTGTCTGTTTGACCGGCAACTCATATTTCGTGTTGCAGCAAAGATGGGATCCTTGATTTTGGATATGAGATAGGTGGTATTAAGGGGATCCCAGCGGTGGTGGACCGAAAGTGATAGCAGTTGATAAGGGCTGATAAGGAGCCTCGAGAGGCCAGTGTCGCCAAATCCGTTTCGCCACTCGGTTTGATTCTAGAGCATTCACACACATAGGTCTTTTGAGGGGTGAGACGGGCACATCAATGTGGGTGATCCAAATTGATACGTTTGATACGATTCAATAAGAAGCGTCAAAAGCTCATGTCGTCAATACCTTTTCACCATTCGGGTTGATCCTAGAGCACCGACACTCATAGGCGTCTAAGGGGATGAGACCGGCACAGTGATGGTGGGTGATCCTAATTGATAACGCTTGAAAACATTCAATAAGGAGTGTCAGAAGGCATGTCGCTAAATTTGTCTCGCGCTTCTAGCTGCAAGTGGGATGATCACACTCATATATTACAGGGTACGGAGACCTTAATGGTGGCTTTTCCAAATTGATAACGGCGTACAGGGACTGGAGCTTCTAGGGAATGGGGAAGGGATAAAAACCGATACACCGCCTAATATTACTATACGACTGCTGTAGTAAATTCGTCTGATGCCAATGGGTGAATATATACATTTTTTGTTTATGGTATGATACCTGCTGCCGATGTATCTACCGCTTAGTTTCCTAGCGTTCCAAATAATGGGGCACGTCTTTTGATACTGCGATCTATATGGATAATTAAGATGCGATCTACATAGATTTGTGATAGCAAGGCAAGCCCTTCACTCTCTCATGCGGCGCCAGCAACAATACTGGGCATCGACCGCTAGACTGCGTTGAATTCCAAATAGTGGTGCATGTTTACAAAAGCGATAAGCATCGATAACTGGCATGTGGCTCTACCATAAATATGTAGGAAATAGATCCTCTGCAAATAGACAGATTGCTACCAGTCGATGCAGTAGGATCCAACAATGTCGATCCCTAAACTATCTAAACTCTTAGTAGTGACCACTTCAGCAAGGGTTGATTGATTAGTGGATTTAACCATGTCATTCCTAAACATTAATCGTCGATATCATTTAAACAAATGGCATCGATCGTTAAATCATCTGGACCTTTGGAAAACGGTGAGCTTTTCCAGCAGTGATATCTCCGATATCGGTTTTTATCTATCACCTATATGTAGGGCGTAGATGCTCAACAAAAAGTCAACATCGACCAATTCCCCATTACATAATTCTAATGATTTGAATAAGCAATGAATAATTCGCACAGTACTATGCGATAGCCCAACTGGTATTTCCATAAGCGATGTCGAATATCATCGCGCATAGTCTCATGAATCATGTATTTGGTATTGATTTGTAAGTATGTGAAGCCTGTACTTGTTCCAGGATGAAGGTTGCAAGACTGCATCCGCGCCATCTCCAAAACCGGTACGACATCAGCAATACTGGCTTATTACTGTGAAAAAATATGCGATGTCAAAGTTCATAGCACACAGTCTCCTGAATCATGTATTTGCAATTGATTTGTAAGCAAGTGAAACATGTACTTTTGTAGGATGAAGGGTGCAAGACTGCATTCAAGCCGACTCCAAAACCGGTACGACATCAGCAATATTGGCTTGTTACTGTGAACAAATATTTCTATGAGCGATGTTAAAGTTCATAGCTCATAGCCTCCTGAATGATGTATTTGTAACTGATTTGTAAGCGTGAAACATGTACTTTTGTAGGATGAAGGGTGCAAGACTGCATTTGAGCCGACTCCAATACCGGTACGACATCAGTGATATAGACTTGTTAGGCAGCGTTGATCGTTTTGAAATTTGCGTTTTTGTGGAAATGCGGAAAAAGCATTAGATGCGTATCGATTTCCATGCTACGAAGAGACGAGAGGTTAGAGAAAGGAAAGTGTGGAATTGTGGAATTTGTGTTTTTGTAGGAAGGCGGAATCGTGGAATTTGCATTTTTGTGGAAATGTGGAAAGGGATAAGATAAGTATCGATTGGGAGAACTGCGAAATTTGCGTTTTTGTGGAAATGCGAAATTGTGAAATTTGCGTTTTTGCGTGTTTGTGGAAAGAAGATTGGATGCGTATCGTTTCGCGGAATTTGCGTTTTTGCGGAAATGCGGAATTGAAATTTGCGTTTTTGCATTTGGAACGCTTTGGAGTGAGGGAATGGATAAGGTACGTATCGACTGCTTCGTCAGCGAACGTGGATGATAAGACAAAACAGTTTCTACACTGAAGGACTAGATAAGTCTCATACATTGCTTTTTCACCAAATATTTTCATTTAAGAAGAGAAGACTCTTCTCACTCACTCTGTCCTGCTCTCGATCATTCGTTTTGGTTTGTGACTTTCGTCTGCTGTGAAACTGCAGTGTCTTTGGGCGGCGTGCAAGTGTTCCGAACAGCGTGCTGGAAGTTCATGTCACTAGTGTTGTGTGGAGGGTAATAGTGACGAAACCAAGATTTTTGTGAGACTAAAACGACGTTATGCGGACTGTTACAGACTAGCTGCCCCTTCATCATAGATCGTTTCTGCTTCAAGTGAGAGTTTGTATTTAATTGAAGATGCCCTCACTTAACTATTTGAATTACAAGTTTTCCATCTTCATTGCATATTTACCTTTACAAATATCTGCCTTTACTCTTCGACGCTTATCCGTGTTATAAGTGGACCAGCTACGTACCCAAGATCTTCAAATGAGGAAGATTGTTATTCATACTAATCAGCATTGAAAGGGATAAAATCGCTTTTGATTAATTACCGACTGTAAGAGAGCAGAAGTACTAAACACAAAGTCTACTGACACTATTGCAAAGCAAATATCTAATACATAGCGACAGTAGCATCAATTTAGGAAAGAGTTTGTGAAGGGGCATCAAAAAAATAAAGATGACAAAATCCAGAAAGTGATATTAAAACACAGCCCAGCATGGTCGACCGTTCGCGAATACTGAGCTTTGTGGAACGACAAGCACCGCGCACGTGGCTTCCACGCTTTCCACAATTCCTCATTTCCACAACAACGCAAATTCCGCAAATCGATACGTATCTATTCTTCTTTCCACAAAAACGCAAATTCCGCAGTTTCCCCAATCGACGTATCTATTCTTATTTCCGCAAGAACGCAACGCAAAAACACAAATTCCAAAACTATGAACGCTGCCTTACAGTGGACAGATATTTCCTTAAGCGATGTCGAAGATCTTAGCCTCATGAGTCATGTATTTCGAATTTATTTGTATGCATGCAAAACATGTACTTGCTACAGGATGAAGGGTGCAAGACTGCATCCGAGCCGACTCCAAAACCGGTACGTAATTATTAATACCGGCTTACTACTGTGAACAATTATCTCTATAAGCTGTGTCGAAGATTGTCGCGCGTAGTCTCATGAATCATGTATTTGGTATTGATTCGAACGCATGTGAAACATGTACTTGTTACAGGATGAAGGATGCAAGACTGCATTGGAGCCGACTCCAAAACCGGTACGACATCAGTAATATTGGCTTACTACTGCGAACGACTTTTACAATGCGCGACTTAGAAGATCATCGCATAGAGTCTTATGAATCATGTTTTGCAATTGATTTGTGCGCATGTGAACACGTATTTGTTGCAGAATGAAGGGTTCAAGACTGCATCCGAGCCGACTCCAAAACCGGTAAGACATCAGCGATATTGGCTTGTTACAGCAGGCAAAATTTTCTATAAACGATGTGGAAGATCATCGCACATGGCCTCATGGATGATGTACTTGGAATTGATCTGCACGCATGTAAAACATGTACTTGTTCTAGGATGAAGGTTGCAAAACTGCGTCCGCGCCATCTCCAAAACCGGTACGACATCATCAATATTGGCTTATTACTGTGAACAAAAATATTTCTATATGCGATGTCGAAGATCATAGCACATAGTCTCAAGAATCATGTAGTTGCAATGAATTTGCAAGCATGTGAAACATGTACTTTTTGTAGGATGAAGGGTGCAAGACTGCATTCGAGCCGACTCCAAAACCGGTACGACATCTGAGATATAGGCTTGTTACAGTGAACAAAATTTTCTATAAGCGTTGTGGAAAATCATCGCACATAGCCTCATGAATCATGTAATTGGTATTGATTTGTACTCATGTAAAAGATTTACATTTTGCAGGATGAAGGGTGTAAGACTGCATCCGCGCCGTCTCCAAAACCGGTACGTCATCAGTTATATGGGCATGTTGAAGTGAACAACTTTTACAATACGCGATGTCGAAGATCAGCGCACATAGGCTCATGAATCATTTATTCGGTGTTGATTTGTGCTCATGTAAGAGATGTACATTTTGCAGGACGAAGGGTGCAAGACTGCATTCGAGCCGACTCCAAAACCGGTACGACTTCGATAATATTGGCTTGTTACAGTGGACAAATTTTACCATAAACGATGTGGAAGATCAGCGTACAGTCGTACGTGTAGTCCTATGAATCATGTATTTGGAATTGAATTATCTGGATTTCGGAATTCCCTATCTGTTCCAACCATGTCTTCTTCGGTGCTCCTCGCTGAATCTTCCAGTCATGCGGCCGATCTCCATAAGGTCCTATGGGTATATTGTTCCGGCTCATTCTGCAAACATGGCCAAACCAACGAAGCCGTCGTCGGTGAAATTTAATTTCGCCAGTTTTTGGTGGCAGCATCGTTGTCTTATCACTTCGTTTATCAGTCTGTCGCGAAGAGTGACACCGACTATACGTCTGAGGCATCTTATTTGGAACCATTCCAATTTACGGATGTCAGATTGCATTAATGTCCAAGTTTCAGAGCCGTAAAGAAGTACTGATAGCCCTTAGGAGCGGCAGATCTTCATTTCAAAGTGTATCGTTGTGTTTTATTTCTTCCACATACGCCAAGAAATTTCGGTGCTGAGCCGATCCGACATACAACTTCTGTTGATAATGCTACTTTCTCACCTTCACAGTCGAACCCAGATACATGGGATGCGGAATTCGCTCAGAAATAGTTCCGCTCAGATGCACCCGCGCAGCACTTCCATTAACTGTGAGAACCTTCGTTTTGTCAGTATTGATGACTAACCCATACGGCCTCATAGCTCTTTCAATTCTGGACACTACTTTATAAGCTTCAGTATCGTCATTGGCAAAAATAGCCATCAACACACATGAAATATGATGAATTGTTCCCCTCTAAACTGTATGCCAATTTGATTCACTTGAGCAGATTTCATTATGGCGTCGATGACAGTATTGAAGGGTGGGTGACAACACGCATCCTTGACGAACACTTGTGTTGATTACAAAATCTTCCAACAGTTCTTCCTTCATGCGAACTTTGCTGCGCCAGTCTTATTATGCGCTGTGTAGTAAGCGGGCTAGCTTATCGGAAAGCCTTTCGCAGCAAGCGTTTCTCAAAGAGCCACCCGGTTAACGCTATCGAATGCAGAAGCGAAGCAATGAACACGTGATGAGACGCTTTCCGCAGCGAACACGTTATTCTAGGACTTGCGTCACGGTGTGAATTTGATCACAACATCTTC
Organism: Trichostrongylus colubriformis; assembly: GCA_963978905.1. Taxonomy (NCBI): domain Eukaryota; kingdom Metazoa; phylum Nematoda; class Chromadorea; order Rhabditida; family Trichostrongylidae; genus Trichostrongylus; species Trichostrongylus colubriformis. Next base: position 5,126,879 of record OZ022256.1, read on the forward strand.
ATTTTGGACAAGAACCCGCTTGTTCCTCTCGAGTCATCTGTGCTTGCGGTCGTTGGATTTGCCCAAGTATGATTTTCATGGAGACTGTCTGGACGATATAATGCACGGAAGAACTTTTTATTCCTACTCAGGCGATCTTAAATACCGGCTAATATTTTATCATATTGATTCCTATTGACATGGTATCGTATCGGTGGTTTTCTTCCTTCCGTTTGATACCGGTATCATACCACAAGTCTTCACTCGTTATGTTTGCCTGATCATTAAGGATGATAAGATCGCCATGCTTGAGGTTAACCTGAGCTGACAGACTTCATACAGGTTTTATATATAACTCAACAAACTTAATCACAACAAACCAAACAATTTCAATATAACAATGCTCTATGCTCTATGATTGAGATCAAGATCCTCTTATCCCCCTCACACCAAGAATGCTACCCTTATCAGAAAAAATGCTCTGAGAGCTCCTAATGTCAGATGGAAAGATGCTTTAGAAGACCTAGCCCAAAAAGGTAAAAGGGAGCAATAATAACAATATAGTGTTCTCCTTCTCCTGAGGGCTTATATACCCGTCAAAAGTCCATTGCCGCCAATTTTCTTCTCGGGCGATCAAAGTTCATGCGGTCAGAGAACGTTCATGCGTTCTCCTAGCGGTCAAAGAACGACCATCGTTAAGAGACAAAAAGGAGGGGTCGCCGACATGTCGTGACACGTTCTATATTTCCCAAATGCTTTCTCAAGTGTTATCATGCTTTTAATTCCTTTCATTTCTTTGGGCTGTGGTCCCGTTCGGACAAAGACTTTCTCAAGAATAAACAACAAACCAATCCCGCGGTACTTCTTGCATTCGTGAATACCTGCTTTCTTGTGAATTAGTATGACAATCGCTTGCTTCCACGAAGTAGGTATTCTTTCGGAAGTCCAGATAGGATGTAGCAGTGAGTGCAATCGTTGTCGGAGGACGTCACCATCAGCTATCACACCAACACTTCGCGCCGATTTCCTTGGGTTCAACTGATACACTTCAGTTTCGATTTCACCTACATCAAGAGGTTCCACGGAAATAAGATCGAGCGGATGATTGAGAGAAGAATTTGGCGGCATTTAATCTGGTATTGGAAGGTTATAGAGCTGACAAAAATACTCTTTCACCGAACAAGTCGCTCTGCACGTGATCATACGTAACTTCCATCACTTTTCTTGATGTTGTCATCGATACTTCTAACCCTCCCTCCAAGGCGACGAACAGTTGCATATAGTCCACGGTAATCATTGCGGTTAGCCTGATTATCAAGTTCTGCTGCAAAACTGTGCTAGTATTTACTTCTTTCCATTCTAAGACGACTACGAACGAGACGATGAAGCCCCCGGTATCATCGCAAATCAGTCAGTCCAATAATATTGGCTTGTTGCAGTGAACAAAATCTTCTATAAGCGATGTAAGATCATCGCACATAGTCTCATGAACCATGTATATGGAATTGGTTTGTACGCATGTGAAACATGTACTTGTTCCAGGATGAAGGTTGCAAGACTGCATCCGCACCATCTCCGAAACCGGTACGACACCAGTAATATAGGCTTTTTACAGTGAACAAATATTTCCATGAGCGATGTCGAAGATCATAGCACATAGTCTCATGAATCATGTACTTGGAATTGATCTGTACGCATGTAAAACATGTACTTGTTCCAGGACGAAGGTTGCAAGACTGCATCCGCACCATCTCCGAAACCAGTACGACACCAGTAATATTGGCTTGTTTCAGTGAACAAATATTTCCATGAGCGATGTCGAAGATCATAGCACATATTCTCATGAATCATGTACTTGGAATTGATTTGTACGCATGTGAAACATGTACTTGTTACAGGATGAAGGATGCAAGACTGCATTGGAGCCGGCTCCAAAACCGGTACGACATCAGTAATATTGGCTTACTACTGCGAACGACTTTTACAATGCGCGACGTAGAAGATCATCGCATAGAGTTTTATGAATCATGTTTTGCAATTGATTTGTGCGCATGTGAACACGTATTTGTTGCAGGATGAAGGGTTCAAGACTGCATCCGAGCCGACTCCAAAACCGGTACGACATCAGCGATATTGGCTTGTTACAGTGAACAAATATTTCCATGAGCGATGTCGAAGATCATAGCACATAGCCTCATGAATGATGTACTTGGAATTGATTTGAACGCATGTAAAACATGTATTTGTTCCAGGATGAAGGTTGCAAAACTGCTTCCGCGCCATCTCCAAAACCGGTACGACATCAGCAATATTGGCTTGTTACTGTGAACAATAATTTCTATAAGCGATGTTGAAGATCATAGCACATAGCCTCATGAATGATGTACTTGGAATTGATTTGAACGCATGTAAAACATGTACTTGTTCCAGGATGAAGGTTGCAAAACTGCTTCCGCGCCATCTCCAAAACCGGTACGACATCAGCAATATTGGCTTGTTACTGTGAACAATAATTTCTATAAGCGATGTTGAAGATCATAGCACATAGCCTCATGAATGATGTACTTGGAATTGATTTGAACGCATGTAAAACATGTACTTGTTCCAGGATGAAGGTTGCAAAACTGCTTCCGCGCCATCTCCAAAACCGGTACGACATCATCAATATTGCCTTATTACTGTGAATAAAAATATTTCCATGAGCGATGTCGAAGATCATAGCACATAGCCTCATGAATGATGTACTTGGAATTGATTTGAACGCATGTAAAACATGTACTTGTTCCAGGATGAAGGTTGCAAAACTGCTTCCGCGCCATCTCCAAAACCGGTACGACATCATCAATATTGGCTTATTACTGTGAATAAAAATATTTCTATATGCGATGTCGAAGATCATAGCACATAGTCTCAAGAATCATGTAGTTGCAATGGATTTGCAAGCATGTGAAACATGTGCTTGTTCCAGGATGAAGGTTGCAAGACTGCGTCCGCGCCATCTCCAAAACCGGTAGGACATCAGCAATATTGGCTTGTTACTGTGAACAATTACTTCTATAAGCGATGTTGAAGATCATAGCACATAGTCTCAAGAATCATGTAGTTGCAATGGATTTGCAAGCATGTGAAACATGTACTTCTTGTAGGATGAAGGGTGCAAGACTGCATTCGAGCCGACTCCAAAACCGGTACGACACCAATAATACTGGCTTGTTACAGTGGACAAAATTTTCTGTAAGCGATGACGAAGATCATCGCACATTGTCTCATGAATCATGTATATGAAATTGCTTTGTACGCACATGTGTTTTTGCAGGATGAAGGCTGTAAGACTGCATCCGCACCATCTCCGAAACCGGTACGACCCACTAATATTGGCTTACTATAGTAAACAAGATCTTCTACAAGCGATGTAGAAGATCATCGTACATAGTCTCATGAATCAGGAATTGATTTTTACGCATGTAACATGTACCTGTTCCAGGATGAAGGTTGTAAGACTGCATCCGCACCATCTCCGAAACCGGTACGACACCAGTAATATTGGCTCGTTACAGTGAACAAAATTTTTATAAGCGATGTAGAAGATCATCGCACATAGTCTCATAAATCATATACTTGGAATTGATTTGTACGCATGTAAAACATGTACCTGTTCCAGGATGAAGGTTGTAAGACTGCATTCGAGCCGACCCCGAAACCGGTATGAAATCAGTAACATTAGCTTGTTACAGTGAACAAAATTTTTATAAGCGATGTAGAAGATCATCGCACATATTCTCATGAATCATATCCTTAGAATTGATTTTTACGCATGTAACATGTACCTGTTCCAGGATGAAGGTTGTAAGACTGCATCCGCACCATCTCCGAAACCGGTACGACACCAGTAATATTGGCTCGTTACAGTGAACAAAATTTTTATAAGCGATGTAGAAGATCATCGCACATAGTCTCATGAATCAGGAACTGATTTGTACGCATGTGAAACATGTACTTGTTGCAGGATGAAGGATGCAAGACTGCATTCGAGCCGACCCCGAAACCGGTATGAAATCAGTAACATTAGCTTGTTACAGTGAACAAAATTTTCATAAGCGATGTAGAAGATCATCGCACATTGTCTCATGGATCATGTATATGAAATTGCTTTGTACGCACATGTGTTTTTGCAGGATGAAGGCTGCAAGACTGCATCCGCACCATCTCCGAAACCGGTACGACACCACTAATATTGGCTTACTATAGTAAACAAGATCTTCTACAAGCGATGTAGAAGATCATCGTACGTAGTCTCATGAATCAGGAATTGATTTGTACCCATGTGAAACATGTACCTGTTCCAGGATGAAGGTTGTAAGACTGCATCCGCACCATCTCCGAAACCGGTACGGCACCAGTAATATTGGCTCGTTACAGTGAACAAAATTTTTATGAGCGATGTAGAAGATCATCGCACATAGTCTCATGAATCAGGAACTGATTTGTACGCATGTGAAACATGTACTTGTTGCAGGATGAAGGATGCAAAACTGCATTCGAGCCGACCCCGAAACCGGTATGAAATCAGTAACATTAGCTTGTTACAGTGAACAAAATTTTTATAAGCGATGTAGAAGATCATCGCACATAGTCTCATGAGTCATATACTTGGAATTGATTTTTACGCATGTAACATGTACCTGTTCCAGGATGAAGGTTGTAAGACTGCATCCGCACCATCTCCGAAACCGGTACGACACCAGTAATATTGGCTCGTTACAGTGAACAAAATTTTTATAAGCGATGTAGAAGATCATCGCACATTGTCTCATGGATCATATACTTGGAATTGATTTGTACGCATATAAAACATGTACCTTTTCCAGGATGAAGGTTGTAAGACTGCATTCGAGCCGACTCCGAAACCGGTATGGAATCAGTAATATTAGCTTGTTACAGTGAACAAAATTTTCATAAGCGATGGAGAAGATCATCGCACATTGTCTCATGGATCATGTATTAGGTTGATTCATAATAAATCGGACAAATGGTAGTGATGATTTCTAGAGATCATAACTCAGCAACGAGTTAACGAAAATGGACGCGCGAGGTACCGTTGGAATGAGTATGAAAAGCTCTTCGAGGTACCGCAAAATAATCACTCCAAAGTAGTTTCATTCCGCCACCATGCCCCACGAATTCAAGCCGTCCAGAGACCACATCCGCAACGTCATACTATTTCTATCGCTATCTGGCCAGGAACCCGCGGATATCGGCAGACGTCCGAAAGAAGTTCACAAGGAGCATGCCCCCGGCAGAAGTACACTGTAGTTGTAGCATTCGAAGTTTGCGTCAGGCGACTATTCCATCGAAGACGAAAACCGCGGTTGGTGGAGCGTACACGGCGTAGAGTACTGGGAGCTGCCCGATGAAGGCACAACAGTATCCGCCCACGTCTACGTTCGTCAATTACGAGAATTGAAGGCAAATGTCCAAAGTTCGCAACGGCGGCGGTCACATGTCTACTTCCAGCACGACAACGCGAGACCGCACATTGCAAGATCGACCAAGACCGAGCGGCTGTCGTACAGTTGGACCGCGCTTTCACACCCATCGTACTACCCATACCTGGCCCCTTCAGATTTCCACCTTTTCTCCCACAGCCAACGCCACCTGGACGGCCAAGACTTCAAAACTCGCGACGACGTCAAGACGGCACTCGGCAACTTCCTCGAGCTCCAGCCCCGGGCCTTCTGGAGCAAGGTCATCCATGATCTGCCTAACCCGTGGCAGAAGGTCATCGATAAAGATGGAGCATATTTTAAGTGAATCCCAGTTGTCGTTGAAAAGTTGTACGACAATGATTAAAATTTGTCAATTTGTCCGATTTATTATGAATCAACCTAATATATGAAATTGCTTTGTACGCACATATGTTTTTTGCAGGATGAAGGTTGCAAGACTGCATCCGCACCATCTCCGAAACCGGTATGAAATTGATAATATTGGCTTACTCTGTGATCAACTTTTTCGATGTGCGATGTCGGAGATCATCGCACATAGTCTTTTGTATCATGTATTTGTAATGGATTTGTCCCCTGTATCACCTATCGTCCCGTTGCTAATCGAGAAAGTCGAGCGAGCGCCAGCAACACCTCCATTCGTCCCTGTCGCGAGCCAAAGTAGTCCAGTGAACCTTTCTGGCTCCAGGGACAAGCGGCATCTAGCTTCCTTCGCGCAGAGCTTTTGTGAAGAAGTCTGACCGTCGGGCCGATGATCGTCCAGGTGTTGATTTGACGTTCCAAGGCATCCAGTCGTTAACCGCTTTGGTCCATCGGTTACCGCGGTATCGCATGACGCGCCCGGTCCATTTATTCTTTGATTTCTTTTTCAAATACGGCGGCTTCCCTGATCTTCAATCGACGTCGGAGTTCGCAACTCTCAACGGATTCCCCCTGTGACTCGCAACGGATTCCCCTTTGCACTTGCGTGTATCGGGATACTCCAAGCATCGTCGTTTTGATGGCGGGTCGGATGACGCCGACCGCATGCTCCTCCTGCTTACGTGGAGTCCAAGTCTATGAGGCGTATGTTAGGGCAGAAAGGACAGCGAAACGAATAGATGAGCGCGGATCCTGATGTTATTCGTCTTCTTCTCTACTTCCTCGATGGTCTTGAAGGCTCTTCAAGCCGCTCTTTTTCTTCTGCTCAGCTCTGGTAACGAGTCGTTCATGAAATTGACTTCGCGACCTAGGTACACATAGCTGAAGCATTCAGTGATGTTCGTTCCGTTGAGCGTGAGTGGAGCCTCAGGAACCAATCCGTTTCTCATGGACATCGTCTTCATCAGGTTCAGCTGCAGACCGATTTTTTCACACTCGCAGTCGAAATCGGCTAGCATTCACTCCGCTTGCTGGATTGCCGGTATTATAAGCACGATGTCGTCAGCGAAGCGGAGGTGATGTAGATGCCGGCCAGCAACCTTCACTCCCATGCCTCCCATCCCAATTGACGGTTGATATCGAGAGCAGCGCTGATAAACTCAGGCGAAACGGTGTAGCTCTTCGAACCCCTATCTTCGCCTCGATGGTGACTTCCTTGTAGAATGGCGAGATCCTGTTCGTGAAGTTGCTGTAGAGCTCATGAAGTACTCGTATGCGCTGAGTAGGCACACCCTGGGTTCCCAAAGCTTTAATAACCGCTTCTGTCTCAACTGAGTCGAAGACTTTCTTCAAATCGAAGAATGTGAGACAAAACGTCATATTGTACTCTCGCAATACTACAATCAGCCTAGTCACCAAGTGGATGTGATCGATTGTACTGAATCCTCTGCGACCTGCTTGCTCGCATGGCTGTCCTTCGTCGAAAGTTCAACCAATTCTAATCAAGATGGCTCGAGTGAAGAGCTTGTAAACTACAGACAGCAGGCAGATCGGACGATAATTGCCAATGCCGTGTGGATTTCCCTTCCTATAAGCAACACAGTTCTGCTGGTTTTCCACGAGGTGGGTACCTCGCATTCAGACAGGTAGCGTGTGATGATTCGGGCCAGTGATTTGACGATAACTGGCGGGAGATCCTTCAGTTGTTCCTATCTAATCCTGTCGGAGCCGGGTGCTGTACCATCATATCCATCCTGCTTCAGATTGTTCCTAGGCAGCGTGACATGGCTATCGAAGAGATCCGAGTTAAAGTCTAAGATGACCTTCTCCATTGCCCCTCGGAGAGCAGTCCTTGTACCGCCCACGCCGGAGACCGATCATTTTGGTCCTTCAACTGGCGAAACTTCGGCGGGGATTAAGGATGCTCCTCCCAGCTTCTGTTGCTTCAGCCAACGCTGCTGTTCTTCTCTTTTTGAAATCTTCTTTTATCGCCTCTCTGCATTGCTTCGAAAGTTCGGACGTCAATTGATAATCGCCTGCGGCTCGTGCGGTCCCACGTTAGCGTATCAGCTCGAGAGTTTCCGGAGAGAGACGGCTCCTAGTGACTCTCAAACTCTCTGCCCAGTGGCACAATCGTGAAGTTGCTCAAGGAGCCGGTTGTACACGTCGTCGATGTTTCCACAACGGATTCTTCCCATACACCTGCGAGGGAAACGAAGTGTCTCCAGTTGATGACTGTCTTGGTTCTTCGCTCCTTCAATTTCGCGGCTCTTTCTCCGCGTATCGAAAAAAGGAATCTTGCGCGGATGAGATGATGGTCTGATCCCGTATAGAACTTCGGAACAACAGCGACGTCGGTCAGGCAAAACCTTCGATTGAAGATGACGTGATCAATCTCATCATGGAATTGTCCACCGGGTGATTCCCAAGTCCATCGTAGATGAGAGGGCTTCTGGAACTGTGAGCCACCATGAATGGAATGTAGCGTTGAAATCGCAGACCATGCCCTTGAAGAATGAATGGTCTCCCTTATAGTACATCTCCAATTCTACATAAAATGCTTTGAGCTCGTCCTCATCGTAGCTTGATGTTGGTGCACAGGTCAGAATTTCGTACAAATCGATGTTCATGGTCAAGTACGTGTTGGCGGAAACGCCCACAGCGCCAACGCCTCTCTTATTGCATGTTTCAAAGAACAGTTCTTCGCAAGGGTTCGTGCGTTGAAAGTACACATCGCCATCTTAGTCCTCCGCGATTTAGGCAGCCTGCTATAGCCCTGATATCTTAGCAGCCTCTCCCGAGTGGTCCTACCCAATGCTGCCGTAATGAGGGCTCCCTCAGGCCAGCGAAATGAGGCCCATTCTCATTGATGTCTTCGGCATAATGAAGACCCCGAGTAGCTTGCCAGGCTCTGTCGTGGAGGCTGGGTATACTACGGGTAGTTAGCCAGGCTATCCCGAAGTGGGCCGTGGGACTGTTTGTTGCAGACGACTCCGGACCCCCTCCCATGTGTCTCCCTGTCGTAAGAATGCAAGCTTTTGGCTGAACCGATGCAGGATACTAACTGCATAATGTAGAGCGCTCTCACACGTGTGCAAGAACGTCTGCATAGATACAGAGGGTATAAATCGGTCTAGCACAGCAGAAACAAGGAGTCCACCCCCTGAATTTATCTGCGTCACAGGGCAGGTACATGGTGGCTTTTGGTCGGCGATTAGCCCCCTATCCGCCACCTGGGGTCGCGCCACGTAGCCCTGCCACTTGACTGCTGGAGATCCCTCAGCGAGAGAAGCCTCTTGGTGATGGAGATCCGCTGATGTACGCATGTGAAACGTGTACTCGTTGCACGACGAAGGGTGCAAGACTGCATTCCAGCCGACTCCAAAACCGGTACGACAAGTAATCTTGGCACTCTTACAGTTAACCCTTCTCATTACACTTGGTGTAATTTATGCGTTTCAAAACCGCTTCCTGTTTGCAGGATGAAGAGTGTAGGACAGCATCCGAGCCGACCCCAAAACCGGTACAACATCAGCAGTATTTTATTTTTACTGTGAACAACTTTTACAATACGCGATGTCGAAGATCATCGCACATAGTCTCATGTATCGCGTATATGGAATTGATAAGTTCTTCAGTAGTTAAAATCGTAATAAACAGGATACTCGCCCCAATGGGCCGTATTTGGAGATATGTTGAGCATGAATGATCCACTGTGTTCTTTACAGGTTGAAAGCATTAAGACTGGAGTGGAGCCAACGCCGCAACCGGTACGCCATCAGTAGTTTCAAAATAGCAATATACAGGAGTCTCGCCTCATCGGGCTGCATTTGGATATGTTGAGCATGAATAATCCGCTGAGTTCTTTACAGATTGAAAGCATCAAGACCGGAGTCGAACCAACCCCGCAGCCGGTACGCCTTCAATAGTTTTGAAATCGTGATATACAGGAGTCTTACCCCATTGGACCGCATATGGAGATATGTTGAGCGTGAATAATGCGCTGTGCTCTTTACAGGTTGAAAGCATCAAGACCGGAGTCGAACCAACCCCGCAGCCGGTACTCTTTTAGTAGTTTCGAAACAATACTCAGAGGAGTCTCTATTACAATGGGCAGTCCCATTAATACTGTTAGCACTTGGGAATATATTGCGTATGTATGATTCGTTGCCCTTTTCACAAGTTCTATTTTTTATGAGGGAGCTCTGAGTATTCTTGGACCACACCTTTATGATATTTGCAAATAAGATGCAGTTTCTCACAGTTGAAAAGTATGAGCTGATAAAAGTTGGAGGTCCCTGCGTAGGGCACACTAGGCGGCAGATGCGAATTCCATTACGCTTTTAGCTCCTTTGTTATACTGCAAGCTATCTACATCCGAATGAGAACGGTTGATGAGGCATTGTTTTGTGATGTATTTACTTACCTCTAGGATACTTACCTCTAGGATGTCATTAGGATTAAGCCGCCATATCTAAAAGCAGCTATTGCTCAGAAGATATGTTCGGTCACCTGCACGCAATTGATTTGCCTGCAATAGCTTTCCAATTCCTAATGTGTCACTAATGACAGTCGGGTCTCCACTGTAATAAGGAGTGCAGCCTATGCAATTGACAAGTACAGCTTTGACCATTTGTACTTTTGGTAATTATGCGTACTAGTGTTTACCTTCGAAGGATGAGCAGCAGCGGCGCAGAATGGTTACGACAACATCGGAAGAGACCACGGAAACCTATAGGAGGCGTAAAACCGAAACAACCATTACGGTAAGGCGCCATCTAAAATTAATCAGCTCACAGCACGAAATTGATACCGTCCATGCTTATAAAAGGAGTAGAGCAATTGGGAGAGGTCTTCAGCTCGACTGTTTAAGAGAGAGCAAGTAGAGCAGGTGCTTCAATAAACGCAAAAGTTGACTTGTACATATAGGGATGTTGTGCTATTTCCAGGAAGAGGAATGCAGAACTGGCGTTGAACGAACCCCACAGCTGGTATGCGTTCTTTAGTATTCGGAACCGTAATGTCCGACAATACTAAGTATGGGCAACCCCATCGATGGCGGTTGTACTTACGAAATATATTTCCAACGATCATACCCTTCTGTTTACAGATGGAAAGCTGCAAGACTGGAGTCGAACCAACCCCGCAGCCGGTACGCTTTCAGTAGTTTTTAGTTATTAATATATAGGAGTTCTGCCCCATTGAGCCTTCCTGTTGTTCAAAAACCAGGATGTCATACAAATACATAATAATATACAAGAGTCCTGCCCATGTGGGCTGCACTTGGAGTTGTGTTGAACACGGATAATCCGTTAACTTCTTTGCAGGTTGAAAGCTGTAAGACTGGAATTGAACCGACCCCGCAACCGGTACGCTTTCAGTGGTTTCGAAATCATTATATAGGAGTCTCGCATTATTGAGATGCACTTGGAGATTCGTTGAACATGGATAATCGGCTGTGTTCTTTACAGGTTGAAAGCATTAAGACTGGAATGGAGCCGACGCCGCAACCGGTATGCCATCAGCAGTTTCAAAATCGTAATATACAGGAGTCTTGCCTCATCCGGCTGCATTTGGAGATATGTTGAGCATGAATAATCCGCTGTGTTCTTTACAGGTTGAAAGCATTAAGACTGGAATGGAGCCGACGCCGCAACCGGTATGCCATCAGCAGTTTCAAAATCGTAATATACAGGAGTCTTGCCTCATCCGGCTGCATTTGGAGATATGTTGAGCATGAATAATCCGCTGTGCTCTTTACAGGTTGAAAGCACGAAGACTGGAGTGGAGCCAACGCCGCAACCGGTACGCCATTAGTAGTTTCAAAATCGAAATATACATGAGTCTTGCCCCATCGGGCTACAATGGAGATATCTTGGGCATGAATAATCCGCTGCGTACTTTGCAGGTTGAAAGCATTAAGACTGGAGTGGAGCCAACCCCGCAGCCCGTACGCTTTCAGTAGTTTTTAGTTATTAATATATAGGAGTTCTGCCCCATTGAGCCTTCCTGTTGTTCGAAAACCAAGATGTCATACAAATACATAATAATATACAAGAGTCCTGGGAGTTGTGTTGAGCACGGATAATCCCTTAACTTCTTTGCAGGTTGACAGCTGTAAGACTGGAATTGAACCAACCCCGCAACCGGTACGCTTTCAGTGGTTTCGAAATCATTATGTAGGAGTCTCGCATTATTGAGATGCACTTGGAGATACGTTGAGCATGGATAATCGGCTGTGTTCTTTACAGGTTGAAAGCATTAAGACTGGAGTGGAGCCAACGCCGCAACCGGTACGCCATCAGTAGTTTCAAAATCGAAATATACAGGAGTCTTGCCCCATCGGGCTACACTGGAGATATCTTGGGCATGAATAATCCGCTGCGTACTTTGCAGGTTGAAAGCATTAAGACTGGAGTGGAGCCAACCCCGCAGCCGGTGAGCCTTCCTGTTGTTCAAAAACCAAGATGTCATACAAATACATAATAATATACAAGAGTCCTGGGAGTTGTGTTGAGCACGGATAATCCGTTAACTTCTTTGCAGGTTGACAGCTGTAAGACTGGAATTGAACCGACCCCGCAACCGGTACGCTTTCAGTGGTTTCGAAATCGTTATATAGGAGTCTCGCATTATTGAGATGCACTTGGAGATACGTTGAGCGTGGATAATCGGCTGTGTTCTTTACAGGTTGAAAGCATTAAGACTGGAGTGGAGCTAACGCCGCAACCGGTACGCCATCTGTAGTTTCAAAATCGTAATATGCAGGAGTCTTGCCTCATCGGGCTGCATTTGGATATGTTGAGCATGGATAATCGGCTGTTCTTTACAGGTAGAAAGCACTAAGACTGGAGTGGAGCCAACGCCGCAACCGGTACGCCATTTGTAGTTTCAAAATCGTAATATGCAGGAGTCTTGCCTCATCGGGCTGCATTTGGATATGTTGAGCATGAATAATCCGCTGTGTTCTTTACAGGTTGAAAGCATTAAGACTGGAGTGGAGCCAACGCCGCATGCGGTACGCCATTAGTAGTTTCAAAATCGAAATATACATGAGTCTTGCCCCATCGGGCTACAATGGAGATATCTTGGGCATGAATAATCCGCTGCGTACTTTGCAGGTTGAAAGCATTAAGACTGGAGTGGAGCCAACCCCGCAGCCGGTGAGCCTTCCTGTTGTTCAAAAACCAAGATGTCATACAAATACATAATAATATACAAGAGTCCTGGGAGTTGTGTTGAGCACGGATAATCCGTTAACTTCTTTGCAGGTTGACAGCTGTAAGACTGGAATTGAACCGACCCCGCAACCGGTACGCTTTCAGTGGTTTCGAAATCGTTATATAGGAGTCTCGCATTATTGAGATGCACTTGGAGATACGTTGAGCGTGGATAATCGGCTGTGTTCTTTACAGGTTGAAAGCATTAAGACTGGAGTGGAGCTAACGCCGCAACCGGTACGCCATCTGTAGTTTCAAAATCGTAATATGCAGGAGTCTTGCCTCATCGGGCTGCATTTGGATATGTTGAGCATGGATAATCGGCTGTTCTTTACAGGTAGAAAGCACTAAGACTGGAGTGGAGCCAACGCCGCAACCGGTACGCCATTTGTAGTTTCAAAATCGTAATATGCAGGAGTCTTGCCTCATCGGGCTGCATTTGGATATGTTGAGCATGAATAATCCGCTGTGTTCTTTACAGGTTGAAAGCATTAAGACTGGAGTGGAGCCAACGCCGCATGCGGTACGCCTTCAGTAGTTTTGAACAATAGTTAGAGGAGTCTTTATTACAACAGGCAGCCCCATTAATACTGTTTGCACTAATATTGCCTGTGAAATTCACTGCCCTCTTTACAGCTAGAAAGCTGCAAAACTGGAGTCGAACCAACTCCACAACCGGTACGCACTCTTCCATATTTGGTTTATCCTTTATAAGAAAGCTCTAAGTATTGTTGGACCATCCCTCTATAATATCCGCAGATAAGGTGCAATTGGTCACATTTGCAAAGTCAGTGCTGATGAAAGTTGGAGGCCCAGCGTAGGGCACACTGTGTGGCAGATGCAAATTCCATTACGCGAATAGCTCCTTTGTTAAACTGCAAGCTGTCTGCATCCACAGTAAAAGGGCTGAATACGCTTTGTTTTGTGATGTATTTGCTTACCTCTATGTTGTCATGAATAGGATTAAGGCAACAATTCTAAGAGCAGCTACTGCTTGAGAGACATGTTCCGTCACCTGCACGCTATTGATTTACCTACAACAGCTTTTGAATTCCTGAATGTGTCACTCAGGACAGTCGGGTCTCCAATGTGAGAGAATGAAGTGCACCCTATGCAACTGACAAGTACAGCTTTGACCGTTTTGTACTTCTGGTAATTATACATACTAGTGTCTACCTTCGAAGGGTGAACAGCAGCGGCGCAGAATGGTGACGACAACATCGGAAGAGACCACGGAAACCTATAGGAAGCGTAAAACCGAAACAACCATGACGGTAAGGCAACATCTAAAATTAATCAGCTCACACCACAAAATCGATACCATCCGTGCTCATAACGCAGTAGAGCAATTGGGAGAGGTCTTCAGCAGGTGCTTCAATGAACGCAAGTGTTGACTTGTACCATAAGGGTGTTGTGCTATTTCCAGGAAGAGGAATGCAGAACTGGCGTCGAACCAACCCCACAGCCGGTACGCTTTCAGTGGTTTTTAATATTATACGTATAGGAGGGGGGAGGTGGTGTAGTGACAGGTGGCGCGCACTCCACTCTCATGGTGCTGGGATCAAATCCCGCAGCAACGCCCGCCCAGGCCAACCAAGCCTGCCATCCCTCCGGGATCGGTAAATTGGTAACAGACTCGTCTGGGAGGATAAAAGCAGCGACTTGTACATCTGCTGGCCACCGCAAGTCATTGTATAGGCCACATCACATTCACCAGCCACCACAATTCTGAATGGAACTAGAATGTGCGGCGCACCCCAAAAAGGGATTGATTAACGCCAAAAACTTTATCCTTTAACTTTATACGTATAGGAGTCCTGCCGCAATGAGCCTTCCTGTAGTTTCAAAACCAAGATGTCATACAAACACATAGTAGTATACAAGAGTCCTGTCCGTGTGGGCTGCACTCGGATATATGTTGAGCACGGATAATCCGTTGTCTTCTTTGCAGGTTGAAAGCTGTAAGACTGGAGTTGAACCGACCCCGCAACCGGTACGCTTTCAGTGGCTTCGAAATCATTATATACAGCAGTCTCGCTTTATTGAGCTGCACTCGGATATATGTTGAGCATGGATAATCCGCTGTGTTTTTTCAGGTCGAAAGCATTAAGACTGGAGTGGAGCCAACGCCGCAACCAGTACGTTTTCAGCAATTTCAAAATCGAAATGTACAAGAGTCTCACCCCATTGGGCCGCATTTGGAGATATGTTGGGCATGAATAATCCGTTGCGTTCTTTACAGGTTGAAAGCGTTAAGACTGGAGTAGAGCCAACCCCGCAGCCGGTGAGCATTCTGTAGTTTAAAAACCACTGTTTCATACAAATATAATGTACAAGAGTCCTGTCCATGTGGGTTGCATTCGGATATATGTTGAGCACGGATAATCCGTTGTCTTCTTTGCAGGTTGAAAGCTGTAAGACTGGAGTTGAACCGACCCCGCAACCGGTACGTTTTCAGTGGTTTCGAAATCATTATATACAGCAGTCTCGCTTTATTGAGCTGCACTCGGACATATGTTGAGCATGGATAATCCGCTGTGTTTTTTCAGGTCGAAAGCATTAAGACTGGAGTGGAGCCAACGCCGCAACCAGTACGTTTTCAGCAATTTCAAAATCGAAATGTACAAGAGTCTCACCCCATTGGGCCGCATTTGGAGATATGTTGGGCATGAATAATCCGTTGCGTTCTTTACAGGTTGAAAGCGTTAAGACTGGAGTAGAGCCAACCCCGCAGCCGGTGAGCATTCTGTAGTTCAAAAACCAAGATGTCATTCAAATACATGTTAATCAGAGTACAAATAAATACAGAGTCCTGCCCATGTGGGCTGCACTTGGAGTTGTGTTGAGCACGATTAATCTTGTGTACCTTGCAGGTTGAAAGCTGCAAGACTGGTATGGAACCGACTCCGCCACCGGTAAGTGCTCTATGATGCTCGAAATCTTACTGCTATTCTGGCCTATCGAATATATCACACGTAGCGACAAATGTCAACGAATAGTGATAATGTCGATAATGTGCCCTGCAAAAGAGCACGACCACTCTTACAGTGCGGATTTGATGATGCTGAGATCAAAATGTTGTCAGTCACAATATTGATATTATCTATCACCCACTCTTTCTGCTCTGCCAGTATTCAAAGTATTGGAAAATCGGTGGCATCGCAACGAGTGGGCATCTTTCAATGGGTAGCACATCTGAGCATCCTGGAGAAATCTCTCAGAGGTCAATATTCTTACTTAGACGTATATCTTTGCCTAAGCCGTAGTGGAGGGAAAAGGGATTACTCTCTTCCTTCAGGTTCAGGTTGAAATAATGGCTATAATGGGATGTCCCGCCCCCTCTTTGCGATAGCACCGGCAAATCTTTCTCAATAACGTTTACTGCCAGGTGCGAATTATACAGGGGGTGCCGAAAAAAGAGTACTTTTGCTCACGGCTCACATCGGCCATGTACAGAAGACATAGGGAAACCAAAGGGATAAGGGTATCGGGGCCAAATATTTTTGAAATGTTCCTTCCAAAGCGAGAGCAAACTGAGACTCAGTACTCCTACCTCAATCAAAATACGGAGCATTCCGTCGGCGAAGTGGGGCTTCAGAACACCTACGGTATCAAGGTCCGCTTAAAACAGTGGAGCCAATCCCATGACAGGTCTTTTGGTTCTTGGAAGCGAAGGATGTTGGGAGCCTGGAAAAAAGAATTATTCAAGGGCACCACACACTGTGGATCCCCCCAGGTACCCATAGTGAACGGAGCTTTGCAAGGTTGTGAACAAGAGTGACGAATTATCGGATATTGCCGTGTCGAGGTGACAATCATCTTCACTCGGAATAAGCTCCCGATCGTGTTTGTGCAGAAGGCTGTTACGAAGTTTAGTGATAGAGTGGGGTCTATTGTTAAATATGGGTATTGAGATAACTCGTCAGAACTCGCTGAAGTTTGACTAAAGTAGAGTTGAGAGAGGAGGAGAAAAACTACTCTTTATTGACACTTCCTGTATTTTGTCGTCTACTGGCTCATGGCAGAGTTGAGTAACGACAATTTTTTCAAGCAGGTTCAAGGCATGTTTTGTTTGTACACTGATAAAACGCGTTGTGACCATTCTCTGCGGTCGTGTGTCCATGAGTGGCTGAAAATCGGCATGTAAAATTGAGTGTGGCTAGAAACTGATATTGTCATATTTTCCTCTCGTTCACGTGTGATTACAATGTCCACGATGCGTTATCAACCATCGAGAATTTGCGACTGTTGGCGTAGTCCCAACTATCAGGCATAGTTGTTAAGGAGTAAATGATTACGATATATACAGAATAGCAACTGCTATCTGATTCATTTTCCATCCTAGTATCCGCCAATGATTGAAGAGCAACAGCCCAGCAAACCTATGACAACGGAGGATGACGTTCATACCGCGTGTGAGCCAGTACGTGAAGTAAGAACCCCTGCTGGTCTGCAGAGCGAGGAATGTAGAACTGCTACGTTGCCTGAACCTGTAAGTATAATCGCATATTGTTGATTGTACCTTATAAGATTCAGTTGTCTATCGATTTCTATGTATCGATTTTACAACTTCCACTGGTTACTCGAATCACAGCAGAGCTCTTCATTTTACAAGAATCGTTTCCTGGTTATTGCAAATTTCAAGCGACCAAATTGCCCTCTGGATATGAACAGTTTTCACTCGGAAGGGAACTCGTTGTAGTGCCACCAGTGCAGGGTGTGGCCTTGGTTTTGCATCACCCCCTCTACTACGCAAAAATTAGCAGTCCATTTCATGTTGGACAATCGACCGGAGTCACCCTTTCCTTGCCTCTGACACAGGCTGATTTTCTGGTTGTTATAACCTAGCCGAAGGTTCTGAAATATTCCAGGTTGTTAGAGTGAAGTCCATCCTAGGATAATGTCCTAGTTGACTGTGAAAGATACAATATAAAATGAAAAATGTTCCATTTGACTATGAAAGATACAATATAAAATGAAATATGGAAAACGCAATGTAAGAAAGACAGGATTCCCGACTTTGTCTACGTTGCTTGGACACAATCCGAATGTGCCTATTGCCCATGGTGAACATTACATTTTGGATTCTCATATCGTGTTATTGGTAGCAGAGGCAAAGCGCAACGCTGAACAATCGCAGTACGAAATTAGGGTCATGCTCATCTCAGAACTTTTTTTTCAGGATGAATTATGTACGACTGGCGTCGAATCGATTCCACAACCGGTATGAACCTACTTCTGTTTGAGCTTTTACCACTACAGTAGAACACCAGGTTTAGTATTGAGTCAAAAATTTAGTACAAAGCAAGAAATAGGACAGCATTCCAAGGTGTGGAGTATTACATCGAAGAGCTCGGGGCATGGAATGTGCAAGGAGAGGGCATGGAGTTGGTAGTTGCCCACAGTACGCAATGTGAATTTGTGTGCTGTAAGCAACTACCTCCTTTACGCCTGAGTTTATTGGTTACGCGATGTTATGAATGCTGCGATTTGGAGATTTTCGAGAGTTCCTATCAAGGGTACCGTTCGGCTCACACATTACGCGTTGTTGTCAATGTGGACATGTCGGTCCTGAATTTGTTGTTGCCCATATTGGTGCAGGTTACGTATTCGCTTCCTGAGCACTTGCCAGCCGATAAAGGCTTTCACCTTCCCGGGGAATTTTCGATAGAGACTCAGGCGCATCGATGTGGTTTTGAGTGCTGATCACAAATACGAAAACGAGAACTACATAACGCGAACGAGGTGAGAGGGGGCAAGTTTTACTTGCAGCGTGTCATTAACGCAGCTGATCGCACTCAATGCGATTCTTGCAAGTGGTTGCGATGTTGCTCGTCGGGAGCTTTCAGTGCTCGCTACCGTTCCTTTACTCTGCGTTTCGTAGTTTACCTCTGAAGGCAGTGTTAGGGGTGATTCGATTGTTCCACTCCTTCCAATCTTTGATACTGACGGTGGACGTCTTAACAACGAAGCTGACACTTAAGCACCACGTCATTTCGATCAATACAACTTTGATACGATACGATGAGCATCATTTTGCTATCATGCCCATTACTCTACACCTCAATCATTCTTCGGCAAAGTCAACCTTAGGAGGCGTGGTCGGTCGTCTAAGGCGTCAGGTATTATCCGTTTCTACAGCTAGAAGGCGCACTTTTTTACCGGGATTTCGTTACGGATAGCCTTCCTAGTCCATTTGAGCGACTTCTTTCAGGGATTGCTCAATTACCACACTATCTCTAATGTTGTCTTTAACAAAAATTTCTATTCCGGTTTTTGACGTTTCTTAGCCTTGAGGCCGCATCACGGCCATCATTTACAGCCAACATTCACTTGAAGACAGTGATAGGGATACCATCATTTACAGCCAACATTCACTTGAAGACAGTAATAGGGATAATGTGGATGATAAGGAATCCCTGAATGATGTCATCCATCCTAAAACTAGGAGTCTAGGAAGTCTACATGCGGCAAAACCCCTCACGAAAGCTCCTGAGCTGTCACGGAGGCGACCTTTATAGCTTCAGCCGCCTTTCTTATCCCGGGCCGCCTACTAGGGTTGACTTTGTCGAAGAATTACGGAGGAGTAGAGTAATGAGCATGAGGGTAGGATTATAGTTATTGTATCGTATTAATGCCATATCGATCGAGATGACGTGGTGCTTGACGTGTAAGCTTTCGTGGTGAAAACATCCATCGGTCGGTATCAAAGATTGGAATAAATTATGCAGCAGAATTATCCCTATCACCTTTAAGCTGAACGAATTTATGAATGAACTCTCGCATTCATAACATGGAATAAGAAAAAAAACCACGGGGGTTACGAAAAGATAAGGCTAACCAGAAACCCCCTTGGTTAAGACAGCGTCAGCAGAGCGTTGCAAGTGATATGGTTGAATTGTAAGTGATACCATTATGCAAAGACTCCTCTCCAGACCACAGTTCTCGTACAAGATCTGTAGTCGAGGTTGCAATTCTCGTAGAACGTCTGTAGTTAGAAGGGCCTCCTTTTCGGTGTTGCCATGGGTTTTCATTCGTTCTTCTGTATGACAAGTAAGTAAAGAGCCCTTTCTTTAGTAGTGGACGCGATAGCGCTCACAATCTACCGCGAAGTGTGCCTTTAATGAGACGAAACTTGACATCTGACCTCTACTGAATTGCCAGGGTCTTTGTATACCTATAGTTTCATTGGAAAAACCTCATGGGAAGTTGAGACTCTCCGCTAATTGGTGTCAAGCTAGCATTGGTGGTTCGTTCAGCGATACTTATCGTATTGCTGTCGACAGCTCATCATTCAAAACATTTTGTAACAACACATATGAGGGTAGTTCTTTGCATTTAACAACGTGCGTTTTTTTGACAACTGTATTGATTGAGCTGGTATAACTCGTAGATAAACTGACAATTGCCCATCGTGCTATATGCGATCCGCTAATTATGAATCTGGGTCCGTTCGTTCGTTCGTCTGTTGGCCATAAAACCAGTAAGTCGAGTCGCAACAGAGACACGATCCTAAATTTCGGAAGCGACATGGGAAGCTCGAGGGACGCCAAAGATGAGGGACGAACTGATAACAAGGATAAGGGCTGATAAGGAGCGTCGGAAGACAAAATATGTGTCCGGGATGACGGTAGCGCTCTGACAATCATGGCTCTTACGTAGGACGGTACGGTAACATCAGTGGTGAATGATCGAAGATAGTGGCACATAGCAAGGGCTGAGACGGGGTCTAAGGGTGCGTTTCGAATAGCCCGATAAGACTTGACACCCGCAGGTACTATGGGAGATGCCAAAAAGATCAAATGATGTGATGACCCATAAGGGTCATAGGAGGTGTGGGGGAGCATTTACCACCAGCTCAGTTGCTGCTTTTGAACTAACGGTGAAGCGTGGCATTCATAGATGCTATGGAGGTGGAACTGGAATATTGACGACTGTAATCAATAACGGGTGGTGAGTAGGGTTGAAATACGGAGTGCTCCTAATTCCTTGCGGTCTTCGCGTCGAATCAATAGCATGGTCATTGATGAATGTTATGTAAGGCGAGACAGAGACATTCACAGCAATTGATAGAAAGTAGTACCTTTGGTAAAGTCTCAGTAGATCCGATAGAAAGCGAGTTCGGCCAACTGCACTCGACTTACTATGGAATAAACCCAAAAAACACTTCAATATTTGTCATTACAAAAAATTTTACTGCTCAATCATCTAAACTTTCGAAATGTGATGACAGTCGACAGAAATATGGTAAGTAGCTATAAACGAAGGCATTGTCAACGTTAACCATGTAGCAGAAGAATGTTTCTACCTCAAACTGCGTGGGCTCCCGGAGAGCGGGGAGTGCACATGGGTACCTATTTGGCCAACGCACACTGCACCTCACGCGCAGGGAATGCAATAGAAGTTCTGTTGAACTCAAATGGTTAGTATCACTCTCCTGTTGAAAAATTCTGCCATGTGATTCGTGCGGTACTGTGTGATAGCTGAACTAGTTATCTGTACCAGGTTGGAGTGTAGGTCTTGCGACACATGCGGCTTATTAGTGTTGCTACATCAGAGCCCTCTTATCTACTTATATATGCAGTATAATCACCATTGTGTTCTACCTCTTGTCACCAGTGACTGGTTAGCTGCTTGATCATGGATATGCAATTTTAGCGGAGCTACACATAATCATACTTCTTCGAACTTAATGTAACGGCCAGGCTACTGACTAAGTAGTATTGGAATATTCTAGTCTAATACTAGGGTGTTCATAAAGTTCGTTGGCCATTTGTAAACAGCGTCGCGTTACGCAACGCCTTGTCATTTTGCACAATGATTTCCTTATAGTGAACGTACTCGCGATGGGCTATCTTCTGAGCTGGCTAGCTCTCAATTCCCTTTCCTGCTCTTCCCACAATAAAGCAGTGAAGATGAGTGATAGTCACCACCACTACTACAACCTGGGCATCTCGAGACGTCAAGCCACGACCAGGATGCGTCAGCAGTTTGGTGACAACACCCCTTCTAAAAACTAAATGTCAAAATGGTGGACTCGCTTCACCAATGGAAACTATGGCATCGAAGATAAAAATCAGTGATAAGTGATAAAATCAGTGGCGTCGTCCACTACAGCATCCTATCCAGCAATGCCACAGTGCCGGCAGAGACCCTCTCTAAAGAATCGCAGGAGGTCAAGGTGAAAGCTGCCGCCTTGTCCCAGAAGCTTGCAAATCCGTGATTGCTCTGGGACAACGCGCGCCCCCACAAAGCGAAAGATACCCAGGCCGTCGTGGAGAGGCTGAGCATCAAGACGGTTACGCATCCACAGTATAGCCCGGACATCAGTCCATGCGATTACCACATCTTCTGGTCCATGCAAAGTTTCTTGGACGGGAAACAGCTCAGGGACGAGGGCAATCTCGAGGACGTGATCGAGGATTTGGTCGAGTCGCGGCCGGCCGGCTTTTGGGAGGATCGAGTTGCCTCTCTACCCGATCGTTGGCGAAGGGTGGTGGGTATGCATGGAGATTATATCATGGACCGGTAAGTTCAACTTGGTGAGTTATCTTTACAAGCTCTGAAAAAAACGAATGGCCAGCGAACTTTATGGACACCCTAATAGAATGTGCAAGATGAAGCTCAGCTCAGATCACCCACACAACTCAGCTGTTTTTTACTTGTGCCCCATAGTTGCAACATGCCAAAGTACAGGATCACGTTCCTAAACAGGACACTTTCAAAAAAAACTGGATGATGTTGCTAGTCAGTCTCTGTCGTTTATCCAAACTTTCATTACAGCAGCATCGGCTGTTACAGCTCTAATTGCCACACTTCCGAGAAAGTCGGAAGCAAATAGGTCGGGCATAATGTCCTGTCACTGCCACATGTAGAGTCCATCGTCATGTTGATCGTAAAGACGATTGTCAATTAGCAAAAGTTCGACAAACAGTTTTATCCACTCATGTCACTGTTCTCTTTGACTCAGTGGATTGGTAAGGCACTGTCCACAGTTTCTGGGAACCTTGACAATTTGGTAGTCTGCTAATTGTTGGATGGATACACTAAGTATTGCCTTCAATTATCGCATAATGATCTTAAAGCTCGCTTTCAAGCCTTCGTGAGTGCTATCCTGTCCAGTGGGCGTTCAACCACCTGTGGATAGACAACAAGGCAAACAACAAGACCATCAACGTTTGAAGCAAACCACTGGAGCAACCACACACGTAGGATAGTAGATGGCATTACATTCAGTGCAGCATAATCATAAGCAGCTGTTCCCACAACTAGAGATTCCGAAGACACTTGTAATGAATCATGGGACCAAAGAACGCATTGAATTCGCAGCAAGACCACTTCATGCACATTTCGAGGGATCGTCATCATGCTCCAGCACACTTTGGTAGTTCATGATGAAGATAGAGGACAGTGAATTAACAAGAAATGCAGGACATTTTGCAACTCCTATGCACCATTCTCAATTTCTTCGAACAGGCATGATCTTGAAGTCAAGCTTAACGGCCGATATATCTTGCCGCAAACAAGAATAGGGTCAAATATGTGTTCAGCTACTGCAATGCAAAACTGTGCTGTGATGGTCGTACTGTAGAAGCGAGACGTCTAGATTACAAAGATCTGTACTGTTGGCAGACTGTAAGCTGCAAGACTGGAGTCGAATCAATCTCGTTGCCGGCACGCATTCTTCGAAATTTAAACAATATATGGGTTATAGACCATGGTCTGGGGTGACCTGGGTATTGTTGAATGACCCCCTTATTGGGAACGCAAATAAGGTGAAGTCGGTCTTAGTTGGAATGTCTGTGCTGATTATAGATTGAAAACCCTGGTGTCGAACATACTCTGCGGCCGATAGAAGTTTCACTAGGTTCTCAGCTCTTTTGCTGTACAGCCACTCTGCCTGCATACGCAGAAACGTTTAATGAGGCAATGTTCCCTTGTCTGAGAATGTGATGCAGCCCATGCGATTGACAAGTACAGATTTGAACATTTCGTACCTTTCGTAATTATGTGTACTAGAGTCTACCTTTGAAGGATGAGCAGCGGCGGCGCAAAATGGTGACGACAACTTCAGAAGAAACCACGGAAACTATTAGGAAGCGTACAACGGAGACAACACTTACGGTGAGGCTCCATCAAAAATTAATCAGTTCACGGAGAAGTATAGTACGTGCACCATTATGCAGTAAAGTAAATAGGAAAAGTCGCCATACAAATTGTTTGAGAACGACTAGAGTAGATGCTCCAATAACCGCAAATATTAATTTGTTCAAAAAGGGATACTATGCTACTTCCAGGAAGAAGATTGCAAGACTGGCATCGAACCAACTCCACAGCAGGTACGCACACCGAAATTCGGAAACACAATACTATATAAATCCTTCAGTATTATTGGGCCCCGATGGTGGTGACTCTACTTCGAGATATGCTAAGCAGAAGAATACCCTGTCTTCTTTACAGGTTGAAAGCTGTAAGACTGGAGTGGAGCCAACGCCGCAACCGGTACGCCTTCAGTAGTTTTGATATAGCAATATACAGGTGTCTCGCCCCATTGGGCTGCACTTGGAGATATGTTGAGCAGAAGAACACCCTATCTTCTTTACAGGCTGAAAGCACGAAGACTGGAGTGGAGCCAACTCCGCAACCGGTACGCTTTCAGTGGTTTTGAAACCATAATATACAGGAGTCTTCCTCCATTGTGCTGCATTTGAAGATATGTTGAGCATGAATAATCCGCTGTGTTCTTTACAGGTTGAAAGCACGAAGACTGGAGTAGAGCCAACGCCGCAACCGGTATGCCTTTAGTAGTTTTGAAATCGTAATATACAGGAGTCTCACCCCATTGCGCTGCACTTGGATATTATTGCTCATGATTGATTCACCGCCCCATATACAGGTTGAAAGCTGTAAGACTGGAGTAGAACCAACCCCGCAGCCGGTGAGCTTTCTGTAGTTTAAAAACCAAGATGTCATACAGATACATAATGATATAGAGTTCTGCCCATGTGGGCTGCGTTTGGAGATATATTGAGCATTAATAACCCGCCGTGTTCTTACAGGTCGAAAGCCTTAAGACTGGAGTCGAACCAACCCCGCAGCCGGTACGTTTTCAATAGTTTTACACGCAGAGTCCCGCCCCATTGGGCTGCAGTTGGAGATATGTTGAGCATGAATAATCCGCTGTGTTCTTCACAGGTTGAAAGCACTAAGACTGGATTGGAGCCAACGCCGCAACCGGTACGCCTCCAGTAGTTTTGAAACCGTAATATACAAGAGTCTTCATCCATTGTTCTGCATTTGGAGATATGTTGAGCATGAATAATCCGCTGTGTTCCTTACAGGTTGAAAGCACGAAGACTGGAGTAGAACCAACCCCGCAGCCGGTACGCCTTTACTAGTTTAAGAACCGTAATACAGGATTCTTACCCAATTGAGCTGCATTTGGAGATACGTTGATGAATAATCCGCTGTGTTCTTTCCAGGTTGAAAGCCTTAAGACAGGAGTCGAACCAACCCCGCAGCCGGTACGTTTTCAATAGTTTTACACGCAGAGTCCCGCCCCATTGGGCTGCAGTTGGAGATATGTTGAGCATAAATAATCCGCTGTGTTCCTTACAGGTTGAAAGCACGAAGACTGGATTGGAGCCAACGCCGCAACCGGTACGCCTCCAGTAGTTTTGAAACCGTAATATACAAGGGTCTTCATCCATTGTTCTGCATTTGGAGATATGTTGAGCATGAATAATCCGCTGTGTTCCTTACAGGTTGAAAGCACGAAGACTGGATTGGAGCCAACGCCACAACCGGTACGCCTTTGGTAGTTTTGAAATCGTAATATACATGAGTCTTACCCCATTGCGCTGCACTTGGATATAAATTGCTCACGATTGATTCACAGCCCCATTTACATGTTGAAAGCTGTAAGACTGGAGTAGAACCAACCCCGCAGCCGGTGGGCTTTCTGTAGTTCAAAAAGCAAGGTGTCATACAGATACATAATGATATAGAGTTCTGCCCATGTGGTCTGCATTTGGAGATATATTGAGCATGAATAACCCGCCGTGTTCTTACAGGTCGAAAGCCTTAAGACTGGAGTCGAACCAACCCCGCAGCCGGTACGTTTTCAATAGTTTTACACGCAGAGTCCCGCCCCATTGGGCTGCAGTTGGAGATATGTTGAGCATAAATAATCCGCTGTGTTCCTTACAGGTTGAAAGCACGAAGACTGGAGTAGAACCAACCCCGCAGCCGGTACGCCTTTACTAGTTTAAGAACCGTAATACAGGATTCTTACCCAATTGAGCTGCATTTGGAGATACGTTGATGAATAATCCGCTGTGTTCTTTCCAGGTTGAAAGCCTTAAGACAGGAGTCGAACCAACCCCGCAGCCGGTACGTTTTCAATAGTTTTACACGCAGAGTCCCGCCCCATTGGGCTGCAGTTGGAGATATGTTGAGCATAAATAATCCGCTGTGTTCCTTACAGGTTGAAAGCACGAAGACTGGATTGGAGCCAACGCCGCAACCGGTACGCCTCCAGTAGTTTTGAAACCGTAATATACAAGGGTCTTCATCCATTGTTCTGCATTTGGAGATATGTTGAGCATGAATAATCCGCTGTGTTCCTTACAGGTTGAAAGCACGAAGACTGGATTGGAGCCAACGCCACAACCGGTACGCCTTTAGTAGTTTTGAAATCGTAATATACATGAGTCTTACCCCATTGCGCTGCACTTGGATATAAATTGCTCACGATTGATTCACAGCCCCATTTACATGTTGAAAGCTGTAAGACTGGAGTAGAACCAACCCCGCAGCCGGTGGGCTTTCTGTAGTTCAAAAAGCAAGGTGTCATACAGATACATAATGATATAGAGTTCTGCCCATGTGGTCTGCATTTGGAGATATATTGAGCATGAATAACCCGCCGTGTTCTTACAGGTCGAAAGCCTTAAGACTGGAGTCGAACCAACCCCGCAGCCGGTACGTTTTCAATAGTTTTACACGCAGAGTCCCGCCCCATTGGGCTGCAGTTGGAGATATGTTGAGCATGAATAATCCGCTGTGTTCCTTACAGGTTGAAAGCACGAAGACTGGAGTAGAGCCAACGCCGCAACCGGTATGCCTTTAGTAGTTTTGAAATCGTAATATACAGGAGTCTTACCCCATTGCGCTGCACTTTGATATTATTGCTCATGATTGATTCACCGCCCCATTTACAGGTTGAAAGCTGTAAGACTGGAGTAGAACCAACCCCGCAGCCGGTAAGCCTTTACTAGTTTAAGAACCGTAATACAGGATTCTTACCCAATTGAGCTGCATTTGGAGATACATTGAGCATGAATAACCCGCCGTGTTCTTTACAGGTCGAAAGCCTTAAGACAGGAGTCGAACCAACCCCGCAGCCGGTACGTTTTCAATAGTTTTACACGCAGAGTCCCGCCCCATTGGGCTGCAGTTGGAGATATGTTGAGCATGAATAATCCGCTGTGTTCTTCACAGGTTGAAAGCACGAAGACTGGATTGGAGCCAACGCCACAACCGGTACGCCTTTAGTAGTTTTGAAATCGTAGTATACATGAGTCTTACCCCATTGCGCTGCACTTGGATATAAATTGCTCACGATTGATTCACAGCCCCATTTACATGTTGAAAGCTGTAAGACTGGAGTAGAACCAACCCCGCAGCCGGTGGGCTTTCTGTAGTTCAAAAAGCAAGATGTCATACAGATACATAATGATATAGAGTTCTGCCCATGTGGTCTGCATTTGGAGATATATTGAGCATGAATAACCCGCCGTGTTCTTACAGGTCGAAAGCCTTAAGAATGGAGTCGAACCAACCCCGCAGCCGGTACGTTTTCAATAGTTTTACACGCAGAGTCCCGCCCCATTGGGCTGCAGTTGGACATATGTTGAGCATGAATAATCCGCTGTGTTCCTTACAGGTTGAAAGCACGAAGACTGGAGTAGAGCCAACGCCGCAACCGGTATGCCTTTAGTAGTTTTGAAATCGTAATATACAGGAGTCTCACCCCATTGCGCTGCACTTGGATATCATTGCTCATGACTGATTCACCGCCCCATTTACAGGTTGAAAGCTGTAAGACTGGAGTAGAACCAACCCCGCAGCCGGTACGCCTTTACTAGTTAAAGAACCGTAATACAGGATTCTTACCCAATTGAGCTGCATTTGGAGATACATTGAGCATGAATAACCCGCCGTGTTCTTTACAGGTCGAAAGCCTTAAGACAGGAGTCGAACCAACCCCGCAGCCGGTACGTTTTCATTTGTTTTACACGCAGAGTCCCGCCCCATTGGGCTGCAGTTGGAGATATGTTGAGCATAAATAATCCGCTGTGTTCCTTACAGGTTGAAAGCACGAAGACTGGATTGGAGCCAACGCCGCAACCGGTACGCCTCCAGTAGTTTTGAAACCATAATATACGAGGGTCTTCATCCATTGTTCTGCATTTGGAGATATGTTGAGCATGAATAATCCGCTGTGTTTCTTACAGGTTGAAAGCACGAAGACTGGATTGGAGCCAACGCCGCAACCGGTACGCCTTTACTAGTTTAAGAACCGTAATACAGGATTCTTACCCAATTGAGCTGCATTTGGAGATACGTTGATGAATAATCCGCTGTGTTCTTTTCAGGTAGAAAGCCTTAAGACAGGAGTCGAACCAACCCCGCAGCCGGTACGTTTTCAATAGTTTTACACACAGAGTTCCGCCCCATTGGGCTGCAGTTGGAGATATGTTGAGCATGAATAATCCGCTGTGTTCTTCACAGGTTGAAAGCACGAAGACTGGATTGGAGCCAACGCCGCAACCGGTACGCCTCCAGTAGTTTTGAAACCGTAATATACAAGGGTCTTCATCCATTGTTCTGCATTTGGAGATATGTTGAGCATGAATAATCCGCTGTGTTCCTTACAGGTTGAAAGCACGAAGACTGGATTGGAGCCAACGCCGCAACCGGTACGCCTTTACTAGTTTAAGAACCGTAATACAGGATTCTTACCCAATTGAGCTGCATTTGGAGATACGTTGATGAATAATCCGCTGTGTTCTTTTCAGATTGAAAGCCTTAAGACAGGAGTCGAGCCCACCCCGCAGCCGGTACGTTTTCAATAATTTTAGAAACGTGATATACACGAGTCTTACCCAATTGGACCGCATATAGAGATATGTTGCATGAATAATCCGCTGTGTTCTTTACAGGTTGAAAGCACGAAGACTGGAGTGGAGCCAACGCCGCAAGCGGTACGCCTTCAGTAGTTTAGAACAGTAGTTAGAGGAATCACAACAGGCAGCCCCATTAATACTGTTTGCACGAAGGAATATATTGCTTATAAATGATTCACTGCCCTATTTACAGGATGTAAGCTGCAAGACTGGAGTCGAACCAACCCCACAACCGGTACGCACTCTTCCATATTTGGTTTGTCCTTCATAAGAAAATTCTGAGTATCGTTGGAGCATCCCTTTATAATATCTGCTGATAAGGTGCAGTTGGTCACATTTGTAAAGTCTGTGCTGATGAAAGTTGGTGGCCCAGCGTAGGGACACTGTGCGGCAGATGCGAATTGCATCGATATTAGCTCCTTTGTTAAACTGCAAGTTGTCTGCATCCACAGGAGAAGGGCTGAAGACGCTTGTTTTGTGGTGTTTCTGCTTGACTCCGTGTTGTCATGAATGGGAACAAGCCACCAATTCTAAGAGCAGCTACTGCTTGGAAGACATGTTCCGTCACGTGCACGCTATTGACTTACCTACAACAGCTTTTGAATTCCTGAATGTGTCACTCACGACAGTCGTGTCTCCAATGTGAGAGAATACCCTATGCAATTGACAAGTACAGCTTTGACCGTTTGTACTTCTGGTACAATTTTGAAATTAATTAATTATACATACTAGTGTCTATCTTCGAAGGGTGAACAGCAGCGGCGCAGAATGGTGACGACAACATCGGAAGAGACCACGGAAACCGTCAGGAAGCGTACCACCGAAACAACCATGGCGGTAAGGCAAAGTCCTAGTATATATTAGGTAGTCTAAAAAGTCTTTTCGTATTTTTAAATACCGCTTTTTCCCTCAAAACTGCTTTCCAGCAATCTTTTCTGTACATACACATGTAGTAGAAGTCCACACGCATCTATAGGTATTATTGTCTTCCATCTCCCGGATAACCCTTTTCGGCAAAATAATCATATCAACGGTCAACCTCATTTTCAATACAAAAATTGTAAAAAATTTTTCTTTATGGCGTTAGACAGGGAAAGGAAAAGGTGATAATCCGATGGAGCAAGATCAGGGCTATAAGGCGGCAATTTTTATCCAAGCTCGAAAGTTTTTTAAAAGAAAAAATTCAAAAAATTTTTACCACTAGTGAAAAAATGACTCGCCAAAAAATTCTCGAGCTTGGATAAAAATTGCTGCCCCATCCACCTTATACCCCTCATCTTGCTCCATCGGATTATCACCTTTTCCTTTCCCTGTCTAACGCCATTCAAAGGAAAAATTCTTTATAATTTTTGTATTGAAAATGAGGTTGACCGTTGATATGTTTATTTTGCCGAAAAGGGTTATCCGGGAGATGGAAGACAAAAATACCTATAGATGCGTGTGGACTTGTACTACATGTGTATGTACAGAAGAGATTGCTGGAAAGCAGTTTGGAGGGAGAAAGCGGTATTTGAAAATACGAAAAAACTTTTTAGACTACCCAGTATAATCCGCTAAATATGTCTGTCTGTCCGTGTGTATGTGTGTGTCTGTGTGTGTCTGTTTGTCACGAAATTCATATCTCGCGTCTCAGTAAAGCTGGAACCTTGATTTTGCAGGTGATGTGGGGGGTGGCAGGGCAACACTAATGGTAGGGTACCCGTTCTAATAACAACCTATAAGGGCTGATAGGGAGCCTCGGAAGGCAAACGTCGCCAAATCCGTTTTGCCTTTCGCGTTGATCCAAGAGTACTAACACTCATAGGTGTTTTGCGGAGTGGGAAGGGGACATTGATGATGGCTGATCCGGCTTGATAACGGTTGATAATGTTTGATAAGAAGCGTAAAAAGGCTGGAGTCGTCGAATCCGTGTCGCTATTCGCATCGGTCCCGGAGCGTTCATATTCACAGGTGTTTTGCGGAGTTGGACAGGGACATTGATGGTGGCTGATCCAAACTGAAAATGGTTGTCAAGATTTGACTAGGAGCTTGAGAAGGCGAGTGTCGTCAAATCCGTCTCGCTTTTAGCACTGTCCCGGAGCCTTCATACGCACAGGTGTTTTGCGGTGTAGGACGGAGACGTTGATGGTGGCTGATCCAGCTTGATAACGGTTGATAATGTTTGATAAGGAACGTAAAAAGGCTAGAGTCGTCGGATTCGTTTCGCTTTTCGCATCGGTCCCGAAGCGTTCATATTCACAGGTGTTTTGCGAAGTGGGACGGGGACATTGATGATGGCTGATCCAAACTGAAAATGGTTGTTAAGATTTGATTAGGAGCTTGAGAAGGCGAGTGTCGTCAAATCCGTTTCGCTTTTAGCACTGGTCCCGGAGCCTTCATACGCACAGGTGTTTTGCGGGGTAGGACGGAGACGTTGATGGTGGCTGATCCAGCTTGATAACGGTTGATAATGTTTGATAAGGAGCGTAAAAACGGTAGAGTCGTCGGATTCGTTTCGCTTTTCGCATCGGTCCCGGAGCATTCATATTCACAGGTGTTTTGCGGAATGGGACGGGAACATTGATGGTGGGTGATGCAGCTCGATAACGGTTGATAATATTTGATAAGGAGCATGAGAAGGCAAAGAACGTCAAATTCGTTTCGCCTTTCGCCTTAATCCAAGAGCGCTGACACTCATTAGTGTTTAGCACATAATAGTGGGTGATCCAAATTGATAATATGTAGTTGATAAGATTTGATTGGGAGCGTGAGAGGGAATGTCACCAAGGCCTGTACGCTTGCGGCTGACAGTGGAATGTTCACATTCGCAGGTATTGTAAGATGCCGGGACCTCGGTGGTACTGTTGGGTACAGGGGCCTCGGAGATAACGGCTTACGGTGGCTGTCAAGAACCGTCAGAAATCGTATGGGATAAAATCCTTTACATCGCTTGATACTTCTATACGACTGCTCTAGCAAAAGCGTCTGATGCTTAGTGTCACTGGGTGAGAATATTTTGCTTATGTTGTGATATCACTGACCGATGTATCGGCCGCAGAATTGCCTAGCGTTCCAAAAAACGGTGCATTTCTCTTGATACTGCGATATACATTGATAATGATGATGCAACCTATATTTGTGATAGCAAAGCAAACGTTTCACTCGGAATCATTTTTTAATGCGGTACTGGCAGCAACACTGGATATCGACCGCTAGACTATGTGAAATTCCAAATAGTAAAACATGTTCACGAAAACGATAGAATCGATAATCGGCATATGGATCTACCATCAGTGTGTAGGAATTAGATGCTCACTTGTGAACAAATTGTTACCAGTCGCTGCAATCAAACGCGAAACTTCCGATCCCTAAACTATCCAAACTCCGATGACCTAAACCAGTTGGCTCGCACACACTACTGCGCGCGATTCGTGTCGATGACGTGCAACGGGTTCGATGCAAAGCGACTGAAGTATAATAAACCGAAATGTTTTTACCACGCCATCTTATCTGCCTTTATCCAAATAATTGGCTCACCTGAAAGCAGATGAAAGGAAATTTCCACTCAACTCCATACACAACTGTGGTCGCGCCGATCAAACACATTTTGCAGAACATCGCCATGAATTCGCGCAGTAGTGAGGGCCCGCCAGTTGGTCTAAAATTAATCAGCTCACAGCACGAAATCTGTCCCTGCTTATAAACGCAGTAGAGCGATAAGGAGAGGTCGCCAGCTCGAACTGTTTAAGAGAGAGCGAGTAGAGCAGGTGCTTTAATAAGCGCAAGTGTTAACTTTTACACAAGGTGATGTTATGCTATTTCCAGGAAGAGGAATGCAGAACTGGTGTCGAACCAACCCCACAGCCGGTACGCTCTCAGTGGTTTTTGATTTTTAATTTATAGGGGGCCTGCCCCATTGAGCTGCACTTGGAAATATATTGCTCATGATTAATCCACCGCCCTATTTACAGGTTGAAAGCTGTAAGACTGGAGTGGAACCAACCCCGCAGCCGGTACGTTTTCAGTAGTTTTAAAATCGTAATAAACAGGAGTCCTGGTCCATTGTGCTGCATTTGGAGATATGTTGAGCATGAATAATCCGCTGTGTTCTTTACAGGTCGAAAGCACGAAGACTGGAGTGGAGCCAACTCCGCAACCGGTAAGCCTTCACTAGTTTAAAAAAATATTAGAGGAGTCTCTATTACAATGGACAGGCCCATCAATACTGTTTACATCAGGGAATATATTGCTTATGAATGATTCACTGCCCTCTTTACAGGTTGAAAGCTGCAAGACTGGAGTCGAACCAACCCCGCAGCCGGTACGTTTTCAATAGTTTTGAAATCGTAATAAACAGGAGTCCTGGTCCATTGTGCTACATTTGGAGATATGTTGAGCATGGATAATCCGCTGTATTCTTTACAGGTCGAAAGCACGAAGACTGGAGTGGAGCCAACTCCGCAACCGGTATGCCTTCGGTGGTTTTGAAATCGTGATATACATGAGTCTTACCCCATTGAGCTGCACTTGGAAATATACCATTTCCACTTTGAACTGGGCACTTTCCAACCAATATTGACGTTTTTCAAATCACCAGGGACGATTTTTAAACCACATTAACTTTTTTCAAACCACCCAGAACATTTTTCGAATCAAAACGGATGTTTTTCAATTAAAGTCGGACAAATTTCTATGAGCATCTCTGAATGTTCTGATGAGAAGCGTATAATACAAAACACATGTTTCAAATGGCAGTACCCGTCGATAAATAGCCGCTTTTCAAAAAGAATTGCCGCGTCAAGCCGCGAAATACTAACACGGCGGCTTGACTTTCGTTATCCATTCGTTGTGACGAAACTGCGTACTGTCCAGTCTACTTCACGAGCATCCATGAGTAGCAAGAAGAGCTCAATTTCTGGTGAGCGGCGACGTTACAGGCGGACGACCTTGGCGCAAAAGGAAATCCTCGTCAAGCTTGCACAAGTGGGCAGAAGATCAATCCATGAAGCCGCTCATGTCGCTGGAGTTAACGAGAGTACGGCAAGGAATATCATCACTGCGTATAGGAAACAAGGTGCCATTGTCCAGCGTAGCTGTGGAGGAAACAGAAGATCCAGGCTAACCGCGGAAGTGCTGCAGCGCATTGATAAAATCGTGGAGCAACATCCAAGAGATAATACCTTGCAGAAGATTCAGGAACGGCTGAAGGAAGTGAATATCGAGTTGGCTGTTTCTTCTGTTTTCAATGCCCCAAGAAATTTGAACATTAAACTGAAGAAATGCCACTATGAATTGGACCGAGTCAACATGATGAACATGACCGCTGCTGCGGCAGGGCAACCCTTCAGTAACTGAACGTGTTTTAATAATCTGTTTACTTTTTTTGTGAAAAATAGTATTTGTTTTCGTCATAATGCATTAAGGATGCACTACGAAGCTCAAGAAGAAACTCAAATAAACAAAAAAAAATCAAAAAACAACAAAAGAAAAACGCCATGTTGATGTGAACGACGTCTTTTTTTCATTTGGAAAACATCCTATTCGATTTCAATTATGTCCCAGGCGGTTTGAAAAACGTCTGATTCGATTTCAACAATGTCCCATGTGTTTTGGAAAGTGTCCAATTCGAAGTGGAAATGGCATATATTGCTCATGATTATTCCAACGCCCTATTTACAGGTTGATAGCTGTAAGACGGGAGTGGAACCAACCCCGCAGCCGGTACGCTTTCAATAGTTTTTAAAACGCAAAGTCCCGCCCCATTGGGCTGCAGTTGGAGATATGTTGAGCATGAATAATCCGCTCTGTTCTTTACAGGTTGAAAGCACTAAAACTGGAGTAGAGCCAACGCCGCAAGCGGTACGCCTTCATTAGTTTGAAATCGTGACATACAGGAGTCTGACCCCATTGAGCTGCAACTGGAGATATGTTGAGCATGAATAATCCGCTCCGTTCTTTGCAGGTTGAAAGCACGAAGACTGGACTGGAGCCAACGCCGCAACTGGTACGCTTTCAGTAGTTTTGATACAGGAGTCTCACCCCGTTGGACCGCATATGGAGATATGTTGAACATGAATAATCCGCGGGGTCCTTTCAGGTTAAAAGCTGTAAGACTGGAGTGGAACCAACCCCGCAGCCGGTACGTTTTCAATAGTCTTCGTAATATGAAGAAGTCCTGGTCTACTGGGCTGCAACTGGGGATATGTTGGGCATGGATAATCCGCGTTCTTTGCAGGTTGAAAGCCTCAAGACTGGAGTGGAGCCAACACCGCAACCGGTACGCCTTCATTAGCTTTGAAATCGTGATTTACAGGAGTCTTACCCCATTGGACCGCATGTGGGAATATGTTGAACATGAATAATCCGCGGGGCCCTTTCAGGTTGAAAGCTATAAGACTGGAGTGGAACCAACCCCACAACCGGTACGTTTTCAGTAGTTTTAGAATCGTAATATAAAGGAGTCCTGGTCTAATGGGTTGCAACTGGAGATATGTTGAGCATGAATAATCCGCGGAATCCTTTCAGGTTGAAAGCCTTAAGACAGGAGTCGAACCAACCCCGCAGCCGGTACGCCTTCATTAGTTTTGAAATCGTGATACAGGACTCTTACCCCATTGAGCTGCAACTGGAGATATGTTAAAGGCACATTCCAGGATTACCCTGAGTGGGTTAAAGCGCTAAGCTATGAAATCCGAGATGCTGAGGAATACTCCGAGTAAGAAAAATCTGAAAAAAGTCCCCAAAAAGGGCAAAATAAGACCTTCTGTCATCTGGGCTTAGACGAGATTACCGCGTGAAAACGAGCCTTTGAATCAGTTCCCGCTGGCTGGGGTATCAGAAGGAACTCTAGGATATCACCTGTTTTCTCATGTCTATGTCTCCTTTATCATTGGCATCTCTTCCTTATCTTATATTATCACACAAATCATAGGCCCCATTTGCCACGTTGTTGCCATCATTGCCAGCAATCACGTGTGGAATGGGCGCGCCCGGGCTCCAGGGTGCGGCCGAGCTGTCTTCGAGAGCTTCGCGCGCTGCGATGGCTCATCATCGCGCTTCGATATGTGCACAGCCTCCCTGCCCGTTTGGGAAATTATTAGGTCTTGTGAGAGGACTGCAATGTTCCCCTAATCCTGGAATGTGCCTTTAAGCATGAATAATCCGCTCTGTTCTTTACAGGTTGAAAGCACTAAGACTGGAGTGGAGCCAACGCCGCAACCGGTACGCCTTGAGTAGTTTCAAAACAATAGGAGGAGTCTCTATCACAATGGGCAGCCCCACTATTTCTGTTTGCACCAGGGAATATATTGATTATGAATGATTCAGTGCCCTGTTTGCAGGCTGAAAGCTGCAAGACTGGAGTCGAACCAACCCCACAACCGGTACGCAATCTTCCATATTTGGTTTGACTTGCAAAAGAAAACTCTAAGTGTTGTTGGACCATCCCTTTATAATATCCGCGGATAAGGAGCAGTTGGTGACATTTGTAAAGTCTGTGCTGAAGAAAGTTGGAGGCCCAGCGTAGGGACACTGTGCGGCAGATGCGAATTCCATTGCTCCTTTGTTAAACTGCAAGCTGTCTGCATCCAGAGGAAAAGGGCTGAAGACACTATGTTCTATGATGCTTCCGCTTGCCTCTATGTTGTCATGAATAGGAATAAACCACTAAATCTAAGAGCAACTACTGCTTGGAAAACATGTTCCGTCACCTGCACGCTATTGACTTGCCTAGAACAGCTTTCGAATTCCTGAATGTGTCACTCAGGACAGTCGGGTCTCCATTGTGACAAAAAGATGTGCAGCCTATGCTATTGACAAGTACAGTTTTGACCGTTTTGTGCTTCTGGTAATTATGCGTACTAGAGTTTACCTTCGAAGGATGAGCAGCAGCGGCGTAGAATGGTGACGACAACATCGGAAGAAACCACGGAAACCGTTAGGAAGCGTACCACCGAAACAACCACGACGGTAAGGCTACATCTAAATTAATCAGCTTACAGCACGAAATTGATACCGTCCGTGCTTATAAACGCAGTAGAGCAACTGGGAGAGGTCGTCAGCTCGAATGTTTAAGAGATGTTTAAGAGAGAACGAGTAAAGCAGGTGCTTCAATAAGCGCAAGTGTTAACTTGTACACAAGGTGATGTTGTGCTATTTCCAGGAAGAGGAGTGCAGAACTGGAGTGGAACCAACCCCGCAGCCGGTGAGCTTTCTGTAGTTCAAAAACCAAGATGTCATACAGATACATAATGATATAGAGTCCTGCCCATATGGGCTGCATTTGTGATACACTGAGCATGAATAATCCGCTGTGCTCTTTACAGGTTGAAAGCCTTAAGACTGGAGTGGAACCAACCCCGCAGCCGGTGAGCTTTCTGTAGTTCGAAAACCGAGATGTCATACAGATGCATAGAGTCCTGCCCATATGGGCTGCATTCGAGATACACTGAGCATGAATAATCCGCTGTGCTCTTTACAGGTTGAAAGCCTTAGGACTGGAGTCGAACCAACCCCGCAGCCGGTACGTTTTTAGTAGTTTTAAAATCGTTACGTAAAGGAGTCCTGGTCTACTGGGCTGCAACTGGAGATATGATGAACATGAATAACCCGCTGTGTTCTTCACAGGTTGAAAGCACGAAGACTGGAGTGGAGCTAACGCCACAACCGGTACGCCTTCATTAGTTTTGAAATCGTGATATACGGAGTCTCACCCAATTGAGCTGCAACCGGAGATATGTTAAGCATGAATAATCCTCTGTGTTCTTTACAGGTTGAAAGCTTGAAGACTGGAATGGAGCCAACGCCGCAACCGGTATGCTTTCAGTAGTTTTGAAACCGTAATATACAGGGGGTCTTACTAAGGAACATATCTTACTTCCCATGGAGCTTTGAAATGAGACCTAGAGAAATCGATAGAGCATCGAATACTGATTATAATTGTGGAAACCTAATTTGCTAAATGTCATCCTGAAGCGAGTTACGAGGGGTCAAAATTTGCTTGTGACACCTCATTGTCGAGGCACTTTGCCATCAGACGGTTTGTTGAAATGGCCATTTGCAATGAGAACATACCACTGTAAGCGCTTTTGAATGCTGATCTCAAATCTGTATTCAGAATCTGTCAAACAATTACCTGAATGAAGTTATGAAGGTTTTTCTGAGAAAAATAAGTAATACCATTTCATGGCATGTTTGGGAGCCCATAGCGAGCGAGCCATACGTTTTCACGCAAAACCAGTGTGATTTTCGTGTTCAGAGGATAAAATTACCCTATGGGACAAGTTTTCAGCCAGTTCGAGAATTTGACCAAATCTCGGAAAATTTATTGCTGGAAACCCATTTAAAGGAATCGTCCACGGAAAATGAGTTTTTGTGTTACCCATATATTTATGTTGTATTTGCCTAATGTTGGTCTCATGCAAAATTTCACGCGAAAAAAATGTGAACCTGGCTGAGATACAGCACCACAAAGTGCGGTCCCAGTGGGCGGGGCCTCCGTGTAAAAGCCTCGTCCCGTCTTCCGCCGCCGTTGAGAACGGAGATGGGACTGTTTACGTAACCTTCTGTTCCTACAATGCGTCTCAGACCACGGCGGACGCGGTACGAGGCTTTTACACGGAGGCTCCGCCCACTGGGACCGCACTTTGTGGTGCTGTATCTCGGCCAGATTCACATTTTTTCGCGTGAAATTTTGCATGAGGCCAACATTAGGCACATACAACATAAATATATGGGTAACACAAAAACTTATTTTCCGTGGACGATTCCTTTAACAAAGGAGAAGTCGTTGATCCTTGCCCAGCAAATGGTCTTATTTGACGCTTGTTACGTGCGTTCAGTGAGATGAGCAAGTATGATAGAAATGTTTACGTTATCTTGTTCAGCTTGCAGGATTTTTTGTGGAAGGAAATTCAAAAAACTCCTGCTTAACCCCAGGCCACCCCTAAGTTTCCGAAGTTGGGCCAAAACTGGATTCGGCTGGAAATTTGCACAGAGGGGTAATTCGACCCCCTTCGCGCGAATATCATACAAGGAACCGTTCAGAAGTGAAAGAAAAGCACTTACCGACGATGAAACAGAAATGCAAAAAAAAAGCCGCACCGGCGGGAAGCAAACCCACAACCTCGCGCCAGCAGAACCGGGCACTACCATGAGCCACGGAGGCCATCACTGGCTGTGCGCTAGCATCCTGATGACGAAGCGCCTCGCCATTGAGATGTCACAGGCAAGTCACAGGCGAACTTTGATCCCTCGTAACTTGCTTCAGAATGCCATTTAGCAATTTTGGTTGTCACAGTTATAATCAGCGTTCGAAGCTCTATCGATCCCCGGATCTCATTTCAAAGTTCCTTGGGAATTAAAATACCTTCCCTAGTTAAACCATTGGACCGCTTATGGACATATGTTGAGCCTGAATAATCCGCGAGGTCCTTTCAGGTTGAAAGCACGAAGACTGGAATGGAGCCAACGCCGCAACCGGTACGCCTTTAGTAGTTTTGATACAGGAGTCTTACCCCGTTGGGCCGCATATGGAGATATGTTGAACATGAATAATCCGCGGGGTCCTTTCAGGTTGAAAGCTGTAAGACTGGAGTGGAGCCAACCCCGCAGCCGGTACGTTTTCAGTAGTCTTAAGATCGTAATATAAAGGAGTCCTGGTCTACTGGGCTGCAATTGGAGATATGTTGAGTGAATAATCTGCTGCGTTCCTTACAGGTTGAAAGCACAAAGACTGGAATGGAGCCAACGCCGCAACCGGTACGCCTTCATTAGTTTTGAAATCGTGATATACGGAGTCTCGCCCCATTGAGCTGCAACTGGAGATATGTTGAGCATGAATAATCCGCGGGGTCCTTTCAGGTTGAAAGCACTAAGACTGGAGTGGAGCCAACGCCGCAACCGGTACGCCTTCACTAGTTTTGAAAAATAATAAGAGGAGTCTCTATTACAATGGACAGCCCCATTAATACTGCTTGCACCACGGAATATATTGCTTATGAATGATTCACTGCCCTCTTTACAGGTTGAAAGTTGCAAGACTGGAGTCGAACGAACCCCACAACCGGTACGCACTCTTCCATATTTGGTTTGTCCTTCATAAGAAAACTCTAAGTATTGTTGGACCATCCTATCCTATATCCCATATATATGAAGCAGAAATGCTGTGAGTTTGTGTGTCCCTCTGTCGGTTACATAATGCACTCTTAGTTCAACCAGAAGTTTGACGTGTTTGTGCTCATCTGTTTGTCACATAGCCCTCTTAGTTCAACTGAGACGTGGAGAGATCGGGCAAATTAGGAGTGGGTAGGGGTTGACGAAAGTGCACGAAGATCATAACACGAAGATCATACGAACTGAGCCTAGCTCCGTACACCGAGGCCGGGGCTTGCGCAGAAATGTTCAAAAACTCGGGTAAACTAGGGGTGGGCCTGTTAAGGTCGGGCAAGTCAGGATTCGGTAGGGGCCAACATAAGTGTACGGAGCACATAAGAAATGAGCCTAGCTTGGCACCAGAAGTTTGGTACGTTCGTCAGTGTGTCCGTCTTTCCGTAACATAATGCACTCTTAGTTCAACCATAAGTGTGATGTATTTGTATGAATTTGTTTGTCACATAAAGCACTCTTAGTTCAACTGTAGAAAGATTTGTTCATCTACAGTAGCGCTCAAAAGTTTTCGGCGAAATGGTCCTTCACTTGAGTTTTTCACTTGTAACTATTTTGCAACTACACCGATCTAAGAGAAATTTCAGTATGTTGTACTTGGAGACACTGCATACTAAATATACTATTTTGGCGCTCAACGGTATAGGTTACTTGGCTATATGAAATTTTTTGTTTTTGGAGTGCCATCGCTATGCTGTCCCGCTGTGCCGTGTCATCGAAGGTCGTGGTCTTTATACAAAATACATATCAATGTTCTCTGAGGCTTGCTCGTTTTGTTTTGTAGAGAAAGCCTTTTTCTTGACCGAGCCTTTTACTTTTTTCGGTGGTCTTGTAGTATACTCTTGTCAAAAACCATGAAAAGTGTCAAGCGGCACTCAAGTAAAAGGAAATGTTGGCAATAGGTTCAGGCACCACATATTAAAATTTTTTAAAATTTGGTCGAGTAGAAAAAAAGTTATGACAAGAAAGTTTTGGCCGAAGACTTTTGAGCACTACTGTATGTGCTTTACAATCAAAACATCGTCGATAATTCATCCTGGATCCGAATGAGCACCTCATTCGGTTTTCACCCATATTTGTTCCATATGAAATAGTACGTTGGGAGGCGAGGGGGGGGGGTCAGCAATCCATT
This sequence comes from Trichostrongylus colubriformis, assembly GCA_963978905.1. Lineage (NCBI taxonomy): Eukaryota > Metazoa > Nematoda > Chromadorea > Rhabditida > Trichostrongylidae > Trichostrongylus > Trichostrongylus colubriformis. The sequence continues at coordinate 5,168,406 of OZ022256.1, forward strand.
ACCCATATACACTCTTGAATATCAAACCGTGTACCCATATTTGGATGTGTAATTTAAACTTTTCTAGAGAGCTTTGTTCACCTATGTCCCTCATAATCAAAACTTCGTCGATATGAAGCAAAAGAAATGCAACTGCCACATTCTCCGCTTTTCTCTATCAAAATCCATTAAATTCGGGCAATATCGCCTTTTCCTTGACTTTTTCAACTCTCACATTTCATCTTGGATCCAAACGTGCACCTCACTCGCTGTTCACCTATAGTATTTATTCCACTTGAAATGCAGTTCGTTGGTGAGAGGGGGGGGGGTGGGAAGCTCAGCTATGAAAACTCACTCAAAGTGGGTGGAGAAGCAGGTTAGGAGTCGCAAGTTAGGAGTGGGAAGGGATTGACCAAAGTTCATGAAGCTCATTACGATTAAGCCTGGCCCCGCCTACGGTGGGCCTTGCCTGCGCGAAAATGGCCGCGCTCAAATTCAAGTCCGCTCTTAATTTTTTCCCAAAAACCGGGCAAGTTGGGAATGGGTCTGGAGAGGTCGGGAAAGATAGAAGTGGTCAGGAGCTGACTGAATTGTATGAAGAATATGAGAAACAAGTTAGGAATCCAATCTTAATAGCTCAACTGTAGCATGGAGAGGCCGGGCAAGTTAGCAGGGGGTAGGGGTTGACAAGTTAGCAGGGAGTAGGGGTTGACCAGACATTTATTCTGTTGACCATGAATAATGTGGGAAGATATTCGGCAATGAGGACCCCAACTATTCGAACTCCGTGAATTGCTTTTTTCAAACATTTTCTTGCATGAAAACGCGGTCCGCATTTGTTTTCACTCAGATTCGTTTCATATAACATGCATGGTCGGGGAATCATACTCTATATATAAATCAGAAGTTTGGTGTGTTTGTTTGTCTGTGTGTCTCTGTCTGTCCGTTCACCGCAGAATGCATTCTTGACTGACCTGCTGTCTGAAGAGGTCGGACATGTTAGAACTGGGTAGGGGCTGACCCGAGCGGAAGAGCACGTAAGAACTAAGCCTAGCTGCCCACTGTGGATGGGGCTTGCGCGGAAATCGCCGGTGCTCAAATTTAGGTCCACGCTAAGGTTCCAAAAATCAGGCAAGCCAGGAGTGGGCCTGTAGAGGTCAAGCAAGTTAGGGATGGGTTGGGGTAAGCCAAAAAGTACGGAGCACATGAGAAGCAAGTTAGGAATGGATTCAAATCCATTACTTATATATAAACCAGAAGTTTGGTGTTTTTTTGAGTGTGTGCGTGTGTGTCCGTTCGTTTGTCACATAATCCACTTTCAACTCAACTGCAACGTGGAGAGGTCCGGCATGTTGGGGATGGGTAGGGGTAGATCAAAGTGTACGAAACTCATTAAGAACTAAGCCTAGCTCCGCCCACCGTGTGCGGGGCTCGCGCAGAAATGGTCAGAAATAGGCTGAATCAAGGGTGGGCTTGTAGAGATCGGGCAAATTAGGATTCGGTAAGGCCTTAACTTAACCGCAGCCTGGAGGGGTCAGGCAAGTTAGGTGTGGGCAGGGGCTCACCTAAGCATGCAGAGCGCATAAGAACCAAGCCTAGCTCCGTCCACCATGGGCGGAGCTTGCGCCGAAATCGATGGGTGCTTAAATTTGAGTCCTCGCCTGGATTTCAAGAAACGGGAAGGTGAGGAATGGGTCTGTTGGAGGTCGTACGAGTAAGGACTGGATAGGGACTGACCAAAGCGTTGGGAGCACACAAGGCAACCAAAGCACACAGGAAGCAAATTAGGAAGGGACCTGGAAAGGTCCGGCAAGTTAGGATTGAGTAGGGCAGATCGTACAAAACACAAGTTTTAAGCCTAGCTCCGCACACTATTGGCGGAGCTTGCGCCGAAATCGATGGTTGCTTAAATTTAAAGGCACACCTCGCGATAAATTGTGAGAGTTGTTGCGCGTATTACTAGAAGTAAAGGCCCTGCTTCACCTACTACTGGAGGAAAATGATCCAAATCTCCTCACAACCACCAAAAATAGAACTCTCTGTATTCAGTTCTCATACGAGTATTGGAGATTGTAGAAGGGCTTTTGCCGATGATATCGCGCAAAATGCTACGATATCACCTGTTCTTCCTTGTTTAGGCTGCCTTCGCTATTGATATCGCTGCCTTATCTTGTCTTATCGCAAGTTTCCTTCTCCACGTAAGAGCCACGTTGAAAATTTGATCGTCTGAGGCCAGGTGTGATTCGGCTCGATAGGCTCAACTCGGCTCGGGTAGAGCCCGTCTATTGCCGCGAGGATGCACGATCAAGCCACATCAAGGGTGCAGTCTGAGCACCTATCTAAGGACCTAGTTGCCCCATGGAAGTAAGCCACTAATGTGATTATCGCGTGGTGTGCCTTTAAGTAAATTTAACCCTAGCTTGGGTTCTAAAAGTCGGAAAGGTCAGGAATGGGTCTGTTTATGTCGCGCAAGTAAGGACTGGGTAGGGTGCGCCAAAATCGATGGTTGCTTGAATTTAAGTCCTCGCTTGGGTTCCAAAAATCGGGAAGGTTGGGAATGGGTCTGTTGAGGTAGCGCAAGTAAGGATTGGGTAGGGAGCCAACCCATGTGCACGGAGTACATAACTTCTAGGCCTCGCTCCGCCATAATCCCAATATTACTACCACACTCACTAAGTAGCTGTTTCTCCTCGGTTACCTTTGAGAAGTAATGTGTTATAACCAGATGTATCTCTCGGCACTCAGTTAAGGCCAATGTTCCTTCTAGAACTGATACATGCACGCCCTCTCGAAGTTTTTAATGATCTTCAAAAGTCAAATACGGAGCGCTCCGAGCTTACGAAGAGACACCTCCAACTGCTGCCGCTCCTTTTAACGTGCTTGCCCCTCTTCGATTGTGCCTTACACATCTGGATCAACGGTGGGAAGGGGTCTCATTTTTCGGATTTTTTGACCGTTCCGCTATATCTTCAATACTTTTGTACTACTAAATGCTTCAATTCTCTTTTTGCGTTTGGATCGAATCCTTCCATTCTTTGGAGAGGATCTGCCTTCAGTGGGCAGGGGTTATAGGTGGGTACGGTCTCTTAGTTTCAACCGAAGCCGATGATAGTTGGAGGTTTGCTTACAATATATACAAGCCGCATAATATCCACATATCAGGGCTCCGCGCGGAGTGCGCATGCGAAAGTCGCTCCCCGCTACAAAGCTAGAAAACCGCAGAGCCACCCAACGAGTATTGGCCCGGCTGCGCCGGCCAATCCAAGTCCGATAGCAACCATACGTGGAGTTCTGCTATCTTCAACTTGGTGACGTATTCTCGGTTTGATACTCAAGGATCATGTATAAATCAACTCTCGGTGGAACGGACGCCTCCGAACTCTTGAAGAGACTGCTCCAAATGCTGCCGCTCCTCTTAGCGTGGCTCGTTCCCTCACTGATTGTGCCTCACACACTGGGACCAACGATGATGAGGGGGTCTTACTCCTCAGGTTTTTTGACCGTTCTGCCCTATCTTTCTACTTCGTACCACTAAATACTTCAGTTTTCTTTTTATATCCGGATCAAATCCTGCTACTCTCTGAAGTGATCTGTCTTTGATGAACAGGGGTTATAGACGCGTATGGTATTGCTTAGTTTCACCCAAAGCGGATAATAGTCGGAGGTCTAATTAATATTTACAGCATTTTACCCACATCAGGGCCTATGCCTGCTGCAATGCGCGCCGAGCGCGCATGCGCCGCTGGCGCGGCGACCCACAAGTCGCCTTACGCTGCAAAAGCGGCGAAGCCGCGCTTAGGGGGCCGCTAGAGGCGGCCCTACGAGGATGGGCCGGCTTTAGCCGGCCAATCCGAGTCCAGTAGGGTTGGTCGGCTTCAGCCGGCTAACCGGGCTGGTCCCTTTATAATATCCGCAGATAATGTGCTGTTGGTCACATTTGTAAAGTGTGTGCTGAAGAAAGGTGGAGGCCAGCGTAGGCACACTGTGTGGCAGATGCGAATTCCATTTCGATATTGGCTCCTCTGTTTAACTGCAAGCTGCTTGCATACATAGGAAAAGGGATGAAGTCGCTTTGTTTTGTGATGTATTAAGTTACCTCTAGGTTGTCATGAATAGGATTAAGCCACTAATTCTAAGAGCAACTACTGCTTGAAAACATGCTTCGTCACCTGCACGCTATTGACTTGCCTACAACAGCTTTCGAATTCCTGAATGTGTCACTCACGACAGTCGGGTCTCCATTATAAGAGAAAGAAATGCAGCTTATGCTATTGACTAGTACAGCTTTGATCGTTTTGTGGTTCTGGTAATTATACATACTAGTGTTTACCTTCAAAGGATGAGCAGCAGCGGCGCAGAATGGTGACGACAACATCGGAAGAGACCACGGAAACCGTTAGGAAACGTAAGACCGAAACAACCACGACGGTAAGGCAACATCTAAATTAATCAGCTCACATCACGAAATTGATACCGTCCGTGCTTATAAACGCAGTAGAGCAATTGGGAGAGGTCGTCAGCTCGAAGTGTTTAAAAGAGAGCGAGTAGGGCAGGTACTCCAATAAGCGCAAGTGTTAACTTGTACACAATGTGATGTTGTGCTATTTCAAGGAAGAGGAATGCAGAACTGGTGTCGAACGAACCCCACAGCCGGTACGCTTTCAGTGGTTTTTGATTATTAATTCTTAGGAGCCCTGCCCCATTGAGCTGCACTGGGGAATATATTGCTCAACGGAAATCCAGCGCCATATTTACAGGTTGATAGCTGTAAGACCGGAGTGGAACCAACCCCGCAGCCGGTGAGCTTTCTGTAGTTCAAAACCAAGATGTCACACAAATACATAATGCCCCATTGGGCTGCAACTGGAGATATGGTGAGAATGAGTAATCCGCTGTGTTCTTCACAGGTTGAAAGTACCAAGACTGGAGTGGAGCCAACACCGCAACCGGTACGCCTTTAGTACTTTTGAAATCGTGATATACAGGAGTCTTACCCCATTGGACCGCATATGGAGAAATGTTGAGCATGAATAATCCGCGGATTCCTTTCAGGTTAAAAGTCTTAAGACAGGAAGCGAACCAACCCCGCAGCCGGTACGTTTTCAATAGTTTTAAAAACGCAAAGTCCCGCCCCATTGGGCTGCAGTTGGAGATATGTTGAGCATAAATAATCCGCTGTGTTCTTCACAGGTTGAAAGCACGAAGACTGGAGTCGAACCAACCCCGCAGCCGGTACGCCTTCAGTAGTTTCGAAACCGTAATATACAGGAGTCTTCCTCCACTGTGCTGCATTTGGAGATATGTTGAGCATGATTAATCCGCTGTTTTCGTTACAGATTGAAAGCACCAAGACTGGAGTCGAACCAACCCCGCAGCCGGTACGTTTTCAGTAGTTTTGAAATCGTGATATACAGGAGTCTTACCCCATTGGACCGCATAATATGTTGAGCATGAATAATCCGCGGAATCCTTTCAGGTTGAAAGTCTTAAGACAGGAATCGAACCAACCCCGCAGCCGGTACGTTTTCAATAGTTTTAAAAACGCAAAGTCCCGCCCTATTAGGCTGCAGTTGGAGATATGTTGAGCATAAATAATCCGCTGTGTTCTTCACAGGTTGAAAGCACGAAGACTGGAGTCGAACCAACCCCGCAGCCGGTACGTTTTCAGTAGTTTTAAAATCGTAATATCAAGGAGTCCTGGTCTACTGGGCTGCCATTGGAGATATGTTGAGCATGAATAATCCGCTGTGTTCTTCACAGGTTGAAAGCACGAAGACTGGATTGGAGCCAACGCCGCAACCGGTACGCCTTCAGTAGTTTCGAAACCGTATTATACAGGAGTCTTCCTCCACTGTGCTGCATTTGGAGATATGTTGAGCATGATTAATCCGCTGTTTTCGTTACAGATTGAAAGCACCAAGACTGGAATGGAGCCAACGCCGCAATCGGTACGCCTTTAGTAGTTTTGAAATCGTGACATACAGGAGTCTTTCCCCATTGGACCGCATATGAAGATATGTTGAGCATGAATAATCCGCGGAATCCATTCAGGTTGAAAGCCTTAAGACCGGAGTGGAACCAACCCCGCAGCCGGTGAGCTTTCTGTAGTTCAAAACCAAGATGTCACACAAATACATAATGATATAGTTTCACGCCCCATTGGGCTGCAATTGGAGATAGGTTGAGCATGATTAATCCGCTGTTTTCTTTACAGGTTGAAAGCACCAAGACTGGAATGGAGCCAACGCCGCAACCGGTGCGCCTTCAGTAATTTTGAAATCGTGGCATAGAGGAGTCTTTCCCCATTGGACCACATATGAAGATATGTTGAGCATGAATAATCCGCGGAATCCTTTCAGGTTGGAAGCCTTAAGACCGGAGTGGAACCAACCCCGCAGCCGGTGAGCTTTCTGTAGTTCAAAACCAAGATGTCACACAAATACATAATGATATAGATTCACGTCCCATTGGGCTGCAATTGGAGATAGGTTGAGCACGAATAATCCTCTGTGTTCTTTACAGGTTGAAAGCCTTAAGACTGGAGTCGAACCAACCCCGCCGCCGGTACGTTTTCAGTAGTTTTAAAATCGCGGGAATTCTGCCCCATTGGGCTGCAATTGGAGATAGGTTGAGCATGAATAATCCGCTGTGTTCTTCACAGGTTGAAAGCACGAAGACTGGAGTCGAACCAACCCCGCAGCCGGTACGTTTTCAGTAGTTTTGAAATCGTGATATACGGAGTTTCGCCCCATTGTGCTGCATTTGAAGATATGTTGAGCATAAATAATCCGCTCTGTGCTTTACAGGTTGAAAGCACGAAGACTGGATTGGAGCCCACTCCGCAACCGGTACGCCTTCATTAGTTTTGAAATCGTGATATACGGAGTTTCGCCCCATTGAGCTGCAGCTGGAGATATGTTAAAGGCACCATTAGGGGTAATAGATATGTTAAAGCCACCATTAGGGGTAAGGGAAAACTGAGATCTGGAAGTACATGTTTTCTGAAATGATCCTTCTACTTTAGAAGGGGTCACATGTGATGAAAATCGCATAAAGAAACGCGACTTGGGGTCTTATGGCCGCCCCGCATCTCATCATGCCGTTATGCGCCCGGGGGAGTCGACGTGGAGGGGCGGGACAACAATTGTGGCCGGCTGGTTGAGACTCTGGCCTGTCTTTAGTCCACTCCGACCAGAGACGCAAAGGACGAGAGAGAAGGGGAATTTCGGCTTCCCATTTCTTGTTTTTTTTTCGCCGTTTTATGTCGTTCTTTTTCTGCTGTTATATTACTGAGCAGCTCCTCTTTCGCTTTTTTTCCCAATTTTTGGGAAAAAAAGCGACAGAAATTATATCTTATTATTATTATACTATAACAGCAGAAAAAGAATTGGGCAATTTTGGCAAATTTCCCAATTTGCCAAAATTGCCCTCAACGGTGTCTAAGCATGAATAATCCGCTCTGTTCTTTACAGTTTGAAAGCACTAAGACTGGAGTGGAGCCAACGCCGCAACAGGTACGCCTTCAGTAGTTTTAATACAATAAGGAGTCTCTATTACATTGGACAGCCCCATCAAAACTGTTTGCACCAGAGAATATATTGCTTATGAATGATTCACTGCCCTATTTACAGGCTGAAAGCTGCAAGACTGGAGTCGAACCAACCCCACAACCGGTGCGCACTCTTCCATATTTGGTTTGTCTTTCAAAAGAAAACTCTAAGTATTGTTGGACCATCCCTTTATAATATCCGCAGATAAGGTGCAGTAGGTCACATTTGTAAAAGTCTGTGCTGATGAAAGTTGGAGGCCAGCGTAGGCACACTGTGTGACAAATGCAAATTCCATTACGCTATTAGCTCCTTTGTTAAACTGCAAGCTGTCTGCATCCACAGGAAAGGGGCTTAAGACGCTTTGTTTTGTGATTTTTCTGCTTGCCTCTATGTTGTCATGAATAAGAATAAGCAACCAATTCTAAAAGCAGCTACCGCTTGGAAAACATGTTCCGTCACCTGCACGCTATTGACTTGCCTACAACAGCTTTCGAATTCCTGAATGTGTCACTCACGACAGTCGGGTCTCCACTGTAAGAGAAAGAAATGCAGCCTATGCTATTGACAAGTACAGCTTTGATCGTTTTGTGGTTCTGGTAATTATACATACTAGTGTTTACCTTCGAAGGATGAGCATCAGCGGCGCAGAATGGTGACGACAACATCGGAAGAGACCACGGAAACCATTAGGAAACGTACCACCGAAACAACCACGACGGTAAGGCAACATCTAAATTAATCAGCTCACAGCACGAAACTGATACCATCCGTGCTAATAAACGCAGTAGAGCAATTGGGAGAGGTCGTCTGCTCGAACTGTTTAAGAGAGAGCAAATAGAGCAGGTACTCCAATAAGCGCAAGTGTTAACTTGTACACAATGTGATGTTGTGCTATTTTAAGGAAGAGGAATGCAGAACTGGTGTCGAACCAACCCCACAGCCGGTAAGCTTTCAGTGGTTTTTGATTATTAATTCATAGGAGCCCTGCCCCATTGAGCTGCACTGGGGAATATATTGCTCAGCAGTAATCCAGCGCCCTTTTTACAGGTTGATAGCTGTAAGACCGGAGTGGAACCAACCCCGCAGCCGGTGAGCTTTCTGTAGTTCAGAACCAAGATGTCACACAAATACATAATGATATAGAGTCACGCCCCACTGGGCTGCAAGTGGAGATAGGTTGAGCATGAATAATCCGCTGTATCCTTTACAGGTTGAAAGCCTTAGGACTGGAGTCGAACCAACCCCGCAGCCGGTACGTTTTCAGTAGTTTTAAAATCGCAAGAGTCCTGCCCCATTGGGCTGCAGTTGGAGTTATGTTGATCATGAATGATTTGCTGTGTTCTTCACAGGTTGAAAGCACCAAGACTGGAGTGGAACCAACGCCGCAACCGGTATGCCTTCAGTTGTTTAGAAATCGTAATATACAGGAGTACTGTCCCATTGAACTGCAATTGGAGATAGGTTGAGCGTGAATAATCCGCTGTATTCTTTACAGGTTGAAAGCCTTAAGACTGGAGTCGAACCAACCCCGCAGCCGGTGAGCTTTCTGTAGTTCAGAACCAAGATGTCACACAAATACATAATGATATAGAGTCACGCCCCATTGGGCTGCAATTGGAGATAGGTTGAGCATGAATAATCCGCTGTATCCTTTACAGGTTGAAAGCCTTAGGACTGGAGTCGAACCAACCCCGCAGCCGGTACGTTTTCAGTAGTTTTAAAATCGCAAGAGTCCTGCCCCACTGGGCTGCAATTGGAGTTATGTTGATCATGAATAATTCGCGGTGTTCTTCACAGGCTGAAAGCACCAAGACTGGAATGGAGCCAACGCCGCAACCGGTACGCCTTCACTGGTTTTTGAAATCGTAATATACAGGAGTACTGTCCCATTGAACTGCAACTGGAGATAGGTTGAGCATGAATAATCCGCTGTATTCTTTACAGGTTGAAAGCCTTAAGACTGGAGTCGAACCAACCCCGCAGCCGGTACGTTTCCAGTAGTTTTAAAGAGTCCTGCCCCATTGGGCTGCAATTGGAGTTATGTTGATCATGAATGATTTGCTGTGTTCTTCACAGGTTGAAAGCACCAAGACTGGAGTGGAGCCAACGCCGCAACCGGTATGCCTTCAGTTGTTTAAAAATCGTAATACACAGGAGTCTCGCCCATTGGACCGCATTTGGAGATATGTTGAGCATGATTAATCCGCTGTTTTTTACAGGTTGAAAGCACCAAGACTGGAATCGAGCCAACGCCGCAACCGGTACGCCTTTAGTAGTTCAAAAATCGCAATATACACAAGTGCCCCATTGAGCCGCATCTGGAGATATGTTGAGCATGAGTAATCTCTTGTGCTCTTTACAAGTTGAAAGCTTTAAGACCGAGTGGAATCAACCACGCCACCTTCAGTAGACTTTCAACCAAGATATCATACAAACACATAATAATATACAAGTGTCCTGCCCATGTGGGCTGCACTCGGAGATATGTGGAACACGGATAATCCGTTGTGTTCTGTAATACAAAACCTTGTATTATATATATATAGTGTGTTCTGTCTGTCCGTATGTGTGTGTTTCTTTGTCGCGAAATCCGTATCTCACGTCTCTGCAGAGCTGGAACCTTGATTTTTGCACGTGGTGTGGGTGATGGCAAGGAGACTCCAATTGTAGGGGACCGGCTCTCACAGCAGCTGCTACGGGCTGATAAGGAGCCTCGAAATGCGAATGTTTCCAAATCCGTTCCGCCTTTCGGGTTGATCACAGAGTGCTGATATTCATAGGTGTTTTGCGGGTTGGGATGAGGACATGGTGAGCGATACAGCTATATAACGGATGATAAGGTTCGATGTGTTAAAAGGCTACAACCGTCGTATCTGTTGCGATTTCCGCATTGATCTCAGAACGCCGATATCCATCGGTTTTTGAGGGTTGGGGCGGGGACATTGATGGTGGGGGATCCACATCGATAACGTTTAATACGATTAAATAACGAGAGTGAAAACAAATGTCAAAATCCGTTTTCTCTCTCAACAGATAGTGGAATGTTCAAACTCACAGTTGTTGTGGGAGGTGGTGCGGGGAGTTTAATGGTGACAGATCGAATCTGGTAACGACTGCCAGCGCTGACAGGAGCCGTCAGGAAGTGTTGGGTAAAATCCAGTACACCGTTGAGTACTACATCACGACCGCTACATTAAAATCGTTAGATGAACAGTGCTATAGCGGGAACATTCTTCGATTATGTTCTGATATTAAATTCCAATGTATCAACCACTTGATTGTCTAGCGTTCAAATAACGGTGCGCGTCCTTTGATTCCGCGTTCTACATTTCATGGGTATGATCGGTATATGTAATAGTAAACAAGTGAATCATTCTCTCATACGGTAGCAGCAAGAATGCAAGGTATAGACCGAAAGGCCATGTGAAGTTCGAAATAGTGTGCATCCGATAGGTCATGTGAAGTGCGAAATAGTGTGCATGCTCACATACACGATAAGCACTGATCACTGGCATATGGATCTACCACCAACATGCAAGAATTAGATGCTCACTGAGTGAAAAATTGGCTCCCAATCGGAGCGATCGAACGCATAACTATCGATCTCTGAACTATCTGAATTCTAAGTAGTGACCGCAATAACCAATATGTCAAATGACTAGCGGATTAACAAATTGCATTCCTGATCCGATTACAATGATAGCATGGATTTAAAGACAGCATTAGGGGTAATGCGGTAATGGTGAAATTCCTACAAGAAGTCACTCACATGGTAGTCCTGGGCCTAAGAAGGCTATCTGTGGCGAAATCCCGGTGAAAAAGCGGCCCTCCAGGCTGTAGAAACCCTGCAAAACGCCGCAACCATGCAGCGGTTCCGCCTCTTGGGCACAGCGGTCCCGCCTCCCGATGACGTAATTCCCGATTGACTGGGGTGGGAGCGGCCAAGGAGATGAGGCACGATTGGAGGTTTTGCGGCGCGCTTTCGCAGTTTTAGCTTGAAACTCACCAAAAAATAGATGTTGTCGCATTTCCAAACATACCCCCGTGTCTACTTGGCAACATGCCAATGGAAAACTAGATCAGATTACTCCCCTCTTGAAGGAGTCGTCCGCGTCGAGAATCAACAGTGGAAAGGGGGTTCTATTTCTCGGGATTTGGACCATTTCCATCCGTTTTTTCTCCACTATCCTGTTACTACGCACCTCGACTTTCATATGAACTATTTCTTTTACTTTTCGTCCGACTTTCCCTTAATGCTGCCTTTCCCGACCCCGCAGCCGGTACGCTTCCAGAAATTTTGAAATCATGCTAGACAAAACTCTTGCCCCATTGAGCTGCACTTACAAGGAAGGCTCACTAGGTAATGGTAAGCTTCTACAAAACGGTTTTTTACATTTCATAGGGTCACATGCACGAAGCGAAAACCCAGTCTCAGCTTCGACTAAATGGTTTTGGGGGGCCCAGAAAATGGTTGATGGTTTGATCCAGACGGAGTACAAATTTTTGCATTTTTCTAGTTTTCATCTATTTGTGCTCATGTACTATCGCACGTGCAGGATAAGTGCAAAATCAATTTCTGTTACTCTGCCAGGGACCGCTATCCTCAGGATTTTTGCGTACTGGGCAACCGATTCGTTTGGACCTGCCAACGCTCATAGCAAGAGAACTAGGCGTTCTCCGGCGAATACGTGTGATCTTCATGCTTAGAGGGTCGAACTACCCTAGGTAACAAGTTTTCAGCCTTATCGTGATTTTGACCCAGGCTCGAAAAATTGGGCGACCACTAGTACTACTACTACCATAGTATAGAACACTCAACGAAAAGAGGTCGGTAGCGAATATATGGAGATATTTGCTATCTTTTGCCATCGCATGGTGTTGCTAGATGCAGTTCACTTGGAATGTGTTGATGCTGCTTATGCTCCATTGAATTTAAACGAGGCTGCTAACTGTTCTTTTGTACAAGTAGAGCCGTGACTACGTGCCCATGTCCATCCCACTCTTTCGAGGTTTGGGCAGAATCTCAATTAGGATAATATTTTAAATTAGGGCTAACTGAATCACCTGAGCACGACCTGAGCATTAGTTTCGCACCGAAACGCCTGGTACGCGTGCTAGGAGCGCCAAAGGGTCAGATCACTTTGGTGCACCAGCAACGAGAATTGCAGTCATTTTGCATGTACGCAACTAGTTTGGCGATGGACAAAGAACATCAAGAACATGCAAAAGCGAAGGCGTCGAGGGGAGTCGAACCATAAACACCTCCTCCTTTGTGCCAATGGCAGTCCATATCACTATCCATTCGACGATCCAGCCGCTACCAGTGATCAGACCTGCGCATCCCCTATGAGTTCTCTATGCCACATTTACCGGTTACCAAAAGTAACTCCACATTTTAGATCCGGTTTGCATTGGTTTCGGCATAGGTTTGAAGGGACTCTTCTGGTATGCATATGCTGAAGGTCACAGCTGGAAAGCACTGCAACAAACTGGTCAAAATTGCTTCTTTGTAACACTTTTGTCATTCATTTTTTGACCACCCCCCCCCCCAAAATCATTTAGCCGAATCTGATACCGGTTTTTTGCCTCATTTATGTGACCCTATAAGATGGAAAGAAACCGTTTTGAGAAAGCTCAATTGACCTGATGAGCCTTTCTTGTCAGAGCACGCCTCACAATAGTCAGACTAGCGAATTCACCTCCTTAAGGTACTACATAGGAGACCACTGTACAACTATCCGCTTTCCACGCTAACCTCACCCGTTAGCGCCATTGACCAATATCGAGCATACTCAGGAGTAGAGATAGAGAGGATTTGTACCGACACAACGCATGATCTTTGTTCGCGGCGGCGCGAAAAGAGCGCAGTTTGGGTAGTTACCTGTTGACTATTCCAATAAGAAGTCGACTGATCTGATTATCAAGAAATGTCTATTTTTCAGCAGGGAACTGCTATAAACTTTCTCAAATAAAGTTTCGATAAGCTCTCCGATCGACCCCTGACACCCATGATTTACTTGCGCAATAGTGTGCGCTAGCCCAACCGGTATAGATATAAGAGAGAGGAAGCGAAACGTATTGTACCAAAGCAGCATATGAGAACGATAGTGGAGGAAATTTTGTGAATTATGGCTATCGATCGACATCTGTTGGAAGTATACTATTGGTAGCCATAATCTAAAGAGTAGCTTCTTCAGTGCCACAGGTTGATATGTTATGGTTCTATTTGAATTTTTAGTCGCAAGTACAAGATCGAAGGGCTACACGTAAGGGAGTCTGAGCAGAGCTCACGTCAATTACCATTGGTTTTCGTAAATCCATGTAAGGTCATAGTAATAGACGGCCGAATCGGAACGATGCAATAGCACCTTCTTGCGAACTGTCCAAAAACATAGTAATCGGAAGTAATCGAAGCTGTTCTATGCCGAAAGGATTACGACACACTCATTTAGGGGAGTTGAACTAGTATAGACCATCTCCCCGCTGCTCCAGTGCCAATCCATCCCACTACCCATTCGGCCATCCAACCACAGCGAGAGTGGTGACCTCTGCATCTTCTATGAGATCTCTTTGCTTCGTTTAGCAGTGACCATAAGTAATTGTACACATTTGAACCAGCTCGCAGTCGTTTTGGTATAGGTTTGAACACATACTTGTTTTGAACCAGCTCGCAGTGGTCTCGGCGTAAGCTCAAAGACATACTTCTTAGCACATACTAAACGCCGCTGGGAAGCATTGCAACAAACTGGTCAAAATTGTTTCTTTCTAAGCAACATTCAACACTCCTTTTCTGAGCCCCCCAAAACCATTTAGCCGAATCTCAGACCGGTTTTCGCTTCATGTATGTGACCCTATAAAATGTAAAAGACGTGTTGAAAAAGCTCACGATGACCTGATGGGCCTTATTGTTAGAGATATGTTGAGCGGAATCATCAGCTGTGTTTTTTTTACAGGTTGAAAGCTGTAAGACGGGACTGGAACCAACCCCGCAACCGGTGAGCTTTCAGTACTTCCAAAACAATAATTAGAGGAGTCTCTAATGCAAAGAGCAGCACCATTAATACTGTTTGCACTTGGGAATATGATGCCTATGAATAATTCACTGCCTATTTACAGGTAGAAAGCTGCAAGACTGGAGTCGAACCAACCCCACAACCAGTGGGCTTTCAGTATTTTTCAAATCATAATATACAAGAGACTTGCCCCTGTGGGGTGTACTTGGAGACATGTTGAGCATGAATAATTCGCTCTGCTTTTTACAGGGTGAAAGCTGTAAGACTGGAGTTGAACCAACCCCGCAACCGGTGGGCATTCAACAGCTTTAAAATCGTGATATACAAGAGACTTGCTCCTATGGGGTGCATTTGGAGACAAGTTGAGCATGAATAATCCGCGGGGTCCTTTCAGGTTGAAAGCACCAAGACTGGAGTGGAGCCAACGCCGCAACCGGTACGCCTTCATTAGTTTTAGAACAATAATTAGAGGAGTCTCTATTACAATGGACAGACCCATTAATACTGTTTGCATCAGGGAATATATTGCTTATGAATGATTCAGTGCCCTTTTTACAGGTTGAAAGCTGCAAGACTGGAGTTGAACCAACTCCGCCACCTGTACGCACTCTTACATATTTGGTTTGTCCTTCATAAGGGAGCTCTGAGTATTGTTGGACCATCCCTCTATAATACCCGCAGATAAGGTGCAGTTGGTCACATTTGTAAAGTCTGCGCCGTTGAAACTCGGAGGCCCAGTGTAGGGCACACTGTGCGGCAGATGCAAATTGCATTACGCTATTAGCTCCTTTGTTAAACTGCAAGTTGTCTGCATACACAGGAAAAGGGGTGAAGACGATTTGTTTTGTGATGTATTAACTTACCTCTAGGTTGTCATAAATAGGATTAAGCCGCCATTTCTATGAGCAGCTATTGCTTAGAAGACATGTTCCGTCGCCTGCACGCAATTGATTTGCTTACAATAGCTTTCGAATTCCTGAATGTGTCACTCTCACAGCGGGTCTCCATTGTAAAAGGAAAGAGTGCACTCTGTGCAACTGACAAGTACAGCTTTGACCGTTTTGTATTGGGTTGACGAATAACTTCCCGCGCTTCATTTCAACCCCGCTTTTCACATTGTTCCCATCATCCCATCAAAACTTATACATGTTTTCGACAGAGCTTTTATTTGCTCTACAGTATGCTACTATCTGTTTTTCGATTCCTTAGACTACCTAATATTTATGAGGTTTTGAAATGAAGTAAGTTGAAGGCGAATATTGGCGCTTTCGGCACCTCATCTTCCTAGTCTACCATTGAAATCAAAAAATGCATGTGTATATGTTTTCGATACAGCTTTTTCAGCTCTACAGAGTGGTACTGGTTTTTACTCAAATCGATCAACTTTTTGCTGTTTTTAAGGCTCACAAATGTAGTACTCACAAAAGTGTGCACTTTCGTTATCTTCTCTTCCTCACCTACCATCGAGATCGAAAGCAATATCCAGGTATGCATTCGATAGAGCTCTTCTTGCTCTACAAGATGGTGCCACTCTTCTTTTGGATCTTTTTATATTTGAGCCTATAGGAATAAATTTCCACCTGTTTTTCAATTCAAAATTGCATAATGAAGTTAAATGTTCTCTGCAGATTGTTCTGTATATTTCAATAGAACTCTTTTCGCTCTACAAGATATTGCTTACGATTTTTGTTCAAACTGATTTTTGACATTTTTTAGATCATTTAAAAGTCGACGAAATCGAGCATTCTCGACACCATGTGATGAGATAGGATTTCGACACCATGTGGTGAAAATGCTCGATTTCGTCGACTTTTAAATGATCTGAAAAATGTCAAAAATCAGTTCGAACAAAAACCGTAAAAATGTCTTGCAGAGCGAAAAGAGCTCTATTGAAATATACAGAACGATCTGCAGAAAAAATCCATTTTCATTATGCAATTTTGAATTGAAAAACAGGTGGAGTTATTCCTAAAGACTAAAATATAAAAAAGTCCAAAAGAGGAGTGACATCGTCTTGTAGTGCAAGGAGAGCTCTAACGAATGCGTACCTGGATATTCCCTTCGATCTCGATGGTAGGCGAGGAAGAGGAGATAACGAAAGTGCATACTTTTGCGAGTACTGCCTTTGTGAGCCTTAAAAACAGCAAAAAGTGTAGCGATTTGAATAAAAACCAGTACCATTCTGCAGAGCTGAAAAAGCTCTATCGAAAACATATACCCATGCATTTTTTGATCATGATGGTAGACTAGGAAGATGAGGTGTCGAGAGCGCCAATTTTCTCCTTCAGCTTACTTCATTTCTAAACCTCATAAATATTAGGTAGTCAAAGGAATCGAAAAACTGACACATAGTAGCATCTTGTAGAGCAAAAACAGCTCTATCGAAAACTGGTATAAGCTATATACATAAGCTTGGTCGAAAGATGAAGGAAACAATGTGAAAAACTGGGTTAAAGAAAACCGCGGGAACTTATTCCTCAAACCAATACTTCCGGTATTCATGCGTACTAGTGTCTACTTTCGAAGGATGAGAAGCAGCGGCGCAAGTTGGTGACGACAACATCAGAAGAGACCACGGAAACCCTTAAGAAGCGTACCACCGAGACAACTGTTACGGTAAGGCACCAGCTAAAATCAATCAGCTCACAGCACAAAATTAGTACCGTTCGTGCTTATAAACGCGGTAGAGTAATTGAGAGAGCTCGAACTGTTTAAGAGAGAGCGAGTAGAGCAGGTGCTTCAATAAATGCAAGTGTATACTTGTACACTGGGGGGATATTGTGTTATTTCCAGGAAGAGGAATGCAGAACCGGAATCGAACCAACACCACAGCCGGTACGCGTTCTCTAGTATTCGGAGCCGTAATGTCCGACAGTACTTAAATGCACACCTCGCGAAAAATTGTTAGAGCTATCGTACGTGCTACAGGATGTAGAGGCCATGGTACACTCACCAGTGCAGAAAAGCGAATCAAAACCCTTCACAACTACCAAAAATGAAGCTTCCTGCCATCGGTCCTCATACGAGTATGGGAGATTGAAAATGCGTTTTTGCTCGATGATGTCGCGCAAAATGCTACGATATCACCTGTTCTTCCCTATTGAAGCTACCTTCGCTATTGATATCGCTGCCTTATCTTGTCTTATCGCAAGTTTCCCTCCCGTCTCCGGGTGTGATTCGGTTCGGCGGGCTCAACTCGGGTCAGGTCAACCAGGCCGTGCGCGGCGGTGGTAAGCTGTGGCGCTGCGAAAAGGGTGCAATCTCCACAACCATTCCAGGGTCCACCTGCCCTATGAAGGTAAGGACCACTTTGATTATCGCGTGGTGTGCCTTTAATATGGGCAACCCCATTGGTGGCGGTTGTACTTAGGAAATATGTTCCCAACGATCATTCTCTTCCGTTCACAGATTGAAAGCTGCAAGACTGGGGTCGAACCAACCCCGCAACCGGTGAGCGTTCAGTGGTTTTGAAATCATAAAACACAAGTCTTGCCTCATCGAGCTGCAGTTGAAGATATATTGAGCATTAATGATCCGTTGTGTTTCTTGCAGGCTGAAAGCTGTAGGACTGGAATTGAACCGACCCCGCAACCGGTGAGCCACTGGTTTTGAAAACATTATGTACAGGAGCCTTGCCTCGTTGGGCTGCGCATAGAATACTTCTCACTTTTAATCTACCCATTAACAAGTTGAAAACTGTAGGACTGGACTCGAACACACCCCGAAGCTGGTGCGCTTTCAGTAGTTTGAATTAATAATACATGGGAGCCTTGCCCCTTTCATCTGCAGTCAACGGTATATTGGCATGAGCAATCCGCTGTGCTCTTAACAGGACAGGTTGACAGCTGTACACTGCGGTTGAACAAACCCCACAGCTTTCACTAGTATCAATTCTATATATCAGGTTGTTCCAAAAGTCTTGTAGTATTTTTTTCGATCATCACTTTTTATTTTTTTCGTACAACAAATAACAATTAGGCAACAACGTATTGACCATTGTTATCGGCAACCCTCTGCCACTTCACAGAAAAATCGTTGGTCCCCTTCTCCCAGAACTCGGGGTTCTGAGAGTCAAAAAAGTCAGCGATCGCCCTCGCAAGCAAGTCATAATCAACGAATTTTCTCATGGCCAGGAAGGATTCGAGAGGATGGGTAAGGTGATAGCCAGAAAGGGCAATGACTGGAGAGTATGGCGGGTGGGGCAGCACATACCAGCCGAGCTCCTATAACTTGGCCTGGGTACTTTTCGCGAATTGGGAGCGGGCGTCGTCATGAAGAAGGGTGACCGTGGACCTTTTCCGGCACTTTTCTCGAACAGCGACGGCGAGCTGCTGGAGCTGGTGGGTGCATACGGCAGCGGTGACTGTCTCGCCTTGTACCAGCACCTCGCGGAAAAGCTTTCCTTCCGCGTCCCAGAACCAGCACAGTCCCAAGCGTGGTTTGTCTTTCATGTCAATCTCGCCGTTGCTGAAGCTGATGAGCCAGCGTTGCACGGTCTCGTAGCTCACACATCCCCTGCCCAAGGCAGCGCTGATGGAGTGACAAGCTTCCGTCGTTTTGGTGCCGCAAGACCGCTCATTTTAGATGACACCGCGAGTTGGGTGGGTATCGACAACGGGCATTGTAGCTCTCTCCACGGGATCTGTGGGTCAATATATATTTTCCTAGAAAGCTTAGGGAACCTTCTACCATATTCCTGAACCGCCTGGACCTGCCTCGAAGTGAACAAGAGTTACTGGTTTTTTTTTTGGAAAAGTACTACAAGACTTTCGGCACAACCTAATATAAAAGACCCTCGCCCCGACGGGCTACACCTGAAGGTATATCGAGCATGAATGATCCGCTTTGTTCTTTGCGGGTTGAAAGCTGTAGGACTGGGGTTATGATGGAGGTCGCGGCGCGCGAGCTCATGCATCGGGTTGTACCTCTGCACATTTGTCCGTTTACCGACACTCAGTCTTGCCCGGTGCGTTGCACTTGGGGATATGTTGAGCATTAATGTCCGTTGTGTTCCTGAACTGGAGTCCAACCAATCCCGCAACCGGTGAGATTCCAGTGGCTTTGAATCATCATATACAGGAGTCTTGCCCGAGAATGTTGCGCTTGATAATTTGCTTCTCATTGTTAATCTTCCAATTTACAGGTTGAAAGCTGCAGGACTGGAGTAGAGCCCACCCCGCAGCCGGTGCGCTTTCTGTAGTTTGAATTACTAATAAATAGGAGTCTCACCCTAGTGGACCGCACTTGGGAATATGTTAAGCAATAATGATCCGTTGTGTTCCTTGCAGGTTGACAGCTGTAGGACTGGAATCGAACCAACTCCGCAACCGGTGAACTTTCACTAGTCTAAAATCACAATATAAAAGAGCCTTGTCCCAGTGGGCTGCATCCGAAGGTATTTTGAGCATGAATAATCCTCTTTGCTCTTTATAGGTTGAAAGCTGTAGGACTGGAGTTGAACCAACCCCGCAACCGGTACGCTTTCAGTAGTTTTGGACACTGTGATATAGGGGAGCGTTGCCTCAGTGGGTTGCCCTTAAAGGAATCGTCCACGGAAAACGAGTTTTTGTATTACCCATATATTTATGTTGTATTTGCCTAGTGTTGGCCTCATGCAAAATTTCACGCGAAAAAATGTGAATCTGGCTGAGATACAGCACCACAAAGTGCGGTCCCAGTGGGCGGGGCCTCCGTGTAAAAGCCTCGTCCCGTCGTCCGAGGCCGTTGGAAACGGAAAGTGGGACTGTTTACGTAACCTTCTGTTCCTACAATACGTCTCCGACCACGGCGGACGACGGGACGAGGCTTTTACACGGAGGCCCCGCCCACTGGGACCGCACTTTGTGGTGCTGTATCTCAGCCAGATTCACACTTTTTCGCGTGAAATTTTGCATGAGGCCAACACTAGGCAAATACAACATAAATATATGGGTAACACAAAAACTCATTTTCCGTGGACGATTCCTTTAAGGATATGTTGAGCATTACTATCCTTTGTGTTCCTTGCAGACAGAAAGCTGTAGGACTGGAGTCGAACCAACCCCGCAACCGGTGAGCTTTTAGTGGTTTGAAATCATTATATGCAGGATCTTACCAGAGAAGGTTGCGCTTGAAGATTTGCTTCTCATTGTAAATCTACCCATTTACAGGTTGAAAGCTGCAGGACTGGAGTCGAACCGACCCCGCAGCCGGTGAGCTTCCAATGCTTTTGAAATCATAATATACAGGACTCTTTAGTATTACGGGCAGCCTCTTTGGTGGGGCTGCCCTTGTATATGTGTTGAGCATGATTGAACAACTGTGCTCCTTACAGGCTGAAAGCTGCAAGACTGGAGTCGAACCAACACCGCAGCCGGTGAGCTTGCAATGGTTTTGATTAATAATATACAGGAGTCTTCATTATTATGGGCAGTCCCTTTGGTGGGGGGGGGGCTGATATTGAAAATGTGTTGAGGATGAATAAAACTTATGCTATTCACAGGTTGAAAGCTGTAGGACTGGAGTCGAACCAACCCCACAACAGGTACGTATTCCTCGTTATTCAAGCTTTGCAACTGTTCGAGGTCTTGCAGAGATTGAAATTTATAACAGATTGTCTTGAGATACATAGCATTTTTTGCAGGATGATGGCTGTATAACTGCAAAGATGCCTACGCCTACACAACCAGAGGTAAACATGCATGTTGGCATAGCATTGGGCACATTTTATGATTTGGTAGAGATCTCCAAACAAAGTTGTTGCCGAAGCTCTTCACTTTGTTGAGAGTGTGCTGAATTATCGACAAAAGCTTTGGTCTCGAACGCGACTTGAACCTGCACTTCCATACTTCTGAACATGTGCTGATCTATTATACTACCGACCCTTTCACCGTGATTCAGCTTCTCGAAGGTATATTTACGATAACTTCTAAGCACTCTCATGTACAATGTCTTGAGCCGCTTGGCCAATTTCGGCTCAAGACGTTGTACGGATGAGTTCTATATAAGGTAATTATTCAGAAGTCGAGTTAAGGTAAAAGGGATTCCAGTAGTGCTATGGATTAGCAATGCCCGTAAGGCATGGTGTTTGAGTTCGAATCCCGTCCAAACCAGCAGGTTTTGCTTCTTGCAACAACGTTCGCTTCGTGCTCAGCTGCGAAAATCAGCAGCTAAGAATTCAAGCACTCCAAAAATCAAATCTCATTTTGTATTACAGTGGTTAAGAGGGGAAGAAAAGCATCCACAGAATTCAGCAACAACAAAAACAACATCTGAAGAAACTACAGAAGTTGTAACTAAGCGCATCATCGAAAGGACGCTGACGGTGAGTACTCGTGTAGGCATATGTACATCCACAATATAAACCACTATGTGTTTCTGTTTTTCGAGATGTCTTTGTGTCTATTCATCCGCATATTGGTGATTGTGATGAAGACCTTCAAGAAAAACGTCTACTAACGGAGATGAGCAAATGGTCCAGGTCGTAATAGCACCTACCACTTACTCAAACTCCTTAAATACACCCGTAGTCACTCCGCTATGTGCCACCGCTGCAATAGGTGCTAGCACAAGAGCTCATTCAAATTGACTGTTGCAGGACGGAGGATGTACGACTGCTGGTGAGCCTTCACCGAAGCTACTAGAGGTTGGCAACTTTGGTGCTAGTTTGTTATGAATCCGAGTTCTTTCCCTTTGAAATATACTAAAAATACAATGTTCTTTGATTTTTCGAGCGATCCTATCCTACTATATATAATTCGCTTATTATGTCTGTCCGTGTGTGTGTTTGTCCTTCTCGCGTCGCAGTAAAGCTGGGACCATGAATTTTACAAGTGATATAGGGGATGGCAAGTGGACACTAATGGTGGTAGACCGAAAGTGATAGCATTTGATAAGGTTTGATAAGGAGCCTCGGAAGGCGAATGTTGGCATGTCCGTTTCGCCTTCCGCGTTGATCCAAGAGCGCTGTCACGCATGGGTGTTTAGCAGGTAGGGACGGGGAGACATTAATGGTGGATGACTCGCATCCATAACGGATGGTAAGATTCGATAAGGAGCTCAAAAAGGCTAGAGTCGTCGAACTTAGCTTTTCGCATTGATCCTAGAGCGTACATACTCACAGAGTTTTGTGGACTGGGACGGGGACATTGATGGTGGGTGATGCAGCTTGATAACGGTTGATAATATTTGATAAGGAGCATGAGAAGGCGAATGTCGTCAAATTCGTTTCGCCTTTCGCGTTGATCCAAGAGCGCTGACACTCATGGGTGTTTAGCAGGGTGAGCCATGTTTAGCAGGGTGAGCCATGGCCCAGGGACATTAATGGTGGCAATGTCTGCTAGGAGTGGTCTGTGTTGACTAGTGAGTTCCTCTTCTAGCAGTACCTTAATGTCGTTCACAGTGTTGAGGGCTGATCTTCTCATAAGTATGGTCGACTTCGGTTTGTCTTCCTCAAGTGCTTCAAGTTACCTTTTGACTCTCTCTTTCCGCGGAGTACGTGCTACAGACCGCCAAGTCGTGAGCCGTGACCAGGTCACGTGTCACTTCTCCCCAAGCGTTTCTTAAAGACAGTGTTAGGGGTAATGTGGGTGATTAGAAAACCCAAAAGGAGTCATTTAGTGAAAAACTACGGGTATGAAAGGCCCATGCATGGCGAAATCCCCCGCGGAAAGCGCCCCCCTTGAGCTGTGGCTGAGGCAGCCTCGTCAGGACAAGTCGTTCAGTTCAGGACAGCCCGCCTCCAGGTGACGTGATGAGTGGTTGGTCACGGTGAAGTTGGCCAAGGAGATTGGCTGGATTGAAAGTATCGCAGCGAGCTTTCTCACTTTTAGCATCACCACATGAAACTAGATGCTGTCGCATTTCCGAACATCCCTTCATGTTACGTCTTGGTAATGCCAATGGGAAACCTATGCGGACTACCCGCCTCTTGACGGAAAGGTCGTCCGCGCCTAGAACCAACGGTGGGAAGTGGTCCTATTTTTTGGGATTTTGACCATTCCCATCTGTTTTTTTTTCCACTGTCCTGTTACTAGGCATCTCGGCTTTCATATACACTACTTCTTACTTTTCGTCCGGATTCCCCCTGAAGCTGCCTTTAAGCCCACTCTTTGCCTCCGCGCAACTTTTCTGAGCCCCTACTATCTCTGCCGACGTGAGCGTTTAGATTACCTGCTACGGTGAAGTAATTGCCGTCCAAAACTGACCTGATGGCGTCGTCCAGACTCGATACAACTTGTGCTTCTCGTGTTCGTAACAACGGGCTTACGGGGCGTCCTCCAGTACCCTTCCTCTGTATACAACCTTACTGCCATGATTCGACCGTTGATCCTGTTCACGGCGCAGAGACAATCTTTGAGGGATTCTCTGCCATGATGGCTACTCCGTTCCATTTGGTATTCTCGAAGTTGTAGAAAAGCTTGACTCCCTTTCCATTCCTCCTTGCCTTGGCGCCTTTCCAGCGTGTTTCGTGGAGACATAGTATTTGGATGTTTCTTCGACTCATTACCTCAGTAGTCTCTCGGGACTTCTCAGTAAGTGATTTCAAGTTCAGAGTCCCTATCCCTGAGGTGTCTCATGTTTGTATATCTAATCGGTTCTTCCGTAAATCGCTGACCAGTGCTATGTACGTGAATTACCAGAAAAACAAACGTTGGGAATTCAATTCTTCCAAGAGATAGAAAAAATTCCAGGTTGGATAAACATTTCTAATCTTGGAAACCTTTTCGCGCTTGGAAAATGCTTTACCCACCTTCAAGTCCTTTCCCCTCCCTAGACTAGCGCTAAAACTCACGTCTTCTTCATTTTGAATGAAAACTCTTCCAGTAACATTACGTGCCTCGCGTCTGCCAATTCATATTAACCCGAGCAACACAATCACACTGAACATGCTCAATTGATATAAACCGCTTTGCATATCCGTGCATGTAATTGTTCGCCAACAACAAACTCTAGGCGGAGTATTACTGAGTACTGTCAAAGTTGAAAAGAATTCCAAGTAGTCAACTGCAGAAAAGTAGCAGAAATCACTGTTACGCGAATAAAATTCATGTCTACTTACGGCATAAGCACGGCGACAAGAACGATAACTTCGAGAAAGTGGGGAAAACGTGTTCAAATTCACATTATTCCTTCCAACTCCAAGCATGGAAACATTCTTTGCGGAACAGTCTCACACACAACGGGATGAAATATAATGCCCCAGTGAGAACCGTGTAACTGCTTTTGAGATAGGGTGTATGCTTAGCCGTTCGAGTCCTTCCCGCAACATCGGTCCGATTTGCCGGCCGCTTTCTTCATTTTGACGAGGGGGGAGGGGGCACAGAAAGACAAGCAAACAAGCAAAGGTCAACAGGAGACGAAGTCCGGAATCTCACGAGTTATCCCGTATTGACAACACATCTTACGATAAGAATAAAGGGAAGCAGCGTTCATACTCAGCGCCGCAGGGCGTGGTTGCGTTTACAGGCACCGAGGCAGTATGGAGCGAGTAGGTGCAAAGACGACGCAGGCGACGAGGCAGGCCGGCATAGGCCGAGACGGAGAGATACGCAGCCACGCCTTGCCGCTGGCACCGCAAAGTAATGTGAACGCGGCCAAGTTAACAAGTAGAAATTGAGTTACTTCAACATCGTCTCTGATTTTCGTCAGCATGCCAGTTTACGTAAACGAGGAAACACAAGTTTCCAACAAGTGGCGTTGACTGGAGCTGAACAGTGAGAAGGTCATTAACAGTAAATTTGAAGCGAACCGCTCTGTTTGCTAACGGAAGTAATTCATAGCCAAGCTAGTTGTGGAATGTGCTCGAACGTTCTCTGTGCCTCTCAGGTTGTGATAAACAGTGGCTGAACTCCGAATCAAAATCAAGAAATTGTAATGGGACGGAAGGCAGAGTCAGGGATACCAACTTTCCATAGGAGTGATGACGCGAGCAGGAAATACCTTGACAAAGGGTGACCAGTGCCGCAGAGGGGTAGACTTTATATCCATCGACTATCCAAAACATAAATTTGGGGTCATAGGCTGTCGATCTCCCAGAAAAGCTATGAATGATTCATGGACCACACTGTACAGCCATAGCTTGAAAAGTTTGGACTTGAAATTCTTCGGCATACCGCCACCAGGTTGTTAAGAATCATCGTTATTTGCGAGTCCGTTTCGTCATATTTCTTCATATTGAGAAAGCCTCAAACGTGTAAAGCCGCAACCCCACCAAGTAGCCGCAGCCACAGAAAGACAATAAAAAGGATAAAGAATCTGTATAAAGAAAATATATTCCTTTATTTTTGAGGAATATTGCGTTACACTATTGAATGAATGAGCTTTTCCCCGCAATTGTAAATTCGATAGATCGATTTGATAGGCTATCGACTATCGCACCTATTTTTCCTTGTCGAAACATCCTAGAAATCCTGAAGGTAATACTTACTACATCTGCTTCAAGTTCTGTTGCAGGAAGACGAAGTTCATACCGCTTGCACTCCTACGCGCCAACCTGTGAGAGCGTCTGCTGGTTTGCAAGAAGAAGAAGTGAAGACTGCTTGCTTGCCCGAAACTGTGGGTTCTCTTCTGAGTTTCTTGTACCGATTATATTAATTCTCCACTGAATAAACGACAACCGTCGAATTTTTTCCAGAGTTACTTATACTGGTTCTGCTGCACATGCCATATGTACATCGACATTTCCTCCCACCGAATAGTAAATGGTCTGGCCTCAATTTCAGTAGGGCTGCACTGGATAGCGTATTCCTCCTCACCAAGGTCCCCCACATTAGCCGTTATTACTATTTCTACACTTCCTGACTAAATTTTTGATCCTCTGATACTCTAAAATCATGCGCGTGCTATCTCACTACATATACACTAACTTTGTGTATAAGGGAGTCTTCTGCATATTCCTCCTCACGTTCCTGATTGTTATCAGACGCTAGGAAAAGAATACTTGATAGGGGGTCGCGCTTGTCTAAATGAGAATGACTGTTTTGGCACAAGTACTGCAACTTGGTTCACCGACGCACTTCCAACTAAAAGGCGCTCTTACTTGCACGCACTTCCAACTACTTGCAACGCCTTCCACATCACTGATCGAGAAAGACGATCAGACGGTCAAGAAGGTATTCTACCTTGCGACGATTTTGCTCTTATTCACAGTTGTCCAATGATGGCAGTGGCATCCACTGCGGCACAGTTAATCCATATAGCTGCTCAGAAATCGCTATTAGTCCTTCGTCCCCTGTGTCTAAGCCTTTCGAATCTGGTGACATGCAACCAGCTTCCCTCCCATAAGCTGACATAAAGAAGAGATGAGGACATGCATCACCAAATTTTGTATTTTCAAGGAAATACTCATTAAGTAGCCCAATGAAGAAGCATCTCACTACTTTTTGGTGACGAATGTCATTTCCCATCTGTTTACAGCATATACTACTTTGAAATCATTGTGATTCAAGCCTAAGTTTACTTAGTCGGAGGAAAAGCTCGTTTGCCTGTAGTTCTTACAACTTTCCTTTTCGTGTTCTTTCCGGTGCAGCTGCCTTGGCCAGTACTTATCGGCTACCGTAGGCACAGGGTGGTTATCGGCTACCGTAAGCACAGGGTGCCCCATCAGTGCTTTTATGCCACTGCTATCTGTCACTACGGTCACGATTTTTCGTACTGAAACCTGTTCACATCCAAAAAAGATCCTAGTTCTGTATTGTCACACGAAAACGAAGGAGAGATTTACAATTTTGAATTTTTTCTTAAAATTCCCACAAGAAAGCTATGAGTAAAGAAGAAGAACCGTTTCCTTCCGCGCAGTGTAGGATGTACAAGAGGCTCTTCTTTCTCTTGGATCACACATTGTTGGTCTGAAGATTACTTTCTACAATCCTTTTGGCTGTTCCGCTCCTTTTCGAGGGAGTTTTCACCATCGAACTCTTAGCCTAAGCCTACTTTCCATCACTGCTTTTTTGAAGGCTCTTGGTAATGATTACTATGAGAGACCTGCATTGAGAGGCCAATCCCGGATAACGTTAAATATGTGTATTCCAACATCGCTTATGGTTATGAGGACCGGTCACATTACGACATACATATGATGAATTTCCCTTCCTCAACCTTTAGTAATGTGACTTATCTTGCGAAACTCTTATGCTGTAGAAAACGTGCTGCAGGGCAACAATTTGTTACCTTCTGCCCAGCTCAAATCTTTCAGATGAAGTCTAAGCATCGGAGTTTTTTTTTCTACTGTGGATCTTCTTCTTGCTCGTAGTTTTCTGTCGAAGATCGTTTTCTCATCGGCTTTTGAGCACCTATTTGTCGGATGACTGACATCAGACATTACAATCCCTTTAAAATAGTAGTGTGTTTGTACCAGCTCCAGAGATGTTCACTACTACTGATCACCTAATTTGAAATAACTTTTTTCAGCACGAAGAACTTCATGCTATTGGCGAGCCGATCGTGAAGATTGTAAGTTCACCTTTGTCTTTAAGCCACTACTTCCATGTCATAGGCGCGCTTATATGACAGCACGATAGGGTTCATTCAAATTTGATATCCCGTTGGCTGAAGATAGTACAAGTGGGCATAGAGATCCCCACAGTAGGAGTGAAAGGCTGTTTATGCTGGAATTTCCTACAGCAAGTATTCTAACAGTGGAAATGAGAGGATGTTTGAACTGGCTGGAAAGCACTATGAACTGGCACCATGAAATTTCCTGGATTCGAGAATAGAAAATTTATAGCTTCCGCGCAAATTTTTCTACAGCCTCCCTCACCCGAAATTTTAAAAATAACAGTTTTAGCTCCGCGATGTGCCTCGCGCGTCACATAGTACTAGTGAGGAATGGACTGCGCTCAGGATAACCTGATAAGGAATAAGTTAGCGATAGAGGTTGGCCAAGATAGCAACTGCGTACCTACATTGGTATCACTCATTAGTCATAACAATCGGTTTTGCGACCACGCCCCATGATGGTAAGATTACAATCCGATTTCGACCCTCTGCGCGCTTCAGGATAGCTTACTGAGCCGTCTAACGCCATTTTTCTCTTCGTTACAGTCGATGCCTAGCGTCTTCGGATGCTGTCAAAAAATAGCAATCTTTTTGAGATTCAGTAATTTTTTGTACAGTACTGTAAGCGCTATAAACCAATGACAGTTGCACCTTCCTTTGAAAAAATCATGTTTTGCATGGCATTAATTTGGTTTTGGTATATCGGTGCAGCCTTCGGCTAAACCCGAAGCTCTCGTAGATATTTGGAGCGCGGAGATTGATTTCAGTGGAATGAATGGCAGCATCAGCTTTTTTTGTTATAGGCAGTGGTAAGAGTAATTTGGTTGTATCATTCATTTCGATCGATACGGCACTAATACGATACGATGAATCAATCTGCCATCACTATTACCTTATTACTGTA
Organism: Trichostrongylus colubriformis; assembly: GCA_963978905.1. Classification (NCBI taxonomy): domain Eukaryota; kingdom Metazoa; phylum Nematoda; class Chromadorea; order Rhabditida; family Trichostrongylidae; genus Trichostrongylus; species Trichostrongylus colubriformis. The sequence goes on from OZ022256.1 coordinate 5,197,328, forward strand.
CATCTCAGTTATAGTTGGCGATGTCGATCTCAGGAGACGCAGTCTGTCATCCGAAGGCGTAGCGGTCAACCGCTGACGCCGTCACTGTAGCTCGGGGGCGCGCGTTTCAACGACGATTTCGCCGCAAATGGGCTCCTTACAATTAGACCCCTACTTCCCATGTGAAAAACTTTTTAATTGAGAATTTTGCAATAACCACATTACCCCCATCACTGTCTTTTGAAAAAAGCCAACGATGCGGTCAAATTTCAGACAGACGAAATACATGAGGAAGATATCCAGAAACAAAAGCGCATTCATGAGAAGACGGTAAACTTTTAATATATTCCAGAATTATTTGTGCAAATTACCGAATTAACATCAATAGTGAAATGATACGTGTCGAGGAATACGCCATTGGGGAAAAATACGAAAGGAACCCCCACCAACGCTGAAAGACAATGCTCTCGAACTGACCTCGCACGAATCTACAAAACGAACCATCGAACCTATTTCAGCTCGATGGTAATACACGGGACTACATTGTACCATCTGTTTCCAATATGAAACTGCCTCCAGTTTATGAACTTCTTCCTATTCCTATCCCATCACCCCAATCGCCAGCATTTTTTACCATCCCATCATTGTTACTACCGTTATGAGGTGGCTTAGGCTGTGGGCATTCCGCAAACTCTCCTTTGCGCCTCCTCAAGGGTATACGCGCACTTGGGTGGGGGGATATACGCCAAAAAATCGCGTGGCCACCCGCGCCGAGCGGCGCAGCGGGTGCGAGTGCCAGTGGCAGTGCTGGCAGCCTTCAAGCGAGACAGTGTGGAAAAGGTGGACGAGACGGGTGGCGTGGCTGGAGGAGGCAGTGGGGCATGGGTGGAGTGCAGAGGTGACGCAGCCACGCTCTGGGGCTCCCAAGAGCAAAATCGATTCGCAAGCCGTACTGGTGGCGCCGCGAGTGCGACTCCGCCGACGCGATTTTTTGGCGTATTTCCCCACCCCGCGCACTTGGTTATTTTTCATTGCTCTACTCATTGCGGAGACAGCAACGAGTTAGCGAAGCTAGGATGTGCTTTGAGCGATAAGAACGACTATGGGGAAAAATCGAAGCTTCTTCATCAAAGAGCACAAGCGGCTGTGCGAGCAAAGATTGGTTTTGAGTGCTCTACCATTCTAAAAGGCACTTTCCGCGATTACCTGTAATGGGTTCAAGAGCTGAATTATGAAATCAGAGGTGCCAAAGAATACACTGAGAAAGAAAAATCGAAAGAAGCCCCCGAATATGTCAAAAATGGGGCCTCCTGACATCTGGCCTTGCACGAGATCATCGCGTAAAGATAGCAGTTCCCGTTGGATAGTATCATGAGAACATTGAGATATGACCTGTTTCCCCAAGTGAATGTTTCATTAAGCAGTGAAATTTTTTCCTTATCTTATCTTATCGCAGAATCACAGGCTCACGTAAGCGCCACGTTGGAAAAACCTTCGTCCAATGCCGGGTGGGGTCGCCAATTGGTGGGCGGGGTCCCATTTGCCTCCCGCGAGCTTTGCGCTGCCATTAGGGCTCGTGGCGCCGCTCTAACTGTACAGCCGCGACAGTTACCCGGGGGTCTACTGGCTGCGAAAGGGTAAATAGCTGGTGATTATCGCGGAGAGTGCCTTTAAAGAGAACTTTATTCGACTTACAAAAACGGAAAAGTAGTAGCTACGAAAAGTACCGGTGCCGAAAAAAGTCGTCGAACGAGTTACAGTTCGCAGAGTCTCTGTTACTAGCGCACTCTATGTCAAGTCAGAATTACGGGGCAGCATCAACTTGCGCTCCACTTCGCCTTTAGAGGGATGAGGCGACACGCCCTTCCGCCCTTCCGCCGATCGGTCACTAATGACATCAAAATGAGCTCCTCTCCACTGCGATTGTGTCTTTAACTGAGAAGAGGTCGAGTTGTGAAGAAAGGTTGATTTGCTGTCCTCACACAGATCGGCTAGCCCTTGATCCAGTAGGAGTGTGATTTCCGCTTATAATCATGAATAAGCACACAAATAGTTTTGAAAGCTTAGATGATGATCGTCATCGGGCATTCGCTCTCCTAACAGAAAAGTTTCATACCAACCTACGAAAATCACCAGAATTTCCAGGATAAAGATCCGAATAAGAAAGATCAACTGACTCCCGAAGAATTTTCTGCAAAATCACCCCAACCCAGTGACGGGTAAGTTACTTTATCTGCCTATCTCATCGTTGCAGTTGCATAGTGAACAGTGAACAACATAATCTTATGGACATAATAGCGCATCATGAAAAAGAGGTCGCCCGTCATACGTAACATTCCTGATTGCTTCCTATGTTTTTTTTATCACTTCCGATAAAATGTGAAAGTGAAGGTGAATGTAAGCATCGGTTCGTCACTGCTGATATACGACACTCGCGCTCGTTAGACACGACACTGCACCCCCACAACGAGTGGTAATTAAGTCGCGTTCATAATTTTAGAATCAACGCCGGCACAGGCGGCGACGAAGTCAAAATCATAAGCCCGCCGCTTACCACGGCGGACCTCGGGGGCGCGCTCCATTTCTTGAGCTCTCGACCCAACCACACTACAGTATGATGATCGTTGCGAGAGCCCACGAATCCGAACTCGAATCGTGTCGACACAGGTTCGATGTCCTTGCGGACACTTACTTTCTCTGATTTCTGCCCAGTGCTCTGAATGTTAACATCGTGTTCGTCTTGTCTTTGCTTTCGTCGACCCGGCAGGAAATACAAGCACCGAAGGTGTGATTTTCAATTTGTGCTGTATATGACAAAGTTTAGAGTTGACAAGGTTCGATGGAAATTGATTTGATTTATCGCCATTTTTTGAGAGCGCATCCTAGCTGATTCGTAGTACTTTTAAAAGCAGCGATAGAATTCGAACGAATCATGAAAAATGAAGTGGATCAAGTTCAGAGAGCTTAGTAATGCGACGGTAAGGAAAAAACGGAAGGAGACAGTCAAAGAGTTGAGAGATATGACCCCTTACCACCGTTGATTCTCAACGTGGACGTCTTTTCCATCGAGAGCCGGACAGGGGATGTTTGGAAATACAACAGCATCCAACTTCTGGAGTGAGCTCCAAGCTCAAAATTGAGCGAGCGCGCCGCGATACCTCCAACCTTTCTTAGCCCCTTCCACAGTAGCCAAGCAGAAATCAGTCACTTAGAGGCGGGATATGTCATTCAAAGGCGTTAACCGTTACGCGGTCTCCACAGAAGCGGGGACGCGCTTTTCGACGGGGATTTCGCTATAAATAGGCTTCTTAGGCTCTTACTTTCCATATGGCTGACTTCTTTTAGAGATGTTTCAATAGCCACATAACCCCGAATGCTGTCTACCACATAGACGGTGACATCGGCCTAAAACGGCCACAATCTCAGTTTCTATGATGAGCTGATGATCATAAACCGAAATTGAAATAGTGAGCACAGAATGGAACGCAGGAAAAAACCGATGGAAATTAAGAGTTAAGAAGCTCAGATGACGTATAGAAACGCGAGCCGATGCTCTTTACGTGCTAAGTTACACAGCCATGGGGACAGATAGTGACCGCCGTACATTCTTGCTGGCTTTTTGTCAAGAAAGTCCCTTTACGAAACCAAGACTGGAGGTAATCTTTCGAATGTTACCACGTGCAAAAGGATCTACCGAAAAGTGCAGCCATGTGAATCTCTGATTGTGAACACTCTCTCTGAAGCAATCAGCAGTTCATCCTTCTCATCTTGAGAGGCAATAACGATAACAATTCAGTGAAAGCTAAGCTCACGACATAGTCCGAAACTCTCACCACTGCAAACATATCATACTATATTTGTTTTCAGGTGGGACGAAGTCCTTGCCCAAGCTCCTCCCCTGAACGATACAGCAGCTGAGCCGCAGCAAGGTAATTTGCACAATTAGCAGACTCTTGAGTAAATTTTCCAGGAGAGTTGGACGTAAACGGGGCCACACTCCCTCCAGTTCCGCATGTGCCTCTAGCACAAACCATGTCATTTAAAGACCCATAAAAACTTGACGTGAATTATTTTAATACTTAATAGATCAATATAAGAATTGAACAAAGCATGAATATCTTCCACACTACTTCTGAATTGCTCTCGAAACGACACTCCTTAATTAGGGGTATGAGAGCGTGAGAGGTAACTAGGGATATGAAAGCGCGAGAGGTAATTTTAGTTGCTTGTTCACAAAGAAAGAGGTTCCTGGTCGTGCAAGAGCAGAGATAGAACTGAATAAAACGGTAAGAAGTCCGAGAAAAAGACATCGATTCCACAGCACATGCTTTCGCGTTTTTCAAAAAGAGGTGATGCATAAGTTTGGCTGATCGAAGCCGTGGCTAACACCGCATTTCATAAGCTGTTTTCGCTACACCGCTATGCACCATGACATGGGAATTATGAGCCTTGAACCCGTCTTGAGGGCATTCTTTGCGTTGAGGCATTCTTTGCGTTGATAGGGCGTGGCTGCATTCACAGGCACGGGGGAGGCGCAGTTACGAAGAAGGCAAAGAGGCAGGGTTGCACAGGCAGAGACACGCAGCTACGCCGCCGCCGGCACCGCAAAGTATGAACGCGTCCTAACGGGGTGTGCTACTTCTGTACAGGCAAGATAACTGATCAATTGATATCTGAATGAAAACCCAGAATGAGGATTATCCGATATCCTGGTCATCAATACGACATTCGCTTCAAGTGCGAATATAACCGAAATTTGGTATATTCACTCACAAGGAGAGATTAACTTTCCATGGAACTTTGAGATGGGGCCTGGATGAGTCGATAGGGTCTTGAATGCCGATCACAAATATGAGAACCAAAATTACGGAACCGTTCCGAAGCGATTCAGGAGGCGTCGAAACTCGCTTGCTATGACTCATTTACTGGGTACTTTGCATGACGTGACTCACTTAAGTTGTGATCGAGGGGACAAATTCACCGTTGACTGCCTCACGTGCAAGAGCGCTGGCAGTTAGCCACGGCAACCCTCCCTGAGCAGCACACGAAAGGACATCCTCGTCGATGCATTACTTCAAGCAATGTACTCCGACGATGGGTCATCACAAGCCAACCTCGACCTCTGTTTACTTACTTCGTAGCGGTATTAAGTAGTTCTGTTTTTCATAGCTGTAATAAGCATTCGAGTCCTTATCCATCCATATACGTCTCATCTCAAAGTTCCACGGGATATTGAAACTCTCCATTGGTTAGACCGTGGTGCCTACGTGCCCTCTACATATGTCCTGAACCTAAGGCAAAAGTAGCGTCAGTTGGTGAACATAATAGCCCCAAAGCACACACATAAAAGTGGTACGGTGTTCTTATCCCGGATATGGTATTCATTTCTCTACAGGCGTCTGGCCCAGAATAATATCAATCCTTTTTAATTTCGAATGTGCAGTGCTGGGGCAGGGCATGAATGACAGTAGCGGTGATCGGGATACTGAACTACCCCTACATAGAATCCAAATAGTATTTGCTGAGATATTTTTGCTCCAGTTCTGTGCATATCGCGCCGATTTGGAAACGGAGGTCGTTACCTTTCCTACACTTACCGTTACTTTTCCTACATTGCACCTCTGGTTACTTCGCACCTCCCCGAACTCCCCTTGGCTACATTCCCCTTGCCCTTTCGCTTTCTACAAGCACTACAGCGCAAGGAAGAGAAATCGTGGAACTAAGTAGGGAAAATAGAGATATGCAGTAGTAAGGATTCACAGAACCAACGGAAACAGAGTAAAACTACGAAATTGAAAGATGCGGGTTCGAAATGAATAGGGATGATTTAGTAACTTCGGCTCCAATTTTTACTAGCTAGGTAAAACGGAACAGATATGAGCAGAAGTTTCGTCTGAAAACGTCCGTGAGAGTCAAGGTGATTTTCACGTACATGAAAGGGCTAAGGTAATGGAGCAATGGCACCTTGCGCACCGTGCAGTCGCTTAAAAGCAAGGCATTTCATGGAAAACGATCTGATCATGATCCATCCTTCATTCACACATCCCCGGTAAAGTACAGTAGCGCTCGAAAGTCTTCGGCCAAAACTCTTTTGTCATAACTTTCTTTTCTACTCGACCAAATTCGACAAAATTTTAATATGTGATGCCTGAACCTATTGCCAACATTTCCTTCTACTTGAGTGCCGCTTGACACTTTTCATGGTTTTTTACAAGAATTTACTTCAAAACCACCCAAAAAAAGTAAAAGGCTTAGTCAAGAAAAAGGGCTTTCTTTACAAAAACAAAAAGAGCAACTTCAGAGAACATTAATATATTGCAGAAAGACCACGACTTTTGATGACAGCGGCACAGCGGGACGGCATAGCGATGGCACTCCGAAAACAAAAAATTTCATATAACTGCGTAACCTATACCGTTGAGCGCCAAAATAATTAAGTATGCAGCGTATCCAAGTACAACATACTGAAATTTCTCTTAGATCGGTGCAGTTGCAAAAAAGTTATAAGTGAAAAACCCCAAGTAAAAGACAATTTCGCCGAAGACTTTTGAGCGCTACTGTATGTTCAGCTGATGTAATATAACTTTTGATTCGTTAGTTGTTGGCTGAAACAACTGAGAGCCACTTAATGTGCTAACGACTTCTGTATAAGGCTGTGTTCATACTTTGCGGTGCCGCCAGCAAGGCGTGATGGCGTGTCTCTGCGCCTCCGTCTGTGCCACACTGTCTCGTTGCCTGCGTCGTCTCTGCATCTTCCCGTGCCAATATGCCTCGCTGCGTATTAACGCGTTCATGCCCTGCCGACGCAAAGTATGAACGCAGCTCAACAGTCTTACTACTCTTTCACCATGGCCGGGCATGTGGGAAAAAGATCGTCTTGTCGACCAAATACAGTTCAATCTTTAACACGTGAGGACTGACTGGGATATCATCCACGTGGATTCTCCAAATCACTCATTTGTCTCAGCTATGGAAAGCAATCAACAGCACATTTTTCGGTTGTTTCGTATTTCACACCACAACCATTTTAGCTTCAATTAATTTGACTACTCTTCATGAATGTGTGCTATCTATACGTATTCCACCAACAGTATCACATTGGTTAAAATAATCTGTCCTAATCAGGAATGAATGTCTTCATTCCAGTTTCACCTCGTCGTTATCGATTTGTTGTCCCTATGGTCGTACTTGCCGACATTAAAGGCAAAATATACAGGCTCACTACACATTATACTGTTACGGTAAGTAAACCATTATCTTTTCGAAATTCATGTTGAATTTATTTCCCTTGTTTGTCATTTCGAATACATTTCTTCCTGGGAGCGCGCCGTGCACTGTGGTTTAATTTCCCTTCTTGCGGTGTCTCTGAGGCTTCTAGATATCCTTCATAACTCTCTCCTTTAGTGCAGAGTAGATGATGAGCCATTCAACCCCTGACGATGGGATTGCTTTTGAAGGACTTTCTGGATCAAATATATCATAGAATAGTTTTTATTTGGGTCCTGGACTCAAGACGAACAAAGAGCAATGAAAATTGGTGGTTGGAATACAAAGGCACGCCAATGAGCTCTCATATACCAATCCTTTGAAAATATTAACTAGTCCAAAAGAAATAGCATTAAGTGAGCAATTTGTTGCCCAAATCTATAGATCACCTTGTGTGATGCGCCGCCGGCATGCTACACTCATTGGGCGGAGCGCCATTGAGCCGCGTTCATACTTTGCGCTGGGAGGGCGTGACAGTTGTACGCAAAGACACGCAGCCACGCCCTGCCGCGGGCACCGCCAAGTAAGAACGAGGCTTTACGTTCTAAAGCTGCGTTACATACCGTGGTAGTAGTTACATGCAACCACGTACAACTGAAATGGTGTTCTTGTAGGGAGTGGAGGTACTTCGTATAAGCGCTGCTGTTCTCAGCATAATCCCACTTTCTCCTGTATCGTCTGCAGGCAGCCAACGTCCATTGTCATTCCATACAGCGCTATCGCTTAAAGGATGAACAGGATTTCGCCTCGCGGTATGAGGGCTAGAGGCGTTGTGTGTAGTCGGGTCCCGAAGCGACTGCTATGTCCCTGCAGCAGTTGCCTTTGGACCCAACTACACATAGCCCCCCTAGCTCACACGCTGCACGTCGCGTTGCAAAATTCTGTCCTAACCACGTACACCCGCAGGGAATCGTTAAAAATGTAGTACATCATACTTTATGAGGTGCATATGCGGAGACAAGCGCGTATTAAAATTCTTCCAGAATGATGAGCCTACTCTCGATTTTAAACCACTAACCATAAAATTCAACGGGCAGTTATTATGGGAAAGATCTGCCAACCTTTCACAAAAGATTGATCTCGATACGGTAGGTGACATTCTATCTGTTTATCATCCAGGCGATGATAACGTTCACTATGATAATTGTTTTCACAGATAACAAGTTGTTCAACCGGTCAAGGAACGTTCACAGGGCACAGCCCAATTAACGTAGAGAAGAAGGGCCACAGCCAGTGACAGTGCAAGCATTAGTTAGCTTACATGCTCTAATCCGTTATTTGTGAATGAAGTTTATTACCGGTTCTACTAACATTACGTTTTGTATTCATGTTTTTCTCGAGATAGGAAATAAAAGAATGAAAATGAAACAAGAACTACACAAATTATTGCGAAACTTTGACGGAGGAAAGCGCCTGTTATTTGCACCTTCTAATCAAATCTGCCCCCATGATCAAGCGCATCTAAACTTTGAGACTCACCTCGAACGACTGTTGTCATATTTGCGAAAAGGCGGATCTATTGAAAGGATCGTAGAACAATAATCCACAGGTCATCGAGTACCGTAATGATCGGATATGGCTTCCAGGCTCTTCTTTCACAACCTAAAAATGTCTGTAAACTACTGTATAGCATGTTGCACAAAAAGTTGCAACGCTTTCGGCTACGGATGACCGTTCACGGCGGTTATGCGCCATTATGGCAGAAAATTTCCGTGGTGGCATCTGTCACGCGACGCGATGGATGTGAGCTAGGGATGCCGCACTAGTTGGGTCCTGAACGGATTGTGCAAAATGAGGGTAGAACATCGTCATCTCGATCGGGCGCCATGCAGCCATGCAAATTTCTGCAAATGTCCTAGTAGCACACCCATTTAGGAGAAATTGACAAGATAAACACTACAGCGTGAGGTATCTGAAAGGCGGTGTCGAGCGTGGGGTTTCCCCCACCCTCCCCATCTACCCCCATACTGCGTTCATACTCGGCGCCGGCATGGCGTGGCTGTGTTCACAGGCAGCGAGGCAGCTCGGCACGGAGGAGATGCAGAGACGACGCAGACAATGCAAAGTATGAACGCGGACTGAGCACTCAGTTCCATTTGGTGCATATACTTTTTGGATACAAGTATAGAGTGAAAAATGATGAATATAAGGTGAATATCATGATTCTTAGAAGCAGAGGCTGCGTTCATACCCAACTGCATGAGATTTTGGCGTATCGGCGTATCGGCGCATCCGCGATTTGGGATTTTTGGCGATGCCACGTACCACCACGTCATTTCATTTGCATTATGGCAGATAGCCAAAATCGCGGACGCGCCCATTCACCAATTCTCTCAAATCGCGGATGCGCCAATACTCTCATTTTCCTGACCGATACGTATATTATGCAAGACGCGATTGCGCCAATTCTCTCAAATCGTCTCAAATCGTGGATGTGTGCGTGCGCTCATTTTTTCGATCGATACGTATATTTAACTTTAAGCCGATGGGCCAAATACCCCATTCAGTTGGGTATGAATGCAGCCTTATATACACGGACAGCACAGTTCCCAGAAATTTTGGAATTATGGGAAACCGACTTCGACCCCGGGGTTAAGTCTAATGTGGGAAAAAGTTTTGATTAATGCGACTCCCGACGTTACCTGTTTGTGTACTCAAATGTCTCCCTAACAAGTTCTCCAACTGATAATCAAAGCATTGCCACCTAGAACTTTTCAGTAATTCCCTCATGGGGGATTATCACACGAAAAAGTAGTGGTCGTCGTGCTAAAGGAGTTGGGAGAGGCCAGTCCACGGGGCTCGGAGCCGGCACTGCTTTTGCTTCCGCTTTGTGCTTGAGCTTCGACAGAGGGAGAAACCCCGCTCTCTTTGAGGCTCAGGAAAATATGCACATGGATGTACAAACTGACGATTGTAGTCAGGTGAACGATGGGGAGGGGGAGACGTCTTTTTTGAAACAGTGCGGTAGTGCAGACAACACACTGAAGTTTACGATCTGGTATATCGAGATGTATTCCTTTTATATTTTTCGTTTGCATTAGAAGGTCCTTTCTATTTGTTTTTTTCTCTATTGCTTCTTTTTTATTGCGTGAAGTTTTGGAATACACCGCCATTCGTTCAACTGGATGTTTCTTGTGCTGCTTTAACTGGTGTCAGTTCCAAAAATGAAATCCCTGAATGCTCTTCTGTGAAAAGCTTATCCCCGATAAGACACTAATTGAATAAATTATGTTTGATTACCGCAGGGAAGTTTTTCTAACGCAATTACTTAGTTCAACCTCAGAAACCTTCAAGTTAGCATTGTAAATGGGTGCTGAAATCCACGATGGTTCTTTATGGTACCGATCGTGACTAGGACAAGTCTATTATCAAAGGCAAATTAATACAGTTACTAGAGTTGCTGTTTCGAACGTTTCCAAAGTTTTTTGTTTCGGTTGACGGCGATGTGAGGAACGTCTTCTGGTGACAAATTCACGGTGCAAAGGTAGTTCGGGGGGGCCACTGCATTAGTGCCTCTGCGTCTCTAACGTATGGCTAGAGCGCAGAGAAGCCATAAGACTAGCCGAATCGGGTTCGAATTCTGCTTACAAACGATTCTGTAAAGCAAATTCGTGTTTGTTTTTTCATCCTATGTTAGCCTAAGCCTTGGAGAAGGAGATTCCCTTCCCCTAGGCCTAGGCGTATACGCGTAATTGCTTGTTTAGTCTAGTTATAGCTAATTTTTCGTAATACACTAATGGAAGAATAATTCAATTGTTTTTTTCAGTTAGATAGCTGTATCCAAGCATAAAATAACCTTGAGAGTGCCTGTGAGCAGAAATTGGGCGCGACTCTTGCCATTTTCGAGTGGCCCCCCCCCCCAACTACCTTAGCACCCAAATTTCGAGTAGATCCATCATCACAAAGGATAATTATGAACTAGGAGTCGTTTCTCAGCAATTCAAAAACCATTCTTCAGTGCATATCTGTTCATCAAGAGCAACTCGATAAGTAGATAGTCCATCTTACTGAAATCTGTCCGAGGCGCCATCCCGCACTTGTATCAATCTGCCACGCAGATATGTGACCTATGGCGCGCTTTTGAGGGCATGGTTCGCTCAAGCAGACTTCGTAGGCCACCTTTATACTATGCGGTGGTGCCGGCGGGTGAACGTGGCGGCGTCCTCAACCAGCGAAGCAGAATAGCATAGGCAGAGATGCAAGAAATGGCGCAGCCACACCCTGCCACCAGCACCGCAAGTATGAATTCGGCCGTTGTATCATTCTTTTTCAGCACTACTATCGATATGGGGTGTTTAGACACCCACTGTTATCTGCTGTGTCAAATGTGAACATGTTTCTCCTTTCTGAACATCCAATTCATCGCTTATTCTAACCTTTTTTTACTACTCTCGTTCAGCTTGTAAGACGCGACATGATGAAGCATACAACAAAAACACGCATTAGCGAAAGTATGTAGCGATATTTCCCAGTTTCAAATAATGACCTTGTGGATAGTGATTCGCCATATCCGTCTTTGAAGTGCAATCATTTGTGAATTATCCACTCGTAACTTTTCAGACGTTGTGATCCGATGAGATATGCATGGCGTTGGCGCACGCTAGCAAAAACTCCGAAGCGATGGCTCTCAATTGCTTGCAAGGTATGTTATGAGAGAAGTGAATCAAGACCCTCAATCTTGGAATATCTTTATTTTAGGAAGAGGAGGCTTTCCTGAATACTCGTCCCTTAGATATCCGAAATATCGGTATCGTTGCTCATATAGATGCTGGGAAAACAACGCTGACTGAGCGGATGCTTTATTTGGCTGGAGTTATCCGCCATATGGGCGACGTCGATTCCGGGAACACTGTTACGGACTTTTTGGATTTAGAACGAGAACGAGGTTTGCGCCATCTCCACACCTCCATTTCAGTTTGTCGAGGCCTTCTTTCCGTTTCTCTGTGTAGGATGCCTCAGTTATTCATTTTGCCTTAATGTTCATCATTCACCATAGCATTCATTCACTTCACTTCCATATGCCATAGCGGATTCGAACCATGATTTTCAATTTGTTATAGGAATCACCATACAACTTGCTGCAATAACGTTTGGCTGGAAGAAACATAGGATCAATCTTATCGATACGCCTGGTCACGTTGATTTCACAGGTATTTCTACTATTAATTTCATGATATTCGACATGTTGATCACAGTTACGTGAGTAAAAGTGAGTTTGTGTTGTCTAATGATTACATAGGATTAACTACTCGTTGTGCACGCTAGTATAATATGAACTTCTCTTTGAAGACACTGAAGCGTACTAGAGAGCTGCGGCGATGAACAGCAGTTATCCAAAATCAAAGATATCAAAATCAGTACTAGAGATCGTTTTATGGAGATTTTGAGAATGAAGCGAATCCGTTTAATGCTGATCATGCTCTAGAGTCTTAGCCGTATCATAAGCCTATCATAATTCAAAGTCCATTCTGCTCTTTTGGGTTCCAGCTGTAATCGTGCGTTCGTGCATTCACTTTAAAATTTTTCTTTCATGGTAGTGGAAGTCGAAAGATGTGCCAGGGTTCTCGATGGCATCGTCACGGTACTGGACGCCTCGTCCGGAGTTCAGGTAAATCTTGTTCAACTCTAACCTGTACATCCTCCTCATCCTTTCTACATGTTTAGTTAGTTTGATTCGGTTAAAGTATGGATTGAGAATCACTCAAGTGGTAATGACCTGCACCAAAGTATTTTCGAAACATTTCAAGCACATTGGCCACGTTCTTACTCGGTGCATCCGGAATACATGATGTTGCTTACAGTGCAAGTGAACCACATACTCGTTTTAGGACACCCTAGATATGGTAGGCCTTTAGGCAGTGTTCGGTGTTGACGACTCGGACGACTGAACGATTCGAACGATTAGGCGAATAGAATAAAGAAGAAAGTACCTATCAATTATTCGGTTAGGCGAACAGGCGATTGCACTGTGACGAGTAGGGCGGTGTTATGGGTCCTTTTCTACTGCCTTCGTTTCGCCGAATCGCCCGATCGATGCGCCTTATATTTTTTCGCCTATTCGCCTGATCCCTGAATCGGCAATACTGAACAATGCGTTACGCATATCTGTTTACAACTTATGTATAAATGAAACTTTTCTTTTGTAAGAGGGGTAGGGGAAGAGGCTGATCCTAATTCTCAGGCCTTATCCTACTATATAGAATTCGGTTAGTATATCTGCGTGTGTCTCTGTTACGAAATCCATATCTCGCTTCACAACAATGATGGGACACCGAATTTTGCAAATGTTGTAGGAAATTTCTGAGAGGACACTAACGATGGATGACCCAAACTGGTTAAAGTGATAATATTTGATAAGAAGCGTCAGAAGGTGAATATCACCAAAATCCCTGCGCTCCACGATTTGACCATGGAGCGTTGACAATCGATAGGGGTTGTGAGGGTGGTACGGGTATCATACTGGTGACTAATTGGAAATTTCGCAGGCGCAGACGTTGACGGTGTGGCGCCAGGCTGCAAAATTTCATCTCCCTTCTGTGTTTTTTGTTAACAAATTAGACAAGAAAGAAGCGGATTTTGAAAGATCTGTTGATTCTGTTGAGCAGAAGTTGGGCGTCAAAGGTGGGAATTCGTTTCATTGATCTGCTCTTATGCTCCTGTTATTTCCTGGCTTTATAGCTTTAACTACTTCATCACCATCTTACGAAAATCAAAACCTTTGCGGGTTTGTTGATGCTCTCAGCAAAAAGTTCGTCCCTGTTGCATCTGATGGTCTATGGCAGAGTGTTGAGGTATGTGAACATGGAATGGTATGTAATAATTGCTAACTGATGTAAAACTGCAGGTCAATACTCATGCCGGAGAGATCCTTACTGCGATTCGAGAAAATCTTTGCTGTGATCTGTCAGAGCTTGACATGGAGTTTATGACACTATTTTTGGATTCATTTGGAGGAGATCCTATGAAAATTCCCACAGCAGAGATAGTCAAAGGTCTGTGGTATTCCTTTGATCCTCTTTATTGTTCACATTTTCGATTTTTTCCAGTGAGGTGAATTAGGAATGCGGGCCTAACACATTCACCTACGCCTCCTGGCACCATTCAAAAGCGATGTTTGACAGGGACAGTCAACTCCCCGTTTTTTGGCTACTATGCGTTAGCGTTATGGGTTACAAGTATGCAAAGTTTCCTTCTCAAGGCCTTTGCTTTCAATGCGGCTATTCTGTCCAAAAGTCTCCATTTCTAAATAAGATCACATCAGGTCATTTGGATGTATCTAGTCGAACAGTCTACCTTTGATACATCTATTTTTTTGGTCGAAGTCATGCAAAAAAATTCAACTCGAATTCAGCGTTGCGTCGTGTCACCCTGTCAAATCGTGGTGTCGCGATTGGCTGTGGAAGCGCTCTAAGATGTCCAGCTAGCGTTCAACCCGTTCTTGATCATGTTGTCAATTTGCTGCCATCACCTAAGGAGAGGAACACGTTTGTTGCAAAATTGTTTGACAACGAACTGTGCGGCTTTGTCTTCAAGGTGCCTTTCCATCCTTTGCTACTACTCTTGCTTTTTTTTAGCAGTTCGCTGATTTAGATCGGACACGATAAGCGAAAAGGAAAACTCAGCTATGTCAGAGTCTATGCAGGTACTTTAACAAATAACTCTACTCTGTTCAATTCCAGTTGCGGGACAAGTGATGGTCCAATAAAGGTTTGTGGTTTCTGTGGAGTTGGACGGATGGGGGACGAGCAGAAAATCAAAGAGGGGTGTGGATAAGCTGCTGTGTTTCTGCTAGATATACACTACTTGCATAGTCCGGTGCTGTCTTCAGTGAGACCCCCACATTTTCTGTCTCGCTCCACCGCAGGGTGGTATCACGCGGCGGTGTACGTCTGATGGGCACGTGGATTACTACTCACTTCACAATTGTTGTTTTTCGTTGCAGCTTTTCATTCCTCGCAGTAGCGAGCTCATTCCGGTAAAAAGTGTCGCTGAAGGAAATATAGCCGTTGTGAGTGGTTTGTTTTCTGCGGTAACTGGTGACACTTTACTGTCGAGGTAAAGATCTGTCTCTTATTTGTAATGCAAAGTAGTTGTGATTCATTCTTGAACTTCGAAATGGAATTATAGCGAATTGGTCAGTCATCAACTTGCACATGCAAGGCATGCATTACGTCATGATGAACAAGCAGCTCAGCACGATAATCATCGGAAATTGGCGCATAACCTCGTTCCTACATCAGCTTCCAATGGGGATCATCATGAGATGGAGGTTGTAGGTGATGGCCAGAATATTGTGCTGAAAGGTATCTTCTTATTCATATTATATCCTGCAGCTAAATACCCATCTCATTTAAGGAATCGATTCGCCTGATCCGGTATATTTTTGTTCTATCGAACCTCCAACCTTGAAAGCAAATCACGAATTCGAGCGCGCTCTGAGTGAAATCGCTGCCGAAGTTAGTTTCCGTTTTTATGCATGAGAAAATCGATAAGGGTTCTTTGTGACGATTAAGGATCCATCATTGCGGGTACGGTATGATTCGGAAACAGGTCAGACCATAATTGAAGCAATGGGCGAGCTGCATATGGAAATTATTAAAAATCGTCTCGTACGGGACTACGACCTTGACGTATTTGTTGGACCACTACAGGTATGCTTTTGTTAGGGCGATGGGTGATTCTTTCTCATAAACCATGAAATAATTCTTTTCTCTCTCATGTGTTCGAAATGATTCTCCTTCACATTAAAACGCGTTTATTTCATAATTTATTCATCATTTCGGTGCACTTCAGATAGCATATCGAGAGCTTGTGCGTGAGCCTATCACCGAAACAGCTACTGTTCAAGACACGGTTGAGGAGAAGAAATGGGTTCATAGTGCCTCTCTTACTCTAACCATAGAACCAGTAAAAGGAACTGGAAAATTCAAAGGGGTCCGTTTTTCGTTTTTGTTTTTAGAGTGATTTGTTTTCATTGCGAAAATTTTCTGAAGCAGCTTACTTCACAATGCCCATGGCTTTTACATGTCGTTAGTTGGTGCAGAAAAGCGAAACTTAGCGACAATTTTGAGTTTGATTTTTCAGTTGTTTTTCCATTTCAGAAGGAGGGGGTGATGGAATGATAGGTAGCACGCGCTCTTCGGATGATGCGGAAATCCGGCAATAGTTTACTCAGGTCAACTGAGTCTCCCTTTTCTTGGGGTAGGTGATTCGGTAACCAGACTCGTATGAAGTGATAAAACCACTGACCTATGAATCGGTTTGGAAGTCATGGATACCCTAAGTCATGGACACCTCGCCGCCACGGTTCTGAATGAAGCTAGAATGCGCACTGTATTCCGCAAAGGAAGTGACCAATGCTGAAAACTATGTCCTTTTGTCCTTCTTTCGTCTTAAAAAATTTGATAGATGTGAAGTTCAGTATTTCAAATCATAGCCTTATAGCCACGAAGGGCGGCTTAGGTGGCATCCCCGTTAAAAGCTCCTTCACTGATAACGCATATCCTACTCTATATAATTCGCTTAGTATGTCTGTGCGTGTGTGTGTGTGTGTGTGTGTGTGTGTCCGTCTGTTTGTCACGAAATTCATATCTCGCGTCGCAGCAAAGCTAGGACGCTGAATTTTACAAATGATATAGGGGGTGGTAAGGGGACCCAGGCGGTGGTGGACCGAAAGTGATAGCAGCTGATACGCGCTGATAAGGAGCCTCGAAAGGCGAATGTCACCAATGTCGTTTCCCCTTTCAGGTTGGTCCTAGAGCGCTGACCCTTTTGGGTGTTTTGCGGGGTAAGACGGGGACATTAATGGTGGGTGATCCGCATTGATTACACTTGATAAGATACGATAAGGAGCGTAAAAAGGCTAGAGTCGTCGAATCCGTTTCGCTTTTCGCATTGGTTCCGGAGCGTTCATACTAACAGGTGTTTTGCGGGTTGGGACGGGGACACTAATGGTGGGTGATCCGTATTGATTACGCTTGATAAGATACGATAAGAAACGTAAAAAGGCTAGAGTCGTCGAATCCGTTTCGCTTTTCGCATTGGTCCCGGAGCGTTCATACTGACAGGTGTTTTGCGGGGTGGGACGGGGACACTAATGGTGGGTGATCCGTATTGATTACGCTTGATAAGATACGATAAGAAACGTAAAAAGGCTAGAGTCGTCGAATCCGTTTCGCTTTTCGCATTGGTCCCGGAGCGTTCATACTGACAGGTGTTTTGCGGGGTGGGACGGGGACACTAATGGTGGGTGATCCGTATTGATTACGCTTGATAAGATACGATAAGAAACGTAAAAAGGCTAGAGTCGTCGAATCCGTTTCGCTTTTTGCATTGGTTCCGGAGCGTTCATACTAACAGGTGTTTTGCGGGTTGGGACGGGGACACTAATGGTGGGTGATCCGCATTGATTACGCTTGATAAGATACGATAAGGAGCGTAAAAAGGCTAGAGTCGTCGAATCCGTTTCGCTTTTCGCATTGGTCCCGGAGCGTTCATACTAACAGGGGTTTTGCGGGGTTGGACGGGGACACTAATGGTGGGTGATCCGCATTGATAACGGTTGATAAGATTAGATTAGGAGCATGAGAAGGCAAATGTCGTCATTTTCGATTCACCTTTCGCGTTGATTCTAGAGTGCCGATATTTATAGGTGTTCTAAGTCCTGAGACAGGGACATTAACGGTGGGTGACCCGCATTGATAACGATTAATAAGATTCGAAAAGGAGCGTCGGAAGGCTAGAGTCGTCGAATCCGTTTCGCTTTCGGCATTGATCCTGGAGCGCTAACACTCATAGGTGTTCGCAGGGTGTGCCAGGGACATTAACGGTGGGTGATCCGCATTGATAACGGTTGATAAGATTAGATTAGGAGCATGAGAAGGCAAATGTCGTCATTTTCGATTCACCTTTCGCGTTGATTCTAGAGTGCCGATATTTATAGGTGTTCTAAGTCCTGAGACAGGGACATTAACGGTGGGTGACCCGCATTGATAACGATTAATAAGATTCGAAAAGGAGCGTCGGAAGGCTAGAGTCGTCGAATCCGTTTCGCTTTCGGCATTGATCCTGGAGCGTTAACACTCATAGGTGTTTAGCAGGATGGGCCAGGGACTTTTAGTGTGAGTGAGTTAAAGTGATAATGGTTGATAAGATTCGATATAAATATGAGAAAACAAACGTCGTCAAATTAGTTTCGCTTTTCGCATTGATCCTAGAGCGCTAACACATCATAGATCTTTAGCAGGGTGGGCCAGGCACTTCGATGGTAGGTGATTCAAATCGATAATGGTTGATAAGATTTGATAATGATTATGAGAAGACAAATGTCGCCGCTGTCACTCATGGGTGTTCAGCAGGGTTGGACGGGGACATTGATAGTGGGTGATCCAAAGTGATAATGGTTGATAATATTCGATTGGAAACGTGAGAAGGGAAATGTCACCAAGGCCGGTTCGCTTTTGCGGCTAACAGTTAAATGTTCACATTTGCAAGTATTGTAGGGTACGGGGGACTCAATGGTATTGTTGGGCACAGGGCCTCAGTGAAACTGATAGCGGCTTACAGTGGCTGATAGGAACCATTAGGATTGGATAGGACGAAATCATTTACATCATTTGCTACTACTATACGACCGCTTTAGCAAAAGCGTCCGATGCCCAGTGCCATTGGATGAACATATTTTGTTTGTCCTGATATGGCTGGCCGATGCATCGACCGCTGAATTGCCTTGCGTTCCAAAAATGGTGCACTACTCTTGATACTGTGATCTACATTGATAATTATGATACAACCTATATCTGTGATAGCGAAGCGAGCGGTTCACTCGGAATCATTTTAATTAGGTATTGGTAGCAACACTTGGTATCGACCGCTAGACTATGTAAAATTCCAAGTAGTGAAGCATGTTTACGAAAACGATTAACAACGATAATAAAGATATAGATCCACCATTATACCATTAATGTGTAGGGATTGGATACTCAGCAAGTGAACGTTAGTTACCAATCGATGCAATCGAATACAAAACTGTTTATCTCTGAACTATCCAAACTCCCAATGATGACGTAAACCAGTTGGCTGGCGCACACTACTGCGCGCGATTCATGTCGGTGAGGTGCAAAATGGATGCGTTGCAAAGCGACTGAAGTATGTTAACACCAAAATGCTTTATTATCACGCCATATTCTCTGCTTTTTTCCAATTCAATAGCTTAGCTGAAAGTAGAGGAAAGAAAATTTCCGCTCGACTCCATACACAACTGTGGTCGGGCCTATCAAACCCTTTTTGCACGGCATCGCCATGATTTGCGCGCAGAAGTGTGCGCCAGCCAACTGGTATCTATATAACGCTGTTCATGTGCTTGCTAGTGGTGATATAACTACCTACTCCTGTTAAGGTTCGGATAGAGTTGCCACACGATTCGCCATCTGTCCGTGCTGAATGGCTTAAAGCTATAAATGAAGGCTGCCAGAATGCTCTCTACAACGGACCAATACTTGGCTTCCCTGTGCAAGATGTTGTTATTGCTCTGAAGGCAATCACTACCAGTGGAGGGCGGGTCAATCCCGCAATTTGTAAGTGTTTTTTTTTGGTTTTTTAAGCCCTTCACCTATTAGGGGTTCTGGATAACATGGTTTTCCTTCTTAAATTTATTTTTTATTGTTTGTCGATTTTTAGCTAAATGGCTTAGCAACCTTTGCGTTTCAGTGTCTGCTTGTGCTCATAAATGTGTTACGGAAGCTATCAAGAATGTTGGTGCTCATTTGATTGAACCTGTCATGCGACTTGACATTACATTGGAAAAAGGCTGCGAAGCGCAGAGCATTCTTCATGAGTTGTCGCGGCGACGAGCAGATATTCTTGAATGTTGTGGAACACACTGTAAGTTATAGTAATTCTTTTTTCACTTCTTTATATTATATATTTGGATCAAATTCCCTCTCCATTATCTAAGAACCTATTGTTCCAAGTTCATTGATACTGAAACTAAGAGGAACGCTCAAACGCCTGGCTCGCAAGTTGGGGGCTCCGGCGCTTACAGTGTAATAGTATTATGTTTTCAGTGAAACCCCCAAAATCCTCTTAGAATAGAGTGGCAAATTTGTGTTTGAAATCAGCGTAACACGTCGTGTGTCATGTATCTCATTGCAAAGGGCCACTTCGACCTGGTATCTTCTCCTCATCAAGAAGACGAACTGCACTTTCAGTACAGGCATAGTCCTGTGAAATCGATTTCCTTGATGTTTTGATGATTTGCGTGTAGTAATGATTCCATTCTTGGGCCAGAATTTCGTCCCTTGACAGGAAAATGAGAGGCACTTGCATGTCGATCAGCATTAAACATGAACGTTCTGGAAACTATTTCAGGGGGTGCGACTTTGATATACGCTCATCTACCTCTCTCGGAAATGCATGGCTTCCCCACGAGCCTACGAACTCTGTCTTCGGGATTGGGTTCTATGCATGCACAAGTAGCCGATTACCAGCTCGTTCCTGAACACGATCAAGCTGCAATTATTAATAGAATCAAAGGCATCAAATAGATGTTAGAAGTCGCTGTTTATTCATAGCATCGCTAGTAGAGTAGAGAGTTAATGACAGCATCATGACTCACGTTGATAACTGCCTGCTAACGTACAGCTCGTGGCTCATTCTTCGATTGATTTATGAAATGGCGTTGAATTCAGGCATCTCACTCTTATTTTTGTTGACATGCTCAAATTGTTTGATTACTCTGACCCTTTTTCTTCTGTGAATATTTTCCCATGTTTATATTGTAATGTGATAGACGTGCTTTGCTCGTTTCAGTAAGTTCACCATTCATAGGAACATTGTTATGATTATCAGTTGTTGAATTTGCTCGCAGAATATGTTGCTGAAGTTTTAAGAGGTGAAAAGTGCACATATATCCTGCTTGAAAGGTTCCAGCCGTTTGGTTATGGTTGTGAGCTCCTTAATATTTCACTGGAATAATGATTCAGTGCACGATTGGGTGCGCGTGAAAGGTGCAAATTCACCCATTGTCTTCAAAAGCTAATAGCTCAAGTGATTCAGGTGAATGCTGGATGAGCTGGCATTTCTTATCAAAGGATATGATGGTGTCATAGATCGTCGGACCAAATTTAATTGGCTGTGTCGTATGTTCGAAGTTTGTAAGGAAAGACCTGTTCGTGTACAAGGAAGAAAGGTATAGTGGTCATATGACCAGGCAGGGTTGCTACGTTGACCGGACGGGGTTTCTTGTGGCTTTTAGCTGTACGGTGTGGTGGGTGTTGTGCTTGGTCTCTTTGACCTTAACAGCACGTATTGACGGGAATGAATACTTGTAAACACCTCTCGTGAATGATGTTCCCAGTTTACTGTCCACAGATTCGCGTTCGCGTGCGGCGTGGGTCGCGATGCATGCGAGCTAAGGGCGCTGATGGGTCCTGAAGCGACTAGGTCTCACTCCATAACAGTCGCCTTTGAATCTAGCTACATAGGACTCCTTTAGCTTGCACACAAATTTTCCTAATCGATGGCACAGTTTTCAGTGAGGGTCCTCCTCGAATTCAGCGCGATAACACAACAAGCCTAGCCGCGGAAACCTCATGACACTCTGCTTTTTAAAGACACCAGGAGGGGGTAATTTTGGCTTACGGTAGAACAGACGTAGTGTGGACGAGCTTGAGTGGCCGCCATTGCACAAACTCGCCAATTTGACGCCTTGGCATGGTGCCAAAAGAAGATGGTTCTAATACAGATTTGTTTCTTCCTTTTAGTTTTCACTTTGTTCTTTCTTATATTGTTTCTAGATGTACTTACGGGTCAAATAAAGTCGGGGGGGGGGGAGAGGCAAAGTTTTTACCCACGTCAAAGCTTCTTTCCCTTCCTAGGGTTAGGCTAAAGCTGATGAGACCTATGCTTTGACAAATGCTTTTTAATGTGGGAGGAAGGGGATATCAATTTTAGCCTAAGCCTAGTAAGGGAAAGGAGCATCGACGTCGACGCAAAGTTGCGTCTCCCCCCGACTTTATTTGACCCTTCTGAGATTTTCAGGTATAGAAATGCACAATTAAGAAGATCTATAAGTAAACAAGTAAAATATGTCACTAGAAAACGAAATAATTCAAAAATAAGGTTACATCAGGCCGAAGACAAGCTTCAAAATGAACGAAGCGTGGCTCGGCCACGGAAGCTTGCAGTTCGGACGGAAGCGCGCCCCGGGGCCAAATACCGTCTCACGGCGCGTTTTTCAACGCTGGTTTCGTTACACATTGTATCTACCGAACCCATATGTTTGTTTTCAGACGCCATTGTTTTCGTAAACGTTATTCCGCCCTTGCCCCCCTCCCGGTGCCTTTAAGTGGTTGTATCCTTATTCGTTTGAAAGCTACGCTTCAGTAGACTCTTTCAGGTAAACTCTGATTTTCTTCATGCAAATCTTCTCATTCGGCTTTTTCATTTCCACATGGAGGATCTTGCAGAGCACGTAAACAATGTACTTTGTAAGTAATGCAATTTCGCTAATGACTGAGGTTGCATGAGCTTCTTTCACTTCACGCTACTCAGATAATTTACGGGAGTTCGATGAACAGTTGTATTACTTCGTGTTAGTGGCCACATACCGGCTTCCTGACAACTGCTTGGTGGAAAGCCTTGAAAAATTCTCGCTGCAAAGATGGCAGGTCCGTTCATCTTATCGTTAGTATTGACATTTTCTACTGATGAATACACAAGAACATGGAATTGTGATGGCTGTTTCGTGAAGTTCAAGTTACAGTGGTGTAACACGTCCAATAGTGGGCGGAGCCCAACAGGAATCATGCGAAGTATGTCTGAGTATCGGCTTCAGTCACCACTCTATTGTTGATTATAGTTACTTCTCCAAAATAAAGACAAATAAATTTTGATTCCGATCGAAAGGTCATTCAAAGGGCCTGAGAGTTGAAGAAGTCAGCGATCGTCTTTGCAAGGTCATAATCAACGAATCTTCTCTCAGACAGGAAGGATTTCACAGGATGGGAGAGGCGATAGTCGGAAGGGGCATTGTCTGGAGGGTACGGCGGGTGGGGCAGGGCACAGCCGAGCTCGTGTAGCTTGGCCTGGGTACTCTTCGCGATTTGGGAGCTAGCGTTGTACTGAAGTAGGGTGGCCGCGGACCTATTCTGGCACTTTCTTCGAACAGCGACGGCGAGCTGCTGGAGCTGGTGGGTGCATACGGCGGCCGTGACTGTCTCGCCTTGTGCCAGCACCTTTTGTGAAAGCAATCCTTCCGCGTCCCAGAGGTACACAGTCCTGAACGTGGTTTGTCTCCCATGTTAATCTCGCCGTTGCTGAAGCTGATGAACCAGCGGTGCCGCAAGACCACTCATAGTAGATGAAACTGCGTATTGGGGGGTGTCGACTGCGGGGACTGTAGCTCTCTCCGCGGAATCTGTTGGGTCAATACATACTCTGTTAGAAAGCTCAGAGAACCTTCTACCATATTCCTGATCCGCCCAGTTTTGTCTCGAAGTAAACAAGAGTTATTGATTTTTTTGGAAAAATCCTACAAGACTTTTGAGACAACCCACTACTAAGGGACAACACAACTGAACTGTCAGGGGAAGCAAAACTTTCAGCACTGGCTATAGTAAATCTATGTCATGCGATGTTATAGGTTGTAGACGGAGACCACGAAGGACTGGGACTGAACAGCAATTAGGCGTTACAGGATATGGGTAGATCAAACAAAAGGAGTGGTGACTGTAGACACGGTATTGCGTTTTCGACTTTACTGCGCAAGCAGAACTCGCCAAGCTGTAATATAAACTCGACAAAATTCTTAATTAAAGGATGGTTCCAATTCCAGAACTCCTTCGACTTCCCTGGTCTTTGTGAAGAGACCACTTCCAAATGTTTCAATGTTCAAACTTTGCCATGGGATATCACTCCAGCTCTCAACGCAGACATTGCTGTTCCAGACATCACCAGAGAAGGTTGTTAAACTATGTATGTGATTGAGAGATTCTCATATTTGAGAGCTTTTCAGATCCTATCGATCCAAGTGAAATTTGTCCGCTTGACGCTCGTGGAATGATCAGTCAACAATATTCAGAGCTTCTTGCATGCGACATGTTACGTCTTGCAGAGTCGGAAAGTCGCAATGGTTAGTATTGAAAGTCAGTGATAGAAGTAATGCGGGTAATGAAAACTTTTGATATAAGTCCCCTAATTAAAAGTTACGGATCTGGGAAGACTTTGTGGCCAAATTCCAGGTGTCTGAATTTTGGAGGATACATCTTCTCAACGGCTGCCGACATTTTTATACCAGCCCGCCCTTTTTCTTTCACCAAGCCGCCCCTTTCGAGAATGAAACTCGGGGGGGGGGTCTTATTTTTCGGAGGTGAGGCTACTTACTCCGGAAAGCGCTTCGCAGCGTCGCACTCGCGGCGCCACTAGTGCGACTTGCGAATTGATTGCTCTTGGGAGCCCGGCAGAGCGAGGCTGCGTCACCTTCTGCGCTTTCATTCATGCCACACTACCTCGCTTGAAAGTTTCCATGCCCTGCCACTGGCACTCGCACCCGCCGCGCCCTCGCCGCGGGGAACCACGCGATTTTCCGGAGTAAGTAGCCTCACCCATTTTCGGTCCTCTGCCGTTTCATTCTTTTTCTTCACATTCATACTGCTGAGCACCTTGGCTTTCATACTCATTAATCTTTTCACATTCGGTCCGAATTCTCCCTATTCCCTAAAAAAACCGAAACCTTAAACGGGAATCTATTACGTTGATCGGAAAGTTTTGATAGGGTTGAGATTTTTCTATTTTATTTTACAACTCAGCAAGTAATGCAGCCTAACTAACAATATAGTAAACATCGTTAGTTATAACATTGTCCCACCCAGCGGGCAGGTCAGCGATTCTCTTCTCTCAGAATTAGGAGGATTAGGAGTCAAAGAAGTCACCGACCACTTGTCCAAGATGGTCATAGTTGACGAATTTTTTTTTGCTAGGAAAGCCTTGGGGCGGGGGGGGGGAACAAGTGGTAATCTGAAGGGGCAATATCAGGGGAATAGGACGGATGTGGAACTTTGTCCCAACCTAGTTCTTCTAATTTTGCACGGATGCCTCACATAAGTAGAGAGACCCGTGCAAAATTGGAGGAGCTAGGTTGGGACACGGTTCCACGTGCACCCTATTCACCTGGTACTGCCCCCTCAGATTACCACTTGTTCCGGCCCCTTGAGGCATCCGTGCAAAATTCCTAGCAAAAAAAATTCGTCACCTTGAACAAGTGGTCGGTGACTTCTTTGACTCCCAATCCTCCTAATTCTGGGAGAAGTAAGTCACAGACCTGCTCTTCAGGTGGGGCAATGTTATAACTAACGATGATTATTATATTTTTGATTGGCCTGCATTACTTGCTGAGTAATAGAAAAAAATCTCAACCCTATCAAAACTTTCCGATCAACCTAATAGTTGGCGAGTATTTAGGACGTTCTTGTCAGATACTTGTATTCGATCGTGAAACACTCGAAACTGCTATTCGTAATCTGTTCAGTGGAGTTAGTTCAGATTTGTTTCAAGAGGAGGTTAGCTTTTCTTCACTCTATTAGAATATCCATTTTCAAATTTTAGACCTACTTGTGTAACTTTGTGTAACTGTAACTGTAGGTGTAACTTGTATATCTTTGTAGATATCCACAGATGATGATGATATTTACTAACACTTACTTTAACATTTACATTTATTGGGTCATTCCATAGGTAGTGTCGTTTTTCTTTCAAGCGAAAATTTGTGCCATAAAACACAATTTTTTGCAGCATACTATATATCATTCGTAAGAAATTTCCTGCTTCACAAAATGACGTGTTCAGTTTCGAGTATGTTAGAATGGCGCCGACGTTTAGGCTGGCAAAGAGGTAGGTCCAGCAGACAAAAGTTGGCCAATCAATTAAAATATTATATTTTACTTGAGAAAAACTAACCAGTCATAAGTTCCTTACTTAGCCCCGACCTCTCCTGCAAGTTCCACCAGTCGGTTGCTCAAAAAGTCACGTCGCACTTTTTCCATATTGAGTTTTTCCGCCACAACTCGGTGATTTTAAACGATTTCTTCGTACCAAATCAAGAAAATTTTCTCAATCATTCAGTTGAAAGAGTGGTGAAATGTCAAGAGCAGGTAGTGAATAGGAACAGGGAAATACCACTGACCGGATTCCTTAACTTTCTCATGGAAAAATAAATTGTGAAAAATGTCAACTGAACCCCTATGATATGGTATTAAAACTCAGTCTGAATCGCAGCTCAAACAAACTAGAAAGATGTTTTCGATAGAGCAGGAAAAGTTCTTTGAAGTGCTTCATAAAACAACTCTAAGCAAGGAGTTTGAGAGAAAAATTTCATTTTGAATAAATGTGGGTGCTTTTGAAAAAAAGATTTTAGAAAAAGAGCCCTACGACTACTCGATCAAGTAAATGTTGGGAATTGTAAAGGAGGTCAGGACTAAGTACGCAACACCTAACTGGTTGATTTTCCCAAAGTCAAATCTAGTGTTTCAATTGATTGCCGGTTTGACCAATTTTTGTCGTCTGGACCTACCTCTTCACCAGCTTAAATGTCAGCCCCATTCTAACAAACTCAGAAACTGAACATGTCGTTTTGTAGAGTAGGAAAACCTCTTTCAAATGATTTGCGGTATCCTGCGAAAACTTTTCGTTTCATAGGAAAAGTTTATGCTCGAAAAAAACGACATTAGTTATGGAATGACCCAATACATTTGTACTTACCTAATTAAACTGCTTTATGCATTTTAGAACGGTGCTTTCACCGTAGCAAAGCACTTCAAGTTTGAGACGTGGTCCATGGCTCGTGCGAAAGCGGTGATGTCTTATCTGGTGGAAATGGCCAATAGGCACATTTTTATTGCGATCGGTGATATTATCCCACTCATGTTTATCTACTTTAGAAATGGCTGTTTACAATCTTCTATAGCACGTGCGAAGGACGAACATTTGGAAGGGGATAAACTCTGTGATGTTATCACAAATGCCGTGGAAGAAGTCAAGTACATGCTAAGGTTGGACCGTGTGTCGAAATTTCGCAACTAGGATCACTTGACCATGGCTCAGAATGGTTGCGCACCAGCCAAGCTGTCTAGAAACGCCAAGTATTTTGCTGATAATTTGTAGCGCTGAACTCTTCTCGCTCGGGCAGCTTAACGAAGAGGGGGAGCACCAATTTCTATTGTTTGGCGAGAACGAAACGCAATCAATCTGGACCTGTTTTCGCTGCTTTAGAAAAGTGGTATTAGTGGCTGGTTTAGTATTTTCATCTGGTAGCCGTTCTCAGGAGTTTACAGATATGACGGAGTACCTCCATACCAAGGGTCTGGTCTGAAGCTCCGCTCTTTGCAATTCGGGGTATGTCCTAAATTGACAGCTGGTTGTACGATCGCCTACATAGATAAAGTAGCAACTGCCAGAAAATGGATGATTCGTTAAGACCGCGTTCATACATTGCGTGTCGGCGTCAGGGCGAGACTGCGTGTTTCTGCTTCTCCATCTATGCCAGCCTGCCTCGTCTCTTCATTTTCTCCGTGCCACTCTGCCTCGCTGCTTGTGAACGCAGCACGCTGTGCCGGTGCTGAGAATGATTGGGCTTAAAGGGTTTTCCTCCACATCGTAAGCTTATACAGTTCTCTGAAACTTCCTCACTTCCAGCATTGAACGTACATTGTTTCACTGAAGGACACAAGCAGAGTTTTTCATTTTCACCGCACTTTTCAGAAATCGAATCTCCGAGATTCTCAGCGGCTCCGCAGAAGTTCAGTATCTCCTAGACGAGGTCATCAGTGTAGTAGAGGCGCATACGGAATTTCTGACGGTGTGCGATGGGATCCTGCAGTCCAAATCTATTGAGGTATGCAAGACGGTTCTTTGCGATGCCGAGAAAGTGTTTGTCTGATGTCAAACTGCAAATGTGAACGCAGTAATGATAGAAGGGGTCACTAAGGAGGAGCTCTTGAATGGAGGAAGTGTACCTATTGCTATCCTTCTATGAATTCTTTTTTTTGCCAAACCTAAAACTTCTGAAAAGTCGGGAAATGTTGGATAGTTGATGACCATTCACTGAGGTGCGCCATGCACTCTACATCCGCCAGGATCGTCCAGTTATCAGGATGTGGGCTGTGGATAATTCTCGAGCCCAGTTCTTTATCTTTTCGCAAATTGAACTAATAAACCTGCAGTGTGGGGAGAGGGGGGTGAAGCTAGCACTCTTGGGTAGAATTCCATCTCACTTATCCTACCCGTGGTGGTTTGCGTATTGTACCACAACTGAATTCCCTTATTTGCCCTATTGTACCAGAACCGAATTCCCTTATTTGCCCTGATTTGAGCTAGGAATAGATTTTTGTCGGTTATCTCGCTGTTCTTAAAGAAGTTCTCGATTTAGATCACGTCGCTTGTGTACACCGTTCGTTGTATCCGTGACTGTACGCTGTGCCCTTTTGCTCGGAAATCTTACGAAGTGGTCTTGAAAGGATTGATTCGCCTCGCAGCCATGTGAGCTAATTTTCTTGGTGAACCCTATTTTTTTCCGCTACTACTTGGGCGAGTTGTGTTTTTTCTTCGATTTAGAACTGTGTGTGTATTCATCAATACTGGACATTGTGACTTTGCTGATCGAGTTTTTGTTGAAGCTCAATTGACTAAGTATTCACCTGATAGAAATGGTTATGGTAAGAACACCTACTCATCTGTTTGAGCCGCCTCCACGGCTTGTTAACGATGGCAATATTACATTTTTAGGTGAAATTTGGGAGTCAAACTTCAGCGTCAGCTTTCCCTCTTCTCCCGATCTCAGCCCACGTTTGTGTCGTGAGGTAGTGAAACAAGGTGTATTGGCCCGCCTTCTCAGAACTGACGTTGCTACAGCATCTGGGCAGTTTGTAGATCTTCTTGAATTGTACAACATTGAAGATTCAAAGGTGAACCCATTCGGATTTGATTGACATTAATTTAATTTTTTTGAAGGTACTTGTAGTTAATTTCATAGATGGTTGTGGATCTGAACGCTGAACTGCTAAAAGTATCAGAGCATGTTGAAGATCTGCTCAAAGAAACAGTCAGTATTCCCACATTAGAGAATCTGGTTGAATGGATCGTTCGGTAGGAATTCTCTTTACAGCATTATACCATATTGATATTTTTTATACCATATTGAAATCTTTCAATCCCAGCTTGTAATTGTAAAATCGGTCATTCTGAGACCCAGTACTGGTGGTAAAGTGGTGGTATAGCTGCAGTGGGATTCTCTGAGATTTTGTACGAAAGTCGTAATATGTAGCATTCTGTGAACTCATCGCTTATGTGATGTAAGCTGTAATTTATATGAAACAATGCAATAGGTTCAGAGTGGTGGAAATAATAACATGACCGCCTACTTCGTAAAGTATTGGGTAGAACACAAATAAGCTGCCAGAGATCAAAAAATTTCGTGAGACCAGTATTTTAGAGGAGGAGGAGGAAGAAGTCAAGACAATCGATCGCTGCCAGTTCCTAATAAAAGCAGTGGGGCGCTTACCACGCATGGTGGCGCGTTTCGCGGGGTGCTGTGACACAATTCGAGTGTCTTGGACCACACACGTATCTGGGTAACCCCTGCTGGAATTGATCGGATTCTTTGTTAAATATCAATTGTTTACTACAAGATGATGAGTTATGGGCAAAAGCTTCGGTGTCGGACGGGACTCGAACCCGCACTTCATCCTTTCCGTGGATATGTGCTAATCCATTACACTACCGACACCCCTTTCACCTTAAAGGCAGCTTTAGGGGAAATTCGGACGAAAAGTAAATGAAGTAGTGAACATGAAAGCCGAGATGCCTAGTAACAGGACAGTGGAGAGAAAACGGATGGAAATGGCCAGATACCCGAGAAATAGGACCCCTTCCCTCCGTTGGTTCTAGGCGCGGACGACCTCTCCGTCAAGAGGCGGGTAGTCCGCATCGGTTTTCCCTTGGCACTACCAAGACGTAAACATGAAGGGGTGTTCGAAAATGCGACAGCAACTATTTTTATGTGGTGAGCTTCAACCTAAAAGTGAGAAAGCGCGCTGCGATACTTTCAATCCTGCCGATCTCCTTGACCATCCTCACCGTCACCAACCACTAATCACGTCGCCCGGAGGCGGGCTGCCCCAAACCAAGGCGCCATACCCTGACGAGGCCGCCTCGGCCACAGCTCAAGGGGGCGCCTTCCGCGGGGGATTTCGCCATGCATAGGCCTTTCAGACCCGTAGTTTTTCACTAAATGACTCCTTTTGGGATTTTTTATCACCCACATTATCCCTAACACTGTCTTAACTCAGCTTCTGAATGGTATATTTACCAAAGCATCAGCACTCACACGTATAACGTGGTGAATCGGTTGGCGAATATTGGCATCGAACCGTGAAGCTGAAAGCTTTAGTACTGATTTTGATATTTTTGATTTTTGATAACTGCTATCAGCAGTTATCAAAAATGAAGAATATCGAAGTTAGTGATTTGATTTGTCGTTAGCAATTACAACATCAGAGGGATTCAGATCTTCGAACATGTTTGAAGTTTGCTGTCTCGTCGCATCTGCAATTCTTCGCGACGTTCGCAGTATGAGTGACGTGATCAGACACCTATTGCTCAGTGCTGGTGAAGGAGATTTCAATACTGGGTAGGTGGAGCTTTCAGAATTTTGAATTAAATTGTATAGTTCCATCAACTGTTTATAGGGATGGTGGTGCTTTTAAATGATCTGTTCCAATTGAACTGTTGAGGATACGCGTATTTTTGATTTGAGCGCTACCAGACCTTTTGTTGTTTCATTTTTTTGAATAATAATGCAAGATGTAAGACGATTTTTTGCCTAGTTACCACTACTCTTTCCAAATTCCGGAAATGTTTTGCCATTATAGTAGGTAGTTCAGTAGGCTGTTCTCATAGTAGGGTCCCTATGGTGTTGTGATAGCCTTTCCGATGCTGTCTAAGCATATCTCTCATCAGCCATTAGGGATAGCAGGTTCACATCGACTTCAGGAACACTCAGGGGTTTAGCTGGTTCGCTTGTTGATTCTCAGTGTTTCCGATCAGCGCTGTTTTTAGTGAATGCAGGCTGTCGCATCTGTACAACTTGCGATCTCAATTAGAAGCCCAGCGATTCGATCGACGACATATTTCGGCTATCAACTTTGATATAGGTCAGTGCTGATCTGCGCTCTGGCATTCGAAATTCCTAGAAAATCTTCGTAAATCTCGAGAAAAAGCGGTATCTGTAAGTGAAAAGGGGAAATTCGTTGGCTCACCCTCCGGAATATACCCAGCTTTCTCACCTCCTCAAAATTACTCAGTTGTTATCCAGTCAAGTTACCCAGTTGCCGGGTGTGGTTACTGAACCACGCATTCTAGAAGTGTTTGAGTCCCCAGCCTGAATATATTGGCCCTGAGTACCTATTCTGTCCTCAAAATTGGTTCGATTTGTTCACGAGGAAGTAAAAATTGAGGTCAACCAAAGAAGTCAGTTCATGCTTGTATTTGTAACCTTGTAGTGATGTCTTGTGATCTTCTTCTCAGGCTAAAAGGCTTAGGTAGAACCACCGGTCAGATTCTTATATTCTATACATATACGTTTGCTTCAGTGTCGGGGACAACACGTTTGTTGATAGCTCCACCAGAACCGCTCTCAATTATTATCACACCTGGCCATGCACGTCGTTACGTCCGTATCTATACATTCTTGACTGATCTCACACGAGCCGTTTCGGCACTGGAGAAGGTAAGCTTCCTCTCTGATATCATTCGTTGCGATTCTCCTTGAAGTACAAATTAAGAGTGGAGCCTGTTGATATCACTTCCCTCGTTCAGGTGGATCTTCGCGAACCTCGAATAGGTGTTGAAAACCGTCGATTGTTATTCTATTGCTGTTCATCCATGCTTCGATTGGTTGCTGGCACTCGGGACCACGTTTTGACTGAACTTGACGCTGTTTGGCAAATGTATAGGGTTCGTCTATTGGACTAGTCTCGAGCTTCTTTTCAAATGAGATTATACTCTGATTATAGGAGGAGTCAGAACGGGTAAGAACTATCGATGGTGCGATAGACGCTCACAGGTTTGATTGTCACGACTGTAGCAGCCCATTGGTCTCAAATCAGAAATGCATATTTCAGGAGAGCCATGAAGAACATGATACAGCGAACTTTGCTAGATATGAGCAATCTGACGACAGGGCGGACTTTGGGAGTGGTAAGGAATTGAATTATTAATGGAGAAGGTTGCGTGTGGTGCGGAAGCATTACATTACAGCTACAGTAACCATTGGTGTGATATAAACTGTAGTTGCATACAGCCCTCGGTCAACACTACAGTTGGCTCTCTAGACCTGTCCCCACCCCCGCCCTCTTCCTGAGCAGAGCTTGTTGCTGTGTATCAAGGACGCAAAGGCAGGCTGCATGGGTTAAAAAATTCCATCAAGGAGGGTCGTATTTTGGATTGAGGAAAAGGCTCCTGTTTCCTGAGTATTTCTCGAGGAACCTTTGACGGTCATCTCTTCTTTAGTGATTTTGAACCGATTGATGATATATGAAAAGGCGCTATTGATAATATGCTTTGTACTAGGCAGCAATATACTAATATCGATTGAGGAATTTTTTTGAACATCATTTTTTGTATGGTAACAACTTCAGTGAAGGAGGGGAAAGTAGGCATTTTTGGAAGAAAGCATATGGTCTGAAGCATACTTTAAAAACAATTGTCCTTGAAATAAGGCATTGTTCAGAGTTCGCGATACAGGCGATCGCGTGATTCGCGCGATTCACACGATTCAGCCTATCATTTGCCCAATCGATGCTTCTATTATCCCTTCCGCCTGATTCGCGTGGATCGCGCGGATCGCTCGAATCGCTTGATATACTTATCTTTTCCCTCTGCCTTACTCACTTGAGTGGCGCGATTCGCAAATTCTGAACCATAACTAACGCTGGATGTCGGCACCTGGGCTATGCAATAAGTTGGCTACAAAACTCGCTGACGCACCCTATACACGTCGTTAACACCTAGCGCAGACACCTTTTGAAATTGCATTTTTTCCATAGAAAGGCTCGGACGCTGCACGCGAATGCGCCACTCATAGTTTAAAGTTCGAACGCTCATGATTGAGCTCACTGCTTTTGAGAGAACTGCTTTAGGTGGTGTAATCCAACTTGAGCAAATGTGTCACCCTCACGCAGCTTTGATCTAATCGAACCCTAGTACATTCCTTCGACTTCAGATATGTGAAAGCTGTGTTCGGTTTGCTCAAGCGATGAATTCTGGCGATGACACAAGTGCTTTCATACATAACCGTACTTTCGACGAGCATGCTCAACTGTTCCGTGAGAGTGAGTCATAATGATGTGCGCTATCGACAATTGATCACTGTCATTTTTATTGGTCTTCGTTTAAGATTTGAACGGAAATGTTATTAGATTTTGTTTGACTTTTTAACAAGCTGGAGATGAAAATACGTAGTTTTTGTAGTAAGTTGAGCGTGAAGCCGCGCTCACACTTTGCAGCGCCGGCAGTAGGGCGTGGCTGCGTGTCTCTGCGTCTCCGGCTGTGCCACCCTGCCTCGTCGCCTGCGCCGTCTGCGCCTCCCCCGTGCCACTGTGCCTCGGTGCCAGTGAACGCGGCCACGCCCCGCCAGCGCAAAGTATGACGCGCCCGAATTAGTCCAGCTCTAGTTGCGAGAGGGTCGTATTTTTTGTTTGGGGCCGTATTTCTGTCGTTAGAGAGGATCGTAGCTCTCTCGTTGTAAGAGGTTGTATCCCATGTGCGGAAGCCGTGGCAAGAAAGGAGGTCGAAGGCAAAAAATGAAATATTAGGTCATTTTTCTGCCCTTTTCTGAGCTGTATTGTACATGCCCCTCCCCTACCTCTCGGCCTCACGACCCCTTTTTTTTCAGGGGAGGAAGTCATACAGCGGCGTATCGCCTAGGGCGTGTCGTAGTGCCTAATCTTCCGGAGGAAATCGTACGCGGGCATTTTGTCGATACGATATTCAGCCGTGGGCCTTGCTACTCTTTAGAGATAGTTGTTTTAGTGGACTTACAGGATATGCCTATACATAAATTATGTCCATGCACAGTTATATGTCCCTCAGTTAAGATTGACAGTACAACAATGGGATCACTCACAACGAACTGATTGCTGAAACGAGTTGTGTTATCCTTCCCGTGATATTTATTTGTTCATTTTCATGAACATACGGAGGTGCGTATAAGCCCAGAAAAGCGGAATCACTCGACATAAAAAGCAATGTCAAAAAAGAATGATCAGTAACAAAAGAGAAGAGTGGGAGTTATCCAGAAATTGAAAAAAATCAAATGAGGTTGATGGTTGTGTGTGCGTACCGGAGCTTCAGACAAATGTATGTTACCGGGAAACCATGTGATAGTGGAGGAAGATTGTTTTCCTCGTGGGATTATGAAAGCGTCTTCCGTGAGATTCTGGTCCCCAGTTCAGAACGCAGAGAGACGACAGTACTGGGGCTTGCTGGTAACTAGACCTGTTACAAACGAATCCGTACACGGTCTTAGGCGAACAAACTGGGGAGGGTGGGGGGACTTCAAGCGGGCGGCTCATTAAACCTGAAGGTCTTCAAACAACTAGAGCACGTAGGGTGAGGCTACTTACTCCAGAAAATCGCGTTGCCGCCCGCGGCGAGCGGCGCGGCGGGTGCGAGTGCCAGTTGCAGGGCATGGCAGCCTTCAAGCGAGGCAGTGTGACATGGGTGGAGAAGGCAGGATAGCATGAGTGCAGGAGGCAGTGTGGCATGGGTGGAAGCGCATGTGACGCTGCCACGCTCTACCGGGCTCCCAAGTGCAATCGATTCACAAGTCGTACTGGTGGCGCCGCGAGTGCGACGCTGCGAAGCGATTTTCTGGCGTAAGTAGCCTCACCCTAGCACGTAGCAGAAGTCCACGGTTATCAGTATCAGGCAGCCACATTATCACCCCCATATTAGTAGTGAAACACACCTCTACAAAAGAAAATCACATATAGCAAATGGGAAAAGGCATAGCGACGTCGAACTTTAAGCATATGTGATACAGAAACTATAGATCTCATCACAGCCTAAGGGCGTGTCAGTTTTGAAGCCTTAATGGTCTCAATATCAAAGTCAGAGATTATTTATTATTATTATTTATTTTATATATTTATATTTATTTATATTATCTATTTTCAAATTATTTACAGAGCTAAGTGTGGAGCGGACAAACATAAGTGCACGTGTGCTCCTGTGGCGTATAGGCAGTAGTGGTTACGTCATTGAAGAAGACGATGGAGTGACAAACGAGACCACCCATTTACCTAGCAGAAGTTTATTGTCTGAATATGGAACTTAGAAAATGTACAACACTTGTTGTGGTTGATTCGATCTCACAAAGGCGAAGGAGTCTCATCTCATCACGGTCAGACGGTGTCAAATTCATCACAGCTTTGGCTTTGTATATTAACAAAGAATTTAAATGGTTTCATGTTGGTTCAAATCGTAAAAGCTACGGATTATTTCACAAAATTCGAAAGCTGTTCCGTCAATCGTCTTTGATCCCCGGAATGATGGCCATCGTGTTTTACTTGCCTAGTGATTGGACGATATCAGTTCAGACAAATTCGACAGCATTGGTATTTTGGTGGGATAACTGTGTTGCCCTAAATGGAATTGACAACGGTCGAAATTGTTACTTATAGCTTGATCTGAAAACGAATGTTCAAGGATACGTAGGGCGGGAAAAAATAAGGAGGAAAAAAATCAACGAAAGTGGTCGAGTACTCGAAAAATGAAAACATTGTTCTTTACACTGATTTTCTTTACGCACTGTGCTATCTTGGCGCACGTTGCACCACATGTACAGGGGGTGCCAAAAAAAAAGTAATTTTGTCTCATCCACTTTCACCCCACTTTAGTCGAACTGCAGCGAATTCTGTTGAGGTATTCACATCCCCAGATTCAAGAGCAGACCTCACTCTATCACTATACTCCGTGGCAGCTTTCTGCACGAGCAGGAACGGGAGCGAGGAAATAGTGAATAAGATGTGTCACCTCAACTGGGCAAAATCCGATTTTCGTCGCCCTCGTTCACAACCTTGCTGAGGTCCGTTCACTCTGGGTACCTAAGGGGATTCATACTGGGTGGTGTTCTTTAGGATCCCGTTTTTTTCGGGTTCCCAGCGCCCTTCGTTTCCAAGAGCCAAAACGTGCCCTTACCACTGCCACTCCGGGAGCAGGTTTGAGGCATGAAAAATGATACATTACATCGGATCATAGCAACCTCGTCCAAGCAGCAGGGGCTCTGTGACTTCCATGAACCAAAGGGCCAATCCTTAAGAAGCTTCCCACAAAAGACCTACCATGGAACCCGGCTCCACTGTTTCAAGGGGACCTTGATACCGTGGGTGCGAAGCCCGACTGCGCCGCTCAAAGGTTCTATATTTTTATTAAAATGAAAGTAGTGAGTCTCAGCTCGTTCCTGCTTTTAGAGGAACATTTCGGGAATATTTTGCCCCAATACTTTCATTTCTTTCGTTACCCTATGTTTTGTATAATTGGGAGATGCGAGCCGTGGGCAAAATTACTTTTTTTGGCACCCCCTGTATATCTATCGGAGCGGCGCGTATCTGTGACATGCTGCGGTTGTAGTTAGTTGAAGCAGGAGAAGCCACCTGACGGGAATTCCGCCGACGATCGAAACGCAGTTACCGACTGCTATCGTTACTGTACACGAAGCAATCAGCAAGTATCAAAATGACTACTGGTCGAGTCGTTAATTCAACTTTGAACACAATACTGAAACTGAAACTGCCATCTCAAAGGTTACACAAACATCGCATATCGTTACAAGCCCTTGTGCGTTATCTGAAAATAAATAATAAGAAAGTAAGGATGTTGGGAAAATTATAGAAAAAAAGGGAGTAAGGAAGGAAGAAAAAAATAAACAATAAAGAGATACTGTTCCTGTGAAATCAGGTAATAGATGTTACGTTTATTCACCTGAATTTAGGTATTGTTCAGAGTTAGCGATTCGCGCGAGCAGCGCGATTCAGGCAGAAGAAATTACATATCGGCATTTCGATGAAGCGACTCAGGCGGGAAGAGTAAGTTACGTATCGATCGAGTGAATGATACGCCTGTATCGCGATTTCTAAACAATGCCTTACGGTGCCTGAAAGCAATCCGATGTGTATTGACTGGTTATTAACTGTGGTATTTGATACCAACCATAAGCGATATAGAATCATTCTGCTTTGTATGCTGTGAAGTTGGTCTGTCGGAGATGTCTGCCCATCTCCCCGTTGATCCAACAGTCGTTAGCGGTGAGCGAAAGCCAAAAAGGAGGAGAAGAAGACCAAAGGAGGTTCTCGTTCCCACGTTTCCAGCACCTTAACAGCAGCTCACTGCACGCATTTTTACAGGGCTTCCTTCGCAAGGATGATGCATTTGATGTCTCGTTGGGCGGAGATGTTTGTTTTTTTTTTGAGAAATAGACTTTATTTCATGGAGGGTATCATACTAATTCATGCGTGTTATAGGGTCCACGCATGATATACGGAATCTGCTGATTTCATTTATCTATCCGTTCCCATACTAATTCATACGTATATACTTATAGGGTTCACGCATGATATTCGGAATCGGCTCCGTTATTTCATAATTTCAGGAACAGTTGCAATCTCGCGCGATTTATTTGGCTCTGGGGACACATGTTACTGCATTTTGTTTAGCGTTTTTCTTGGGTGTCCACCACGTTCCACTGAGGGTACATGAACGGTAGTCTTGTGGGGTAAAAAACAATATTGAAAGCCACTTTCAGGCTGAAAAGAATCGTGCACAGAACATTCTAATCCACAGAGAACTTGAATATAAGTGCACTAACAACCAAAAAATAATTTCGTTCTGTAGCAAAAAATCGAAAGGCTGTAAAGACACCACACTCTTTTGAATTCTCGCAGAATGTCAAGCTTACAACAGTTCTTGGTTAGGAGTACATAGTTTCGCAATCAGTGTTGTTTTTCGTCCCACACCGCGTCAGAGACCTCTACCCCCAGCCGTCGAGGCTCCGCCTACGGTACCGGCGTGGACGAAGTGTGTGCCAAATTTAGGGGGGGAATATCTCTGCCGGGTTTTAGTTTTTAAGCACGAAACTTTGGAGGTGATCCGAAATACAAAAAAAGAATAATATTACCATGGGAGAGGGAATACTAAAAATTTCGTTAACGAGTTCTCTAAATTTGTGCTATTCTCTCTATCTTCAATGTCGCTAGAAAACCAGACAAAAGTGGTGGGAAAGAGGCCGGCAGAGTTAAGGACGACCGATAAAGCAAATCACATACCAGGTTTGTGGCTCAAGACATTGGTGTGCTGGGTTCATAGGCTCCGCTTGCACCAACTCCTCCTTGAAAACCAGCGAGGGTACGTCTGCTGTAGCGAACCGATGGAAATGTCTTTGCTGATACTTTAGACTGACCTTCGCGAGGAAAAGACGGAATTCGAAGGCGAAGACAATCGTGTAAAGTGGGTCCGAAATCTAACAAGCTCTCCGGTGGGTCGTGCTTCCTTCTGGGTGAAGCCGTTACTTCAACAAATATGGACATTTCTATGGAATCGCTCAATCTCAAGCATACCGTTTACTTTCTTACGGGAACGCTCGTGAAGTTCAATTTTGAATTTAGCTGAAAAAAGTGTGGAAAGAATTTCAAGAAAACAAGAATTATAAACCTACCTTATATACACTTCACGCATATGAGAAGAACGAATCCAAAAACAGGTGTCTCGAATTTTTAACATATACAGAGTGATCCAGAATTCGCACAAAAATTGAGTGCTACACCCTTATTTTTTGAGGCTGTTAACAACACTAAGAGTTCGGTATATCAGAGCTCAATACCATGACTTTGCGATGTAACCAGCAATTCTCATAGCTCATGGTTCGTATAAAATTACATAAGTGCTAGTCTGTGCCTGAACAGGACCAAAACATCTCCGAAAAATATCGTTTCTCGTCAGAGGTTGAACAGCTTACAAGTTAATCGGCACTGAAGAGGGGAATGGTAAAAGATACCTGGAAGCTTAGATGTGCCACAAAGTGAAGAATTGGTACTATACGGCCCTCGGCACAAACTTACTTGGCGGTTTCTTGCTTGGCGATCGCAGCGCAAGGAATGAAAATCAAATATTTTTCGCTTACTGTGTTCACTAAAAGATCTGGTTGAGTTTGCACCAAAGCTCTCGAAGTTCTTCTAAGGAAAAAGAAAAAAGAAGAAAATGAAGAAGGAAAGCCTTTTTTTAAGAAAAGTCACACCGTAAAAACCATGTTGCACTCTATGGATCACCCTGTATATGGATACAGCAAATGGGTATTATATGTATTAGGTTGATTCATAATAAATCGGACAAATGGTAGTGATGATTTCTAGAGATCATAACTCAGTAACGAATTAATGAAAATGGACGCGCGAGGTACCGTTGGAATGAGTATGAAAAGTTCTTCAAAGTACCGCAAAATAATCACTCCAAAGTAAATTCATTCCGCCACAATGCCGCACGATTTCAAGCGGTCCAGAGACCACATCCGCAACGTCATACTATTTATATCGCTATCTGGCCAGGAACCCGCGGATATCGGCAGACGTCTGATAGAAGTTCACAAGGAGCATGCCCCCGGCAGAAGTACACTGTAGTTGTAGCATTCGAAGTTTGCGTCAGGCGACTATTCCATCGAAGACGAAAACCGCGGTTGGTGGAGCGTACACGGCGTAGAGTACTGGGAGCTGCTCGATGAAGGTACCACAGTATCCGCCGACGTCTACGTTCGTCAATTACGAGAATTGAAGATGAAGGTACCACAGTATCCGCCGACGTCTACGTTCGTCAATTACGAGAATTGAAGGCCAATGTCCAAAGTTCGCTACGGCGGCGGTCACATGCCTACTTCCAGCACGACAACGTGTCTACTTCCACAGACCGCACTTCGCAAGATCGACCAAGGCCGAGCTGCTGTCGTACAGTTGGACCGTACTTCTATACCCACCGTACTCCCCAGACCTGGCCCCTTCAGATTTCCACCTTTTCTCCCACAGCCAACGCCACCTGGACGGCCAAGACTTCAAAACTCGCGACGAGGTCAAGGCGGCTTTCGGCAACTTCTTCGAGCTCCAGCTT
The DNA here is from genome assembly GCA_963978905.1 of Trichostrongylus colubriformis. NCBI lineage: Eukaryota > Metazoa > Nematoda > Chromadorea > Rhabditida > Trichostrongylidae > Trichostrongylus > Trichostrongylus colubriformis. The sequence continues at coordinate 5,237,774 of OZ022256.1, forward strand.
CCGGCCTTCTGGAGCAAGGGCATCCATGATCTGCCTATACCGTGGCAGAAGGCCATCGATAAAGATGGAGTATATTTCAAGTGAATCCCTGTTGTCGTAAAAAAGTTGTACGACAATGATTAAGATTGGTCAATTTGTCCGATTTATTATGAATCAACCTAATATTTTATATGAATTATATTAGATACAATGACGTCTTATGTATGGATTCAACGAGAGTACGCCTGAAAGCTCGAAGAGATTATGATGATTATATTCATGCTAGTTGGATTACCATGCCTGATAAACAAAAATACATCTGCACGCAGGTAACTGATCTTCTTTAACGCTTTGCATTTATATTAGCAAATTTACGGCAGCGCTGCCCATACAAATAATGCCTATCGATTGCAATGGATCTGCGCACTGAGCACTTCACTTGATTAAAATGGCAGAACATCTTCAGCATCGCCCGTTACATCTCATCATCCCTTCCTGAATTCGCACCACTTCGAGAAGCAATATTTAGGACTAGATAAGTGGAACTCGACGGAACGAATATTGCTACGTATGATGATGGAAAGGGTAAGCCTGGCTGTGTAGGCGTGACCTTGACGCGTGGGACTGCATGATGACGCTTGGACCGGGTCAGCTTACCTCAATAGGAGGCTGTCACGCTCTTTATTTCGCTGCCAATTCCCAACAAAACCAGAAAAACATCTGTGGGTCGTGGGGATCTAATTTTTGTGTTATGATCCACACCAATTTCGCATTCAAATGTGTCATTCATCAACTTCCGCTGGATAGTGGTTAATTATAAGTTGAAGAGTGTAGCATATGGCACCCAGTAGCCAGACAGCTCACAGGAATCGCTCGCAAAAAAAATGTGTTGTTTATGTTGCATTTGCCTGATGTGGACAGTATGCAAAGGTTCACGCGAAAAAGTATGAATCCGGCTGAGATACAGCATCACTGTCTTGGCCGAGTGGGCGGGCCCTCCGAGCAAGTGTCCACCCCGTCGTCCGCCGCGGTCGCAGACGCACTGTAGGAATGGAAAGTTACGAAAACAGTCCCACTCTCCGTTCTCAACCGCAACGAACGACGGGATGAGGCTTTTACCCGAAGGTCCCGCCCACCCGACTGAGAATGCGGAGCTTTATTTTAGCTAAATCTAACTTTTTCGCGTGAAACTTTGCATGCGGCCCTTATTTAGCAACTGCAACATGAATATATGGATAACCAAGGACTTTTTTTCTGTGGACGATTAATTTGAATAAGCGAATCAGCTGATGGCGTGCGTACGATCACCCAGCACAGACTCAATGAAACCAGTGCGATAAAGTCAGTTTTACCAGATACTAGTAATAGGGCCCTATTGCGGAAACTGTTGATGACTTTTGGCATATGGTGTTCACGGAGAAAAGCAATGTTATCGTGATGTTGTGCAGCTTTGTAGAAGGTAAGACGATATCTCAGCATAGATTCATTTCACATTCAGTTTCAAAGTAAGTAGTCTACCTATAGCTTTCACAGATATCGATTAGAAGGGTGAATCGTTTTATTCTCAGGTAATCACGAAAAGTGCTATCCTTATTTCCACGGAGTACTAGATGCCCCTACTACTTATGGAAAAATGTACACTGTAACCATGGTGGAATGCTTCGATTCAGATCCGACCAGAACGATTCTTCATAAGCTGTTGCAACTTGAAGTACTGTAAGTTGCTCTCTCATTCGAGATGATTTAGCGCTTTCTAATGTTACGTTCTTGGAAAGTTGAAGAAAAGTCCTGCAATGAATGAGGTCAAGATTAGGTGTTTTGTTGTGTGGGTTTCGGTAGTTTTGTGGGTCGCTAAACCTAGATAACACGACGCTTATGGAGGAACGGAGGTATGGCGTAGACCAGAACATCCGATTTGCGTAAGTAGTGGGACCTCGCGGCGCCATAACCCTTCCGCGCGGCCGTTCACCGCAAAATCTGTAAGACCACCTTTAGAGTTCGATTTTATCTGAGGAACGATTTGATAATGGAAGGATAATTGATGGTGAGGGCTCGTTGCATGTCAGTGGATTCGAACCTTCGAGACGCGAGCGACCCGTGCACCTCTCTTTCAATCCACAAAAATCTCGTTCCAGACCAAGAGTGAGAGGACCGAATTTGACTTAGAAAGACGTTTTCCTTCTTCAAACTTTTCGAACACTCCACCGGATTGTTAATGATGTGTCTAACAGTGTTCAGAGGCGCTCAAAAAAAAATGAGACCTCAGCGATAGCAAAGCCCGCTTTTGCAGGGACTTCAAATGAAGCTCCACTCTCATATCCGGTTCGCCCTTTTCCACGGAGGACACCCAGGATTTGATCATGAGCCGCCTCTGATGGTCCCAATTTCGCTGGAATGATCGAAGAGTCGTTAAAGGCGTTACCAGACCACATCTACGAAAAGTGTGTTGTGCGATCTTCCGGCAGCTGGAAATTGCTCAGAAGTCGTCGTATGTATGGTTACAAAATCGTATGCTTCGTGGAGAAAAGCAAGTTGGACGGAGTTTCGACTAAAAATCGCTGCGAGCGGTGTTCGCTATTGTCAAAATCCCATACGTTTTCAACACCTCTGGAAACTTCTAGACACACCTGCGCATTTCGCCAACAATGTGGGAAGTGGCTTTCAAGGGTTTTTGGAAAGGGAAAGGACTCTTATAGGTAGAAATTGGTCTCTTCGCACTTGGCCTAGAGCAAAATTTTGATTGTTTTTGGAGAGGAACAGGAGTCGTGAGGTCCCTCGGATGCAAAAGGTTCGAATCCACGCCCGTTTAATGAAAATTCGGGAACCTTCACCATTTATCAGCCTCTTCTTTATCGAATCGTTCGCATAATTGCAAAGTCGCAAAGTGGTTGCGGTTCAAGCACCTGTGATAACCCGCGTCCGAACAATCAGCTTGTGCGGTGCCACCATCCTTGAAGCAGGAAGACGGGGTGGCTCTTCTAGTCCTGCTCACGACAGGCAGTGCCAAGCATCTTTGATGCATGGGCAGTCTTAATCTCAAGGATGTGCCGTTTTTACACCAGAATGACGCTGTTTCTTCATTCATCTCAAGTAAGGAAACTCTACTCAGCGATAGCCACATCTTTTTGCTTGTTACCTGCTGGACCATTCCCCATTAAGAACAACCACCTATGATTTAACTTAAGGACAAGCCAATGTCCACCTTTGTACATATTTTCTCAATACATTACGGGACGAAATTGATATCACTGAATTCACCAGTAATGAAGGGATGGAAGGCTTGGCAGATCCGAACGAGCATTGACGCTGGATTAGATCCCACACCATGCGAGTGTCAGGGCGTCTCTTACCACTGTCTCTGTCACCTCCGTTGACTGAGCAGAAAAATTCGCTGCCAAACTGCATACAGTCCATCATTACCCGAGCCTGGCAGGGCGTGGCCTACGGTGGGTGAATGGCGAGAGTGAGAGTGTGTGGCAGGGTGAGAGAGATCGATACACTTGCATCCAAGTCCGCCCTGCCTGGCGTTGGGAAATGGACTGTAAGGATGAAAGTCCGAGTTGTGTCGAAAGTTTCTGAAATCCACTTGAATATTTCATAATTTTCCTCAGGTTTCAATAATTCGCATTCATGAATCACTCTGTTCAGCGGTGTTACAACAAAAGTGCATCATCTTGCTTATGGTGGGTGGCCGGATCATACTGCACCGACCACCCCTTTACCTGTTGTCGTTCTTTTGAAACTAGCACGAATGCTTGCTGCTGGAAATCCTATCACGGTTCACTGTTCGGCTGGTATTGGTAGATCAGCTACTTTTATAGGTTGGCTTTTTGCATCTTACATCCTCCATGATAGATCCAGCCACCCGTTTTTGGTGCTATATCGGCGGGAGGGGGGAAGTGGCAATTTTCCATCGTTGAACTATTACATGCCGCTTACTTGTCGGTGGAGCGATTTCCTTGTGCTGGAAGTCACATCACAGAAATGATTCACTCACCACCACACCTACGTTCTTCTTACCTGCACTAACGATAACCCACATCCTCCCCCTACACCCCAAAAAGCCTTAGGCTTTGGCATAAAAATGGAACTCTCCTACTTTGTAACCCCGCAGGATGATACCTGTGCCCAAGTGATATCTGGTATTGTCGCGTCAGGCACATAAAAGTTTTGCTCAACATTCAGCAATGTCCCCCCCCCCCCCCTCGTTGATGTAGCACTTGTTTTTTTTTTGTTAGGCAAAACATCGTTGTGATAAATGTGTCTGAATTCAGGAATCGATTACGCTGTTCAAAATATCCTTCGAAATCCTGACACATCAATGTTAGACATGCTGAAAGATTTAAGAAATCAGCGTTTTCATGCAATACAATCAGCGATACAGTACACTTTCCTACATCTTTGCATCATTGAAGTGTTCATTGAGGTAAAAACCATAGATCCATTGAGGGCACATCCCGCGACAATTCGTTAGTCGACTTACTTTCTCTGGACAGCCGGCATCTGTGAGCATCCATATGGCGGGTTTCCGCCGCCATGACTTCACCTCCGCTCTGAAGCTAATCAGTCCCGGCGCTCAGGTGACCAGCAAAAGTGTGAGCAGCAAAAGTGGTGGGCGTGGGTGGGGGTTGAACCTGCGATGGAACATAGGATAAGGAGTTGCCATATGGGGGGCTGTATTTTTTACATGGGATGAGCAGTTGTTATGTGGGGGGGGGGAAGGCTGTATTATTTTTTAAAACTTCTGCAGTAATCATGGTTGACCATATAATTTTAAGACGATGAGATGCTCTCTAAGAAAGGTCGTCGGCCGATAATTATAGGAGGGTGCAGAATAAATGGCCAAAACGGGCCACTTTTCCTCAAAACGCCATTACTTCGCTCAGACGCAACTTTATTTGTCGAAATAAAAACCATTCGAATCTACACAACCTTGCCAACGATGTGGTGAAGAAAATATACCATCATGATCAAATTCTGGATTGCAAAAATTGAAAAAGTCAACAATGGCATTTTTACCCTGCACGGTATCGGCGAATTTCTTCTGACGCAGGTTTGCATCGAGAACCCGAAAAAAGTGGTAATCCGTCAGGGATGGGTCTGGGGGATAAGGGAGGTGAGGGAAAGTCTCAATGCCTAACTGCATCAGTTTCTGCCGGGTGACTTGCGAAGTGTGGGGTTTTGCGTTGTTTTGCGTACCCAGCACGAACTGCAGTTGGGCATCGAGACTCTCCCCCACCTCACTTATTCCTCAGACCTATCCCCAACGGATTACCACTTTTCCGGGTTCTTGATGCAATCCTGGGCCAGAAGGATTCGCCGATACGATACAGGTAAAAATGCCATTCTTGACTTTATTAATTCTCTCAATCCAGAATTCGATCATGATGGCATATTTGGCAAAATTCTGTAGATTCGAATGGTTTTTATTTCGACAAATATATTTGCGTCTGAGCGAAGTTATGGCCATTTATTCTGCACACGTAACACCACCACGCACGCCTACGTATTAGGTGCACCTGCACGTGCACCTAATACGTAAGGTTATGTTCAACTCTCTATGAACCTCGGCATTGATTGAATAGCCCTTTCCTGGTTTGAACTGCACTGAAGTTGTTAACAGACTTTGATGGCTAACGTTTCGGCGGGTTCGCCTCCGTCGGAGCTTAAAAGGGAGGAAGTAAAATTATGACTCATCCGACCAAATGTCTACAGCACACCTTAACAGACTTTCGACGTCCATCTAGGACATCATGTAGTGAACACTAAGAACACTTTTCTAGTGTTTTCGTGATGTCTCAGATTGACGTTGAAATTCTATCAAGGTGTGCCGTAGCATTTGGTCGGATAAGTCATAACTTGACTTCCTCCCTTTTAGGGTCCGACGAAAGCGCACCCGCCGAAAGGTTATCCAATAAAGTTTGTTAACAAGCTCCGCGCAGTTCAAACCTGTAACTACTTAGTTCGTAGAGTAGCACTAGGTATCATACTGGAAGTCGCGAATCGTGCAAACATCAGGAATATGGATGCAGGACCTTTTTTCAGGACTCTTCTGGGAAGGAACCCTTTCAACATAGCATGCCAACAACACCAGTAATGGAAGAAAGGATATGGTTAATAGTGGGGTGGGATGGGGAGGATCGTATGTTTCTAAAAGTATAATTCGCAACATTTGACCTTGGTTAGAGGTAGTATAATGAAGTGCTAACGCATCTTTCCGGCTCGAAAAAATGTGCAGCTTGGATAGCTATATAAGGATCTACTTCTTACAAAAAATAGGTCGACTAAACTGATTGTCACGAGGCTCGTTTTTGATCAGAATCAGACAGATACAATAAGGTGAACGCCATCAATAATTTGTTACTTTAGGATGGCGTCGTGAAATGTGAAGGAAACGTGAAGAAGTTTTTCGACGCTTACAGTCGCATGCTGAAAAAATACAAGAAAGCTTGTGAACAGTCGGCTGAGGAAGCAACGAAAAATATCAAACGATAATTTCGAAAGCGGAAAGAAAACTCAGAACTTACAAACGATGGACTATGATAGTTTTGGGCAGATTTTAAGTAATAGTTTTCGATGAAGGATGATGAAGGTGGTTAAGTCTGATTTCGATGTAGTTCTTGATCGAAGCAATTATACCTGTGACATTTTGATCCCACCCATGGCTATCTTGCAGCACACGAATGCTATCCATGTGGTTTATGGCGTGAGATTTGATATGCATGACTTCGCCCTCACAGACCATGAAACACTCGGAGAACCACGAAAAATATCCCATCCTACTCCATATGATCCAACCCGCAGAATGCTCATGTATTTGTCCGGAAATTCTTTACTTACCTCGATTTGGTCGAGATGCTTACGCATTTAAAGGATATAGGAGGACCAAGAAGGTTTACCTGAGTTTATAGAAAATGAAAACAACTGGTAATGGATGATAAGAATAGTCTAAGGGCATACGTCACCGGTCCGCCTGCACTTTTTTCACTGACAAGAGACATTCGGTAATCGCAAGTGCTCTGATGGGATGAGAGACGGGGATATTGCTTATGAAAGAGAGAGCGCGTTAACGGATGATAGAAAACGATAAAAGGGTGATAAGATATGACAGTGGTGTTTCTAGGTTTTGTGCTTTTGGCATCAACAGAGTGACAAAAGGGTGAGAAGGTATCTATGATAGTAGTGTCACCAGGCCTTTGACATCAACAGATAGGGATGGCACTCGACCGTGCTCGCTGAACGGCTGACCAAATGCACTAAGCATGGTTAAGTGAATTTCGTAACATGTGATAATGTTGGAATCATAGACGCTGCTTATTATTACAATATGTCCACTGATCCTGTATCGCTTTAGTCCCTGCCCCCATATCAAAGGCAGGAAAGCGTATTCCATATTTTTCTGAGCTTAAAACAAGCAGGAGATCCTATAGAGAAACGACAGCCAAGAATACAGGAATACCTTTGATAGTTTGTGTATTGAAGCACGTAAGTGTAGTGAACTAAATTAGGTCATTTGCAATAATGACGTTCAGAATCAAGCAAGGACGTAGGCAAAGGGATGGGCTGAATTGAAAGCAGATACATGGCTCTAGGATTTGCATGGTGGTGCACGCTTGAATCTAGACAGAAAAGGTGTTTCACGCTTGAAACTCATATTCTAAGACAAGCCTATTCCGGAAGTAATATGAACAGTAAACGCCTGCAGACCTATCGTTTGCTTTGCACTTGTTTACAACTAATGACATTTGATGAAATAGTATTATAACGCGTTTGATGGCCAGTTAGAGACGGTGCTAAGACACTGTTTGAGTCGAAGATGTCGGGGTGGCAACATGCCTCCACATGGCAGACGTGTCAGGACCGTGGCACATTGTACACCACTGGCTCATAACCACGGGTGGAAGCTTGAGGTGCACAGAGTCTACATTGATTGATTTTTCGAAACTTATCCGATTTTTCACGGTTTGGTGATTTGAAACATAGCTCGCGAACTCTGTAGGTTCAACAGCATTCGAGTGGGTAGAAGCTGCCGTAGATGAACTTGTCTAAGGAAGTGAATGGGATTGGTGAAGGCTATAGAGTAATTAGATAGGCGGTTTTTCCAATTTACGTACTCTTTCCTGATTCTCTTCCTGATGATATGAATGTCTTCATTGATCGCCTACCATATTTTCATCATTTCTCGAAACTCCTAAAAAACCGACATCATATGTATGTTCTCCCGTAACAAAACTTGATATGTTATGTCGTATTGTGCGTGAGTGTTTTGTGGTTCTGTAACGTCTGAGCAACTTTTCATTGATGCGTATGGTTGGGAGAGGAAGAAGGGTCTATTCTTATCGAACTTTAGGAAGGCGGAACTACAAGCAGATGCTGCACTTCAAAACAGTGATCCCATTTCGTGTTTCTCTTCTCTTTTTTGAAATTCTTTCGTATTGCCTCTTTGCCGGATGCTCCGGACCAAGCAGCAGAAAAAACAGATGCCGAAGGGGAGAAAACTAGGGCGAACTGTACATGAAGAAAAGCTTTACTTATGTATCTAAACAGGAACATTAGAGGATATGATTACTATGGCAGCTCAATGTTAACCAATAAGTGTGCTCTCAAGTTATAACAATAGGAGTGTAGCAGGTTGTACAATCATAAAAAGTTCCAATCAGTAAGTGGGTACTAATTCCATTAACTGTATACATACATCCTACTATATATATCGCTTAATATGTCTGTCCGTGTGTGTGGTCGTCCGTCTGTCACGAAATTCATATGTCGCGTCGCAGTAAAGCTTGACCCTGAATTCTACAAGTGATGTGGGGGATGGTAAAGGGACCCTAGCGCTGGTGGACCGGAAGTGACAGCAAGTGATAAGGGCTGATAAGGAGAATGAGAAGGCAAATGTCGTCAAATTCGTTTCGTCTTTCGCGTTGATCCAAATGCGCTGACACTTATGAGTGTCTAACAGGGTTGGACGGGACATTAATAGTGGGTGATCCAAACTGCTAATGGTTGATAAGATTCGATAAGAAGCGCGAGAAGGGAAATGTCACTAAGGCCGGTTCACTTTTGCGGCTAACAGTGGAATGTTCACATTCGCAGGTACTGTAGGGTACGGGAACCTCAATGGTATTGTTGGGTACAGGGCCTCAGTGAAACTGACAATGGCCTACAGTGGCGGATAAGAACCGTTAGGAATGGATGGGATGAACTCCTTTACATCGCTTGCTACTACAATACGACCGCTTTAGCAAAAGCGTCTGATGCTCATTGCCTTCGGATGAACATATTTTCTTAGGTTCTGATGTCACTGGCCGTATCGACCGCTGACTTGCCTAGCGTTCCAAAAAATGGTGCATTTCCTTTGATACTGCGATCTACATTGATAATCATGATACGCCTATATCTGTGATAGCAAAGCAAGCGTTTCACTTCGAATCATTTTCCAATGCGGTACTGGCAACAACACTGGGTATCGACCGCTGAACTATGGAAAATTTTAAATAGTGAAACATGTTCACGAAAACGATAAAGGTCGATAATCGGGATATGGATTTACCATCAATGTGTAGGAATCAGGTGCTCAGCAAGTGAACAAATTGTTACCAATCGATGCAATCGAAAACTCTCCAGACTATCCAAACTCATAATGATGACCTAAACCAGTTGGCTGGCGCACACTACTGCGAGCGATTCACGTCGATGACGTGCAAAATGGGTTCGATGCAGAGCGACAGAAGTATATTGATACCGAAACGCTTTTTTTATCACGCCATCTTCTCTGCTTTTTTCCAATGCAATAGCTCAGCTGAAAGTAGAGGGAAGGAAATTTCTACTCAATTCCATACACAACTTTGATCGTGCCGGTCAAACCCATTTTACACAACATCGCTATGAATAGCGCGCAGTAGTATGCGCCCGCCAACTGGTTAATAACAAGCTGTTGGAAACTAATGCTGCTACAGTGAGTAAATATGTTTTTGTGATAACTTCTTACATAACACCATAACTCACTTATCGTAATCATGTGTAAGCCATGTGAACACTGCATAAACATGGCAGACTACAAACTGTGCGATTTCGTACTCAGTTTTGTCACCAGACTGGTTCTTGTTTGTCATATAATGGATGCTCTGCGTTTCATAACTGTCTCACTTGCAGCACACAAAGCGATCCATGTTACCAACTAGATGTGACTAGGATTGTGTTTATGTTTTTAGAGATTTTTCCAGAAAAGCTTCAAGCGTCGCATCGGCAATCGCCATACTATTAGGTCTGTGCAGAATAAATGGCCGAAGCGCAACTGGCCATAACTTCGCTCAGACACAACTTTATTTGTCGAAATAAAAACCATTCAAATCTACAGAATTTTGCCAACGATCTGGTGAAGAAAATATGCCATCACGATCAAGTTCGGATTGCGAGAATTAATAAAGTCTAATGGCATTTTTACCGTGCATAGTTTTTCTGTCGCAGGTTTGCATCGAGAACCAGAAAAAGTGGTAATCCGTCAGGGATAGGTCTGGGGAACAAGGAGGGTGAGGGAGAGTCTCGATGCCTATCTGCATCAGTTTTTGCCGGGCGCGCAAATGACGCAAAACCCCATAGTTCGCAAGTCACCTGGCAGAAACTGATCGAGACTCTCCCTCACCCCCTTTATTTCCCAGACCTATCCCTGACGGTTCACCCCTTTTTCCTGGTTCTCGATGCAAACCTGCGTCAGATAAAATTCGCCGAAACTGTGCAGGTTGAAAACGCCATTGTTGGCTTTTCCAATTTTCGCAATCCAGAATTTTATCATGATTGCATGTTTTCTTTAACAGATCGTTGGCAAGATTGTGTAGATTCGAATGGTTTTTACTTCGGCAAATAAAGTTGTGTCTGAGCGAAGTTATGGCGTTTTGAAAAAAGTAGTCCGTTTCAGCCATTTATTTTGCACAGACCTAATACATTGAGGCACTGAATGAGTGCACAAAATGGAAGTCATTTCGCTTGCATTTCCACTTGCTGCTCTCATTTGAAAATCTCCGAGAGGTCCTGTAGAGATTTGTTCTATCACGTTCCCTTCTTTCTACTTCACTTCTTTTCTTCCCAATTGCTTCGAGATAAGTAGCAGATACATCTTTCATGTTTCATTCAAATGCTGCACAACCTACTTCGCAACAAGAATAAAAAGAGGAAAGAGCGATAGAAGCAATAGGAGGTTTGACGGGTGAATAGAAAAAGAATAATAAAATTTCAAAAAAAGGTTAAATGAACTGAGGAGGTATGTGCCAATTGAAGACCGCAACTTGTCATTTGTGCAGCACCAAACTCTGGGTACCAATCTAACATATACCTGCTTTGGCTCTTTCTTCAAGTATTGATGTCTGAAAAGTTGTAAGGTGGATAAAGTAAACAATCTATGGCTCGAAATGAAGTGATCCTAGAGTATTTTGACATGATCAACTCCACCAACCTTTTTTCAAGTAAACTCATCTTGTGACGGACGTTCCAATTTTAGCAAGGCGAGCCAAATATAAAGCCGCTGAACTTCCCTATGTTGATCAACAGCCTCGTTGCTTGTGCAATCGGTGTGAATTCTTCCTTCTACTTTTTTCCGAACTCGCAATGCACCGCTCGCCACAGCCTAAGAGGCTGAAAAAGTAATTTTTTTTCAGAATGTCCACCTCCATCATACCTATTCCTTATCAGATTGGTTACATTATTATACCAACTATCAGCATCATTGGCAACTGCTTTATTGTGTACGTCACAATACGGTCGAAGTGAGTCATTGTGAAGTAATCATCTTCAGAGGATGTTCTCCATTTCTGTATCATTTTGTTTGATTATGTGAAATAGTGAAATGAACAACTTTTTCATTTCTTTGAGGTCGCTACGTAGTCCATGTGCCATACTAATTGGGCTGATTTCGAGTGGAGACATTATGCACATGTTCGCACATTATGTGATGATCATATCACACAACATGTGAGTCAGTAACTCACTAACATAGCCATCCATGCCATCATTTTTGGAGCATTTGCAGCTCCAAGGCATCGAAAATTTGGACAAGGCAGTTCCGTCGCCTTGTGCTATTAGAACGTTGAAAATATGTGATATCGTTATAAACTTGCTATTATGAGCGATGCAAAATCCAGAGTTCTCAAATCTGTTTTTCTACAATGATTTGGTGTGCACCATCTTCCATATTTTCATTTTCGCAGCTCTCTTTCAACAATCACATTTGAGTTCTCCAAAACCGACACTAGCAGCCCAGCCTGCTTTCGCGAGACCTAGCTGGTGTGGTTTTGTTTGAGCTTGAGCATCTGTAACGCTGAATACCTGCAATACCAATAGAAAGGTGATCCAACTGATCAGAGAGCGACTTAATTCCTCAAAGTGTCATTGAATTGTGAACACCACACTAGCGAGTAATTTTTTGAACATGCTGTCGTGTACATGCTTGTCTAAGTGGTTAATGAAATCGTGCACGAAAACTATACGAATCTGATTCTATTGAAAAGCACTGCATTAGACGCACTACTCAAAAACACAAAAAATGAAAAAACTTTCGATCTAACGTAGAATTCAAAGGGTACTACAAGGATACTAAATTATGGGCAAAAGCTCAGCATCCTTGTAGTAACTTTCGCAACGCGGGCTGCGGCGCTAATCAGCAGCTATCAAAAATCAAAAATTTCAAAATCAGTAGAATTGGAAGGTTCGAAAATTGCAACTTGTGTGAATCGATGCAGTGTGTGCCAGGAGAATAGAAATTTCGCGTGATGGTTGGCAGGTTACACGATGGGTGTTGCGGGCACCGGATCAGTTAGGTGCCAAAGCAATGACGCTGCTCCTAGCTCGCACTCTTCACGTCACTCGCCATATGCAGCTACACGTGTCCTCTCTGAATAGCACCCACCCATTTGTACCCCTTCGAGCAATGTCCACTACTGCTGATGGGGAGATATTTTTGTGTTCTGTCTTGATCTGCTTCCTACACCGCGTCACCATCACGTGACCACTGCCGCTTTGCTTTCAGAGCCCTAGCAGCCCCATCAACGCTTTTGTCGTGCCCGAAATCCGTGGCGATTTCAGAGGATATATCATTACTGTACATAGTTTGCTTTTTCACGTGAAACTCCGTATGTAAAGTGAAATTTCCTTGGACAATTCCTTCAATTCTATCTGGAGTATCCGAAGCACTTCTCCACCCACCTGTAACGCAGCATGAAGCCATTGGTCAAGGTTTGCAAGAACTTTTTGTATATGGAAGCCCCTCCCCCCAGAATCCTGTTACGGAGAGCTGCTTACTACATATCCTCGCTAATTAGAGTTCGCGAGCTGCACATACGGCAGCAGTCACAGTGCCAGCTAAAATCGTAGGCATCCGTTCAGTGTTAAGAAAGAAAAAGTAACTTATACAAGGCCACTTTCCAGAATGGAGGACCATTTGATAAGGCAGGATTACTGCGTTTATTGGCAGCTATTTCCAATATTTGGACAGATCTTTTCCTGTACATTACTCTCCAATATTGCTTTTGACCGACTGATTGCCACTCGAATGTTCTAGTAAGTTTCTCCGGTGTTACCTTTTGTCACTGAAATGCACATTTCACGGAAATATTGCACGGTGATCGGCTCGACTTTGAAACCTGAAGTCCAGTGTAGCTCGAAAGTAAAGGACGGAGTCAACAGCTCCGCCTGGAACACTTAAATCGATCTCTCCTTGTTTTTTAATTGTACGTGCCAACAAGGCTTCATACATAGATCCACATCAAAAAGGTGAGGAAAAGACCAGGACGATGGGATGTAAGACTGACAGGTCACATGAAGAGTGAGTGGTCGCTGCAAGATGCTTTCTGAGACCCTACCACGTAGTGATGAGCGCGAGAGTACAAATGACGTGAAAGGTCGGTGTTGAATCGGAAATGTGAAAGGGTAAGAAGCTCTTAACTGAACGAACACTTTTGAAAGCATGTCCGGCTTCCGATTAATATTCTGTATAATGAAATAAGGAAAAAGTCCTATATATATATATATATATATATATATATATATATATATATATATATATATATATATATATATATATATATATATCTGGGACCCGAAATTCAAAGCATTGCAGCAAACGGTTAGCAACGGACTACTTTCGCATCTATCTATGTGGGCATACTATTCCTTCATTATGCCTGTCTGTAACCGTAGTGACATGGATATTCACGGAACGAAGACCAGAAGAGTATGTTTCATTTGCTGAATCATTTGCTTTGCAGCAGGCAGCAAACTTGAGGGGTCACTCTGAAAAACTCATGCCGTTAGTAATAATAGTCATAACGTGTCAAACTGTATAGAGAATTGCAACGGTATGATCCCAAAGACGAAATGCTAAAAATTCTTTTTTGCGACATTGAGAGTCATTTTCAACAACAAGGTGTTCCAAGAGTGCAACGCAAGAAGCTTGAAGCCATCCTGTAGCCTTCTGGAGAATTGCTGTCCAAGTAGATTCCGCTCACAGGCACTCAGTCCACAGACGGACAGGCATAATACATCACGTATGGGGTAAAGGAAATCTGAACCACATAATTTTATAAAGGTTACACATTGGCTTTCCAGTGAATTGAGGTTTTCTATTTAATGCTCCCCCCTCGTATTCTATTCGAGGTGATCTGAGCCGGTGGAGGGGTTTTATTCAAGTTGCACATCTTCTACCTCCCATCTTTGTTAATTACTTCGCACATTTCCGAATTTGCCTATGGTTTGATCTCCCTGACTGCATTACCTTATCCAAAATCTTGGATCAAAGAAAATGAAGGTAGAAATGAAATGACAGCAATGGAGATGAACACACCTACTTCTTCTCGACACTGACATTAATTGTATTATATTAAACTAATATTCATTGGTCAGAAAACTGATATTCAGTATGTTCGTGAGCAAGAGCAATGTTAAATACTGCTGACTTGCGTTTCCTCCATCATAGGCATGATCCTAAGCTTCCCCTGTAGCAGTTCTTATCAAGCGCCCTCCGCTACAAACTCTTAGTAAGTTTTGCCCCATGTGACAGTCTATTCGTCAGTACTGACTAATGTCCATCGTGAACTTTTGATAAAACTTCAGCATGGTACATGCCTGCGCAATTACACCGTATAAGCGCAGTTTCATTATAGAGCCCCTATCACCGCACCATTTTTCTCTTCAACTTGAGCTCTGGCGCCTTCACCGGTTCTCCCTCAAAAAACTGCACATTCGCCTCCTTGTTGCCACCTCATTTCATCTACCTGTATTCAATGCTCAGTACAACCAAATAACAATTATCTCTTCAGTCGATAACAGACTCTTTTCCTTCTCATCCGTTACAAGTGGCATGCACCACCATTCCTTCTGCCTAAGTATACTTACATTGGTTTGTGCTGCCGGTTCCAGAGTCCACACATTTTGATAATACATCCGTGAGAAGTCTGTCCTATATTTTGCAATGAACACCTCGCACTGATATTTTCATGTGCTCAGTCGAACGCAGTCAGCTCAGCCAATTAAGTGAGATCACCTCACATGCAGATTTGAAGAAGGAGCGGAGTGACCTCCTCTAATTGTATCTGACTAAGGACCCACACTCATGTGAGTAGACTGAGTGAATGACTGAAAAAGCGACACGATGCTCGATACCTCAACATGCCACGAATGCGATTTTAGGTGCAGATGAACAGTGGAATTGTCTTCTATAATAACTTATGTACTATTCTTCTACTGCGTGAAAGGTGTCTTGAAGGCACCAGGAGGGGAGGGGGAGGTGGTGGGGGAGGAAGCAGAGCATTCAAGAATACTACTCTTCGTAAACGAACTTTTGAGCCCAGAAGGGATAATGTGGCGAGATCGACGTTGAAAGCTGCCCTTTGGGCTCTAACACGTGCAGTGAAGGTAGCGCCATTATGATGTTAATCAAATGAAACACCACAAAGATACAAACATGTGAAACAATGAAGGGGAGAAGAAGAAATATGAAAAATACGATCACGATAGAAAATATCCAATAAATCACACTTGACGTCTTGGAAAGCCATCGTGTATGCAATTGCCGATCTACAAACGGGTACCGTAGGCCAAAATCGGTCCTTGCGCCCTTGAGTCACGAGAAGAAAGAAACTGGAAACTATCGTAATTTGAGATTGGCCATGATTTCAACTGAATCAGTTCTGCTCACAACGACCTTTCATTGCCTTTATTGGGCTTTGGACACTTTTATCACGTTTTTATCAAGCATTTGATAACATGATCTATTTTAATAGATACGTCGTTTGTGCTGTGACGACTCCTTTCTATGGATCAGCTCGTACATTTTTTATTTATTTCCTCATCGTTACTAATATCTCAACTGCTACATGTTACCTTCTGTGTTTCTGTTTGATAAGGCTAAACCAACTTGGTGAGTGTACCACTCTATACAGGAGCATAGTATCTTCAGTCAAACACTTACTGCTGCTTTTGTGCATTGAAGTGTAGATAGTGATATCGCAAATCGTCAAGTGCTTTACTGGGATCTGCAAATTCCTGAGCATCATCGTAAAGCTCAAGTTTCATTTTTGTTCTTATTGTTGAAATCCCTTCAAGATTGGTTCATCTCTGATATTTTGTATACATATTTAAGATGAAAACATCATGAAACAAGTCAATCGATCTCTTGTCGTTATCAGCTTAACGGTGCTTCTTGGTTGGGTTAGCGGAGTGCTGATCGCGCACGTTCTGAAGATTCTGAAACTTCAAGTAAATGAACTGTATCTAGATCTCACAGCAGGACTTTTTGTGAACTTCGCGACCGCTGCGAATTTCTTCGTCTACTACACTGTAAGGTAAGATATTTCATGCGATGTTGAGTTTGGATGAACAGGGATTCTACCACAGTAGTCATATCTCAACAGCGTTGTGGTGCCACAGTAAAAGAAGGTCCCACCTTTTGGGGTTTCGCTGTTTTTCGTTCCACTTCTGGGCACGTTCTACAGCCTACTAACTTTATCCCTTGTACTGCGTTCAGCTTTTCGACTGTTGCACAGTTTTAGGACAACGGTATCACCAAAGTGTGGGAAGACTGGAAAATGATGCTGAAATTTCAGAAAACTATTTGGTTGGAATGGTACCAGTTTATCATATGAGTGCTTTTTGTGGAGAAAATCGAAATTAAGTCCACCCCACCCCCCAATAGGACGTTCACTCCTTGAGGACGTATACGTTGGTCACTATGAGAAGCTTGTATGCGGCCTATTGAAAGAAATTAGAAAAGTGCTCCATTCACTGCATACTCATTTGATTCCAGCTTGCAGATTTAGCATCAGCTCAGGTTCCTTTAGTCATTCCTATAAGGGTTTTTTGTATAAAATTCGAGAGCATTACGCTATAATGATAACAAAATAAGCAGCCATACACAATAAACAGCCTCTAATAGTTGTGATGACCATCACTTTCAGTGGGATGTACCGTGATGTATTCGACAAGTATCTCCTGAGGAGACTTTTCAAAAGGCGATTGTCAGTGGTGTGGAGAACAGTGAAGCGAAGAGTGGATATTGTGGAAGAAATGCCTGCATAATTTATGACAGATGATCGTGAGCTCTGTAAGAACTTTGTGCTATTCTGAGACTTTCTACTACATTTTCCATTATCATTATTCTACGTCTCTCATTTGGATTTATTCTTTTCAAATTCTAGTCAACTGCTCCATTTTCTACAGTGCTGCATAGTCGGATGATGCATGATTTTATTTCCTCAATTGTTGTGTTGATCAAGGCAGTCTTGACAACTGTAAACTGTAGAATTCTCACGGAAGAGCCATGTCAGAGAATAAAGGTGCGTTAGAGTATCACTACACATAACAACAAGATGTTTCTTCGTATCCTTAGTAACACCATTTTACGTCTAGATCGACTCTCCGTGAAGTCATCCAGCCCCAGAGCCTACTGATCGGCACCACACAAGCATTATTTATATGTATTCGTAAACAGCCCAAACATAAAGCTGAGAAAAACTGCCTGTAATCGACACCAGCGTGGTGATGTAGTCATACGGGAAACCCAAACCAGAACTATCCGAGCACCCAACTTCTGCCTAATTTATACATTTCCCTATGTTTCGTAACAAGTTCCAACTTCTCTCTTCGTAGAACCTCGGCATCGTTATTAGTTTGATATTCTTCTGTTATGCCAACGAGGTTTTTAGGCGGAACATTTATTTACAGCCTAATGTTTCGACCAGATCGTCTTCCTCAAAGGCCTAAACGTGGCTCAAGATTTAGGATTCTAGCCACTACACCACCAAACGCCTTATCCCTCTAGCGGTTCTGACGAAACTCAAGGAAACCGCCGGAGGAACCCTGTACGAAAGAACATAACTCACCCAGTCCACCACTGCGGGAGCGGAACGCCGCCACTCCGTGACAGCTGACACGGAGTGGCGGCGTTCCGCTCCCGCAGTGGTGGACTGGGTGAGTTATGTTCTTTCGTACAGGGTCCCTCCGGCGGTTTTCTTGAGTTTCGTCAGAACCGCTAGAGGGATAAGGCGTTTGGTGGCGTAGTGGATAGAATCCCAAATCTTGAGCCACGTTTAGGCCTTTGAGGGAAACGATCTGGTCGAAACGTTAGGCCGTAAATAAATGTTCCACCTAAAAACCTCGTTGGCATAACAGAAGAATATCAAACATTTCCCTATACTGTCCCTACATATTTTTTCTAGCTTCTCAGCTACAAATAGGTCACACCTTAATTTTCACTTTATATTAGGTTGTTCCAAAAGTGTTGTAGTATTTTTTCGATCATCACTTTTTATTTTTTTCTCGTCCAACAAATAGCAATTAGGCAACAACGTATTGACCATCGTTATCGGCAACCCTCTGCCACTTTATAGGAAAATCGTTGATTCCCTTCTCCCAAAACTCTGGGTTCCGAGAGTCGAAGAAGTCAGCGGTCGCCTTCGCAAGCAAGTCATAATCAATTAAATTTTCTCTTGGCCAGGAAGGATTCGAGAGGATGGGTAAGGTGATAGCCAGGAGGGGCAATGTCTGGAGAGTATGGCGGGTGGGGCAGCACATCCCAGCCGAGCTCCAATAACTTGGCCTGGGTACTTTTCGCGAAATGAGAGCGAAATGGGAGCGGGCGTCGTCATGAAGAAGGGTGACCGCGGACATTTTCCGGCACAGCGACGGCGAGCTGCTGGAGCTGGTGGGTGCATACGGCAGCGGTGACTGTCTCGCCTTGTACCAGCACCTCGCGGAAAAGCATTCCTTCCGCGTCTCAGAACCAGCACAGTCCCGAGCGTGGTTTGTCTTTCATGTCAATCTCACCGTTGCTGAAGCTGATGAACTAGCGGCGCACGTCACGTAGCTCACACATCCCTTGCCCAATGCAGCGCTGATGCAGTGGCAAGCTTCCGTCGTTTTGGTGCCCCAAAACCGCTCATATAGATGACACCGCGAGTTGGGTGGGTATCGACAACGGGCATTGTAGCTCTCTCCACGGCATCTGGTGAGTCAATATATATCTCTCTAGAAAGCTCAGTGAACGTTCTACCATATTCCTGAACCGCCTGGACCTGCCTTGAAGTGAACAAGAGTTACTGATTTTTTTGGAAAAATACTACAAGACTTTTGGCACAACCTAATATTTTGTTGTTATATTAATTTCCTCGATGTATGACCCGAACCGAGATCACCACCATCGTTCGAACGATTATCGGTGCGCATACTTCATATACGACATCAAGCGTCACATGTAACATCAAACGGCATCATATTTTTCAACCAAAAATTAGGACTAAATGCCCTATATTGGCCTAATCTTGGGGGATGCTCCATGTATTTGATATCTCGCATTTCCGAAAGCATAAACTACGAGGGTAGCATTTACTGAATCATGTTGGCATCGGACAAGTATAAATTTTTTAATCGCTCCGATGACAGGAGCTGCTTCTCTGCTGAGTTGATTCCTCGTTCCTTTCGTTTCCTTTCATTTGTTCTTATTTTCTTTTGGAAGCATCTTTCTTGCAAATAGTTTCCCACTTGGTTAAGGCATGTCGTTAAGAGCTGACATTGTAAAAGTGTCAACCCTGTTGTGTTATTTAAATTCAGCTTCATTATTTCACGCTCTCTAAATTCAAAAAAAGGATCTTACGAGCCGGTGCTAATGAAGTTGGGGGGGGGGGGCACTCCACTCTGCTTGATGGCACTAATTTTGCCTACGCTTTTTGTCTAGTCCTCAGTTTGAGGAGGAGCATCTATTCTTCCATGTAAGGCTCAGGTACAGTACACTTGTGAATGTACACTCTAAGCGCTTTCCCATACGTACATCAGAGCCTCAAGGCCGACGTTAGCCCTCGCAATTTGCGATTTCGCAATGTTCCATTTTTCACACAATTCGAGGTGCGTCAAAGAAATGCAATGGTGCGACTTCCCGCGCGCAGTCGTAAGGCAGCGTTTACACTCTTCGGTGCCGGCGGCAGGTCGGTCCGCGGCTGTCTCTGCGTCTGCGCCTATGCCACACCTTGCTTCGTTGCCTGCATGTCTCTGCACCTCTCCCGTGCCACTATGCCTCACTGCCTGTGAACGTAGCCCTGCCGATTCTGACTATGAACGCGGCTTCGTACCGCGTAATCGTGGAGTCGCAAATCGCAAAATTGCAAAATCGCCAGGTCTGCCGTCTATAATATCCCGCTGCTATTTTTTCAATTGAACACGAATGAGATTCATATGACACGTATGATTAAACAATAATACAGAAATTCGCCATATGTTTACCTCTCACATCTCACAAAAACAAAAGAGTTGAGCAGAGCAATGATGCTAGAGGTCTTTCTGAGCTTCTTTCCAACAAGAAGTGAAAGAAGTACATTAGAAAGAAAATAAATAGCGACCGCGCCGCTCTCCGCTACGGTTTTGGCAATAACGGAGCCGTTTTCTCCAGCATTATTAGAACGCCCCTTGCATTAGCACGCGAAAAAGCACAAAAAGCATAGTAGGAGAAAAATCTCGGTCGATGTCCTCTGAGCAGGATTCTTCCCTCCCCGATTTGAATTCTTGAAGGCTTCACTTGTTAAAGGCCGGGATCACTTGCTACAGGTTGTAAGAAAGTTTTGGTCGGTTTTCACAATTTCAACTTTGGGACATCATAATTCGGCTCAGACAATATCTTTTCTCACAGAGCAAGCAATTCGATTCCCTACAGTTTTGGCAACATTATGCATTCTTGCGTATGTCATTTTGATTGAGGGCTGACGATTTATACTGCGCGATCAAAAAAGTCGACTCCAAATCACCATTCTTTCTGTAACAGTGCTATTGAAGGAGCTGTACAGATGTTTGGGAAAGTGGGGCTTGGTTAGCGCTAGATTTGATAAATATAGTGGACGGTAAAGGGCTTCATCTTGCACCTGCTTCAGTTGCTGGAAGACAGTTTGTGAAAAATGCGCTGGCGCATGGCTGCTTCGAGGGATCGCGCGGCACACATTTTTGGGTTTCTTCCAAATTGGGGCTACTTGAGGTGGTCATTTAAGTTTGTTTGTAGAGAGCCGATACTTGTGGATATCCTCTGCAATTACGGACGCTCATCGCTTTCTGTCGTTTTAGTTTAAGCGATTTGATCAATTGAAATTCAAGCAACTCGTTTTCATTGCTGCACTTCTGAAACCAGGGACGAAGTGTTCCATCATTGCTTCACCCCCTCATCTTGCAGTATTCACATTTGTGGTTTCCTTTGCTGCGACTCGACTGAACAAGAACTCGTGAAGTGGAGTCACCAAAAAGTGCCATTTCCGCAGTACTTTAAAATTTTCCAGATAAATAGAAAACCTTGATGCATTCAAAAGCACATATCCAGAAAGAGCAATTTTTTGTCTATCTAAGGAGCATAACGTGTAATTTTATTCATGTTGACGCGCTTTGAATTTAAATTTATCTTGTGAACGCGTAAAAGCGGCCAGTCGGACGGACTGTAAAAGAGTCGAGAATATGAAAGTCGAGATGCCTAATAACAGGACAGTGGAGAAAAAACGGATGGAAAAACGCTAAAATAGAAGCCTTTCCCACCGTTGATTCTCGATGCGGACGACCTTGTCAAGAGGTGGGTAGTCCGGACTAGTTTTCCATAGGCATGTTGCCAAGTAAACACAAGGTAATGTTTGGAAATATGAAAGCATATATTTCCTGGAGTGAGCTTCAGGCTAGAACTGCGGAAGCGCGCAGCATCATCTTCGATCCTGCTGCATCTCCTTGGCCGCTTCCACCCCAGCCAATCGGAAATTACGTCACCCGCAGGCGGGGTTCGTCATACAAAGGCGTGAGGGGTTATCCGTGGCGTCGTTTCTACAGCTCGTAGGGGCGCTTTTTCACCGCGCTTTCGCCACGGATAGCCTTCTTAGCCCTATAATTCCCATGTAAGTGACTTCTTTTAGAGATTGCTCATGAACCACATCACCCCTTTTGCTGTCTTTAAGATGGGGTGTTGCTTCTCGATGCGCTATAACATCTTGATCTTAATTTGCAAGTCGTGCCCTAAGGTAAAAGTTGCATAACGTTAGGCGCCTCATGTCGAAGCTTGCTTGTTAGTTCTCTGGACTAACCCTTTATCCACAAAACCCACAAATCAATATCCAGTTTTATATCCAGTTCAATATGAGAAAGTCGAAGATAGCCTAACAGAACGAAAACTTTCCTGAACGGCTTTTGCAAGGTGGTTTCGGAGCTTACGTCAATTTCACACAATTAATGGCTTGACAAGTGGTAAACGTCAGGTGGCTAGATGGTAAATGCACATTGAAAGTAGATAAGCACATACTGTCTCTGACAACAAAGGAAATAGTAGTTAAGAGAAAGTATTATCAAAGACCCGTTCTAGTAAAGATGGTCCTGGTTTCAAATAACATTGAGCACCAAAGCGAAAACAAGCATTAATACTGCGTTCCCTGAACTGCTTTTCCTATTTAAGGCTATAGAACGAGCTGGAACTCATGTGTTGAGTAGTATGCTAAAAAGTGAGGTTTGTACCAGATGTTTTCCTCGTGTATACATGAGTTCTTTCGATGGAAAGCGTGCATACAAGTATGAGTGGGCTCAAAAGGAATTTGAAATAACAATATTTGTAGAGCAGCGTGCTTCATCTGATATCCAGCACTAAAAAATATTCGTTCTTTATCATCCATGAGTTTTATATCATACCAGTTGGCTGGCGTACACTGCTGTGCGCGTACCACCATGGGCGTCAGTAGTCGCTTTGAGTTGATTTTACCTATAAACCTTACCATAACACGCCCCGCCCATTGTGTTCGGTCTTCCGCTCATTTTGAGTGTGCTCAAAATAGCTCGGAACTGGTTATTTCTACCGATTTTCCTTATCTCAAGGCGGCCTTATCGCCTAGTTATGAGTTTTTGCTGTGGGAATCGCCCACTTGGGCAACTTGATCCTTGACCTTATTCCATTATTGCCAGAAAGAAGGGGGGTCGTATCTGCACAGGTCAGCGATAAGCAGTAGAATTACCTCTCGATAAAAGTGTGGTCAAAAATAGAATAGATTGCAAGTTGAGATACATAGCAGTAAAACTATTGCAACTATACAATCCGACAATAGTTACCGGTATTGTAGAGGTAAAAAAGGGGCTTGTACTTGGTCTCCCATCGAGGCGGGGAAGGGGGGATCATATTTGAGCGGCTATTTTTCTCGACACCTGAGAGTCTCTGGCCAGGAGAGCAACCACGTCAGGTTCGTTCGTGTTCAAGTCAGCTCAGCTTTCAGTCTGGTGTGAAATGGTTGTTGACTAACATCCGTTCGCTCGTTGAAAATATACATTCGCTCACCTTTCTGCTTTCAAAAACCGAGTACGGTATTACTGCCTTATCGGAAACTTGGCTGAAGTCTAGCATCGACCTACCCGGTTTACTTGGTGACATTGGTGACATTACGAGGAATTCAGATGCGACAGAGAACGTAGTTTGGTGCTAGTTACGAGGAATTCAGTTGCGACAGAAAACATAGGAAAAGTGGCGGTGTGCTCCCCTTGATTAAACGAACTTTGTGCCCAGTTTTAGTGCCCATCCCTTCATTGGATTCATTCAAAAGCCACCGGTATCGACTCTCACCACCTTTGGATATTAATCGATTTATGCAGATCCATAACCCACCATCTCCCTTTATGTGCAGTCTTCGATGATGGCGATTAATGCATTATCTTTCCATTTCTAGGTTGAAATGACCTCGATGATCATAACTATTCCTTACCAAGTTTTCTACACTGTTATACCAACTATCAGCATAATTGGAAATTCTTGTATTGTCTACGTCACAATGCGGTCAAGGTAAGCTAGTAGAGGAGTAACCCCTTCCCGAAAAACTATTTATTTTTTCAACCTTTTTTTATGAATCTTTTACTGTTTGACGTATGCCTTCAATCTGCTTGAGATCACTGCGAAGCCCGTGCGCCATTCTGATTGGTCTGATTTCCTTTGGAGACATCATGCACATGCTTGGACATTACGTGACTATTGTATCTTACAATCTGTGAGTTGGATATGACTTCTTATTGGAAAAGATAAAAGGTTATGCTGTCCACTTTGCTTAGGCTTCATCACCTCATCGCGCCTAGGGCCGCGTTCGTGCTTTTCGATACCGGATGCAGGGCGTGGCTGCGTGTCTCTGCGTGTTTCTTCCCCTGACTTCTTGCCTGCGTCGTATCTGCAACTCTTCCGTTTCCTCTGTATCGCTGCCTGCGGAAGTCGCCCTGTCCTGCCGGCGTAAAGTATGAAAGCGGCATAAGCAAGGCAAATGACTTTTACCTTTTACGCAGTCGTGGTTAATGTATACTCATAATTCCCATGTCGCTTCCTTCGTGGAGCAACGGTGCGGTCATCCCGCTGAGTTTCCTATTTCTGCGTGGTCTATGCATTCCTAGATGTATTGACGTGATACGACGTGAGCCTGTAAAGTACACTCAGCTTCCCATTCCTCACTATCGAAGGATCGCTTTCCCAGAATGCCTTTATCAAAAACCTATTTCGCAGTCTAACAGACATACTGACAGACCTACAAACCTAAGTGCCAACTCATAAAGTAAGTAGTCTGTGCGAAAGAAGAGTCGCCAGTCAAGTGATGTAAAATTAGGGAGGAGATGTCCTATTCAACAGCATGACGGCGGAATTTTCTAGGGTGCGATAAATGTATAATACTAAGGCCGCGTTAGTACTTTCGGCATAGACTCCAGCACCGGCAGCGGCGGCGTCGAAACCATGTGCCTGCCTTTTATGGAACTATGCCAAGATTCGAATTTAATTCGTGGGCTCTTGCCACGACTTATGCTGTGGTGTGGCTAGGTTGAACGTTTTACAAAGGAAGCGCGTCACTACAGTGCCGCCGTGGTCGGCGGCTGGCAAACAATGTTGACGTCATCTCTGCCGGTGGCGGCGTTGCTGCGCAACGTATGAAATTGGCCTAACCGCTTCACAAGGCTTGATCTTAAGAGCAAGAAAAAGGTATCCGGACGAACTTAGCACAAAGTCTTCCTGGTCAACAGGCATTTCATAATATGTCAAGAAAATTTGACGAGATTGGCTTTGGCACGTACGTACACTGACGAAGGCTGTAAGCTGTCGAGGGCCGCACGTGATCGGGATGCAAAGCATCTCGTCAGATTAGACATCAGAAAATCAAATAGGTGTGAGAAGTAGTGTAGTCTTCGCTCGCCAAGATATTTCAAAACAAACGTCAAGCAGGCTCAGAAGCCTCCAATTTATTGGGCAATACTCTGTACCCCAAGCATGCGTGATCCTGATTTCTGCGATCTCTCACCGAGGCCTTCAACCAGAGACGAGGTCTGGTGCCTTAGTCATCCTAGTATGGAGTCGTCCAAAGTGGCTCTAGGAAAGACCTGGAAAGGGGTAAATCGAAAAACTTACGTATTTGAGCTTGTACCATGCCGGTGAAGGACGACCTAGGTCTGTTGCATGTCGTTACACAAGTGAATAGAATTGCGAATGAAATGATTTTTCACTCATCCGCTGTAATATTTTTACCAAAATTTTGCATAACAACAGCGCTCGTAATTTTAGAACACCTGCCATTAAGATTCCTTGAATGTATTAGGTTAGCAACTAAGTAGTTGCGGAGTTTTAAATACTGCTTTTTCCCTCCAAACTGCTTTCCAGCAATCTCTTCTGTACATACACATGTAGTACAAGTCCACACGCATCTATAGGTATTATTGTCTTCCATCTCCCGGATAACCCTTTTCGGCAAAATAAACATATCAACGGTCAACCTCATTTTCAATACAAAAATTATAAAAAGATTTTTCTTTGAATGGCGTTAGACAGGGGAAGGAAAAGGTGATAATCCGGTGGAGCAAGATTAGGGCAATAAGGTGGATGGGGCAGCAATTTTTATCCAAGCTCGAGGATTTTTTGGCGGGTCATTTTTTCAATAGTGGTAAAAAAATTTTCAAATTTTTTTTCAAAAAATTTTCGAGCTTGGATAAAAATTGCTGCCTTATAGTTCTGATCTTTCTCCATCGGATTATCACCTTTCCCTTTCACTGTCTAATGCCATTCAAAGAAAAAACTGGAATTGAAAATGAGGCGACTTTAGATATTTTTATTTTGCTGAAAAGGGTTATCCGGGAGATGGAAGACAACAATACCTATAGATGCGTGTGGACTTGTACTAAATATATATGTACAGAAGAAATTTTGTGGAAAGCAGTTTTGAGGGAAAAAGCATTATTTAAAAATCCGCAATTACTTAGTTGCCAACCTAATATTAGATTGCCCCAAAAGTCTTGTAGGATTTTTTTTGCGACTACCATTTCTTATTATTTTTTCTTCCAACAAACAACAATTACGCAACAACGTGTTTAACATTCTTATCGATAACACTCTGCCACCTCATAGGTAAATCGTTGATTCCTTCCTCCCACCCTGGGTTCTGGGAGTCGATGACTGTCAGCGATCGCCTTTGCAAGCATGTCATTATCAACGAATTTTCTCTTGGCCAGGAAGGATTCAAGGGGATGGGTAAGGTGTTAGTCAGAAGAGGCAATGTCTGGAGAGTATGGCGGGTGGGGCAGCACATCCCAGCCGAGCTCGTGTAGCTTGGCCTGGGTACTTTTCATGAAATCGGAGGGGGCGTCGTCATGGGAGGGTGACCGCGGACCTTGACCGCAGACCTTTTTTGGAGCTTTTCTCGAACAGCGAAGGCTAGCTGCTCGAGCTGGTGGGTGCATACGGTAGCGGTGACTGTCTCGCCTTGTAGTACCAGCACCTCATGGAAAAACGTTCCTTCAGCGTCGCAGAAGTAGCACAGTCCTGAGCGTGGTTTCTCTTCTACGATCATCTCGCCATTGCTGAAGCTGATGAACCAGCGGCGCATGGTCTCTTAGCTCACACATCCCTTGCTTGAAGCAGCGGTGATGGAGTGGCAAGCTTCCGTCGTTTTGGTGCCGCAAGATCGCTCATGGTAGATGACACCGCGAATTGAGTGGGAGAGAGCTCAGAGAGACACCTGTAGAGAGAGCTGCAACGGCCATTGCAGCTCTCTCTACAGGATCTAGTGGGTCAATATATATTTTTCTAGAAAACTTAGAGAACGGTCTACCATATCCTTGAACCGCCTAGACCTGCCTCGAAGCAAACAAGAGTTATTGATTTTTTTGGAAAAATCCTACAAGACTTTTGGGACAACCTAATATTAGGGAATCTCCTTTCAGAATATAATCCTCTCGGTTGTCTATATCACAAGTGAGTATAGAGTAGCTACAGCGCTCAAGTGGCTTCAAGAAGAGAGCAGTGCAGTGTTTCAGTATATTTCCAAGTTTTTCCACTCTCTCTTGCGCTACTTTTCAGTACAATTTTAAGAAACTGAAGAAACGGGTTTTGCTTCTGAAGAAAATTCGGTAAACGGGATGATACCGCCCACTGGGTACTTGTTTATGCTGAGCTCGTCAGGGCTCTTGTCTCGGTTTCGACTTTGACAAAAACAGCGTTTCGCCTTGATTACTATTGTTGACACCTCTAGCAAGCCTGTGTCAGCAGTCGCTACTGTTGGAGGTCATCACATGGGAAGCTGTTAGCAAAACCTTTTTTCCTGTTCTCTAGCGCGTCTTCTGACGTATACAAATAAATAATAAATAAAAATTCAGTCTGATGTCGTAGGATGAAGGAATGATAGACAAGGCTTACGAACCTTGTTTTTCAGCATTGAAGACCATTCGATAAGACAGGATTTGTGCGTTTATTGGCAGCTAATTCCAATGCTGGGCTTATTCAATTCTTCATTACTACTTTTTGGTGTTGCTGTTGACAGACTCATTTCCACTCGCATCTTTTAGTAAGTTTATGTAGTGCCGTCACCATTCCATCTGCTAAAGGCACAGTTCACGATAATATGAGTACCTTGGTTTCATCAGCGAGCGGATAGCCCCTTTCACAACTGCAAAGCGTGTGGCATCATCGCGGCGTGAGGGTAGGTGCTCAACGCGTGGAGAACATGTGAATAAGATGCCGGCCACCGTCTCAAGATAGCCCACACCCATCTTCGGTTCAACCAGCGGGTAACTGGTGGCTTTTACGTATATGAAAGGCACGATATCGACTGCGATAACAAATGATAGGAAAGCTCCCAATTCAAAGACAACCTCATCGGATAGTATTATCACGTTGGAACTTGTCCAAATACTTGCCCCCGACTTGCAAACTCGTCGGAGCCAAGTTTCAGAAGCACTTTCGTTTGGAGGTTTTCGAAAGGTTTCTTCCTTTTTTTTCTTCACATTTGTGTTCTACAGCACCCTCAAAGAATTTATGGAGCGCGACGAGACACGAAAATTATTGTAAACTGTGTCTTTAAGTAATTACTCACGGAAAATAAGAAACTAAAGATTTCAGAAAGGCAACGGGAATAAAGAGTTCCGCGTTGAGAACTCACCTCAACTCGGTCGAAGCACTTTTCATAGTGCTTCTCATACCTCGGTCGATGAAATACATGTCTCTAAGTGTTTGTATCTCTAGCTCGATCGCCACTTTTGCACATTTAATGCTCAATTACTAGTCTGCCAATAAAGGAACCGTGCACGGTAAAATGAGTTCTCTGTCACCCATATATTTATGTTCATTAGGTTTTCGCAGAATTATTTCGATTTTAAGGTTCGATGATAAATAAGTAGATTTTTTATCCTGAACTATTCCATTTCAAGGAAAGCCAGGCATTCCATTTGTTAGGTTTTTTTCTGCTTTTTCTAAAACTTTTATGAATGTCGCTCTAATTGTTCCGGCCGGCCTTTTCCAGTGCTGCGTATAATCATGAGCTAACGCGACTATCGAGCCATAATGCTTTACCAATTTAAATTGGGATTATCTGCAGCGGAGGCAGCCCGTAATCTCAGCAGTGTTTTCAAGAGGAATTGTCCTTGCAAAGTACAGTGGAGCTCTATTTTAAAAAAGCTGCTTCTGGCGATTTTGATCTTGAAGAGAAGTCGGGTCGCGGCCGCAGGTCGAAGATTTAAGGAGAGCCGACGAAGCAAATCGGGAGACGAGTGCTCATACGTTAGCAGACGTTAGCAGAAGACCCAGGCATACATTAGTCTACAGTGGCCAGGCACTTGCTGGAAATCGGCAAGGTGAAGAAGATGTCGAAGTGGGTGCCTCATGAGCGGATCGATTAGCAGCGTCTGGCACGTTTCGTCACCTGCTCTAATCTCCTAGTTCGCCATAAAAATGAGCCATTCGTAAACCGTATTATAACTGTAAATGAAAATGGGTTCTTTATGATAACAGGAAACGGGGATTGATCTGGAAAGATAAGGATGCTCTTCAAAAAAGTTTTCCTTATCCCGACCTTCACCCTAAAAAGGTTATGATTACTGTGTGGTGGTGTTGTACAGGTGTAATCCATTATAAATTCTTGCAACCTGGTCAGCCAGTCACAGCAGAGTCTCACTGTTGTAATCTTGAGCAAATGTATAGGAAGTTGTTAAAATTGTGGCCGGGATGGTGGATGGAAGACGATCCTGTTGCAGGACATCGCAAGACCACACACCTCACAAATCACTCGGCGAAAAATGACCCACTTGGGTGTAAAAGTTCTCCCTTACCCAGCGTTTCCTCCCGACCTCACCCCCCGGAAAATCACTTTTGTCGAGCCCTCAATTCTCATCTGCAACAGAAACAATTTACTAACATAGGACGATGTTGAATGTGCCTTCCTTAAGTTCGTTGATACTCGTGATAGTAGATTTTATAGTGAAGGCATACAATTTTTACCTGTTCGTTGGCAAAAATGTGTAGATTCCGACGGTTTTAACTTCAATTGATAGGCTTGTGTTTAAGCCGAGTTATAGTAGTTTGAAGAGTGCAGTCCTTTTTAGAAATTAATTTCGCGACAACCTAATATTTGCCTTACAACGGCAGTATGCAAACTTTCGCGCAAAAGAAGGAAAATCCGGCGAAGATATAGCTCCTAAAAGTGGTGAACGGAGGGACGGTACCTCAGAGTAAATGCCCGACCCGTCGTCCGCCGCAGTCGGATGGTGAGAACAGAAGGTTACGTGAACCGTCCCACTCTTCGTCTCTGACCACCGCTGCCAACGAAGAGGCTGGCATTCGCTATGTGCCTGCGCCCCCCTCGGTCACTACTTTAAGGAGCTGTACCTTGAGCGGATTCTCACCTTTCAGCGTGAAACTTTGCATGCGCTTATTATTAGGCGAATACAACATAAAAATATGGATATAGAGAATTTCATTTTTCTATGCACAATTCTTTCGAGTTTTGGGGAATATTCTGCCAAAGTCGCCTGTGCTCATGCCGACTGAGCGATATGTTCGTGTTTTAACTCAAGAAATATAATCGCTCGTAATAATTATATGAATTTTCAGCAAATTTCTGAGCACCCGTTACTACAAATGTTATTTATGTGCCCACCTCTTTCTAGCAGTCGCTCCGTCTATACTCATAGGATCGTGGGTTTTTGATGAGCGAACGTCGGAAGAGTGAGTTGAATTCGCTTAGGATCCTTTACTTCGCAGTAATAAAACAAAGGAGAAGCAGAAAAGACATCTCTGAGCGTCGGAGGGTCAGAATGAGAACGCTATAGTCAATCAAAATGAGTGAAGCTAGTGCATAAGCCGCCTGCAGGTACTGGTCGACTTTGGTGTAAGTCATAAAAGAATGCTCAACAATAATTAAAATTCCGAAATACTTATTCAAAAACTCAAAAGACCCCTCAAAAGCCTCACAAATGAAGATCTGAAAGGGATCCCAGCAGTAGAATGGATTAGCACCATTGAACTCATAAAAGAATCTGGCAGGGATAATCTCGATACTCTTTCTAAAGGCATTCTCGAAATCCCATGTCACAACAGGCCAACGGCATAGTTTCCTTTTACAGATACACAATATGTACTATATCTACGCCTCTTCAAGGTTCTACCCGCGTATTTTTCATTGTTTCTACCACGACCACCAACACTTTGATTATTCTCTGCTATGTGCTGTGCTTCTTCTCGATAAGGAAGTCAATGGGTGAGGGTCAGCATACACTAGAGTTGAAGAGTATTTGGGCAAATGGCTGTTCACCGAGTTTTTCACTTGTAACTTTTTTTGCGACTGGACTGGAGTATGTTGTACTTGTAGACACTGCATACTAAATGTACTATTTTGGCGCTCAGCGGTGTCAGTTACATGGTCACATGCAATTTTTTGTTTTTGAGTGTCATCCCTATGCCGTCCCGCTGTGCCGCTGTCATCAAAAGTCGTGGTCTTTGTACAAAATATTGATGTTTTCTGAGGCTCGCTCGTTTTGTTTTTGTGAAGAAAGCCGTCTTTATTGACCGAGCCCTCTTCTTTTTTTCGGTGGTTCTGTAGTAGATTCTTGTAAAAACCATGAAAAGAGTCAAGCGGCATTTCATGAGAAAAAATATTGACATTAGGCTCGGGCACCACATATTAAAATTTTGTCAAATTTGGTCAGGTAGAAAAAAAGTTATGACAAAAAAGTGTTTGGCCGAATACTTTTGAGCGTTACTGTATGTACCGTGTCTTACTACAGATTGCTTTGCACTGATGACAACAAGTGAAAAGCATTACCCTCCCACTATTTCGCTTATATCTTTAGTGAGTTAGGGAGTAATCCTTGTCACACACCGCTTATCAGCTGAGCTCAACAATCTTATTGCAGTCGATTTGAGCTATGAAATTTAAACGTGCGCCTTCCATAAAATGGAAGGACACCGAAGTTTTTTTAGGCCTTTTGAAGGCTTCTACTCTCAGCCTATCGACTTGCATACGTGCAGCACTGCGATATTGTTCTAAATTGTTACATTCGTTTATGACATTATGAGAGAGCTGCATGTATATTAGTGGCCATAAGGTCCGAAGATCCTCGTGAGGATGTGTCAAAAACTGTGGTATGAGTCTGTCTTTTCGACCATTACGACTGGGTTTCCTTTTTTGTTGATGAGGCCATCTTCACACTTTGCTACACCCGACGCCCTCTTTTACCCTTCCAGACGGGTGTGGTACGTCACGTCGAATGCCATCACCACCCTGATTCATGTAGGCAGACTGCGATTTCCGCTGGCCATAAGGGGGAGCTGGGGAAATTGTTCATCCTCCGCATGTTGAATAGCCTATATGATGATAGCACCATCGGCGGTACAGAAATCGTCTGCAGAATGCGTCATAAATACGGTAACGGGGCAGTTTCAATGCAGAAATACACCTCGAAATGGACTGCGATTCATCGCCGCAGATAATTATTTGAAGTGGTTCTGTGACCGTAATAAGCACAAGACCATCTCATACTTGTCTCCGATAGCAATCTAGTTTCTAGGACGCCTATTATATGATATTGCATGTCATAATATGTAAGATAGGGGCTTCTGATTCGTACTCTCTCCATGTACTTTCCCTTTAGGCTTTGGCATGCAAGATTCCCTTTTCGCCGTAGATCATGCCTGGCAGTTCAAAAAATGTTCTCCAGGATATTTCGCCAATTAGACCCATGGGTTTGGACACTCGCTTCACAGATTCTCGAATTCTCTTCTTCTGTGAATCAAGGGTCTACCATTTTAATACAATGTACCCTTCCATCTTCCTGGTTGATCTCGGCTTCTTCCCACAAAATTTAACGCTGCTCAATCAATAAGAAGCCTGAATTATCGGAAGATGTAAGTGGTCATTAAAGACGATATGGTCAATCGCATTAATTTCATGCCCTCACTGACCTGCACTCATGTGTCCTCACTCATCGTAACTTCTATTATTCAATCGAACTACTTTTTTCATTCAGAGTGCCACACAGTACATCTTACTCACAAGCTGTCAGTTCGAGACGATTATGAGCTAACAACTCTTTTAAAGACAGTCACAAAAACAGACCATGGCTTTTTCTCTGAAGTTCAATCTAAGATGAATAATCTGAGTAGACTACGCGTTTTCGAATCACTTCCAATTATATTGCTACTGTATTTACCACCCGGTGTACATGCTGAAGAATGCATAGTCACATTTTATGATGCTCAAAAAAATTTTCCAAGCAAAAAGGTGACTCTTCTTGTAAAGGAACGCTCAGAGACCACTTGAACGTAAGCTCTCCATACCCTCTGGCTATACTTTAAAGTCTCGCCGTATTTGAATACCACTTGTTACTCCTGCTAACCATTTAAAGTTGAAACCCCCCCCCCCGACGATTTCAAGCACGTTGGGTCGAACCTCTCACCTACCAACGGCTCAAAAAACTAAGTAAAGGAGTGGTGTCTCTCTTTCCCAGATATAAGATTGCTATCGACAGTCGTGGTAATTATCAAAAATGGCAGGCAATATTCGGACGCAAAAATATTGTAGCATACAATGTATCTCATTTAATTTTTGTGGGTTTTTTTGCACTATAATGCTCAGTTTTGCAATTCATTTACTAACACAATTCAAGACGAGAACTCCACAAAGCAAGTCTATCGTTCGCTTTTCGTGATCAGCACAATAGTGCTTTGCGGTTGGATCAGCGGCATTGTGGTAACTTCCACTGTATACTTCCTGGAGCTCGAACTTACATTACGCGTCGACCTCGTGTCAGGGATATGTGTGAATCTTGCGACCGCCTCAAACTTTTTCGTTTACTACGCTATCAGGTGAGCACTTTTTTGAACTTGTATGCGATTCAGAGGAAAATATTATTGTGTCACTCATCACTTACTACGTGGAGAATTTTCACCAGAAAAAAGTGAAAGTGTAAATAATAGCAAAACATAAAAAAAGCGCCGCCGGAATGGGTAAACGTGCGGTCGTATTAGCACGAAAAGCTACTTGGATGTCATGAATTCTCTCATCAGAAGGAGGTGGAATAACCCGTTCACCTTCATGTGCTAATTGTGAACCATGACGTGCAAGCCTCGTCTACAGTGGGAGAATTCGACCCCGTTATAGCCTATGATTAGAATCGGTAGGCGGAGCGCAGCACGAAGTCCATGGTACTGCTATAACTTAGACCGGAGGAGAAACGAATGGACAAACGACGGAATAGAATCAGATCTCTGTGATTAGCCAAGGTGAAGGTGGTGTCGGTAGTGTAATGGATTAGCACATATCCCCGGAAAGGATGAAGTGCGGGTTCGAGTCCCGTCCGGCACCGAAGCTTTTGCCCATAACTCAGCATCCTCGTATTAACTTTCGCATCGCGAGCTGCGGCGATAAACAGCAGTTACAAAAATTAAAAATACCAAAATCATTACTAAAGCTTTCAGCTTCACGGTTCGATGCCGATATTGGCCAACCGGCTCAACACGTTATACGTGTGAATGCTGATAAGCTATGGTAAATATACCATTCAGAAAGCTGAGTTAAGGTGAAGGTGGTGTCGGTAGTGTAATGGATTAGCACATATCCCCGGAAAGGATGAAGTGCGGGTTCGAGTCCCGTCCGGCACCGAAGCTTTTGCCCATAACTCAGCATCCTCGTAGTAACTTTCGCATCGCGAGCTGCGGCGATAAACAGCAGTTACAAAAATTAAAAATACCAAAATCTGTGATTAGCTTTTGCACGACCTTGAACGTGGGAAAAAGTTGAAAAAGGGATTTGAGTGTGAGTGAAGAATGGGAGTCAAACACACCGGAAAGAAAAAATTCGGCAGATTGTGGAACGTGAAAGTAGGAGTGCTTAGGAATGCAAAAGTAGAGAAAGAACGAAATAAAACAGAAAAAAAACAGAGAAATATGTAGCAGCCTGAAATTCCTCCTTTTCTTTCGCGCTTCTCTGCGTCACTAGCCAGGGATGGACTGCAGACATGCCAGAAGCTGAGTGAGCGGGCCGCAAACGTTGCTGATAAATGGCAGAAAAACACGCCATGCTGCGGAACCGTGATATGACTTCGAACACTGCATTTTCAGTGCGAGTTTCGCTGCACGTCACCTTTCCTAGAGTAAAAGATTTGTTTTCCGAGAACATGTACCCCAGCTCTCAGCTTCTCCTTACCCCTTCCAGTGCGTCCAAGTGGATGATAACCGGGTTCTTGCGGAAGCGGTTTCTTATATTATACACATGGAGTATTTGCTTCCTTCTTCAGTTCATCTCTCTTGGCATTTTTCAAGTTCCTTTGTAATGTTGAACTTTTCTGGAACATTACTAAGACATGAGTCCTATTCAGTCATACACATCAGAGAAAGTCGTGCTTAAACACAGTTTTTGTGTCTTCGTGTCTAAGATTTTGAGGTAATCTTTCCAGACCTTTTTTAACCTCGCCTCATTCGCAAGTGCACTTCTAGTGACCGGCATGACCAAGATCTGGTGGGTAGGTAATGAATCTCGTCAAACAAAGTCATGCTTATATTAAGGGATGACATTTTCCATCAATAAACAAAGAACCTACAGAGTTGCACACTAACGCTGGGCTCCTTTGCTGCATAAGATGTAATCTAGCTCCTCTTGGATAAGCGGATCATTGAAAGATGATAATGTAGTTCAAAAGTTTCTTTGCGAGTCATTTCAAGTCCTTTTTTTTACTAAATGTTTGTTGCTTGCTTTCCCAATCCTATTCTGTGCGAGATGATATATAATTTCAAGAAGTACTAGTTGGTCATCACTATGACTTCCATTAGCACAAATGTTCCTAGTTTCAGTGAGATGTACCGTGGCGTATTCGACGAGTACCTTCTTATCCGACGCTTCAAGGAGCGGATAAAATTCAGGATGATCCGCAGTTCGACGAAGCTGGAAGTGGTCTCCGTCAATAATCACGCCCATGGTGTTCATGGTCTATGTATGTGACCCATGGACGATGCGCACCAAAATACATTCGACTCTACGCTATTTTGATTAGACTGCTCTGAATTACCCTAACTCTTCATAGTGTTCGTAGTGCATTCTTTAGATGATCGTGCTACTTCCATTATATTTTTTTGTTAATTATGTAGAACATGAATTTCAAGTACAACATAATTTTTTGTTCATAAAAGCTGAATGTGAGCGTAACAGTTGGTTCTAACATGGTTTCATGGTTTGGAGCGCTAGCTTTGAAAGCCCTCTATCCATAGCGTATGACGCGAGAAAATAGTGAAGATTCACAATTAAAGATTACTCAGTCAGGTTACTTAGGGATCCGTACCTCAGCTTGCGCGCGGATCCCAGCATCTCTTCCATTCTTCACGGTCGTGAGTACTGTTGGACCAGTGATCTGCATTTTTCCTCTGTCGTCTTTGATGTTGAACTCCGATAAACAGTCAAACCACCGTGCTTAAAGACGGTCAAGAAGATTTTTTTCCACTGGCGAGGATACCATACTGCTGTGCTTGTTCTCCGCCGCCCGTTGTTTCGACGTATTAGGTGGCCTGCCCAACGATGTTTGAGACTTGCGACATGAACCAATGAGTCTTTGACGCCTGAAATGCTCCTGACGCCGTTTCTATGCAGCCGTCGCTC
Organism: Trichostrongylus colubriformis; assembly: GCA_963978905.1. Classification (NCBI taxonomy): domain Eukaryota; kingdom Metazoa; phylum Nematoda; class Chromadorea; order Rhabditida; family Trichostrongylidae; genus Trichostrongylus; species Trichostrongylus colubriformis. The sequence goes on from OZ022256.1 coordinate 5,274,652, forward strand.
TCTTCGATCGTGAAGAGTAGTCAGACCTATAAGCCTTCTTTCGAGCGAAGCGCGGGTGATCTCGAGTTGGTCCGATAACTGCTCGGTGAGAGTCAATGTTTCAGCGCCATAACACAGGACGGGAAGCGCTGTAGAGTTGAATAGCTCGGCATGTAAGGACGAATCGCTTAAGGAGTCTATCACCCTTCTTATTGAGCTCAGAGCAGCCCATGCAGCTTTTCTGCGACGGCATAGCTCTCGCTTTAGCGCGTTTAAGGGGTGATCAGCCTTCTGAGATGCACGAATTTCTCAACGTTTCCAACTGAATGTCTCCTAGAGTGACAGGGGCTGGATCGGCAAAGGTGTTCCGCACGACTTTCGTTTTGCTGATGCTCATCTTCGGGCCTACAGACATACTCCTTCTGTTCATCTCGTTAAGCATGCCGGTGGCATCGTTCGTGGTGTTACAGTTTAGAACGATATCGTCGTTAAAGCGAAGATGGTTAAGTCTTCGGCCATCTATCAGAACTCCTTTGTCCCACTATTCGCAAGCTCTGAGGACACACTCAAGGATGGCTGCAAAGAGGTTCGGTGAGATGTGGTCACCCTGTCTAGCTGCTTTCTGTAACGACCTCTCTCTCGAAAGGCTAGCGTTGACGTACACTGCCACTAGCATGCCCTGATCGCCTCAATGCAAACATCTTCAACTCCTTGTTGTCGGAGACTTTTCCAGACGCATTCAGGCTCCACACTGTCGCATTGCTTTTCAAAGTCAATGAATGTGAGGGTCAGCGGCATCTGATGTTCGCGTACGGCTTCTAGAAGGCGGCTCAATGTGAAGCTGTGATCGATCGTTGTGGGAAAGAGCGCCGAAATCCAGCCTGCTCCACCGCTTGATTTTCCTACAGAACTGCGTATCCTCGCCAATATGCATCTCGTGAAGACTTTGTATGTGATCGGGGTGTAATTTCGGAGGTCCTCTCTGTCGCCCTTCTTGTGTAGCAAGACAGTTTTCGATGAACGCCATTTTTACGGTACTCGGCCTTCTCCCACGTATGGTGAAAAGCGCGATGCAAGGGCGCTGTATAAGGGGCAGCTACAGGCTTTCAGAAGCTCGGCGGGTATGCCGTTTCCGGGGGCTTCTCCTGAAGACAAGCTTAAGACTGATGAACAAACTTCCGATGCAAGAAAAGCGAGTACTTCTCCATATAGCATAGTTGGGTGCCGGTGCCGCTGTGGTGGACGAGAGTTGCTGAACAGCTGGCTGTAGAACGATTGGATCTCCTGCTGGATCGAGCGCCTTGACATGACGCGCGCGCCTGAGACGATTTGAGGCAGGGAATGCCCGCATTGATTCCAGTCTAATTCCGAGCCGCCAACTTGACGCTTCGTCGATTTGCCGCAGCTTTGGGTAATCTGGATCTCTCGTACTCTTGGTAGTCGCGATTCACGGCTTCTCTGCATCTCCTTGATATTTCGTGGAATAGGGGCGTCGACCTGTCCATGTTCCTTCGCTATTCCAGCAGAGCCTTTGTTCTCTAAAAATTCTTCTTGTGGCGTGACACGGGAAGCGTGCGGTAGCTGCTTGGTTGATTTATGACAGCACCTCGACCATGCTCATAGTCTTCATCGATAACAGGGTGTGTAGTAAAGGATGCAGTAGAGGACAGCAGAGACGTCACCTTGGCGTCTAGCGTCTTTCTCGGCGGTCTCCTTCTCATAAACCAATGCAGCTTCATTAGTTTTCGATTGATGTGGATCTTCGTTCGGAGCATCCTGTGGTTGCTTCTTGTAATAAAGGGAGGCACAACGGCGACTTCGGGGACACAACGACGGCTGTAGAGAATATGATCCAGCTCATGCCTGTGTCTTCCATCTGAGCTGATGAGGGTCTATCTGCGAGCCGTTAGCCTCAAGAACTGACTGTCCGCGCCAGATGCGCATGCTCTCACAGAATGCAGCCAGTCGTGCACCGGATTCGTTCCTATGCTCCTCGTCGAAGGGCCCAACAAAGACCTCGTTTCCTTGTCGAAGGCCAACACGGGCGTTGAAGTCGCGCATCAAAAACTTGAAGTGACTGCGACAAGCGTTAAGGGCGTCTGTCAACTCGTCGTGAAAATCTGCGTGCTCATGTTCGGGCATCCAGCGTTGGCGCATAGACTTGGATTAGACAGCCAGTCCTTCTGCCCGAGATAGAAAATTCCCAAGTGGCAAGTCTGTCTGTGTGCGAGTGGAAGCGTACATCGTTGGAGTGTTCTTCGAGTGCGGGGCGACGATAAAGCCAATAGCTCGTGACGTGGAATTGTCCAGTCTTACACCTAGTTATATGTCGGAGCCGTCTCCCCACTTGCCCCGTAGTGACAATTTTCTCTTGGTTTCCGACAAACCAATCACGGCGTACTTGATCCTGGTTGTTTTCCATCATTAACTGAAGCGAACAGGGTTCGTAATCGATCGGCAGTTGTAAGTGCCGAGTCTGAGGCCGGCCTTTCGCGTTTGCTGTGCCAGGCATTGTCCGTAGTCTGTAAGATGGCTGTGGCCCCGAGATCCGATCGCCTCTCTCCGTTTGCTACATAAACGCCATCCTACCCATGAGCAGTGGCGGAGTACGAGGGACTGAGGCAAGAAGAAATGTTGTTAGTAGTCGGCTGTAGCTCCGCGTGGATGGCTAGCCCTACGTGAATCCCCTTCGTATTAGCCGGAGCTTGAGAGTCCCGTTGCCACCCCACGCCACTTTGAGGCCACGGATAGGATTGCGGAGGACAATCAAGGATTCCTGACTGAAATTCATGTGAAATATGCATTTCCCAACAAACCTGAGATACAGTCAACGAAGATGCGAATAGCGTTTCTTGAAGCTAAAATGAGGAAGGAGATAACTGATAACTATTTTCAGCCATTCCTTAGTCCCACCAGGAATTTGACATGCAAAGCCAAATAATTGCTCCTTTTCTCACATTTTGCTTCGAGATATCCTTCGCCATTTTCTACGCTCAATGGGGAAATTCTGAAATAAAGTTAGATGGGACTATTACTGGGACAACTCTGCTATAATGTAGCCATACTGCTTGAGGTCAGATGGTCCTCTAAATGTATGCCCACAATCCCAGATTAGTGAGACTTCACATTTGCTAGAAACTTCGCATTTCATGTACCATTAAGTTATTTGTATTGACATATCGAGACATGTTTAATATTTGAGAGTTGAAAAGAAAATTTCGAAAAGGAATCTTTGAATCGAAAAATCAATAAAATGAAATATGGGTTCGAAGTTAGCTCACTGTATTAATGGTTTCCATGGCCTTGCCGTTCGCTTTGCAGTCCGGATGGCACTAGCTGGGAAGCATTAGTGGAAGTTCTCTTCGAAAATCATAATTTTCATCGCAGGCCCTAGACCTGCGATGAAAGATTGGAACATTCGAAATAAACTATTAAGTTGCACCGGGTGGCCATTCCAGACGCCCACCTACGAAAATTTCTGGAAGCTTCCAAAAATTGCCGGGGATGTTAAAAATTGATATACAAGAGTAGTGTAAGGGAGAGCGGAAAAACTTGGAAATATATGACGCTGTACTGCTCTCTCTCTCTCTAAAGCTATTTGAATTCTGAAGCTACTCTGTGCCCTTCTGTGACATGGGCAATCGAGAAGATTATACAGTCAAAGACTACTAATGGCAACCTTGCTCGGCTTGAATGGCTTGTGATAGTGAAGATTATCATATATTCTAGTCTCGTCACAAAGATCGACTAGGAACTCGAATCTAGTTAAGCATCTTTTCTGAGTATCTGGAGAGCAGACAAAAGTTTGGCTCGCGGAAAACACTTAGAAGAGACTTAGGAGTAGATTCTTCATCACATCCCAAAACACATATTTAGCTTTACATTTCTCCTTCAGCTTGTTCTCTATCTACCTTCCTGATAGATTTGAATACTTTCCATTTCCTATAAATTTCCATCAAGGGGCTAGGCAGATTTGAACCTCAGTGGCTTCAACGAAAGAGGTGTGATTACATCGCGCTAAAAAGCACTCACTTGTTACCGAGTCATTTGAGGCTCTCAACGAAGCACTGAGTATCTCAAGCGGTTGCAAGGCGGTGGTATTATATCAATTCTCATTGTCAAAGCATGAAAAGGCGTACTTGGCATACTTGGAGTTACGATAAGATTTCTAACCGAATGCTCTGTGCTCAGCTTCATCTCGTGCTTAATAGTTTACGTAATTTTTTTAGTTTTTCATAGTTTACATATGTCACTCGCTATCAACTATGTGATTTCATGTGCTTAAACAGTTCTTATTTCTATATTCTACACTGTTCAGGCCACTGTTTTCTATGACGATTTTCGCTTCACTTCATCTTTGCTATTATTTTCTCACATCGTCGTTGCCATTTTTCTCAAATTTTTCATCTCGAAGTCTGGTCCTTCGTGTATTACTCTGTAGATATTTGGATTGTATCCTTAAGATAAGTTTTGCGTATCTCAACCTTCCTTTCTCACTATGTGCCTTCACTCGGTGCAATTCTTCGAAGGACGCATCTGAGCAGGAAGGAGTTCAAACTTCCATGAAACTTTGAAATGATATCTAGGTGGATCGATAGGGTCTCGAATGCTGACTACATACATGATATCCAAAGTTGCCAAATGCCGCTCTAAAGGGGGCTAGAGGGGGTCAACATTTGCTTGCACAGATTCATCGGCGAGGTATTTTTTTCCAGAGTAACGCATCAGTGAGACGAACCATGTGTGCTGAAACAGATAGCGCCCTTGCTCTGAAGGTGGTAAACGGTGGGTTTATCTCCTCGATTATCCTCTTTGGTAATTCGAGCCAAGTAAAGTATCCGGTCAACTAGTTATCGAATTTTGACCCCTCCTATCTCTGAAACAGCAATTTGCATTTCAAGTTCACATACTGTAATTAGCTTTCAGCTTCACGGTTCAATACCGATATTGGCCAACCGGCTCAACAATACGTGTGAGTGCCGATAAGCTATGGTAAATATACCATTCAAAAAGCTGAGTTAAGGTGAAGGTGGTGTCGGTAGTGTAATGGATTAGCACATATACCCGGAAAGGATGAAGTGCGGGTTCGAGTCCCGTCCGGTACCGAAGCTTTTGCCCATAACTCAGCATCCTTGTAGTAATTGTAATTACCGTTCAGTACCTTATTGAATCCATATAAACCTCCTTTGAAAGTGCCATGGGAATCAAAATCCTGGTGAAAGTTATTATGATGCAACGAAAATAGTATCTATGTGTAAAGTTTTGGAAACTTGCATTGTCACTAGAATTTAATCAACCTACAACAAAAGAACATCTGATGTTCAATCAAATATCAGCTACGTTCACGGTGTCACTGGTTTTCGAAAGGTATCTTTCAGAATTGCCACATACGCCACACGCATGGCCATCAAAGTCATTAAACAGTGGGTTTTATACAATCGTACATGGTCGCAGCAGTACTCCAAGATGCTCCGTGATGATCCCTTCACTTTTTTCGTGTTTACAAGATATCACAAGGTTCCACAGCTGTATACATAATTTGAGTGGTAACGGAAATTTTCGTGATTCAAATGTACGTTCACAATACTGGAAGTTAAGTCAGGCCTCCTGATCACCATGTGCTTCATTTCATAAAAATTGAGTGTTCGGCCGATTGCATGGTAAGTATTAGGTTGTCCCAAAAAACTTGTAGGACTTAAAAAAAAAGAATTATCCATAACTCTTGTTTACTTCGAGACACATCTGGACGGTTCAGGAATATGGTAGAAGGTTCCCTAAGCTTTCTGACAAAGTATATATTGACCCACCAGATTCCGTGGAGAGAGCTACAGCGCCCATAGTCGATACCCACCCAACTCGCGGTGTCATCTAAAATGAGCGGTCTTGCGGCACCAAAACGACGGAAGCTTGCAGCTCCATCAACGCTGCATTGGGCAGGGATGTGTGAGCTACGAGACCTTGCGCCGCTGGTTCATCAGCTTCAGCAACGGCGAGATAGACATGGAAGACAAACCACGCCTAGTACTGTGTACGTCTGGCTCGCGAAAGGGATGCTTCCACACGAAGTGCTGGTACAAGGCGAGACAGTCACCGCCACCGTATGCATCCACCAGCTCCAGCAGCTCGCCGTCGCTGTTCGAGAAAAGTGCCAAAAAAGGTCCGCGCACCTTCCTTCATGAAGACGCCTGCTCCCAATTCGCGAAAAGTACCCAGGCCAAGCTACCGGAGCTCGGCTGGGATGTGCTGCCCCACCCGCAATACTCTCCAGATATTGCCCCTTGTGACTATCACCTTACCCATCCTTCGAATCATTTCTGGCCGAGAGAAAATTGGTTGATTATGACTCGCTTGCGAGGGCAATCGCTGGCTTCTTCGTGAGTGAATCAACGATCTACCTATGAAATGGCAAAGTGTTGTCGATAACAATGGTGTATGCGCTTTTGCCTAATTGTTGTTTGTTGGAAGAAAAAATAATAAAAAGTGGTGATCGAAAAAAAATCCTACAAGACTCTTGGGACAACCTGATATATTGTTCCGAGTACGTTGAGGAGTGCTAGTTCTACAGCACAGGGTCCTCATGCGTTTTTGTTCTCGTCAAATGATGTCATTACATGGGAACAACCACACGACGTGATTCGAGCACGAGTGTACGGTCTGATGGTGTGAAAGAAATGGCTGCGTCTGATGTCTGCTTCATCCTTGATTCTCAACTCCTTGAGGGGCTCAGCAGGCTTCGTACTCCTGAACATACCTTATTGAGTGGTTATACATTCACCTCCCTGTGGAGAAAATCGTATCTGTTTTTGTTATTCGCTGGTCGCTTTTACTGGAGCAATCAAGTTGTTTACACAAGAATTTATCAAGTCGTAGTCAAAGGTTTATGCAAGATATTAAATATCTTTCTTGAGTTGAGGATACGTGATATAAAACACATAGATAATATAAAACGACAACTGTTTCATTGCTGTTCTCTCAGCTAAGACACGCTGTTTCTCAGAATATTATTTCTGAAATCCCTCTCGATCTCATCCATACTTGTATGCACGGTTTCCAATACAAAAGAAGTTGCACGTGAAGAATATCTGAAACCACACCTTACATTTTAGCATTCCACTCCATTCACAATTTTCATTTTGTAATCTGTAGCATTATACATATAGCAGAAACCAATTAGATGGCTACCCCACTATGCGCAGAATACTATAGGCGTCAGCAGGTCGATCGAAATTGCTTTTTTTCTTGAGTGTAGATTACTTCAGTGTACACTGTGGCTCAGCGTGGTGCATGTTTGAGCCCTACTTCCTCTTTCATGCTCTACCCGCTCTACCCTTTCCAAAAATCATTCCATCTCCACGGGTTGTTTTTCGTGCAATGCCCAAGCTCCGCCCACTACTGTATGAGCTCAGCAAACTATTGAACGTCTAGTTCTTAGCTTCAGTTTTTTTGTTCTAGTTCAAACACGAAAGTCGTCTCGCAAGCAGGCAACACCGTGTTCTTCCACTAGAAACACTGGCTTTTGACTCACTTCTGTTCCGGCACTTGAAAAAGTTTGTCTTAAAACACGTGTAATGCATGCAGATGTCTAGATGTCTTTGGAAAGCATACCAGACGCTGAATCGTCAAGCATGTTCCTGATGACGGCATAAGTATATCATCTTTTGAAAACCTATCTCTCAGAATGAAGAACGCTCATTGAACGTCCGATTGCTTTATAATATTTGTTTTTATTTCCTAGAACGGACTGCTTTCATATAAGTAAAGCGAGGGGAACAAACCAGGAGACTATTGCAGGGTTTTTCTCTGCTACAAATTACAATAATCCTCAGTTTTAGCGTAGTTCAGCTGCATGTCGAGTGCGTGAACCTTCAGTCTGGTGGCACCTTCGGAAGAACGAGCAACCATTTACAGGTCGAAAAAACAGCACTGGAAAGTCCACCAATATGTGGCCGAAGACTCTATGCTAACGTCTCCACACCTTCGTGGTACTCGTTCAAAAGCCTCTGGTATTGACTTGCCTCTCACGACCCTTTGTTAGTGATTTACGCAGATTTATAACCTACCAACTCCTTTTATGTGCAGTCTTCCATAGAGACTATTAATGCATTTTCTTTCTATTATAGATTGAAATGACCTCGATGATCATAACTATTCCTTATCAAGTTTTTTACACTGTTATACCAACTATCAGCATAATTGGTAATTCTTGTGTTGTCTACGTCACAATGCGTTCTCGGTAAGCTATTAGGGGAGTGACCACTTCCCCATTTATTTATTTTATTTGAACCCTTACTTCTATGAATGTTCCACTGTTTGGCGTATGTGTTCAATTTGCTTAAGATCACTTCGAAGCCCGTGCGCCATTCTAATTGGGCTGATTTCTTTCGGAGACATCATGCACATGCTTGGACATTACGTGATGATTGTATCTTACAATCTGTGAGTTGAATGCGAGTTCTGATTGTAAAAGATAAAAAGTTGTGTTAGTCACTCTGCTCAAACTTCATTGCCACATCGCGCCTATGGCCCCGTCCATACTTTGCCCATAGATGCCGGTGCAGCAACGGCGTCAAAGGCCGTGCCTGCCCCTTTTTGGAACTATGCCAAGATTCGAATTTGAATTCTCGCCGCGATTATCACACTGTATGTGCGGATCAGGCGTTTTACAGACGGAGCGCGTTATCAGAGTGCCGTCATGATCGACGGCTCGCACACGATTTTGACGTCGTAGCTGCCGGTAGCGGCGCTGGTGCGCAAAGCATGAACGCATTCCAATTGCTTGACAATCCTGACCAAAACAGCAAGAAAAAAGTATTCATATGAACTTAGCACAAGTCTTCCGTGATCAACAGGCACTTCATAACATGTCCACAAAATTCGAGAGATCGCCTTTGGCACGTAGACATTGACAAAGACTTTAACGCACCGCGAGCCGATGGTGATCGGGAGGTTAACCATCTCGTCATAATAGACCTCAAAAATCGGTAAATGTGAGAATGCACAAGTTGCTCCAAAAGGAATGTCGAGCGAGCTCAGAGGCCTGCAGTTCAGAGGTCATTGCTCTATTTACCCTATATTTACTCCCCGTTCATCAAGAGTCCTCTAAACTTGCTTGGTCTTGATTTCTTCGATCTCATACCGGGACCTTCAACGAAAGGCAAGGTCTGTCAAGTTAGTCACCCTGATATAGGGTCATCCAAAGTGGTCCTGGGAACGACATGGAAAGGAGTAAATAAAAATATCGTTCACAGCTTGATGGAAAGACTTCGAGCATGTTCCCTGTCGGTGCAAAACAACTTGCGGCTACTGCATGTCGCTACACAAGATTTGGGATGAACTGTAAATGAATTAATTCTATATTCGCTTCAATAATTTGCCGAAATTCTGCATGACAACAGCGCTCGTAATTTCAGGACACCTTGTACCTTGCCATTGAGAGTTTTTGAATGTATGCAGGGTGGTCCACATGAAGTGTGACGGAAACTACCCACAAGTTCGCGCTAATTAAGCCAAATAAAAAGATTTTCATTTATTCAAACCGTCAGAACATTCTACATAAGGGATTACATAACACACTCGGAATGTCCGCCATCAGCTTCAATACAAGCATCCAATCTCTACCTGAAATTTTCCAGGATGCGTGCAGTCATTTTCGGCAAGATTTCACCTTTTCTCTTGGACGATTTTCAATTCCTCCAGTCTCCTTAAAGCGTTCAATGATTCAACGTACTTGCTCGCGATGAAGTTTGAGTGCCTTTGTAATCTCCTTAACTGAGAAGCCGCACTTGTGCACATCAACTACTGCTGAACACTCGGTGTGATACCACTTTAACCTATGAAAATTGAGACTCTGCAACTTAGTAGGACTCAGAAAATACGAGAAACGAATAACAACACAAAAAGCAAAAAAGCCACAAATGCCCAACAATGGATTTTTCTTAATCCGTCACTTCACATGTGGGCCACCCTGTAATCTTCTCCGTTGTTTATATCACAAATGGGTATAGCTACAGCGTTCAAGTGGCTTCAGGTAGAGAATAGTATAGTGTCTCACTGTACTCCCAAGTTTCTCCACTTTCTCTCACACTATCCCTAAATATCAGTTTTTAGCAATTCCCGGCATTTTTCGGAAGCTTTCAGAGATTTTTCTAGATGAGGTGCATGGGAAGGGCCTTCGCTGCAACTTAATAGTTCATTTCAATTATTCCAATCTCCAGGCCCAGGGCCTGTGATTGAAATGACGATTTAAGAACTTCGACTGATACTTCCAAACCAGTGCCGCGTGGACTCCAAAGCGAATAACAAGGCCATGGCTTTCAATTATTAAATATTTCTCGATATATGGATTCAAATGTCCTAATAATGCATGCGTTTCTAACAAGTGCAAAGCCTCATCAATCTGAGCCGAAACGACTCTGCTATAATGTGGCTATATTTGTAGAGGGCCGTCCGACCTCAAAAAAACATGGCCACATTATGGCAGAGTTGTAGCAGTAATACCCAATCAAACTTTACTTTGAAATCTCCCCATCGAACCGTAGAAGATGGCGAAGAGTATCTCAAAGCAGTTGCGAGATAAGGAGCAATCATTTAGCCTTGCAGCCCTACGTACTTGTATGTGCTGACAATGAGCTCCTAAAGTGGTTCCTGTCGCGGTTTTGTTTTCTACTAAAACAGCATTTAGCCTTGGGCTACTATCGAGGACACCTCTAGCAAGCATAAATTCAGTAGTCTCCACTGTTGAAAACCGTAACATGCTGAACTGTCAGCAAAATCTAGCCTGATGTCGTAGGGTGGAGGGACAATAGATATGCCTCACAAACCTACTTTTCCAGCATTGAAGACCACTTGATGAGGCAGGATTTGTGCGTTTATTGGCAGCTGATTCCGACACTGGGTCTCTTCTTTTCTTCATTACTTCTTTTTGGTGTTGCTGTTGATCGACTCATCTCCACTCGAATTTCTTAGTAAGTTTATGTAGTGCATCATTACATCTGATCAGTCAGCACAATCACTCACGGAAATTGCCGTATCTCAAAAATTTCAGCTCTTAGAAAGCCAACGGGAATAATGAGTTTTACGTTGAGAACTAATCTAAACTCTCTCGAAACACTTTTCCTTATGGTGTTGCTCCTTCATCGGTCGATGAACTACACTTCTCTGAGTGTTTGTTTCTCCAGCCCGATCGCCACAGTTGGAGAATCAATGTTCAATTTACAGTCTGCCAAATAAAGGAACCGTGCACGGAAAAATGAGTATCTCTGTCAGCCATATATTTGTGCTGTATTTGCCTAATAGGGGCCGCATGCAAACGTTCACGCGTTAAAGTGAAAAACCGGCAAAGTTATAGCTCCTGAAAGGCCATAAGGTCCGAAGATTCTTGTTATCGTAGTCGAAGGGGCGGCGTTTCAGAGCAAATGCCCGACCCGTCGTCCGCCACGGTTGGATGGTGGGAACAGAATGTTAAGCCAGTCACTCCTCGTCTTCAACAGCGGCCGACGAAGAGGCGGGCACTTACTGCGAGGCCACCCCACCTTGGCCAGTACTTTGAGGAGCTGTACCTAAGCCACTTCCTCACTTTTTCGAGTGAAACTTTGCATGCCGTCCATATGCAAGTACAACATAAAATAAGGGTAACAGAAAAACTCATCTCTTCATGAACGATTCTTTGAATTTTTGTGGAATATTTCGCTAAATTCGGTAATGCACATAAAGATATGGATACAGAGAGTTTTATTTTCCCATGCACAATTCTTTCGAGTTTTGGGGAATATTCTGCCAGAGTCGCTAGTGCTCATGCCGGCTGAGCTACATGCTCGTGTTTCGGTTCAAGAACTATGATCGCTTGTATAACTTTAAGGATTTTCAGCAAATTTCTGAGCACCCGCTACCACAAACGCTATTTATGTGCCCACCTCTTTCTAGCAGTAGCTCCGTCTATACTTGTAGAATCGTGGATTTTTGATGAACGGACGTCGGATGAGTGAGTTGAATTCGCTCAAGTTGTTTTTACTTCGCAGTAGTAAAAAACGGGAAAGCAAAAAAGACATTTCTGAGGGTCAGATCAAAATCGGAGCCCTATAATCAATCATAATGAGTGAAGCCAAAGAGTGCACAAGCCGCCTGCAGGTGTAGGATGACTTTGGTGTACCAGTCATAAAAGGTTGCTCAACAACAACTGAAACCCAAAATATTCATCCAAATAACTCAAAACACCCCTCGAAAGCCTCAGAAGCCTGAAAGAGTCTGAAAGGGGTCCTGGTAGTATAAGCAGCGATAGTCTTGATACTCTTCTTTAAGGCATTCTCAGAACTCCATGTCAGTTCAACAGGCCAACGGCATAGTTTCTGTTTACAGATACGTTATATGTGATATATCTACTCCTCTTCATGCTGTCCGCCTGATTTTTGTTGTCTCCACGATGGCCATCAACACCGTGATTATTCTATGCTATGTGCTGTGCTTCTTCTCGATAAGGAATATAATGGGTGAGGATCAGCATATCAGCATATATGACATCAAATGGAAAACATTGCCTTCCCACCATTTCGCTCATATAATTATTGAGTCATAAGGAATAATCCTTAGTCACTCACCAGTTACTAGTCGAGCTCAACGATCCTATTCCAGCCGATCTGAGTTTTAAAATTTAATTTATTTCATTATTACTTGCTCCAAACTTCTGACGAAGAGGCAGTAATAAAACCATCGCCTGCATCCCTACTGGAGAGAGCCACATAGTACACTCTCGAAAAGACTACCACCTTTTACGAGCTCCGCCTGATAAACTCAGTGAAGTCTGCAATATACATAGGTGAGGTACTGGAGGACGGAAGAAAGCAGAAAAGTAAACGTTCTCTCGAAACTGTTTTTGCTGTTTTCACGAAAGTGATCACGAACTTAGAAATTGTACGTGCGCCTTCCAAAAAATGGAACTACATCAAGGTTGTTTCGTTCATCGTAAAAGTATCCTGACAATTTCTACTCTAAGCCTATCGAGTTTCGTACGTGCACCACCCCCGTAAATTTCCAAATGTTACATTGGTTTGTAACATTATGAGAGAGCTGCACGGATATGAGTGACCATAAGGTCCAAAGATTCTTGTTATGATGTGTCGAAGATTGTGACAAGAGTCTGTCATTTCGACCGGCACGACTGGGTATTCGGTCTTGTTGATAAGGCCATCTTCACACTTTCCTACGCCCAGCGCCCTTTTCCCCCACCCAGACGAGTGTGGTGCGTCACGTCGAATGCTATAATATCGTCCTGTATCATGAAGGCGAACTGTGGTTTCCACCGGCCAAGTAGGGGAAGCTGGAGTATTTGTACACCTTCCACATGTTAAATAATCACGGATATTCACGCCATTATGATGATAATATCAACGGTGGTACAGAAATTGTCTGCAGAATGCGTTATAAATACGATTATGAAGCAGTTTAAAGGCGGAAATACACTTCGAAATAAAATGCAATGTATGCAATGCAGATAATTCGTTTTATGCGATTCTATGTTCAAAATGAATACAAGACCATCTCATACTCGTCTTAAATAGCAACCTAGTTTCTAGGACGCCTAAGGTACGCTATTGCATGACATCCCAAGTAGCTGACTCTTGTTTCCTCCATGTACTTTTCTTATATTACATCAGGCTTTCGCTAGCAGGATTCTCTTTTCGTCGTAGGTCATGCTTAAAACTTCAAAAAAATCTTTCCTAGGATAGTTGCTAGCCAATTCAACCCATGGATGTTAGGACATTCACCTCAAAGATTCTTGAATTCTCTTCTTCTGTAAATCAAGGGTCAACTCTTTTGATACTATGTAACATTTCAACCTTCCTGATTGATCTTGGCTTCTTCCCACAAAAATTAACGGTGCTCCATCAATAACGAGCCTGGTTTATTCAAAGAAGTAAGTAGTATGAAAAACGATATGATCTCCGCATTAATTTCGTGCCCTCACTGACCTGTACTACATATGTGTTCTCACTCATTATTGTGGCTCGTAGGGCGTTGCCCTCCTAACCGCTAGAGCAAGAGCATCGTGGTTCCGAGTCTCCAGACCCCGCGCCACCCGGCTGCTGTGCCTGCGGGCTTTCATTGTTCACTGTCCATACTGCTTTCCCCACAGTATGGCCGCCGCTCCCCAGAGGTATAGGTTCTCGCTTCAACCTTCCATACTACCCCAAGTGCAACAGCAAGTACAAGGATTACAACAACTATATTTATTATATACATGACTATTCATATTAGTTGACCTACTCCTATCTTCCTGCCGGATCAGGTCCGGGCTAGCTTCATCCCCCAAGGGACAACTGAAGGAATAGAGCGGTAAGCGGCAACTCCTGCACCTTGCAGGCTCTCTTCTCCCACCTGCAGCCGTCTACGTTCTCGGGTATGGATGTGAGCGTATCAGCGCTTAACCAAGCCGACCGCGGTGCGCCCGACAGCACCGCGTCCTTACGGCCTGCAGAGCACGAGAGGCAAGTGCTGCACGAGTGCTAACAATTCTTCCAAAGACAGTCACAAAAAATGACCGCATGTTTTTTTTGAGTTAGATCTATGACGAATAATCTAAGTAAACTACAGCGTTTTCGAATCACTGATTCGTGACGTAATTACCACATAACTATATTGCTGCTGTATTTACGGTCCGGTGTTCATGCTGAAGCATTGCATGACTACAGATTATGACGTTCAAAAACTTTTTCCAAGCAAAACGGTGACTCATCTTGTGAAGAAATACTCAGAAACCACTTGAACATATTGGCTCTCCTTATCCACTCGCTACACTTCATAGTCTCACCGTAGGTAAATACCACTTGTTACTCGTGCTTACTGTTTAGAGTTGAGAGAGATCCCCGACGATTAAAAGCACGTTGGCTCGAATCTCTCGCCTACCAATGCTCCGAAAACAGCATAAGTGTAGGAGTGGTGCCTCTCTTTCCCAGGTGAAAATTTGCTGTCGACAGTCGTGGACAATATTCGAACACAAAAATATCGCAGCATACAATGCAATCATTTAACCTTTGTGGAATTTTTTCGCAGTATCTTGCTCAGTTTCACAATTCATTTACTGACACAATTCAAGACGAGAACTCCACAAAGCAAGTCTATCGATCGCTCTTCGTGATCAGCACAATAGTGCTTTGTGGTTGGCTCAGCGGCATTGTGGTATCTTCCATTGTATACTTTCTGGATCTCGAACTTACATTACGCGTCGACCATGTGTCGGGGATATGTGTGAATCTCGCGACCGCCTCAAACTTCTTCGTTTACTACGCTATCAGGTAAGCACCTCGTTGAAATCGTATGCGATTCAGAGGAAAATATCATCGTGTCACTCATCACTTATTACGTAAAGAATTTTCACCAGAAAAAAGTGAAAGTGTAAATAATAGCAAAACATAAAAAAAGTGCCGCCGGAATGGGTAAACGTGCGGTCGTATTAGCACGAAAAGCTACTTGGATGTCATGAATTCTCTCATCAGAAAGAGGTGGAATAACCCGTTCACCTTCATGTGCTATTTGTGAACCATGACGTGCAAGCCTCGTCTACAGTGGGAGAATTCGACCCCGTTATAGCCTGTGATTAGAATCGGTAGGCGCAGCTCAGCAAGAAATTTGTGGTACTGGTTTGACTTGGAGGACAAGCGAATGGACAAAAGACGGAATAGAATCAAATTTCTGTGATTAGCTTTATGTACAACCTTTAGCGTAGGAAAAATAGTAAGAAAAATGGACTTGAATGTGACTAAAAATGGGGGGTGAGAGGCAGGGAAAAGATAAATCCGGCAGATTGTAGAGCATGAAAGTAGGGGCTCTATGAATGCAACAGTGGAAAAACAACGAAATAAAACTGTGAAAAAACAGAGACATAGTAGCACAAAATCCCCCTTTCTCTCGCGCTCCTCTGCAGCACTGGCGGGAGACGGACTGCAAACAGGCCAGAAGCTGAGTCAGCCGGCAGCGTTCGTTTTTCCGCCCTTCCCTGGCAATGCGCCAGGCCTTAAGACCGACGGTACACCGTGCTGCCGGGTCGTCATCAGACCCCGAGCCGCTTTTTCCAATGAAATTATCGCGTTATATGACCTCTTCCCAGGTAGGTTCGTTTTCAGTGATCATGTACTCCAGGATCTCAGTTTCGGGTGAGACGGTAATCAATCTCGCCAAACGCAGTCATCCTTATGGTAAGGGATGACATCTGCCATCAATAAACAAAGAGGCTAGTTGCACACTAACGCTGGGCTCCATGGCTGCATAAGATGTAATCTAGCTCTTCATGGATTGGCGGGGCTCATTGAAAAAGATTATGTTGTTCAAAAGTTCCACCTCTGCTTGATGTCTTGCCATCTCTCAAAGTAACGTCTCCGTGAAAATCTTCTTTCATCATGTAACTACCTTTTCTGTTTCAAAATCCGGCATTCCAAGTCCTTTTTTATTGGATGTTTGCCTGTTGTTCTCCAAGTTCTTTTCTATGTGAGATGATACGTGATTTTTGTGCTATGAAAGAAATATTATTTGACTATTACTATGACTATCATTACTACTAGTGTTCATAGTTTCAGTGATAAGTACCGTGGCGTATTCGACGAGTACCTTCTGATTCGACACTTCAAAGAGCGAATAAAATCCTTGACGGTTCGCAGTTCGACAAAAGTGAGGGTGACCTCCGTCAACAATCAGGCCCAAGGAGTTCATAATCCATGCATGTGACACATGTACCATGAACAACCGAATACATTCGGCTTTACGTTATTCGCATTAAACTGCTCTACATTACTTTTCACTCTTCACAGTGTTTGAAATGCACTGTTTGGGTGCTGTTTCATACTTTTTAAGCTTTTGTTAATTATGTAGTACATGAATTTTGAAAACAACATAATTTTCTGTTCATAAAAGCTGAATATGTATAGGCACAACAGTTGGTTCTATAATGATTCCATGGTTTTGGCGTGCTAGTTTTGATAGCTGTCTATCCACAGCGTGTCGCAAGAATATAGTGGAATCGTCAGGATTCCCAACTGGAATTCATAAAGTACACTCCAACAAACCTGAGATGCAGTCGACGAAGTGGCGACATAGCGTTTCATGAAAGTGAAATAAGGAAGAGACAACTTATGACCATTTCCAGCCAACGTTTGGACCCACCAGGGATTTGACATGCACAATCAAATGAATGCTCCCTTCCACGCATTTTGCTTTAACATCCCCTCCGCCAACTATTACGGCTCATTGGGAAATTTCAAAGGAAAGTTCAACAGGGTACTATGCGACACAGCTCTGTTATAATGTGGCCTCGAAGTCAGTTCGTTCTCTAGAAGTATGGCCACATAATAGCAGAGCAGTATTATTAGGTTATGTGCTTTGATATATCGAGTCATATATTTAATATTTGGAAGTTAAAGAGAAAATTCCGAAAGTGAATCTTCAAACCAAAAGATCAATGAAATGAAATACAGGTTCAAGTCAGCTCACTGCATAAGTGGTCCATGAACTTGTCTTCCGCTTTGGAGTGCAAATGGCACTGGCTGGGAAGGATCAGCTACAGTTCTCCTCGGAAAATCGTAATTTTTATCCCAGACCCTAAGCCTGGAGATTGGATTATTTGAAACAGACTGTTAAGTTCCATCAGATGCCCCTTTCATGAAGCCCACCTTTGTGAATTTCTGGAAGCTTGAATTGCCGGAAAATGTCAAAATTGCTACTGAAAAATAGTGTAAGAGAAAGTGGAAAAACTTGTAGAATATGATGAGACGTCGTACTGTTTTTTCTCTGAAGCTACTTGAATTCTATGGCTACACCGTACCCTTCTGCGATATGGGCTATCGAAAAGATTATACAGTCATAGACTCCTAATGGCAACCTTGCTCAGCTACAATGGCTTGCGATAGTTTAGGATTATCATATTACATTCTACACTCGTCACAAAGATCGATTAGGAACTAAAATCCAGTGAAGCGCCTTTTTTAAGCATCAGGAGGGCACACAAAATTTGACTGGCGGGAAACACTCAGGAGTAGACCGC
Source organism: Trichostrongylus colubriformis (assembly GCA_963978905.1). NCBI lineage: Eukaryota > Metazoa > Nematoda > Chromadorea > Rhabditida > Trichostrongylidae > Trichostrongylus > Trichostrongylus colubriformis. The sequence goes on from OZ022256.1 coordinate 5,292,656, forward strand.
AGAGTAGAAACTTCACAAAACACATAATATTCACCTTTATATTACTCCTTCAACTTGTACTCTCGATCTGTCTTCTCGGAGAATTCTACTACTTTTTCTTTCCAAAGAATTTCTCATCAAGAAGCAAGACATATTTGAAATTCAGTGGCTTCAGCTCACTCGGTGCGATTAGATCGCGCTCAAGAGATTCAATTGTAGAGTCATTTGAGGCTCTCAACGAAGCACTGAGGATCTCAAACGTTGCGAGGCAGAGGTAACAATTCTCATCATCAAAGCATTAGAAGTAACGGATAACATAAACCGCTCGGCGTGAATCCGGAGTAACGATAAGATTTCGAACCGAATGTTCTGTGCTCAGCCTCATCTCGGGCTTCATAGTTCAGTTTACGCAGTTTTTCAGTCTTTCATAGTTTACGTATCTCACTCGCTTTCAACTTTGTGATTCGGTGTGTTCAAATAGTTCTTGTGGCTTCTAAACTGCTTGAACTACTATTTTCCCTCGCTCTGAAGGTGGTGAACGGTGGGTTGCCTCCTCGAGTATCCTTTTTTGAGTCTAGCCAAGTAAAGTATCCGATCAATGAGTTATCGCTAGCAAATTTTGACCCCTCCACCCGCTTCGGAACAGCGATTTGCATTTTTTGTTCTCATTTGGTAATTAGCGTTCGTGACACTATTGAGTCCAGCTAGGCCTGCTTTCGAGGTTTGGGAATCAAAACCCTCCCCTGGCGGAAGTTATTATGATGCAATGAAAATAGTTAGTATCCATGTGTACTCGCATTAAGTTTTGGAAACTTGCATTGTCACCAGAAATGCTTGTATGTGAAAAAATTAGGTGCAGAAAAATGGGTTGGGTAATTCAATCAACCAACAACAAAAGACACGGTGTCCCTAGTTTTCGAAACGTTTTGTTCAAATTTGTCCGCACACATGGCCATCAAAACCATCAAACACTGGGTAATACATATACAATTGTACAAGGTCGCAGATCTACTCCAAAATACTCTGTAATGAACCCTTCACTTTTTTCGTGTTTGCAAGATGTCACAAGGTTCCACAGCTGTATACATAATTTGAGTGGTAACGGAAATTTTCGTGATTCAAATGTGCGTTCACAATACTAGATGTTAAGTCATAAACACCATAAGCGGCCTCCTGATCAGCATGTGCATTCAACTCTTAGAAAAATCAACTCATAAACAAAGTGTTTAGCCGATTTCATGGCATATATATTGTGTCGAGTACGTTGAGAAGTGCTGATTCTACAAGAATCCTTATGCGTTTTCGTTCACGTCAAATGATGTTATTACATAGGTATAACCACACGACGTGATTTTAGCATGAATTTATGATCTGATGGTGTGAAACAAATGGCTGGCCTGTTGTCTGCCTTTTCCATCACTCTCAACTCCTTGAGGTGCTCAGCAGGCTTCTGACTCCTGAACATACACCACTGAGTGGTTATACATCCACCTCCCTGTGGAGAAAATCGTATCTATTGTTTTGTTATTCAGCGGTCGCTTTTACTAGAGCAATCCAGTTGTTTACACGAGAATCCATCAAATCGTAATCGAAGGTTATACAAAATTCTACACGCTTCTCTTCAGCTTGAGTTAAAGTATGCGTATTATAAAACACATAGATAATATAAAACGAACTGTTCCGGTGCTGTGTTTCAGCTGAAAAACACGCTGTTTTACAAAAGATTATTTCTAAAATTTCTCTCGAGCCCAGTCATACCTGTATGCACGCTTGTCAGTACAAAAAGTTCATGGTCACAGGAGAAGATCATCTGAAATTATACCTTATTTTAAGTATTCTACTCCATTCATAACTGCCAGTTTGTAATCTGTAGCGTTATATAGGAAATACCAGTTGGCTGGCGCACATTGCCATGCGCGAAACACCGTGGGCTCCAGCACGCGATCAAAATTTCATTTTTTCTCGAGGACAGAGTATTTCAGTGCACGCTCTGCCCCACTGTGGGTGAGACTCAGCGTGGTTCATATGTGCGCCCTACTTCCTCTCCTATGCTCTAACCTTTCCAAAGATTACTCCATCTCCACGCGTTGTTTTTATGTAATGCCCAAGCTCCGCCAATACTGTAAGAGCTCAGTGAACCGTTCAAACGCCTCGTCCTTTCATAGCTTTAGCTAGAGTCACTGAACAAATTGGACAAACGGCCACTCCACACCAATTCTAGTACATCATTCTCCTTCTGCTCACCCAAGGAGAATTGTATGCGAGAGTGTCCAATTTTTGATCTCGTCGTAACACATGATGAGAACTGGATTTTTTGGAACAATGGACATCGATTTGGACGGTGGTTGAACAATAATGAAGCTCGTAACAAACACCCTCGCCAACATGGCGGCGGTAGCCACGGCAGTTCTACGAACCAACATAGCTTCATGGATTCTGACAAAACTATAACAGTTGAAAAGCACTGTGACAAGCTCGAGAGACGCATCTTTTCATAAACTCATCAATGGCTAATAAGAAGGACCCTATCTTTCTTCTCGATAACGCATGGCCCCATGTTGCACAAACATCCCTGAAAAAGTTGAACGAACGGGGTTACGACGAAACTCTGCTAATCCATCATACTCATATGACCAAGTCCCAACCATGACCATTCCTTCAAGCGTATGGGCAGCTTAATCGGGAGACTTTTCAGAGCTCAACATGATGATGAAACATCTTTTAAGGATCCTTCGCCTCCAGATTGTATTTACATTTTTGAACAACCAGAATAAGCAGCATTGTGTCCTGCTGGCAAAAATCTGCTGATTTTCATGGTTTCCAATTCGATTGCTGAAATTTGTATGACCCGAGATATGCGCATTTGAAACCAGAGGTCGAGAACCGCAAGAACTTTCAGAACCATTCAACAGCTTGCTCTCTCCAGTAGTTCAAATCCCCTAAGAAAGGTGAGACAGAGCACAGGGGCGAGTAGAATATATTATGATATATGAGGAGAATATACTACAATATACCGATTTTATACGTTAAAACTCGATTGCATCCACGACTAATCCCATTTAGGAGTGAAAGGCATAGTACTATACTATAATTGCAGTTTGTCCAACTACAGGGGCTGAGAATTCGTTGAATCATTCCCAAATAAATCATTGAACCATTACGCTATATCAATGACCCTGTGCTGGGTCTATTCTGATCCTTCCTGTTGCATATAGTATAATACTACACGAGAACGAACCAGAATACAATATGACCTAGTTGTTTCACTGTTGAAAGTACTCAACAATAAAGGATTGTATTGAGGTACTTATTTGCGATGTGGTGATATTAAGATCAGTGGTTGAAAAAAAACGCAATTTTTTGGGGTGGTAACGCATAGTTACTATACCGCTCACATTTTTTGAGAAATCGCCGAGGGATCAATCGACGAAACGGTCGCACCGTCATAACTTCGTTTCAAGTGGATAAGAAGAGAAAAAATTGGAAGTTTTGATCCGCCTCGATGCAGCGAGTTCAACGACCTGTTCAATTTAGGTAAGTGGGTCACCAGCTTGTTGGTGAAAGCTGCAAAGATTCCCATTTCCGCCCTCAGCAAGACTCCGACTCTTTTGTGCCTACGTGCACATGCTCAACTGTGTTGCCTATGTTCCGCATAAACACCATTTTTCAGTGAATTATCTCTGAGTTGCGGAGCACTTTTCAGCAAGAGCTCTTCGCGACATTTTTGAAAATTTAAAAGCTCATTTCGTCAGAATTGATCGAATAATTGGAAATATTATTCCTTCCTTTACTAGTTGTTCCGAATTACATGCAAGCGCTCTTTATACAATAAAGCATCGAACACCACTGCACAGGGCATCATGAATGCAGATTAATTCCTCTCTCATGGCTAGAATCAAGTCTTTAAACAGTGAAAATCGCTTGGTGTTTCCAAAAAGCAGACTTTATGCCCTCATAAAATAGTAGTTACGCTAAAATAATGCTTGAAATCGTGAATTTGGAAATATTATCAATCCCACATAAAAGTGTGAAGATGGGCTGAATACATACAAACACTAATGAAGTTTACACTGTTGTGTTCAGTACGAACATTACTGATCAAGGATGCAAAAGCCATTCCAGGATGACGGTTTCATTTTTTATCTATTATTGCTTACTGCCGTCCTATTCTCCAGATATCGTTGTCTCAAGAGAGTGAATGCTGACTCCCCAATTACCCTGCACAAACCAGGTCAATGCCTAGCGGTGTTAACTAACTAACTGCATGACGACACGCCGTGCTGCGGGGCCGTGATAAGACCCGCACTTTTTCAGTGCTAGTTCCGCCACAATACATCTCCTCTGAAACTGAAGGTTTGTTTCCTGAGAACATGTGTACACAGTCCTCAGTTTTCTCTCACTCCTTCCGGAGCCGTTTAAGAACTGCTCACTAAGGTAACACCGCGAGGCATTGACCTGATCTGCACAGGATACCCACATAGTCAATTAGTGTTCACTTACATGAGACAACGATATCGGGAGAATAGGGAGACAATAATACATAAAAATGAAGCCGTCATCGTGAAATGATTTACATGTCTTTGATCAGAAGTTTTCCTTCTGAACACAGCAGTGTAACTTTCATTCGTGTTTGTGTGTTTTCATCCCATCATCACATTTTCTTGTGAAATTGATATCCTCTCCAAATTCACGACTCAAAGACAGCATTAGGGGTTATGCGGTAATGGAGAAATCCCTACAAGAAGTAACTCACATGGTAGTCCTGGGCCTGGGAAGGCTATCTGTGGCGAAATCCCGGTGAAAAAGCGCCTCTCCAAGCTGTAGAAACGGCGCAACGGAGCTTTGATTTCTTGATCACACCTCCCGATGACGAAATTCCCGATTGACTGGGGTGAGAGCGTCAAAGGAGATGCGGCAAGATCGAAGGTTCTGCGGCGCGCTTTCGCAGTCTTAGCTTGAAGCTCACTCCAAAAAATTGATGCTGTCCTATTTCCAAACATTCCCTTGTGTTTACTTGGCAACATGCCGATGGAAAACTAGGTCAGACTACCCGCTTCTTGACGGACAGGTCGTCCGCGTCGAGAATCAACAGTGGAAAAGGGGTCCTTCTCGGGTTTTTGGCCACTTCCATCCGTTTTTTCTCCACTGTCCTGTTACTAGGCATCTCGACATTCATATGTACTACTTCTTTTACTTTTCGTCCGACTTTCCCCTGATGCTGCCTTTAAATCATTTTAGCAGAGCTATTGATTATGAGGGCACAGAACCTGCTTCTTAAAAACATTAAGCGATTTTCATTGCTTGAAGATGTGATTTTAACTATAAGAGAGGAAATCAATCTGCATTCAAAATACACCGTACACTAATGTTTGAGGTTTATTATAGAAGAAGCGCTTGCATGTAATCCGGAACACCCAGTAGTCTGTGAAAGATGAGTGATTTTTCCGATTACTCGATCGATTCTGACGAAATGAGCTTGAGAGCTTTCAAAAATGTCGTGAAGAGCTCTTGCTGAAAAGTGTCCTGAAACTCAAAGATAATTCACTGAAAAATGATGCCTGTGAGGAACATGGACTAGCATCAATTGAGCATGTGACTGTAAGCACAAAAAAGCCGTAGTCTTGCCTAAGGATGGAAACAGGAATCATTTAGCTACCGAGGTGAATCTGGCGAACTATTTATTCGAATTCAACGGATCGTGAACTCGTCGCATCGAGTAAAATCCAAAACATCTAACTTCTCACGCATTTTATGCATTTTGAAGGAAGCTACGACCGTGCGAGGGTTTGCATCGATTTGTCCGTCGATTTCCCAAAAAGTGTGAGCGGTATTGTAGTTTGGTTTCCTTTCGGCATGAACCCTATAGACAGAAACCGAACAATGATGAATATCCTCTCCATGAGCTTACAAGAAAGGTCAGTTCACAAAAGCACGCTTTATCTCCATATTGTTATAACCAGGGCACTCACCGCCTACCGTGTGTGGAGCTTGACTTGGTCCAGATGTGCTCTTTACTTCTTGTCCCATGCCCTACCCATACCACGCTTGTAACCGTCTCCACAGGTCACTTTCATGAGATGTCCAAGTCCCGCCCATAAGTACAATTCGCCGCCCACTGTTCCCACGCCTCTTTCATGACATGACCTTGAAAAACTCATTCCTGACCCTAATCCATCTTTCCCTCACGTTTGGGGCATATGCGAATCCATTTAACAATTTTCGGTCCGAAAACGGAACATTTCAGGGCTTGCCCCGCTCAGTGGGCGGAGCTTAGCCTGGTCCATGTGTGGTCTATACTTCTTGTACCATGCCCTACCCATACCACACTTGTCCCCATCTACATAGGTCGTTTTTCATACAATACCTGATTTCGTGACAGACGGACGGACAAAGGGACGGACGGACGGAGGGACGTACAGACAGACGAAGCGTTTTATATATAGTAGGGATAGGTTGAATGAGGTCTGGTCATCAAGAGCTTCAAATGTGAGAAAAGCTTCTTCCTTTCTTATTGTCAACAGTTTCACCCTTATCACGCTTCAAAACCTTTTCCTCCCTCAAGCTTTCTCATGAATCGCCGAAAAATGTGTCGCTCAGGATCTACCACTCCATTTTTGACCCAACTGTAAATCCTCTATCAATCGACATCTAAAGTGCTCCATTCCCATGTATAGTATAATGTCCTCGTTCATAAAAGCTGAATATGGGCATAACACTCGGTTTTATTATATTTCATGGTTAGGATTGCTATTTTCGATAGCCCTCTATCCACAGTGTGTCACGCAAAAAAATAGTGAAATCGCCGAGGATTGCAACTGGGATTCCCGTGAAACACACACTTTCCAACAAGCCTGAGATCCAGAAAATGAGGTAGCGTTTCATGAAGTTGAACTGAAGAAGCAGATAATGGATGACTATTTCCAGCCACTTCTTCGTCCCACCAGGGATTTGGCATGCTAGGCGAAATGATTGCTCCTTTTCTGACATTTTGCTTTGAGATATTCTTTGCCACCTTCTACGACTCATTGCGAGAGAAGTATGATAGGATACTAGCGCAAAAATCTGGTACAATGTGGTCATACTTTTCGAGCTCAGGAGAGTCTCTAAAAGTATGGTCACATTACAGCAGAGTCTTTTCCGCTCAAATGAGTGAGATTTCGCACTTGTTAGAAGCATCGAATTTCATGCATCATTAGGTTTCAGAGAAATTCTTTCAACATTTTCTGAAACTTCTTGGAATTTCGTCAATCGTTCTTTTGCACCGAAAGTGTAGCCTTGCTTTTTGAGGAATAGTTTCGCCAATCATAGTCATTTGTGTTAATATATCGTGGCATACTCAACTGAACTTAAAGGGAAATCTAAGAAAGGGATTTTTCGAATTTAAGATCAACAAAACGGCGTGATTGAATGAAAAATGAATATAATGAAATGCATATTTTAAGTCAGCTCATTGCAATAATGATTTCCATGGCCTCTTCGTTCGCGTTGGAATACTTGTGGGGAAGGGACAATTAATGTTCTCTTCAAAAAAATCGTCATTTTATCGCAGTTCTAGAGATTAGAATGATCGATCTGTCAGATCGTTCCGGATACCCTCTTCATCAGTCCCACGCGCGAAATTCCGAGAAAGACTGGAAATGGAAGCTTCCTGAAAATTGCGGAGGAGGTGTGGCGAAACTTTTCCTATGACCTGATAATATGTTTTTTGTTAAGCTCCACAGTCTATATTACACAAGATCTGCTTGCCGCGCCTGTACTATATCCCTCAGTGTGGCTGCTTGAGATCATTAAGGACTCTCATGCTTTCTCCTATCGTCACAAAAATCGAGTAGGAATTCAAATGAAGTGAAGCATCTCTTTTAAGTATTCGGGGACATCACAAAAGGCTGGTTCGCAGGAAACTAGAATAGTGGACCTTCGAGTAGACGCTTCAGCGCACCCCAGTGTTGCACTTGAAACACATATTCAGCTTTGAATTTCCCCCATCAGCTTGTTGCCGATGTGTGTTCCCGTAAAATTCGTGTACCTTCCAATTGCCGTGAATTCTCCGCCAAGGAATGGGGCAGATTTGAAATTCAATGGCTTTAACGAAATGGATGCCGATCAGAGATGAGATTACACCACATCAAGAAGCATTTAATTGTAACCGAGTCATTCTAGACCCTCCGCGAAAATCTCAAACGATGGCAAGATGATAATATCGGATTTCATTTGATAATGCATAAAACGTAGCGTATAACGTTGACTGCCAGGCGTCCATTCATTACTTTGAGTTACGATATGATTTTGAACCCAAGGCTCTGTGCTCGGTTTTATCTTGTGCTCCCATAGTTGACGTACTATTTCACTCAACCCAAAATCAGCTATGTCATGTGCTCAAACAAATTTCACACGTATTACCGTATTTTTACAAAATTACTCACGTTAGATTTTTTATCAAGGCAACGCTTGAGAGCTGTCGTCACATCAAAGGCAAGTGCGTGAAAATTTGGTTGGTCGCCGGAGTCGAAGTAGGAGTTTCAAATATTGCACGCAAGGAGTGTGTCGATATTCAAAAAATTGCCCTTCCATTTCACCCGCTGGACCTCTCAGTGGAGGAGTTACCTAATGCAGCATCACCGACCTAAACAGGGGGGCCAAAAAATGTAATTTTTGTCCTCCACTTTCAATCCCGCAAAAACTTCAGCAAATTCCCAAGAAGTATTGCTATCCCTGAACTAAAGAGCAGACCCCACTCTGTCATTGTTCTCCGTTACAGCCTTCTGCACGAACAGGAACGTTTGCTTGTTCGTAGTGAACAAAATGTGTCACCTCAGCTGGGCAAAATCCGAAACTTCGTCGCACTCGTTCACAACCTTGCTGAGGTTCGTTCACTCTGGGTACCTGGGGGGGATTCATATTGGGTGGTGTTCATAAACAGTCCGCTTTTCCGGGCTTCCAACGCCCTTCGTTTCCAAGAGCCAGAACGTGCCATTACCACTGGAACCCCTCCAGGAGCAGGTTCAAGGCATGAAAAATGATACTTCGGACCATAGCAGCGTTGTCCAGCAGCAAGGGCTCTGTAACTCCCATGAACCGAGAGTCAATCCTTATGAAGCTCCCCACACAAGACCTACCGCGGAATCTGGTTTCACTGTTTTAAGTGGAGCTTGATACCGTAGGTGCTCTGAAGCACGACTGCGCCGACTAAAGGCTCCATATTTTTATTTCGGTGAACGTACTGAACCACAGCTGTTCCTGCTTTCAGAGGGACATTTCGGGAATACTGCGCCCCAATACTTTTCTCTTTCGTTTCCCTATGTTTTGTATATTAGGCGGATGTGGGCCGTGAGCAAAACTACTTTTTTGGCACCACCCTCCCCTGTAGATTGAGTAAACGCGCATCTGCAATACGAGCTACCGCAGGCACACTCCTTCTTGGGGGTTGTGGTTTGCCCAGGCGGCATCCTCAGGGGTCTGTTGAATCTCTATAGGCGCACCTGCATCGCCACGGTCTTTGGATGCAGGGTAAAGGCCTTTGACAAGTAATGGTACTATGTCCTACAATAGGTGGCAACGCCATGACGACGATTGATGAAAGAAAATCGTATGATCGAATTGGATTCGGGAGGAGTGGGATGGCATCCTCGTAAAAGTTTTTCAGCAAGGACTTCCACCCTTCTTGAATTTCTCGAGGTGACACATACAATTTTGTAGCAGTTCATGGATTAGCTTTTTGACACCAACTTTCATTCGAGAAATTGTGCTCCACTAACCCTGTATCATATGAAAAGCACCGGGGAAGGGTGAGGAAGGGGGAAGAAGGGAGAACTAGGGAAATGTGCTCCTTTAAAGTACTTGGTGGTGGCAAAAATAATGACCGTGCATCTGCTATGTACCACTGATCATATGTCATTGGAAACTTGGGCATACCGTAATTTATCGTTCAAAAGCACAAATTTCAAACTATCGTACAAATTTTCTCCATTTCTCTGCCACCATTTCTTCTACGACACCTGTGAAGATGTTGTCGACATGCGATATCCGGCTCATCACGCTTCACGAGTACGAACTTGGCCGTATTTCTGTGGAAGCAGCCAGGAATATCATCAACGCATGGGACGAAGGTACTACAAATAAGCACACTACGCGTAGGTGGTTCGACAAATTCCAGAATTGAGACTTCTTTCTGAAAGATCAGGAGGGGAGCGGTCAATCATCGGAATCTGAATACGACGGAATGAAGGCACTAGGAGTCCACTCATGAGCATTCCAAGAAAAATTGCTGAAGAGCTGGAAATCGACTTCGCATCTGTAGCGGAACTTTAAAGAAAATTGGGAAGGTAAAAAAAAACTTGACAAATGGATCCCGCATGAGTTCACCGATCACCAGCAATCCGGTCGTCTCGAAAGCTGTTTGAGGAACGAAATGATCCTCTTCTGCGTATGATGAAAAATGGGTCTACTACGACTATAGACATAGACAGCGGTTTAATTATGACAAAGCTCCTATTCATTTTCCAAAGCCGGAGTTGCATAGGAAAGGTCATGGTGAGTGTTTCAAGGTCTGCAGCCGGTTTGTTCTGAAACAGCTTCCTGGCTGTAGAGAAACCATCACAGCGGGAAAGTACTGTGAGGAAATTGAAAAGACATAGCAAAAATTGCATTGGATTCAGCCGGCATTAATCAACAGGAAAGGCGCGATTCTACTCCATGACAACGTCCGACCGCATTTTCATTGATGAAAACAAGAAAAAACTGATGGAGTTGGGATATGAAACTCTCGATCATCCTCCATACTTACCAGACCTTTCTCCTACGGATATCAACTTTTCAAGCATGAAATATTCTTACGCGAGAAATGCATGCGAAACCGAAACGAAGTGGGGAGGCATTCAACGCTTTCGTCGATTCCAGAATCCCAGAATCATATGCTGCCAGAATATCTAGATTGCCTTCTCGTTGGTAGAATTGTTTTGATTTTTTTGGTCGCTATTTCGATCAAAAAGCAACACTTCGAAGCGCGTTATGATATGTTACGATATTTTGTTCAAAACGCTCATTATTTGCGTCACGACCTGATATAACTCAGGTTTTTCTTTCTAGAGTTAGCCTTGCCGAACCTGCCTTCATAAGTGCCTCACGGAGTCTTTATCGAGATTCCGCTGCGCTGCTTTGCGTGCTGCCCCGTTGCCGATGTGCGAGTTTATTGCGAACGACAACGTTCACGATTATGATAGCTCCTCACTGTTTGCGTCATTTCTCATCGCGACCGCCTCTGGCATAGTTATGGCAAAAGACGGACTGCGACCGATTTATCTGACGCAATCTGTGGATTCAGCAGAAATTCGGAGCGGTATTGTAGATCCAACGCTGTCCCAACATCGGTCACTTTAGCCTCTACGGTCTCTTTGACCTTTCAACGAATAGGAGCCACTAAAACTGCAAACTTTTCATCACGAAATGGAGCATTCTTTTGGTTTGCTGCTAGATTTCTCTGAATTTTGCATTTGAACTAGCTGGTGTGCACCAGCTGTGAGCGAACGAAATGACTTGGTCAAGAACCCCTGAAATAGGAACCTCTTTTATTCACAGGGTGACAAATATGGTTTTGCGAGTCATAAAACATGCACAATCGGGCGGTTCCATCAGCAATGAAGGACACAAATGGACATCACCAAACCACCACTTCACCGGAACTAATCGTGAGATATGCCATGACATGCATAAGGTAAAGTTAACGAAATAGATAAGGGGTGGCTCTGCATTCTGTTAGGAAGTAACTTGCGTCTAATAGCCAGTTCTCGCTCAATTCACGATACCTCGATCGCTCTTGGAAACTGGGACTCACTCTGCATTTCCTTGAATTTATGGGCTTTTCCTGAAAATTTATCATTGAATGCTCTCGCTTCTACTACTACATAAAACGCACTACTTCCGATTTCCGAATTTGCTTCGGAAACGATCCCCATTTCCAGCTACGAAGCTGCCTTTACTACCGTTGCTCCTGATTTCAGCTCTAAATCTCATCCATGACATGAAAACCTTTGCTATAATTTAAAGAATAACTGGATTTCATGAAATATAGGTATTTACGTAGAGCAACTTCTAAACGTGCAGAATTTTTATGTCGAGTAGCTAATGTAAAAAGGTCCAAAACTAGAAAAGGGTTCTTGGATTTTTTAGCAGTTTTTACATGTGATATGTTAAGGATGCCAAGGTTATTATTGCTCAAAATCCATAGAGTCCTTCCGTGATTGCATACTGTCCTTTTAGCCTTTTCCTGGAGAATTTGGCGCCGAGCGGCTTTATACTGTGGTATAGGTAGCCCTTGGAGTGACTCTCCAATAAGTGGAGAAAAGTTTCAGGTACTATGGAAGGCACCAAGCTTTACTTTCGTTTTATTTTCTGTTTTGACCTACATTCGGTACGTTGGCACCTTAGCAAGCTTGCCATTCATAAACAGCCCCAAATTTTTCGGAAATCTGTCGATCAATGTACTAGGATCATAATTCTGTTGGTAATCACTATTCTAATGACTTATTTACGATCCAAATACCTCCCCATAAGCGCAAAATCAAGGAGGGACGAAATGAAGCTACTTGACTTACGTGTCAGAAACACATTGGAGTTGAACTCATTCCTATGCCATACCTTTGGAGTCCCTTTCATGTATAGGGAAAAAGGTGCAAATTTTTTGCACCCCCTTTCTCGATTACATGGCAACCCTTCCATAACTGCCAATTTCACAAAATCGGTGTCCTTCCAAGAAGTGTTCCGTGGAGCGGAAAGGTTGTAACATAAGGAAATGTGCAGCCCCTCTTATGTCACAAAACACATTTTCATTCAAACATTCCATTTTTTGAGGTTCACACCTTCCTCTTCTACTTTTATGTTGATAGGAAAATACAAAAGGATAGGATCAGGCATTAATGAGAATACTTTGGGTTCTTAGAGCGGTAGAAACGGACCAATAGCTTACTCTTATATACATATAGCTCACTTTTCTTTTCATTTCGCTCAGACTGAATGACTATTGAGTTGGCATGTCTCATCAGCGTTGATGTCGCTACGACTAAGTAGTGGTGAACCAGGCAAAGTGCACGTAATGTTATGATAGGTTATTGACCGGAAACCCTTGGGCCTCACGGCTGCCTACATAAGCGGGCACAAAGCGTCTAAATAACCCACACAGACGTGAAATATGTAGTTTTACTCACAACTTCTTCTATTTTCACCATTTATCATTTTTCTGGTTTTTCTGGACTCTTTGGTTTGGATTGGGTGTATATCATTAGGTCGAAATTTTGCGTTGCGCCTCGCACTCGCGGTGCCATCACCGGAAGTCCCGCTGCCGGTTTTGAGGAATTCCCACAGTACCGACCCATTGTGCTCAGAGCTAGTGCTGTGGGAGTTCTTTAACGAAATAGAACTGAAATACTCTAAACAGTGCAGGATATGGTGCTATAGCATGAAGAGGGTACCCTATAAGAGCCGCGTCGCTTTCCGCAGGCGTTGTCGCAAAATTCTGACCTAGCGATATACACCCGCTGGATATAAGCGTTGTTTAGATGTTTGAAGAATTTTTTCTTGCGGAGGTAGGGAAACCACCTATCTCACTAGAACAGGAAGAGGCATCACGAAAAATATCAAAAGGCCTACTATATGGAACTTTTAGCCATGACTCTAATACATAATCTCCCGTTTGTTCCAGTTTCCTAAATGCTGCGAATTTTGTTTTTGTCACTTTAATGGGTTTTTGTCGTTATAAACAATTATATCCGCAGGCATACATACGTACTCGTGAAATACTTGCAAGTAGTCAGTCCAGCAAGGAACGGCCTATTATGAACAATGGCTGAATCGCTGAGCTGGGTAAGGATATCGTTCTGCACCTTTACTGATTTGATTTTTCATAGCAAATTATGACGACCGCCTCATGTTTGTAACATAGATTAGCATTCATACTCAGCGCCGGCAAGGCGTGACTGCGTTCACAGGCAGCGAAAAAGAGTGGCAGGTGCACAAACGAAGGCAAAGAGGCAGGATATAATAAGAAGAGACACGCAGCCATGCCTTGGTGCCGGTGTCACGGTGTATTAACGCAGTTCAAGGGTATCGTCCACGGAAAAATGAGTTTTTCTGTTACCGATATATTTATGTTGTGTTTGCCTAATGCGGGCTGCATGCAAAGTTCAAAGCGATAAAACGTGACTCCGGCTGAGATACAGCACCGCAAGCTCTCGGCCGGGTGGGCGGGACCTCCGAGCAAGTGTTCACCTCGTCATCCGTCGTAGTTGGAGACCCATTGTAAGAATAGAAAGTAACGTTAACAGTTCCACTCTTCGTTCCCAGCCGCGGCGGATGATGGAACGGATCTTTTACTCGGGCCCCGCTCACCCGACCGAGTATTTGGAGAACTGTATCTTGGCCGAATTCTCACTTTTCTCGTGGAACTTTCCTTGTGCTCCTTACTAGACGAAGGACAACATAAATACTATATGGTTCACAAGAAACTCATTTTTTCCGTGGACGATTCCTCTAAGGAATGAACGTGATCAAAAATCAAAATCAGTCGATATCAATTGGAAGTGGTTCGGCTTCTCGCATGCATTTTTATGTGTTGGAGCTTACCAGCAGAGATTTGGAGTTCAGAGTGCTGAGAGATTAAGCCAAAGCCTGATTCTCGCATTTCCACTTACCAATTTCTTATGCACTTGTTTTTGAAGGTGGTTCCACGCGTCCCAAGGCGGTTGCCGTGTCTTACGTGGGGCCAAACATGGTAATTGCTATTCGACCCAACCATAACAATTGCACCCCACTAGCCCACACGCACCGTGTCGCACATCAAGTGAAGGTCCTTGAAGTCGTGAAGTGTGAAGTCAGTCCTTACTATTCATAATAAACTTTTCCAACGGAATTTATCGACGACAAGAAAAACCATGTTATCCTAGGCTTCCCATGACTTGCGGTTCCCATAGGTTTTGTCCAAAAAGATTTTGTGCTGCAACCACTCCGCGTATTGTGTTACGATCCCTATTTGCAACCGTTCCAGAGCTTATTTGATTAATTTTCTCACATTATCCAAATTCTCTTACATGTGGTTTCGCAGGGATTCTGCATCACATGGTGTCGAAAATGTTCGATTTTGTCGATTTTTAAATGATCTAAAAAAATGTCAAAAATCAGTTCGAACAAAAACCGTGAACGCTATCTCACAGAGCGAAAAGAACTCTATCGAAATATACAGGACAATCTGCCGAGAAAATTCGTTTTCATTATGCAATTTTGAATTGAAAAAGAGGTGGAAACTTATCCTTACATGCTAAAATTTGAGAGGATACAAAAGAATTATGGTGTCATCTTGTAGAACAAAAGCAGCTCTATCAAATGCATATATGCGCATCTTCTCCAATCTCGATGGTAGGCGAGGAAGAGGAGATAACGAAAGCGCATACTTTTGCGAGTGTTGCCTTTGTGAGCCTTAAAAACAGCAAAAAGTTAAGCGATTTGTATAAAAGGTAGTACCATTCTGTAGAGCTGGAAAAGCTCTATCGAAAACATATACATTTGCATTTTTTGATGCCAATGGTAGACTAGGAAGATGAGGTGTCGAAATCGCCAATTTTTGCCTTCAGCTTACTTCATTTCCAAACCTCATAAATATTAGGTAGTCAAAGGGATAAAAAACGATAGTAGCGTTTTGTAGAGCAAAAAAAAGCTCCATCGAAAACATATATAAGTTTTGTCAAAAGAAGATGGGAACAATGTGAAAAACTGGGTTGAAAAAAACCGCGGGAACTTATTCCTCAACCCAATAGATACTCTTGGAACCTCTCTACCATATGCAGTAAATGGATAGAAACATGAGTAGAATTAAGAAATTTGGTTTGCTCAAAGGCAGAAATCAAAAAACTGGAAGAAGAGCAACTTTTTTTCAAAGCCTGCAGAGCAACATTTGAATAGCCGTCCGCACTCAACATGCAGTTCAAATTTTCGCGCCCAGTGGTGGCTTGATTTTTTCTCAGCGTCCGTGACTACGTGGCCGTTGCCTCTTTGTTCCGAAGGTCCTATTGGCCGCTCCACTTCACAGCGTCGGACGCCGCTTACCGTCCCACGTCACTTTGCGGAGCTCTCACTCAGCCGAATCCTCGATTTTGTTCATATAAAACTTTGCATGCTGCCCTTAGTAAACAAATAAAACATGCACATGAGGGTAACAGAAGAACTCAAATTTCCGTGAACGGCTTCTTTGAATACGGTACACTACTAGATTATATATCGAACCGATCGAATTTTTCAAATTCTCAATTATCTCGTGGATGTGAAATATTCAGCAAGAATAGTGAATGGGTAGATGGTCCTGGTGAATGAAAATATCGTTAGTACAACATTATCTATGAAATTAATACAACACACGGCCGGAACTATGGTCCGATTTCCTCATAGGAGCGGCAAAGCCTGCTTAATCGAACATTACCTTGGCTTTTTGTTGTGTGCCAAGGACTTCCGTTCTACGCGAGTTTCACCTCATTCAAGCCTCCAAATAGAGCACCACCAATCAACCACCTTGCCCAGAAGTTAGCTGAAGTTCCTGCTGCACCTCGTCATGATTCTCGTAGATAAATTGCGCATACAATTAGCGGAGGTATTGCTACTGAGTACTAAGCTTTGATTACATTTACTTTGACTCTTTACATCATCAGGTTTCCACCGTTGCCGTACACATCGCTCTTATTCTCGGTGTTGCTGCTTACACAATCTTCGGAGCCCTTGTCATACGATTTCTTGAAGCGCCTGAAGAACCGTTAGTTGATTTTTTTTGTATTTCTCGACATTTTTTTTCTGAAATCTGTGCGAAAAAAAATGCTTCTGGAAAAAAATTATTGTAGCAGCGTGCGTGTGCGGGTGGGGGCGGAGGAGGGGGAGAGCGGAGAGGGGTCACAGTTGAATGATGAGTGAATGAACATGTCCTAAAGTTGATGGAACCCCTTGTCCCGTCAGCAAAACTGTTTACTAACCCTTGATTTTCCCTCAAAAGCCGAAAAATCATGTTTCTCCTTGGTCAAGGCAGGTTATTATCAGTGCTCATGTAAAGTTATAATACTGGTCTATGCTCAACAATGTCCCTTCTGCCTACCAGCAGTCCACGGCAACGATTTTTTGATTCTCAGACTGCATAGCATTATGTCAGAGCATTGCTTCATCAACGTTCCTTACTATTAGAGCCAGCTTGTGGGTTGGGTTATGGGTTACATCGTGTGTATCACATTAGTGCATTAGCCAAAGCACTTCACAAACATAAGTCTTTTCCGTATTCTTCCTCGCATTATTCCTGTTTATCCGACTAACCAGCCTTCCAAATTTCTGGATTGAATCAATTTGGAAGGCTTTTTTGGAGAAGGAGGTGCTTCTAGAATACTGCTGAAGCAGGCGGAGTAAAGGATTTTGACATTACTTTTTTTTTGAAGTATACATATGTAATGCAAAAGCGAGAATGGAAATTTACTTGATTTTAGAAGAATCCTTAGCAAGAATGACGAAATTCCGCGTACATTTACTCGTGTGTACCTCGGTTCAGAAGTGTCCGCTATGGATCCAAAGGTGCGTAGATCGTCGTAACTCGCTTGCCATAGTAAACTAACCACACGTTCAGGTTTATCAGTGCTTGAGGAAAGCGGTAGAACGAGTCATGGCAAGTACTGATTGTGATGAATATCAAATAGAAAACATGAGTATCGATGTAATCGACGAGTGTTATGAAAACGCAGAACTCTCTTCAACGGGCGCAAACCATGTATTTCTAGAAGAATCCGTAAAGAAAGGAAAAATGGTGTCTAAACGTGCGTATATTGTCCTGTGTCCAGGGTGTGCACCTTTATGTCAGGATTTCGCACGACGACGAGCGGTGTGCGACGCAGTGTGTGGCAGCTATGCGCGTCGTGTTAGTTGGGTCTCAAAACATTACACGGTAATGCTAGGGGCGCGATACAGAGACGACTTGTAATCGCCTCGGGACCCAACAACATGGCGCCTTCAGCTCGTCCGCATTGCTTCGCTTGCGACATGCCGCGTTGCGAAATCCGCACATAAGGGTACACACTCTCGTGCTTTGTATTGATTACACTTTGAAAAACTCTATTTTCAGAACCATCAATTGAGGAAGAGATTGCCAAAGAGATCGACAAATGGTCGTTTGGAAACGCATTGATCTTCACATTCAGTGTCATCACAACTATTGGTAGGCCGAGGGTGATTTTCGATGTTCTCTGCGGTTTTCACGTAGTCCTTCGTGAGAGTATTTACCATTAGAGACAACTGGTTGTCTGCTCCGCTTTTTTGACGAATCCTTTGACGCCCTAGAACGACGATGGGATGAAAGTAGAGTCAAGCCTGGAGCCGAGGAAAACTTTTGGGAAACAGAACTCTACCTCCACTTCCCAAACCACGAACTCCCCCCATCCGTCGAAGATTTCCTGATATATGTCGGACCCCCGCTGAAAGCTCAGCTGAAATAGCTTTGTAGAAACGAAATGCCCTCAACTTACAAGGGAAGGTATTTTACTTCCCATGGAACTTTGAAATGAGACCCAGAGGGATCGATAGAGCTTCAAACGCTGATTATAACTGTGAAAATCAAAATTGCTAAATGGCATTTTGAAGCGAGTTACGAGGGGTCAAATATTGTCTGTGACTTGTCATCAGCGTGACTAGCGCAGAGCCACTAATGGCCTGCGTGGTTCATTGGTAGTGCGCCGGTTCTGCGGGCGCGAAGTCGTGGGTTGCTTCCCGCCACTGCCGCTTTTTTTGCATTTTGTGTTTCATTGTCGGTAAGTGCTTTTCTTTCACTTCTAAACGTTTCCTTGTATGATATTCGCGCGTAGGGGGTCGAATTACCCCTCTGTGCAAATTTCCAGCCGGATCCAGTTTTTGGCCCAACTTCGGAAAATTAGTGGTGGCCAGGGGTTAAGTAGGAGTTTTTTGAATTTCCTTCCACAAAAAAATCCCGAAAGCTGAACATGATAACCTAAACATACCTATCACACTTGCCCATCACTCTAAACGCACGTAACAAGCGCCAAATAAGAGCATTTGCTGGGCAAGGGTCAACGACTACTCCTTTGTTAAATGGGTTGCCAGCCAATAGCCCATCAATTTTTCCGAGATTTGAACAAATTCTCGAATTGGCTGAAAACTTGTCCCATAGTGTAATTCGATCCCATGAACATGAAAATCACACTGGTTTTGCGTGAAAACGTATGGCTCGCGCGCTATGGGCTCCCAAACATACCATGAAATGGTACTATTCTTTTTTTCAGAAAAACTTCATAACCTCATTCAGGTGATTGTATGACAGATTCTGAATACAGATTTGAGATCAGCATTTAAAAGCGCGTACAGTGATATGTGTCTCATTGCAAATGGACATTTCGACAAACCGTCTGATGGCAAAGTGCCTCGCCAATGAGGTGTCACAGGCTAACTTTGACCCCTCGTAACTCGCTTCAGAATGCCATCTAGCAATTTTGGTTTTCACAGTTGTAATCAACGTTCGAAGCTCTATCGATCCCCCCGGGTCTCATTTCAAAGTTCCATGGGAAGTAAAATATCTTCCCTAGTTTGTTACGTCAAGGGTTTTCTTTTTTGTTCCGCATTTTCTTGAATTTATTCCTCTTGATTGTGTAAACTTTCACTAATTCAGAAATATAAAGTTATTCTGCGATTATCGATCGACGGGCATTCTATGCGTGCGGGTTGCGCAACTTCCAGCGCAATCTCCTACATAATATTGTATGCAGACTGTAAAGTGGTGGGGACACAGGGTCACACTTGACGCGTCATGGTGACTGTTCTATTTCGCTGGTAGTAATGTGCTGCAATTGTGTAGTGGATCACCACTTTTGCCCTCTAAGGCTGTCTTCATACTCCGCGATGGCGTCGGTAGAACGTGGCTGCGCGTCTCTGCGTTTCCACCTGTGCCACCTTGCCTCGCTACCTGCGTGCTCTGTGCACCTCCACCCGTGCCACTCTGCTTCAGTGCCTGAGAATGCAGCCACGCCCTTTCGCCGCAGAGTATGAACGCAGCCAGACCGAGGTCTGTCAGACTGCCCGCCTAACGTGAAAAACGGGCGATGTTACCTTATGGTTACCGTTAATCCACCCACGCACTTCACCACTTGTACTGGATGAAGAACGGTCAAGCTTCAGGCTGTGTTCATACTTCACGCGGGCAGGGCATGATTTCGTTCACAGGCAGCGAGATAGAGTGGCACAGGACAGGTACAGTGAGGACGCATGCAATTAGAAAGAGTGGCACAGGCAGATACTCAGACACGCAACCACGCCCTGCCGCCGGCACCACGAAGTATAAACGTGGCCTTATTAGAGTATATGTTGAACGGACTATTAAGCGAGGAACGAGCATGCGCGGCATTTTCACTATGAGCGCGGTGGGAATACAAACGACACCGCATCGGCTGGCCTTGTGCCCATCCCTCGGTCATGTTGCTATGAAATTCTACGATTTACTTTTGGAAAGTAATTACCTCACCTGCTACGTCCACAACTGTCGAGAGATTCAGTTTCTTGGAAGGAAATAGGACTCATTACAGGATACGGCCATATAGCTCCTGAGACTTTTTACGGTCGTCTTTTCTGCATTTTCTTTGGCCTGATTGGTGTTCCTTTTACTCTATTAACTGTGGCTGATCTTGGCATGTTTCTCTCCATGGTTATGAGAAAAGCTGTCGGCAAAATGTTTTCTCTAATTGATCGATGCAGATGGAGACAATCAAAGGTAACGAAAGACCTTCTTCTGTGGTAATGATCGATTAAATATAATACAATTCTGTTGCATTTAGTTGCTCCAAACATCTCTGCCCAATGACGATGTGCTTGCTACTGCTCGAGATTTGAAGAACTCAGAGGATGATGCTGATGAAGAACCTTCTGAAGAGTCATCACCGAGGTTGAGGCCTTTGAGACACACAACTCGCTTCTTTTGAGGCTGAGCCTTGCGTTTTGAGGAAGACTGCGGAAGCTATAGCACTATCAATAGCGTTTATGGGCTACCTGGTATTTGGCGCAAAAGTGCTATCCGTCTATGAACCAGAAATGGACTTTTTCAAAGCCTTCTACTTTAACTTCGTGACACTAACAACCATTGGACTGGGTGATTTTGTCCCCAGAAGGTAGGAAGTTTACGAGCTCATTTGATGTAACCAGAAGTTCAAACTCTTTCAGCTTCGACTATCTTTACGTTACGCTTTGCTATATTGGAGTAGGCCTTGCTCTGACCACGATGGCTATTGAATTGGCCGCTGATCTGCTACGAAAATTACATTATGTTGGTCGAAAAATCGATAGCATGGCAAATACTGTAGTATGGTTTGGTGGCAAGAAGTAAGTTCAGGAGGGAGTTGCAAAAGGAGCCGATGCAACGTCGCAAGTGTGCAAGTGCTAAGCGGGATCGGCATATACCGGATACAATGGGGAATCGGGGATATGTCTCCTTGTGACAAAAGTCGCGTGACCGCCCGCGACGAGCGGTGCGGCGGGTGGGAGTGCCAGCGACGGGGTATGGCAGCCTATAAGCGAAGCAGTGTGGCATCGGTGGAGGAGGCAGGGTGGCATGGGTGCAGGAGGCAGTGTGGCATGGATGGAAGTGCAGAGGTGACACACCACGCTCTGCCGGGCTCCCAGAGGCAATCGATTTTGCAAGTCGTACTGGTGCCGCCGCGAGTACGACGCCACGAAGCGGTTTTCTGTCGTAACGGGAATTGCAGCTGAGCAAGCACGCACTGCAGGCCGCTTCGGCTCCTTCTGCACCACACTGGTGTTTATTATGTACTACATATAAATGCAGAGTAGCAGGCATCACAAATATACCGTCATTCAGAATGACAATGAAGAAGCTTATCAAGAATCTGGGGGACCAATTCAATATTCCCAAAGAACAACTGGCTAATTTCGATCTTGATGAATTTGTCGACAATGCCATAAAAGTGGAGGCTGGCGAGATCAAGACCCTACGTGTAAGTTAAGTTGAAGTATTAATCGCGGAAGAAATCGATACCTATGCCTATCTATAGGAGTTTTCCCAGTGGCCCGGCACCAGGACTGGGATTCATCAAACTCCTGAGTTCATGACTTCTCCAACGCCTTTCTCGGGTTTTTGAAGGGGTTGTTTTCACACATATCACTGTCTAATGACCGATTATGCCCTGTCCATGCGTTCTGGGACGCGCCATGACTTCTACTGCCATACAGAATCGTACTGGCAGTTGCATGCGTTCCGACCTGTGCAACGGTTTGGGCAGTTACCTGACGTACAACCCAGTGTCTTGGGCTTCTCTTCTGAGACGAATAGGCACCACTTTATTGATACCAGAGGTATAGCAGATTACTACGTTATGCTGGATGTGTTGCAAGTGTTCCGGTGATTAGTGTGGGCGTTTTGCTTGGCCTGAGCTGGCATTAAGATCCATGGCTTTTCCCCGTTCTATGTGACACGTGCCGCTTGTCATAACACCACTTCCGCAATATTATGACGTACCTCTAGTGTTTTCCAATGCTCTGTAAGTTTTCGTTTGCTGGAGGATTGGGAGGGACAGTGGCCCCTCGAACTAACTAGGCCATGTGAACGAAAAACGCTAAATTAAGGGCAGTGATAGGGGTAATTGAGGCAGAATATAGAAAGGTCATCAAATATGAGTCTTGGTTGTCTATAGTGCTAACGTGGAGAAAAATTGGAATGGAACTGTCAAAAACCCGAGAAGTAAGACGCTCTCGCCCGGAAAAAAGGGGCGGGATGGGATAAAACAAGTGGCATTTGTTAAAGAAAGCGACTTTAGACCCCTAGCTTTCATATGCGTGACCCAGTTTAGGAGTTCTCATTATCTGCATTACCCTTATTACTGTCTTCGAAGTGGATCTTTTCAAAAAGAAGGCTTTCAGAAACCAAATTTAACAGCTTACAACGATCAGGGCGCTTTGTCGTATAGGAAAATGCGTGACTCAAAGTGCAGCGATCTCCGCTATGTCGATGAGCGCCTTGACTCATACTACGGTAGGTCCAATGTCACGCCCATGGCTGTTCCTATTTTTCATACTTCAACATCATTTTAGTACTGACATAATTTTATATTTAGTACTGACACACTTGTTTATTTACTTGCTCAGGTATAGGTGGAGAATCAGCACGTACCATGGGAACAATGCCGTCAAGCGCATCTAGGAACTTCTTCACGTCTCAGGTTCGTGTTTCTTACAAGTACTCGAAGTGGTCGTTTATAATAATCGACATTTCATACCTAGCGTGGAGCAAAATTCCCGAAAATACGCGTTATTGTGGTTTTCAAGGAGATACGCAAGGTGGCTTGAGCTGAATTTCACGTTCTTTCTCCCTCCACATGGAGAACCATCATTGCTGTTACATGCTTTGCAAATAAAGTCATAGCAGGACATCCGCGTGCTGTTAGATGTGTGTGGTGCAATGGTGCGCAATATTTGAGTGTTGGGTCATACAACTTCAAAAGTGGGGGTCGATTGGTCGAACTTTCGCTTCGCGGCGTCGCAGTCGCGCTGCCGTCAACACCATTTTCTGCAGACGGTCGAAAGTCCGCTCAGTATGCAGTGGGCTGGTGTCCTGAGGGACCTTCAAAGATTGCAGGTTGGAAGCTTCGGGCTCTTATATGTATGTGGTGGTTGTAACTGTTGCAATGGATAAGTTTACAAAGAACTTGCACACCCCGCGCCGTTTGCCGCGACGGCCGCGCGAAAACTCGACGAACCGATCCCCACCCAAAGTTCACCATTCCACCCATATGGACCTGAAATACGACTTCCTTCCCTCACCTCTCCGTAGCATGATTAACGCCGGAGACTTTATCCTTTTCGGGACTAGTCAGTGTACAAATCAGTGCTTTTGACCACTCAGATAGGTCTGACACCAATTCACAAGCCCGAGAGATGGAAGGCTCGGCTGGCCTGGGCGTGTATGTCGCAGGAATTGAGCCCCTCATCAGGAGAGTGCAGGTGCGCGCCATTTGTCACACTCCACCGCCTTCACCCTACAGGCTTTCATGTTCAGACATATTCCACATATTCGGTTTGAAATCACCCTCAATGGTATTCTCAACAAAATTGTGGCACATCTTACGAGACTATAAATGTTGCAGATTCCAACTTTGGACATGACTTCTACAAGAGACAATGATTCTTCCGAGCCTACTTCTCGTGATGGCAAAAGTTCACGTATTCGAAAGATGAGCAGAAGTCACAAAAAACGCTAGCTATGGACTCGTCTCAATCAGTAAATGTGAAGTGATAGAAATGCGTCAATTTGGTGTTCAGCATAAATGGTTCGTTGTGTATAGTTATAGATCATGCGGTTGGATGAATCGAAAATTTAAATACTACTGCTCGTTTCTATAATATAGGCATTCCAGATATTTAAAGTATTTAAAAATGAACCATACTCAATTAGGAACTAAGGTTTCACGTTTTTGCGATTACGGTTCGGAATCTTCGGGTTTCGCGCTTTCGCAGGCGGCTGAGATTCTGGGGTGCGTCCTCACCTACCATGTCGAGATACCGCAAAATGGCAAAATCGCGAAGCCTGACATCGGCCTTGATAAAGCCGTTCATGGCCAGGCCTACATTCAAAGAAATAGATGTTTAATTTGGTCGACAGTTCACGATAAAACTGTTACGCAGTCCCGCAAGGAAGGAAAACGAAATAATTCAACAGAAAACTCAAAAAAAGAAACATGTAATTTTTTGCCTTGGATGTGTTTTTCTGCGCACCCCATCAATGGCGTAGTGATCGGGGCCTAGGGGATCTGTGATCACTGCATGATGGACTTTTCGAAAGTTTCATCTAGGCTCATTACTCAAAAATATATTGGGTCATTCCATAAGTAGTGTCGTATTTTTTTTTGCAAAAATTTTTGCCATAAAATCACAAGTTTATGCAGCATGTCATGTATCATTCGAAAATAAATTTTCTGCTCTACAAAATGACATGTTCAATTTTCGAGTACGTTACAATGGCGCCGAAATCTAGGCTGGCGAAGAGGTAGGTCCAGCAGTCAAAAATTGACCAAACCGACAATCAATGAAAACACTATATTTTACTTGAGGAAAACTATCCAACCATGTGTTCCGTACTTGGCCCCGACCTCTCCTGCAAGTTCCACCAGTCAGTTGCTTGATATGTCACGTCGCTCTTTTTCCACATTTAGTTTTTCCGCCGCAACTCGATGATTTTTGCCAATTTTGTCGAACAAAGGCAAGAAAATTTTCCCAACCAATCAGTTGAATTAGTGATGAAATGTTAAGAACAGGTTGTGGGTAGGAACAGGGAAATACCACTGAGCGGATTCCCGAACACTCTAATGGAAAAATAAATTGTGAAAAATGTCATCTGGACCCCTATCACACGGTATTAAAACTCTATCTGAATCGCAGCCAAAACGAAACAGAAAGATGTTTTCGACGTAGGAGGGAATGTTCTTTGAAGTGGTTCATAAAACAACTCTGCGCAAGGAATTTGAAAGAAAAAATTTCATTTTGAATAGGTGTGAAAGCTTTCGAAAAAAGATTTTAGAAAAAGAACGACACGACTTCTTGATCAACTAAATATTGGAA
The DNA here is from genome assembly GCA_963978905.1 of Trichostrongylus colubriformis. Lineage (NCBI taxonomy): Eukaryota > Metazoa > Nematoda > Chromadorea > Rhabditida > Trichostrongylidae > Trichostrongylus > Trichostrongylus colubriformis. The sequence continues at coordinate 5,318,264 of OZ022256.1, forward strand.
GTCGTAGAAGAGGTCAGGACTAAGTACGCGACACATGACTGATTGATTTTCCCAAAGTGAAATATACATAGTGTTTCAGTTGATTGCCGGTTTGACCAATTTTCGTCGGCCGTACCTCTTCGCCAGCCTAAATGTCGGCCCCATTCTGACAAACTCAGAAACTAAACATGACATTTTGTAGAGCAGGAAGACCTCTTTCAAATGATATATGACGTACTGCGAAACTTGCAATTTCATAGGGAAAAATTTATGCTTGAAAAAAAAACGACATTACTTATGGAATGACCCAATACTTACTACTGCATTTTTGGACCCCATACCCAACTCTTTCAGCTTGACCTATAATCCCCCACTTCAAATGCCCATATACGACACACGCAAAAACAGTATTTCTTAACCCAGCATCTCGTTTGGCTTTACCCACTCCTCCATCCCATTGTTTATAAGTCACAAAAGAGAGTTAATAAATTGTACCAATTTGAAGTGCGGGGGGGTGGTATATAAGATATGCTGACTAGAGGTGATTATTTACATCATGAATCTAAAGACATGATATAGGCGTAGATAGTATAATATAGACATTCATTCCAGATATTTCAAGTATCTAAAAATAAAGAGTACCAAAAGCTCCGACTACACGTTTTCGCGACTTTGCAATTTCATGGTATTGCGACTGCAATTCAATCCTGTGAAGGCAATCATGTAAAAGCATACGAGAATTCGTCGTTCAACAGATTTAATGCGTTAATGATGCACTCACCACCCTTAAAATGACCCCCCTTACTAGAACAGCATCGGAGTCTATTTAGCAGACTTTCGAACAACGCTGTGTAGTGACGTTTCCATGAACGACTTCGAAATCACCACGACACTTGTGCGTGCATGCTGATAAAGCACGATCGCCATTCATGATAAGAAATTCTAATATGTGGACTTCCTTTGAATCAATACTCCAATACAACAATTTTTCTTGCTTCTTTTTTTGTAAACACATTTTGCCTGAGACACAGCATCGTAGTAGATGGTTCACTGGGTGAAGTATTATTCATTCCGTTCATACATCTCCCTACAGATGGAAGTGGTAGTTTTTGATGGTCAATATAAATACTGAAACTCTTGAAAATTCCTCAATTAGAACACGGTGTAATGGTAAATGGTATGCTATTGCTAGCATGTGCGGGGACCACGCATCAATAGAAGCCCAGACCAGTCGAACCTTCCATTTTCCCAGGGTGTCGGACTAGTCTGAAGTGCTATAACGATGAGGAGAGGGGCATCCCACCTTGGATTTCATCTGGGGCCGGAAGGCTGAACGCACCCCTTTTTTCATCACAAAGGCTTAGGCAAAAAAGTACTCCCCACTGTGCAATAAGCCCTCCAAACATCCTCCAGAATGTTCAGGTGAGCAACTTTTTACGGGATGTAGGTGAGCAACCCCCCCCCCCTCCCCTCTCATCGCTATAGCACCTCGTCTCGAAGGGGAAAAACAAAGGGGGTAACAAATCTCGAAGGGTGACTTTTGTATTGTGTGGCCCCGCAAGGCGAGCAAAATAGCATTCAGCTGCTATTACGACTCTGAAAGGAGCTAGAATGCATGGCGTATCTCCAGAAGAAATTGTTCGACGTCAAAAACTTCATCCTTTCTCCTCTCCCCAATCATAGCAAAAGCAATTGTTGATGAGGATAGCTGTTTTACCCTTCTGCAACCTGAGCTTCATGATCACCTACTCACTATTTAGAAATTTTGTAATTTTTGGGAGTGAAATGACAGTATACAGGCCAAACTTAATAGCTGTTCAGCAACAACAAGAATCTCCGAAATAATTTACACAGATCTATAAATTCGTGAAGAATCGAAAATCCAGATGAATAAACTCCAAAACCGCAAAACATAGAGGTTTTTTTTCGAATATATTTTGCCGTATTCAGAAGTATAGCATTCTCATCACTCCATGAGCGGTTGACTTATTCGGCAATGTCACTTAAACAAATGGCCCACGGGATAATGAATTTTTCTGTCACCCATATATTTAGGTTGTACTCGCCTAATAGGCAAAGTTTCACTCGCAAAAATGTGAATCCAACTAAGATACAGCCCCACGAATTTCGTGCCAATGGGCGGGGCCTGAGCAAGTACCCTCCCCTTCGTCCGCCGCGGTCGGAAACGCATTGGAGGAACAGAAAGTTACGTGAACCGTCCCACTCACCCTTCCCAACCGCGGCAGACGACGGGATGGGACCTTTCACTTGGAGGCCCCACCCATCCCGCCGAGATTTCGGAGGACTGTATATTAACCGAATTCACACTTTTTCGCGTGAAACTTTGCATGCGGCCATTATTAGGCAAATACAACATAAGTATATGGCTACCAAAGAAACTCATTCTTCAGTGGACGCTCCCACCTCCTCCAGTCAACACTACAGAGCAGTATTGAGTAGAAGACTTGGAAAATAATTTTCCGGTAGCTTTCGAAGACTCGCAGGCTCATTGTTCATTAATTGATGACTTGTGATTGTGAAATCTACGATGTTATAAGCATATTTCGGTTATCACGTTTCAATGGCAAGACTGCGTCATCAAAAACACACAAAAAGCAGGCGGAAAGCGCACTTCGATCGCGTTAGCACAAACATTGGAACGATCTTCATGAACCGTTGTTGATAGTGCTGTGTTTCAGATCTCTTCCGTCATCTAGACACCTAACACCTCCATCACATATGTCTACACAACCACAGCCACCGCCTGCATATCAAGTAATTTTTAATATTGTTCCTTTTTATGTTTTTCATTGATTCGGCATATTTGTAGGGGTTTGAAGGGTCACGCAGACAGATACTGGTTAATTTGTTGCTTTATAACTGAGGCCCTTAAAAGACGCCTCATTTACGCAAACCGATACGGTCGATATGGCCTTCACCCTCCATGTCTGATGTTGTTGATATAAAGTTGAATGTCTATACCCCAAAAAGTGCCGATGTCGACAATCGATAAACGTAGTAAAGATGCACTACGTAGTATAAAGTGTGGTTCTAGATTGCCGACCTTTCTCTTAAAAATCATCGTCACAAAAATTAAAAAAAAGTAGGTTGTTGAAAATGTCTCGAGGGTTTTCTGATGAATATGAAATCTAATTTTGCAACCAAAAGCCTCCCCCTTCAAATGATACTCAACTCCCCAACTCTTCCTTGACCCGATTGGAGCTCACTTTTTTGTTATTTTTTCGAATTCGATCTCCTGGTTCATGCTCTGCACCTCAAAACTAATAGTCGAAATATTTTCTGGAAAGGTCGCTTCGGTATTTTCTTGTTTTTCTTTTCTCCTAGAAATAATGAATCGTGGGGAATTTTTTTTGATTATTTGCTGATCCGTTGAGCTATCCGACTACTTGTCACTACGCTTAGAAAACTTTTCGTGATGAACATCTAAGGTGACAAAATTTAAGCAAACACAAAAGCTAAGCGTACTTTACGGAGGGGCATTTTGTCGAAAGCGCTGTTTCATGACATGACTCATCACATAATGAAAATGGAGACATGTTGGTGCCACGTTCGTAATGTAGAAGGCCCATCGATGTTCAGCGTTTGACAAGTTTGACACGTGTGCTCAGCACAAGTGCTTCACATTCTACGAAATGTCCCTCCCTCACTGAAATATAATCATTTTCAGGATGCTCTCAATTCCCCTGCAACACCACCACCTCAACCAGTTCCACAAGCAAATGGTATGATCGAACTTTTTTCCTTATTAGGCCGTCGTCATAGCTCGCGATTTTGCGATTTTGCGGTGTCGAGGCTCCGTACGTAGAGTTAGGGCATTGCACGATCTCAGGGTCATACTATCATGCGCGAAAAAGCTACATCTAAAATCGAAAAAAAACGCAAAACCGCAGTATCGCGAAGTCTGATAGCGGCGTTATGGTGACTATTTAAAATAAAATTTTCATCCTCTGAGTATCCACCCGCTACTATAGGATATTAGAGATGGCACTTATATTCCCTCATCCTTTGTTTAATTATTCCAACTAAAAAGAGACACGTAGGTCTCCCAATGACACCTAAATGGTGAATTTTCAGTACCTCCACCTCAGCAGCCTCGACCAATATATAGCCAAGGAGGCGTTGCTTATACTGTTCAACCACAAACAATCATTGTTTCACCAAATGTTATCATCATTAAGGATGCACACACATTCCATCCTTACCCGGAATTTTGTCCAAAATGTCAGGTTGGTTCGTTACCTTTTTATTGCAGCTGCTTCGGATACGTTGCTAGTTATTGGGCACCTATTATGTTTTTTTCTACTGTTAAAGTTTTTGCAATGTGCTTTCCATATTCTGGTTATTTTTGTACCATTGTCAATTAACTGACTTTCTATTCACTCCCGGTGGGCGGAGTTTGCGCCGTGGGCGAGGTCTTCAGCAAATTGCACGAAAACTCACTGCCACATTACTTCCCGCCCAGTCTCTGGACTGAAACGATAAAGTTCATAACGTTAATCAATTCCTTCTTGGGATACGTCGCGCAATTTTGTTCCATAGGAATCGTGGTGTCTGGTGAATGTGATGTAGCCCATGCAGTGACTTGGGTGGCCAGCCGATGTACAAGTCAGTGCTTTTATCCTTCCAGCCGGGTCTTATACCAACTGACCGGACCCTGGAGGGTTGGAAGGCTCGGTTGACCTTTGTGGGTGTTGATCAATTAAGTTGATCAATCCGACGGCATTTGATCCCTGTACCATGTGAGTGGAGTGCGCGCCACCTGTCACTACACCACCTCCGCCCCGGCTGTGAATTATGTCACAACCAGGACTTTTCAGAAATTCTCACTTTACCTATGTTATTCGTATATTCTCCAGGAATGCCCGCTGAAATTTCTTGATTTTGATAGTCAGCTGGTTATTTCTTTGAAGGTGCTGCTCTGCAGAAATACAAAAAGATTTCTAGTTTTATAGATTCTTTTTTAGCGAATTGTCGTAACACGTCGAGTATGGGTCTCAGGATCATGTGCATGTACTATGTTGTTATTATCTATATGTATACCATTTATGTGGCCAATGTTATTCTTTCTTTGTACACCAGCTTTCAAAGATGCACATCATTACTGCCCATGCTGTCTCACTTTACTTTCTATCAGGCGGAGATGACTGAATAATAAATAACTGAATAAATATATAACTTCAGTTGATGCTTATTTGTAAACATTTCGCCTCTGATTTTTACTGCAATAATAACAGCAGATGTGCCAGAAAAATTCTTTCTTACTTCTGAGTGATTGATGTGCATCAATTTCGGCTTTTGACGCGAACCCGTGATGTTTTTTTCTGAAATTCCAGTGGTGTACAGGAGCTATGCGTAAACGGTGACGTTTATAACTACCCATTAGTGAGCGGAACGTTAATTAAACCATTGTTATGGTTCGTCTGAGGTAAAGGCAAAACTGATTATTTCTTTTTTTTATTTTAGGATTTGTATTTACCATACTTTGTCTTTTTATGGACAGATGTAATGAAGTGGCTAAAAGGACCGGTAAGAGCTTGTGGCGTACAAAAGATCACTGGATGCGAGTGGAATCGCCACCTTTCAGATTACTTAGGCAGCACCGGGATAATCTGAAATCTCGAATGGAGAATGCGCCATATTTCATCATTATCCACGCGAGCAATAAACTCGTTAGAGAATTCCGGGAGCTGCACTTCGGTTTCAACCAAGCCGGCTAATCGTTCCACCTTTTCGGTAACTTTAAATGAAAACGTTCCAGGAAAATAAATGGGAAGTTTTGTGATAATATTGTCATGGGAAAAGGTAACGGGGAGGAGGGAGAAGATGAGGCGGTGATAGGGAATGGGACATGTGGAGCGCTCAGTCCCAATCTTATAGTGATCAAGCCCCCATATCAATGCCCGCCCGATCCAACCAAGCCTTCCATCCTTCCAGAATAGGTGAAAAGGTACCGGGATCCTCCGTAAGAATAGAAGTGCTGACCTGTACATCGGTTGACCCCGCATTTCACTATATGTAGCATAGCCCTAATGGCATTCACCTGTCATCACGATCCCGAATGAAACTGCATGCGCGGCGCACTCCAACAAGTGATTGATTTTCGCCAAAAACTTAATCCTTATCCCTCCGATGAGCGCTAAATATGGATGCAAAGTTGAATAACAAATGATTTTGATGCATTTTTTGGGGTATCTCGGCTCCGCCATCCCGTACAGTCAGACTGTGAAACGAGAGTAACGTGGAGTGGCGTGTCGTAAGCCGATTGATTAAAGCGCTGTAAACGCATTCTTTCATCCGTTATTATGCAAAGAAGTGTCCACGGAATCCAGCAAATGGCCTACGCATGACAGCGGCGGCATTTGGCGTCACAAAGCCGAAAACCTGCTTTCACTCGGAAATAGCAACATGCATATTTGAAGCATCAATTAGTTTCTTTACAGTGCTACAATTGAAGCCATCAAGGCTCGACACTAACACCGTCTCATTGTGACCTTATTCGTCCACAGGCACACTTATTTCTTGGATTTATTTAATGAGTTTATAGGATTTATTTACATATTTATTTCACACCACGTAAGAAAATAGTGGGTATTTTTCAAATTGGCGCTGTAAATTACCACATCCCCTGATGGGATCCAATGGAATGCTTCACGCAACCCATTAAGGTGTATACATAGGTGTAATCTGGAGCTCCAAACTCTACAATTTTTTTTACCTTCAAAAAATTTTTATCAATGATATGTTGTACCCATAATTAACTTGATAAAACTTTATAGCCAATTATTCTCGAACACCTCAAGCAAAAGGTTTTTGTAAGCTGACAGGCTCTAAATCCATGTTTTTTGAAAGGGAGGGAGTGCTAAGGGCATTTCGAGATGGTGTTCGTAGTGAGTTACCGCATACTATTTTCCATGAATTTTGTCTTCAAATTATTGAATTTTATTGAGTCCTTGCATTTTCCATTGTTCCGCATAGGCTCAAAGACTACAGTGGGGACCTTGCTGAAATGACGAAGACTGAAGCCTTTCTTCAGCAGGAGCGGGTTGAGCAAGGAAACTAACTTCTCTAGCATATTCTTCTTGAGATTCTCTATTAATCCTCCCAACGGCAGGAGGAGGAGGAAATGGCTGACTGCTAATCGATCGCATCGCCGCATTTCCAGCCCGCAATCCGCGGCCGTCCGCTTTCCCTGTTTTGGATTCGTCTCCCCTTTCCATATCGCCACCACCACCGCCGTCTCCTCCCAACACCCATTTCATCAAGACTTAACTCTGCCATCTGACACTTCACCTTCTATGAAGAGGTGTAGTCATCCCTAGCGTAGTGACTTCTACCTCATAACTCATCATGAAGGTCTTGGCGCGCCCTCAGAAATCCCTTGCTCAGCTTCTTACCCTCTCATCTTATCTGATATTTAAGGCTTTCTTGCTCAATCAGAATTTTTGAGTCAATCTACTAGTTTTCTAATAATATACTATATTTCTTTCCAGTGGAGGAGTTAAAAATGCAGTAGAACTCCAGAATGTGTCTGTTTATCCTCACGGCAGTGGTTCGCGCCAAACGAAGAACATCGATAGCTGGCTACCTCAAGTCATAGAATTTCCCACAATGGGTAAAATGTAGAGTAATTCGTGTAAAAATATCCTCAAATCATGTTAATAAGTTTGAGTTAAGGATAGACTTTTCCTACCACCCTACGAAGGTATACTCTACCTCCTTGGACGAGCCTTCCTGCAATATTGAACCAGAGCACGATCTGCTTGGTAATGGATCAAAAGGATTTTATCCAATATCTTTTCTTGTTCAAGGCAATTCTTCGTTTTACCTTCCAATTCTGAGTTTTTTTTGAATCATTCCCTAGGTGCCACTTTCTAGCCCTTTTTTCCACAAAATCGAGCACGCATGTCAGTGGACTTTGTTCTCTCTGGTTCGACGCATTAACATTGATTCTGCGTACTTGAACATTCATTTTCAACATTGGCTAAATAGGTTGCAGATGAGTGAACCCTTTCTATGACTTGGTCGCCGCAGATAGGATAGAATGGATGCAGCGAGCAGCAGAGTATTAACGTCACTACATATATAGTAATTTCCATTCCCACCCTTCCCACCCACTTCCCTGTCCTTCTCCCCTCCCATTCCACCCCCAGACGAAATATTCGATGTTTTTCGCGTAGACGACCAGGAACAGCAGATTTGCACTATAATATTTACTGGATACCAGCTTAAAAAAAGTAAAAACATTTCTTATTTGGGGTGTACTATGCATTCTGCTCCCAGATGGGGTCGCGATGGCCTTCATAGGCCTTGCGGTAGATCAACGAGGTTCCTCCTAAAGGAGTCCGGAGCCAATTAACCTAGCCTGGATGGATAGAAGGCATCGCCAAACAAGATGGACAATGACTCATATATTTGGAAGGACATTTCAACTTGGTGCCGCCCTCGTAGTCGGCATGGTGACGCGGGTGCTCCGTCTCTTGGTAAAATTTAAACAGTCCCCAGATACACCCGCATTCGTCATTCTGTAGGATCTCCTGATTATTTTTAGCTATTCCTAAAAAGTAGCAATCAATGCCATCAATCGATAATTCAGCCAAACGTTATCACTATTCTTAAAGGAATCAAAATGCACGGCGTATCACCCAGAGGTGTGATTTGTACCAATACCGTTCATTATTCACTACTTCACTATTCTCCAGCCCCTCACTACTTTTTAGTGATTTCTGGCCACACGCGGTGACCCTAGTCAATAAGTCAGCTCTGCCAATCCGCCCGTTTGGGCGCTGGATGGGAAACATCGAGGACGCGTCGTGGTTATTGTTTTGTCCCTCCTCTCGTTCTACAGCCTCTCTTCGCGAACCCATTTCCAGTTTGGAATTACTTGACCGCGTTGGTTATCGATTGTGGTTCCCAAATGGTTCTCTTCTTCGGTTCTCAACTATGTATTCTATGCTGCTCAGGTGGCTTAACTCCTAGCAATGGTGTGGCTGCTGCTCCTTTTACCTGCTTTTGTTGCATCTCAAAAACTTTTTTATTTCCTTGGATAAGCCATATAGAAAAGTAGAAAAACTTCTCAAAAACATCTACAAAGTTTACATAACAATGTTTAATATCACCAAATTTCGTGTGACTGAACAATGAAAGGAGGTATCCGAGCCGGTGAGGTAAAGCGGCACCTTCAAAGACCTCATAAGGATACTCATTGAGCGTGACATTACTCGATCAAAAGCCTTCATATTCTATCTGGGAAAGCCTCACGAACCCACAGGTTCTTCTACAGAACATTTTTATACTTTCAGAAACTAATCCTCATGAATACATATTCATTTTATTCCTCATAAATACATATTCATTTCATTTTATTTAGTTATCAGGAACTGTAGCGTATTTACTTAATTGGTTCTTCTTTGAATATTTCTGACGCACCATTTCGATTTTCCTAACCATCTAAGAAGGTGGTAACAAAATGCAGTGACTACAGGGACCGGGCGGTCAGATAGCGATGGCGTAGCTGATTCTTCTCATATCAGGAAGTGGCCAGCTGTCGACGCCACTCTCAAAACCAGGAATTCCTGAGTGAGACCACATGTACGACTGAATATTTGCTTTCTCATAGCATGCAAGATAATGTGGAGAATCCTTTTTCCAGTAACGCCGATAACACTTGTTGAGGACACAGTTCTTGATAGTTCTCGTGTGTCATCACGTTCAGTAGTGTTTTCAGGGGTATTGAATTATGCGCTAGCGAAGAAAAACATCGCGAAAACGTTTCGAAATCCCTAACAATACGCTCTTTCTGATTTAGACCTAGACGAAATCACAGCTCGCAAGTATGTGTTAAAACGGAGGTGGGGTCCATTGGTCCAATTTTCGCACGGCCGCCCGCGGCCAGTGCGAGTGTTTGTAGTTTCGTCCGTTGAAACAGCAGCAAACACAACGTATAAGAACTTCCGACGCTCCTAACCTGTAATCTTTGAAGGTCCGTCACGATACCAGCCCATTGCATACTGAACGGAATTCCAGCCGACTGCAGCAAGTCGTGCTGAAGGCGCCGCGAAGCGAAACTTCGACCAGTCGACCCCAACCCTTGAAACGGGTGTGTGGCCTTTTGTCGAATTTTCGTTTTGCGGCGTCGCACTCGCTGCGCCATCAGCGCAGCTTGCCGCGGTCGGTTGCAATTTCACTCAGGCCGCAAGGGGATGGTACTATGAAGGTCCATTAAGAAATAGCTGTTCATCTCATCATTATCTAGAAACAATATTTTATGCCCTAAAAAGACAAAATAGTAACATAAAAAGTGAAAGAAACAATAGCTCTCTACATTATAACAATCCTAAGGAAATAATTAACTCGAGCGTAAAAGATGAAGGGGATTGTACGCAATGTACGCAATCACGCGCCGAGAAATTCGCGGCGACAAGCCGCCGGGCGGAGATTCAACATAAGGCTACACACCCCATTAAAGCGAGTTGCGTTGCCTTCACTACTAACTTTCCTCCATATTATCAGGCCCGATAGCAGCCTGTCTACTCAAGTGTGCAGTTGCCACCGCTGATCCGCTGATCAGTTGGGTGGCGAGTGCCGGCCATAATGAGACGGTATGCTCCGTCATACCATCTATACGCGCTACTATTCATCCTCTAATTGCGCTGGATGTGGACACTACAACTGTAGAAAGAGCTATCTGCTCACGGTGTCAACGGGGTAGCAATTACCGCGAACTGTGTCTTCAAGAGCGTTCCTCCCGCCTTCTAGTCGCTTACACCCGTCTCCATTGAAGGATATCTCCTGATTATGTGAAAGGGAAGCCAGCGAGTTTAATGACCTTTAATCTGATCTATGTAGGCAAGACAGGCTGCGCAGTGTTCGTGATCTTGCTATTATTTTATCATTGTTTTTTTGTTGTTGTTATTTTTCTGCATGCGAAGTCGTAACATTAAAAAAATCATGCTATAGAAAGTCGTGTGGGAAACTGTGACATCTCAAACTTGCAACCGCAAGAGCAGGACATCGCGAAACCTGATGTTGGCCACAAGGGAAATGAACAATACTTTGTTCTCGGGGTTCAGAGAAGTACGGGGTGCGCAATAAATATTGTTACCGGTTAAAAAAAGCAAAGTATCTCTACCAAGAATGGAACAGTGGGAACGAAGACTGGGCGATAATTATTCATAGCGATTCCGAACAAAATACATGTTATCATCACTTTGTGATTCGTCCTCCTCGATTTTGGATGACTACGCCTGAGTAAGGAATCGATGCCAAAATGTGAACCAACGAGCTCATGTGGACGGTCATCTCGAACGAGAAGCTCCTCGCCCAATTTTACCCTTCTGGACTACGCCGTTTGGAAATATTTGGAGGAGGAGGCCTGTGCAGCACTCTATCAATATTATCAATCCATCAAGGCTGCTCTTCGAAGGGAGTGGGCATAACTCGACGTTAACTACCTGCGTCATGTCATTGACTCGTACCCCGAACATTTACACGTCGTTATCCGAAATCATGGAGGTTGAATCGAGAAAAGACGATCACATACATATCGTTGGAAATATTTATAATCCAATTTTCTTTGCTTTTGTCATACTCTTGCCAGAGATATTCGGTTTTTTCACCGCGTAACAGTAACAACTCATTGTTACCAGTTTATCGCTTGAAAAAGGAATTTTTGTCAATGTCAATGATGGCAGTGATTATTGTATTCTACATCATATTAGTTCTTTGAGTTCGTCAGACACCTTTTTGATCAGGTGTTGTCAGATTCATTTAAATTGCTGCTTGACGGTGTTAAGTAATATCAGAAATCAGTAGAACCCAGTTCGGTTCACCAAATGACGTGTACTGTGCTCCATTAGTTGAGAATTCCTAAATATGCGGTAGATTGCTAAAATAAAAATAAATAAAATGTGTATCGTATTGAAATTATTTTGATGTCTTTTTTTTAATCCCAGAAACCACCATATCCATGGAGAATAATAGCACAGAACCTTTGGGGAGCTTTGGAAGTGCGAAAACACGCAATTTATCCGTGGTTCTGAGCCGACAATCACTTCTTCAGCCAAGAATTGAGCGATCCGATCAAAATTGCTGCCGCGTCCTAATGACCGCTTCCACACGCGTACGCACGCGTTGGCATGAGAAAAATCAAACGTGAGGCTGCCCATGCTGATCAGCGTCTTGGTGGTTTTTGCCAGGCGAAAGGAACTTTTTGAGAACTTTCAGACCTTCTTATGCTCAAACTTTTGATTTTCTTCCGCTTTTGTCTTAATATTGATATTGGTTGAACGGTCCGATCAAAATTCATTATGCTGCCGCGTGCCGATATGCACGGGAGAGAGTGATTGATCGCCTTATCTTTGGGTAGCCACTTAATATTGATTGGTTGTGTCCATTTCACGGAAATGCGGCTTCTTCAGCACATTTTTCTATGAATTGTATGATAAAAAAGATAGTAGTCCGATGTCTATGATTTCTTATGAAGTGCGCCATGCGCGTGACTTATATTTACTATCGTGAAGACGTGTGTAGTCAGCCTGCACTTTTACTGTTGCGCTTACAATTCAGGCTGCATAATCAGCTGTTTTGACGAAAACTTTCATAGGTCTTTACACCTCTCTGTCATCTAATGCGTTCCTGAAAAAAAAAACAGTGACCTGAGGCGGCATTCTAGCTTTGAATTGTGAGCGTGATAGTAGCGCCTCCTGTCATTGCCACACATCTACTAGCGAACGAAGATCTTAGTGAATGAGCGCTCAAAGCTATCTCCCAAGCACTCCTTAATACGTGAAATTAGCAAACATTTTGCGTTTGGATACAATATAAGTTTCGTATCGTGGCCCTTGTGCAATTGGTGAAATAAAGCTCTACCAGGAAATATTCCAATTAGGAGGATCCCTTTTGTCTGCCTGTGGGAAAACCACACTAAGTGGATGAGCTGACTGTTAAACATACTTCAATTGTTTCAGCTCATGAAACCAGCAAATCAAAATCCTTGCTGCATCAGCAAATGGATGCAAGTCAAATGGATGTAGAAAACATCTTATTTCTCATGGACATTTCTATACTTTCAGACATGAATACATAATCACTTTATTTTATTTAGCCACTAGAAACTGAAGCATATTTACTTAAAGGAATCGTCCATGGAAAATGAGTTTTTTTGTTAGCTATATATTAATGTTGTATTTGCCTAATAAGGGCCGCATGCAAAGTTTCCCGCGAAAAAGTGAGAAACTGGCTGAGATACAGCCCCCCAATTCCGGGTCAGTTGGCGGGGCCTCCGAGTAAAAGCCCCGTCCCGTCGTCCGGCGCAGTCGGGGACGCAATGTAGGAACAGAAAGTGCCATAAGCAGTCTCCCTCTCCGTTCCCAACCGCGGCGGACACGGTACGGGGCTTTCACTCGGAGGCTCCGCCCACCTGGTCCGGAATTGGGGGGCTGTATCTCAGCCAGTTTCTCACTTTTTCGCGTGGAACTTTGCATGCGGCCCTTATTAGGCAAACACAACATAGATATATGGCTTACAGAAAAACTCATTTTCCGTGGACGATTCCTTTAAATTGTTCTTCTTTACATATCTCAAACTCGACATTCGCGATTTTCCAGCTGTACTCGGTTTCCATTGATTTTGTGAATCCTTACTGATTTTCATTATTCCTGCAAATTTCTATTTATCCCAACTTACATTATTTCTGCAAATTTTTGTTTTGTCCCCAACTTGCTACAACCGAAGCGAAAAAATTAAGGAGGTCAAGTCACAGGCAAATCGTCGAGGTTTGAAGTAATTAGAGTGGGTGAGTAAAGATCTCTGAGAATCAGTCCTGACTTAAGCCCTTTTCCTGGATGTAACCCTTGTGTGATCTGAGCATCACATTTTTCTCGAAGTTTTTGTTTATTTTTTCAATTATTTTTATTTTCTGTGCGGCTACAGGTCGCACTTAGCCAAAGTCTTGACTCTGGTAAAATCGATTGTATGATCAACCAATAAAATATTCATTTTAAGCTCCAGACTAATCTTTCCTAATATTTAGAAGCAGCAGTAGGGTTGTTATTGCGGGTCATCGTCACTACTCACTTTTGCTTTTTTTTCAAAAAGTCACAACTCGAATAGGCTTCATATCGGTACGTGTGTGTGGTTACTGCCTGTTGTGTAGCGCTACATAGGGTTAATGGATCGAAAAGAGTTTACAAAGGATATTACGAGTCCAAAATAGGAGACTCTAGGGTTAGTCACTGGGGCAAGAGGCAACCACGCCTATGCACCGCCATTTGTTCATAATGAAAGCAGCACGGCACATACTGTGCGTGGCCACACCATTCGCTTGACTCGATGAGCTAACTCGAGTGTCTTGACCCACATCCATATTACACTCCTGGTCCCTTGATGCGATCCACTCCCGTTGTTGAGGAGCGGAAGTGAGAAGTATACGGAAGTGATAGTACAAACGAGTACACCATCCTTATCGCGCCACATATCAGTGAATGTGTTGAATTTTCTCTTTTGTATTCTATTTGGTTAATCCCTGTGTTTACAACACCTCGTCTTTCTTGTTTACCGTCTTTATTTGACAGACATAAATTCTTTTTGTCAGCCGGTTGTGGTTTCAAATACACAGGAAGTGTTTGTTCAGAAATGAATGAGGAAGCGTGGTCTGGTATACATCGGCTGCTTCTTGGAGGAGATCCCGAGCGAAGAAAAAGTATGTTGGTAATAAAGTGTGTGTCAGGACTTACGATTTCGCTAGGTCTCGTGAGAAGGTGGCAGCCGCGGCGAGTTAGCACAATACTTGACGCGCGCAACGACGCAATCTGCATGGCGCGGTGACCCGATTCCACGGTCCTGACACACACCCGTCCACATTGAAGCTCCCACATTCAGTGGAATAACTGATAAAAGCCTATTTAGGGATGCTGTCCGACAACATACAACGAAGAGTCAAATCCGCTAATATGGTTCCTGCTGAGAATGAGTTACTGTTTCAAATGGTGGCACGGGATTTCCGGGAATTCAATACGAAGTTTCTCGTGGGTAAGCTTATAGTTTTTTTTTCGTTACGTCCAGTAACGTATAGAGCATGAACTGTTGGGAATGTAGTTGCGCCGTGCAGGACATTTCCATTTAGCGCCACAGACGCATTTGAAAGTGCATGTGTTTTTGGGAAAAGATCTTATAGCCTTTTCGGGACCTACAGTTTTCAGAAAAAAGTGCGGCACAGTTCCTATAATAGGTTACAGTTGCAGGAAAAAAGCGAGGGAACACATCACGTCAGCGCCTTCTGGAACATTGGGCATCAGAGATTACCGCACTCGGCTTCAGTTCACGTTCACCGGAACAAATCCACGAAAAAGTCCGCAAAGCTGTGGAAAGATGTCGCCGAAGTATAATTTTAGAAAAGGTAAGGAATAGCATATCCGACTATTTAGAGCCAGTGCTTGATCATTGATAACTTATAATTAGCTTTTCAAATTCCAGAGAGCCGCCCGTAAAGGACTTGACGGTGTTCACCAAAGTGATATTCCTTACTATTTGGAACCACTGAAACAAGTGCTACTGTCAGAAGCTGAGGAAGCGCTGTCTGCTCGATCAACGACGGTCGTCCAGTTGGACGAAGACGATGGATACGGTGACAGCAAAGAGGCTGTTCAGAATGAAATTAGAGCATTGTCCGCTCAACGACCCACATCGACACCTTCGTTTGGTGCACGATCGTCAAAGATCCCAAATACATCGTTGTTTGCAAGCTCTGAAATCCCTTCAAGGTCATCCCCTGAGACGGAATATGGACAAACGTATAATTTGACAGCGCTCTTTGACGATGCTCCCTCGACATCGTCCACATCATGTATGGATAGGTGGGTTATAGCCATCTGCGTTCAGTTGATTTAGAGAAACGCGAAAATACGAGGGTGACATCGTGAGAAAGGGTTGTGGAATACTGAAGGAGTTGTATTTTGGGTCGAGAAATGAGGTCATAATTTTTTTAAAATTTTTCGTGTCGTCCTCAACGACCACTCACTGCTCATTGATTTTTGGGGCCATCAGAGGTGTCTAGAAAAGGGGATGTGTAGACTTATGTCGAGTTTTCTCTTTGCGACGTCGCACTCGCGGCGCCATTAGCACAACTTGCCGCGGTAGGTTCACTCAGGACGCAAGGGTCTGATACCATAGAGGTACTTGAAGAAATAGCTGTTTTATCTTATCGTTATCTGGAAACAATAACTTTGTGCCCTAAAAAGACAAAATAGTAGCATAGAAAGGAAAAGAAACGATAGCATTTCATGACAACCAACAATCCTAATTAAGAAGTAATTAATGCGGGCGTGAAACTCCAAAGGGAGGGTTGCAATGTACGCAACTGCACGCAAAAAATTCGCGGTGCCGCTCGCCGCGCGAAAATTCGACGTAAGTCTACACATCCTGGAAAAGGTAGCTAGTGATTGGGAAGGCTGTGATCATTGATCGACGATTTTGTCTCCTTTTTTTCAGCTAGACACAGCTTTGACATAGTATTATAGTAGCAACAAGACCACTTATGGAAGGGGTATATCATCGGAGTCGGTTTGGGGAAACTCGTATTCCTCGGAAAGTATCCTTACGGGTATTTGACCCTGAAGAGCGGAAAGCGAACCCCCTACTAGTTGTGCTTTTTCGTGGTCCCCCGCTCCGCACCGGCTCCTGCGCTACGTTGCCGCTCCACTCCTCAACTGTGCGCGCCACCCACCTTTACTTTCTCTTGCAGTTGCGAAAGAAAATGAAAGCGGATGTTCATTTGCTCAATGAGAAAATCAGCATTTTCCTTTTCTGCCCTTTATTATCTCTTCACATTGAAGCATCAGTATACTATTGTACGTTAGAAAACATCCTCCATACATACATACATACATACATACATCCTTTTTCTTGCACCATGCATCTTTACTTGCAGAAATGCTGAAGAATTTAAAACCGTATTTTATCAATACATTAGTTTGGTTAGGGACCTAGTATACACCTCAGAGGGTAACGTTAACCCATAGAGGTGGAAGGAATTGAGGGATAAGCCGAGAGGCGGTGTGGAACGAGAGAGGTGCAGAGACGAGGCAACGTGGCACAGGCGGAGACGCAGAGACACGCAGCCATGCCTTGCCGCCGGCACCGCAGAGTATGAATGCGGCCTTACTCGACCTGAGATAATTTAGTCCCATAATTTTTAAGGACCCGAAACTACAATACCGCTCACATTTTTTGAAAAATCGACGGTGGGCGACGGTTTGTGCCGTTTAATCCGTCGCCCACCGTCGATTTTTCAAAAAATGTGAGCGGTATTGTATTAACTGCTCATGATGAACGTATTATATTAAAAATTCCTAATAAAGTGTCAATATGTAAAAGATGGAACTGATCCTGCTGAACAATTTAGGGACGATTCTCTCGATTCAAGTATAAAACTGGCTTTGCTGGAAGCGGAATTGAAAGCAGTCGAAATGAAAAAGGAGTACTATGCGAAAAAGATGAAACTCGCAGAAGCACAGATGGAATTGACAGCTCTTCAAATTGAACAATACCGATCAATCAATAATCTTAAGTCTCGCAAGGAATGATGAACTGGTCAAAGCTCCGTTCTCATAGGCAACAGTATGATAACTTAAAAGAGTTCATGATGATATGTATATGTGAAATTTCGTGACTGGCTATGTAACGTGGCTGAAGAAGGCACATGAGGCATGGAAATTATCCTTGCCCCTGTCGTTTTTTTTGTTACATTTGCAATCACATTTTTGTCGATATCATCCATCTGCCTCGTGCAAGATCGAAATTCTTCAGAGATCTCATAAATCCATAGAGAATCTTATTCTTTGTATTTCTTTAGTTTTTTTTTTGGTATTTTTATCAGTCTTTTTTGAGTATCCTGTTGCATTCCGACAACACTATGGTTGTAAGAACTTGGGTGCAGAGGAAAATGGCCTCTTTGTTTCTCTTTCTCATTTTTGTTTCGATTTCTTACCAAGTTGACCTTGCCACTAGTTTTGTTTTCATAATGGTTCTTTTTGTTCAGATGTTTTTGTATGTATATATTATGTAGACATTTCGTCGTTTTTTGTTTACTTTCAAGTGTTTACACTGATAAATATACGAGATATTAATAATGCCTTGGAATATGATTCGTATCGTAAACACGGGTGCGAGCTGCAGATGTTGGGAAGACTAGAAAATCTGGAAAAGTCGACCAATTCGGAAGCTTCAGATGTACTGTGTGATGCGAATGTCGTCTAATCGACCCAACACATTACAGTAAGAAGCGCACAAATTACCCTTGTTATAGTCAGGCAGTAGATTACAGGAAATTGAGAAACCTTCAAATGATATATTTAATTAGACATACATCACCATATGCTGGCGCCATTGGTATAGTAACAACCGAGGTACTACGGTACGAGGATTACTCCACATGAGAGTGGGGTCGTATTTGACCGACAGTAGGGGGGGGGGGGGAGGGAGGTCGTAATTGCAGAGGTCAGCTGTAGTGAGAACGGATTGTGCAGCGAAACCGGGGTACGTAAGAAAACTTTATTGAATTTGTTTTTGTTTCGGGTCAGATTAGTCTCCCTACTGTTTTGAAATTTGGTCAATTCTGTATCGAAGTTGGTCAAGAATTAAGGCTTCTCCACTCCGGTGACATTTGTGACACTTAATGATTTAGTTTAATTATACGACCTTCACCATATTATAATGTCCCGCATTTTAATCCCTTGAAGAAAAACCATAAGTGTTTAAAAATTTATTTGCTTATGGCAGTCACCACAAAAATTCATAATGATGAAGCACGGTGCAACTATACAACTCAAAAATTGTTACTGGAATGTACAGGTCAAAAAAAGGGGCAGGGTCGGAAAGAGGGTCGTATTCGGCCCCCGTAAAGAGAAAGGTGGTCCTTCTAAAGCGGGTATTTTCCTCGACACCTGGGAGTGCCCTGGTGACATCTAGCTCATTCCCACTAGTGAGGCCTAGGTTTGAATCCTAGGTAGCACTGTCCCTAGGCGAGCTGAATTGAACAGATGAGCTCCTATGGACTGATTTGCCCTGCAAGCATTGCAAAAACCAAATCACAATCGTTTGTTCTTACGATACTAAATGGAATTAGAGTATGTGGCGCATTCTAAAAAGAGAGTGATTAGCTCGCAAGCTTTTCCATATGTTAGGTGCATGTCTCTATGTGCTTACTGATAGTCTGTTTTGATTTGGCCGATAAAATAATAAAGCTCACAAAAAACAATGCCCTAATGATCCGCATTTTTACCGTATTCAATAACACATTTTGCCATAATCAGATGGGTCGATTTACCTTCTTCGAGCAGATTTGCATAACTAGTCAGGATGTACCTTTATCGCGTCGCCAAGGTGCTACATCTGCTCGAACCCATTCCGACGCCACCCACATGAGCTTCCTTATTGTTCAACTGAGCGAAGAGTGGAGTAGGAGTGGGTTCGAGCAGGTGTAGCGCTCTGATAACGCGCCATTGCGACGCGAAAAAGGCGGAGTCCGACTAGTACCCAAGGACCTACTAACCCAAGAAGATAAGTCGACCCATCTGATTATCGCGAAATGTGCCTTCGGATACGGGTCGCATCGCGAACAGCGGCGAACTGAAGGTATTGGCGAAAGGGAAAAATCCAAAGAAAATCTGCTAATTTAAAAGTCCCATCTGCACTGTTTGATGCGAATATGATGTAGTTTTTCCATATGTTAGATACATGTCACTGTAGTCTTATAAATAGTCTGTTTTGATTTAGCTGATAGAATGATAAAGCTAACAGAAAAATAATATCTAGATGGTCTGGATTTTGGCATCATTTAAAGGCAGTTATATGGGTAATTGGGGCCCAGTATGGGCCCAACTGCCATTTTTCTTATTGAGGGACTACATAGTATCTTATCCCTTCGTATGTACACGACTGCCGTAGCTCTTTTTCTCTTAGTGTTTAGCTCTGACTGTTAACACGCCTCTTGAACATACTGATTGACAGATGGAAGTGTGCAAATAAAGATGATAAGCCTTGCGATGCCTATCGATGAGACATGCAGTGGAACACTGAAAACTACTCATTTCACTGCTGTGTTCAGCGTATGAATCTTTCATCAAATCCTAATTTCTGCCATTTTTTTCTTTGCTTTATTTCCTTTAGATTTGCTGAGGAAGTTTACTTGATGAGAGTTGCTTTAGAGCTTTTCAGTAGAGGACTATGTGCCAGAAATTGGTTAATATAGTTAAGGTTTTCATTTATTCGCAATCAGATACGGCAAAGAGGAAACTAATCTAACTCTAAAATATTCACTCGATGGGGCAGTCGTGAGATGGGCCACATTCCTTCCACCACTCCTGCACAATGAGTCAAATAAGTCGAATCCTTCACTTTCAATCCATTATTGAACGAATTCTCAGAGATCTGGAGGAAAAAGTAAGCATTTACAATGTTATACACCAAACCTTTACAAAAGGTTATATTTTCCTTATAGGAGAGAACTTTCGAAACTTATAAAGTGGCAAGTGGATCCAGCTTACGGTTTCAAACACGGTCCATTATTGATTTTATCGACTTTGAACTGAATCGAGTTATACGGTGGGTGTTTCGAATTTCGATAATGATCTCACAAAAAAAGTTCTATATTTTTTGTGAAGCACATAAAACAAGACTAGCAAATACGATATCATATTATTGATCCCTCTTCTCACTACGTCCCCTCTTCCGGTTTATACCTTTTTGAGGCGTCGGTGATGTATTGACAAGTGACTCCACCTCCACTCACACTTTCTCTCACGGATAAAATTCGAAATTAAGGCCTTTCTAGATCAAAGACACCGGGAGGGTGCAGTTTTGGCTTAGGGTATGGATTACGGTGGCTTAAACTGTGTTGCTTTGCACACATGACGCTTACAAGAGGTCGATTGTGAATTCATTTGACTTTTTTTTTCAAAATCATAATCACCCTTTTCTCACTTTTTCGATCACTACCCCTTTCATGTTTTACTGTTGCTGTGGTTGCTGTGTGCTGTTTCACAAGTTTACCCGACGGCGCTACCTTTCCTTCACGACAGCGTTACCTTTACCACCACAACTTCTATGATTTTATTTTATCACACAGTCGATACAAAGCCCTCTTTTGCATATTAATTGCGGCTACTGCTGCTCCGTTGGCCGAGCCATGGCGCATTTGGCCGTCTTGAAAAAATTGGCACCATCTCATGTAAAGTTTCTGTACGCGTTTACTACATATTATCCTAGCGCCCCCTAAAAATACACTTTTTCCAGTTGCAGGAAGGGCTATCTGCTAACGGATGCAGCCACGGTAGTCAAATTAGTAGAGTGCTTGGTGGTTCATCAGTGGAACTAATCAGCGTCGTCTATCAGTTTTATCCCTTTTGCCCCTTATGGCCGTGTATGGCAGCCCTCAGCCTTGCTCCACGAAATCCAAGAAAACAATTAAGGATTTCAAGCAAAGTCAATAAGCACTTTTAGGGTACCACTCTATCAGATCTACGATGTTGATCCCAGCCTTTGTGAAATGCTATGCAATGCATTTTTCGGTCGAACGAAATGCTGGAAACGTGAAGGAGAAACCCAGTACGTCAATTTCTGTATAATGCCGTTCTTCATTCGAGTATCACAAAAAAGTGACAACTGCTATGGATCTAAAACCTAAGGGAGGGAGGTTATCCCCAAACTTGGACTCTGTCTAAGAGCACGAGGAGATTAAACTACTTCCTTGTTTTTCCCCCTGAGATCTTTTACACATGGTTTTTTTATTAATAATTATTCATTTCTTTGAAGAAAAGGCAAATAGCATAAATAGTAGTTGCTATCGCAACGTCGTTCGTCCTATTAGATACTATGATTTATACTTCGCGGGGTAATTGCGCTTCGCGTAAGCCTGTTGTAAATGCGGTTTTCTTTAGGAAAAATAAAGAGGTTCAGTCCATTTCCCAACGCCTGGCAGGGCGAGGCCTACGGACTTGTATGAACGTGTATCGATCTCTCTCCCACCCCGCTCACCCAAGTCCGTAGGTCACGCCCTGCCAGGCATCGGGAAATGGGCTGTATTCGGGAGCTTTTTCTTCTAAGTTCGTCTCCCTGCTTCAGTATGGACGATGAGTCCAAAATAAACTTCGCCTAGGCCGCGTTTATATAATACTTTGCGGTGGCGGTGGCAAGACGTAGCTGCTTCTCTCTGCTTCTCTCCCTGCGCCATCTCGTTGCCTGTGTCGTCTCTGCACCTGCCCCGTGCCACACTGCCTCGCTGACTGTGAACACAGCCATGGCCCGCCGGCGCAAAGTATGAACGCGGCCCTATTTGAAGATCCTGTTTGCCTGTTTACGTTAAATCGGTAGAGTATCGCTTGGGCGTGCCTGATTTGCTTTTTAAGGTCTCACCAAGGCTACGACGTTGATCTCTGGCCGAGTTGTAAATTTCATCTCTACGCAGGTGCTTTGTGCATGTATGCATGTGTTGTGATGGAGCAACTCTTCAAAGGAGTTCATGATGAATACCAGGCTACGGTGTTCGCTGAGAATAGAAGGTACCTCACCATACAAGAAATATCTGCCAATTTTTTCCAAAATTATTCAAATTCCAGCTATTTCGAGGAGAAAACACTCAAATTATTGAACGATATTTTTCGCAAAAATGCTAATGTCGCTATAAATGCTATTGAAATCGACTATGAAAAAATCTTCAAGTTGGGAGAAGAAAATTTTTTCAACGGGGCAACGGTTTTGAAAAGAAATGATACTCATCCGAAGCATGCGACTACCTGCTGGGGAGGATGTTGTCGAGGTGAGGGCAGTGCGGATCTTTTGAATTCGGTTCAATTCCCTATTAATCCATTGTTGACTTATTTTCTCAGTACGTGCTCCTTGGAGTGTCCGCAGTGATGAGGCATCCATCGAACTTATGGCTGTAGCGTACAGGGCAAAAGCAATGGTTCGTTTTTTCCTCGTGCAGTCGCCACATATCCTTCTGATGCTTTCTGCTTTCAGAACTTCTTGGCACACAATTGCTGTCAAAATCTGATTGAGAGAAGATGGCACGGGAGGCTTCGACTGAGTCCGGTGAATGAAATACACAGATTTTTGAAGCGAGATTCCATCCACGGGGAAACTTCACAAATTTTCATCGGGCGCTCAGGGCTGGTTGAATCTTTTTATTAACTTTTCCATCATGCACTGGACTTACATTTATAATTGTATCTAAATCGAAAAACTGGAAGAATAGCAGCTCGATTGAATTCCCGCCGAGCAATACTTGAACAGTTGTCGGCGGAAAGAGCGCAGTTTAAATTTTTGCGCTCAGTGTTGATTCACCTCCCATACTACGTCCCTGTCCTCATGACTGAAGTAATGAGTACGGTGATCACGAACACCATTGTTGATATTCCTCAAAAAAAAAAATAATCGAGTGTGCTGGACAGTGGAGAAAAAAATCCAAAGAAACGCTGAACTCAGGCTCCCTTTCAACGACATAACTTGAAAGGGAGCCTGAGTTCACCTATCGCTGATTTTGAGCGTGGTGGACCATTTTGTCGCTGCCATTATGGAGACCAAAGCGACGTTCAGACAAGTGGCAACCCTGTTGTGGCCAGTGCATTTTAAAGACACCAGGAGGGGGTAATTTTGGCTTACTGTAGAACAGACGTAGTGTGGACGAGTTTGAGTGGCCGCCATTGCACAAACTCGCCAATTTGACGCCTTGGCATGGTGCCAGAAGAAGATGGTTCTATTATAGATTCGTTTTTTCCCTTTAGTTTTAACTTTGTTCTTTCTTCTATTGTTTCTAGATGCACTTACGGGTCAAATAAAGTCGGGGGGGATGCAAAATTTTCATCCACGTCAAAGCTTTCCCTTCCTAGGGTTAGCCTAAAGCAGATGAGACCTATGCTTTGACAGATGCTTTTTCATGTGGGAGGAGGGGATATCAATTCTAGCCTAAGCCTAGTAAAGGAAAGGAGCTTCGACGTCGACGCAAAGTTGCGTCTCCCCCCCCCCCCCCCGACTTTATTTGACCCTTCTGAGATTTTCAGGTATAGAAATGCACAATTAAGAAGATCCATAAGTAAACAAGTAAAATATGCCACTAGAAAACAGTCTAAAGAGGAAATAATTTAAAACTAAGGTTACATCAGGCCGAAGACAAGCTTTAAAATGAACGAAGCGTGGCTCGGCCATGGAAGCTTGCAGTTCGGACAGAAGCGCGCCCTGGGGGCAAATAGCGCCCTTTGGCGCGCTTTTCAACGCCGGTTTCGTTACACATTGTATCTACCGAACCCATATGTTTGTTTTCAGACGTCATTGTTTTTGTAAACGTTATTCCGCCCTTGCCCCCCTCCCGGTGCCTCTAAGGCACACATATTGAGGATATGATAGCGCCGCAAGTGGGGCTCCTTCAGGCAAGTATAGACCACTGTTTGATTTCACTACTCATTTCATGGAATGACCAAAAGCTAGGGAAATAATGCCTTTCCCAACCGTTGACTCCGATAGGAGGCAAGCTCTGTTATCGAAAGGGGTGGGCCCTGTTAGAACACGGTAGCTATTGAAAAAGATGCCTGTTATGAAAACCAGAGCACTCCTTTTCATTGGGAATTTCACCATGTATAGTCTTCACCATGTTCAGTCTTCTTAACCCGTAGGTTTCATTTGAATAACTCTCTTCAGGAGTTCTCACTGCTCACGTTACCCCTACCACTTTTTTTAAAGTGCCTCATCGACCCATGCACTGAAACAAGAATAGTGTCGAGACAAAACTTCTTATTCTTTCTTCCTATCTCCTTTAGTATTTGCGCAGAACTACCGAAAGCATGCCATCTCCACCACGTCCAATTCGAAATCATTGTCCAAGAGTCAGGGCTGTACCAACCAAGTATTATCTCATCTCTATGGTAGCGTTAGTGCGGTTTTCACTACCTCGTTTCAGTTATTTTCTTTTCTTTCAGACAAGAACTCTCATCAGCTACGTCTTCCCGTGCTTTCTGTACAAAGAATACGCACTGCGAAAATCAAGAGGTCCCGATCAATCAAAGAAGCCCTCACCAGTTGAGGAAAAAGCTGAGATACCACCTCAAGATCTCCTAGTGGACGATCGACGAATGCTACTGAGCCATTTGCCAGAAAATCCTTTATTCTCACAAACTGTGGACGTAGACTCTCCAACAATGATCCCATACGATGCCGTTACACCAGATTCCTATGAGCTGAATTACATGAATGAATCAGAAGTGAAGAGCCTTAGTAAGAATAGGATGGAAGCTAAAATGATGAGGTGCTCTGTGCCGAAGTTTCCTGTCAAAGACCACACAACCCCCATTCATTCTCCCGGCGCCAGTGATGATCAGAAACACGACGAAGGATCTTATATTTATGAAAGATTTGAATCCGATTCAAAGTGTCATGGACTGATGCCACAATGGCTCTGGGTAACACTCAAGTTCTATGCTACTACCAAAGCCAAGTTCTTCTATCATGTGGTGAGTTACTTTTTTTCTTTTTCCTTTTTTTTCAACGCAAGGGAAACGTTCGGCTGAGTACATCCATTACACCTCATTGCCTGGAAGCGCACTTTCAACACTGTAAAATTTGCTCGATGAACGGTTTCTCCTGAAGGTTATAACCAGATTATTTGACTTACCTTCTTCGGCACAGAGGACCATGGCTAACTATTCAGCTGCACCTTCATTGAACGATCATCACGGTGTGCCATAATGCCGTTGCACCCGTGCGAACCCGCGCTGACCACGCCCATTTCAGCCTTATATTGGTCGACCGAGCTAAGAAGGCGTGGTCAGCTTCTGTTCAAGCGGGTGTCGGGATGGCACATCATGGCAATGCAAAAACGTTGAAGAAATTAAACTGATTCGATTATCGCGATATTTGATTATCGACCAGTAAATACAACTGGATGGAGTTTTCATATAAAAGGATTTTTTGCATGTTTTGACTTTCGTGATCAGCTGGAGATCCTGATTGATTCAGATTTTTCGCATTCTCTACGTGGTGGTGTATAGTTGGGTGCTGGTTGCTAAGACAAGAAAACGATCAAAAGTGCCGAATTTTTCGGTGTATTGGCCCGAGCTATTTGTGGCGTCAGTACAGCTATCACAGCTGTTTGACTGTGTTGTTGCCATACGAGAAAGAGTGAGTGCATAAGTTAGGAAAATAGTTGAGCTACAACTCTAGAACTATATCACTTACAAGGAATTAAGATGCCACCAGCAAAACCAATCGATGGACCATGGTTATGTAACATAGGCAAGAGGTACAATAGGAAAGTACGGAGATTACAGCTGGTAAGCCATTATAGTACACGTTACACTAAAAACTCAGAATGTCAGCTTGGTATACCGTGATTAGCGTCAAGGGCCGCTCTCATACTTTGCGCACCGACGCCGTCACGCGCGTGACGGCGTCGGTGCGCAAAGTATGGGAGCGGCCAAAAAGTTTCTCAGCGACACTCACCGTACGTTGAATGAGTTGTGTGTTCTCATAATTGCACACAATGTGCTCGACCACACGCCACTCATTTTAAGATATGAAATATGCCATCCCTCTCATCAAGAACCACTATTTTGCCATTTTGTTTCAACCGCCGTCATACGCTATCCAGTGGGATCCACTTATTATTGACCGATATTTTACGCTAGTTTGTGAGTTTTGGGGTAATTTGATCGTGGGAACTAATTTGATCACGGTACACCTTCCTATATTTATAGACTTCTGCTTATAAGAAACTGTTCAGAGTGATGTTCCACAGGCCTTATCAACTTATAGAACTGTCAAGTTGAACCTATGAGATCATCAAGTCTTCTTGAGGGTTTCTTCGAATGGACATCAGACCACTTATTTGGATTTTATCGTGATGTCGTCATCGTCGTGAACTGTATAACGGTGGCTGCGGTCGTTATTCATGCAGGATACATTGACGGTGAAGCAACGTGAGCGTTTTTGTGACTTCTTCTGTGATGCTTTATCAGCTTTACCACCTCACACGACAGATTTCAGGGGATTTTGGGCCGCTTTGACCACAACAAGTGATCTCATCTTTCATATCTCATTCCTATTCGCTGCTGTTTCTATGATACGTTTTCTGAGCGTTTTCTATTTCTTCAGTGTCCTTACCTTCATGCTAAGGAGAATGGTGAGCAACTACCTCTTGAAGACAGGGGAGCATTGCTTTTGATGATAAAGAGTTCACTGGGAATAGACGGCGCGAGATCGAGGGTACACCTATGACGGTTTCGCGCGGCCGCGCGCGACGAGCGGTTCGGCGGATGCGAGTACCAGTGAGAGGGCATGGCAGCTTTCAAGCGAGGCAGTGTGGCATCGGTGAAGGGTGCAGGGTGGCATGGGTGGAAGTGCAGAGGTGACGCAGCCACGCTCTGCCGGACTCCCAAGGGCAATTGATTGGGCAAGTCGTACTGATGGCGCGGCGAAGCGATTTTCTGTCTTAAGTGCACATACCCGAGGATCGGGAGCACCATTTGCCTGCGGTGTAGTGACGAAGAGCAAAAACATATACGTAGCTCACCGAAATAGCTGAACATCGAACGCAAAATAATGACTGTGTCGATCGATGAAGTTGGTTAGTCACAGCTTGGCAACTTGCTTGAGCTGCCGGCTTCCAGACAACTCGGACAATTTACGAAACGTCGTCACGCGCGACTAACCCACCTTAGGCAGCGGTCATGATCCGTGCGTCCCAACATGCACCCAAAGACTTCTGAGCGGGAGCTAGAACAAGGGCATAATAAAACACAGGAAGTGTCCGGCCCCCGCCTCTACGCTGTGCCTCCCGCTTCACATAAATGTTTCAGACCCGTCAGAATCTGCTTGTTCTTATACATGTAATCTTCGATTGGAGCTACAACCTAGTAACCTTCGTCAATTGAAGAATATCAATGCAGGGGCTGGTGGGCTGTACTCTGACGGGTCTGAAACGTTTATGTGAAGGCGGAGTCAAAGCATGGAGGTGGAGGCCGGATACATTAGGGATCTTATTATGCCCGTGTTTGAGCTCCCTCTCGCCGAAGTCTTTTATAGTATCACAAAAGCTTAGGTACGCATGAGAACATAGTCTCGATATATGTTATAAGGGAATTTCGGATTTTCTTATTCTCAAAATCGATATGAGAGCGATACTGTGCTGCAATAATGCTTATTGCAGATCAGAACACTGGGGAAGTTCTTGTTGATTTTCGTTATTTTTTGGGTAATATTTGCAGTGTTCCACATAAGTATGGCAGGTAAGGTCATCCAACCATGCAAATAATCCAATTTTCTTTAAACTATATATGTAATTCTATTGTAGAGGAGTACGTAGTACGATCAAATCACTCTTTGGCATGGATGATGTTCCAAAACGGAGCTTTCGAAATCTTTGGTGAAGTGGATGAAGAGGACAAAATAGGTTACCAATCCTTTTGCTCCTATCAGTGCTGACGATACAAACGCATAAGCTCAGTCACGTGGAAACTGTCATTCCCATTAACTTCCCCATAGCATAGTATTCAGGTACCGTAACAGGTTGTGCCGACACTTCTTGGCAGTCGGTATGGACTTCAAACACGTCGGATATGCGGTGTCTTTTTCGTACCGCTTTAATTCCTATTACTGTATTCACTTATATGCTTATCGCCAGTATTATGCTGGTGAATCTACTCACTGCACTTCTTTCGTGAGTTTTATCCCAAACTCTTGATCATGTTGTTTTCCTCACTTATCAGACCACAAAGGAGTAAAAGAAAGGAAAGGAGTCTGAGGTGTTCTCTCTTCGACAGGGCCGTTCTTTCCCCGGAAGTCCCAAATCCGCTTCACAATGGGAGCGGCCATTCCATGGTTTCATTAGAAGAGTAACGTTTTTGGCGTTAGGGTGTGTGCACTTATGACAGAAAATCGCTTCGCGGCGCCATCAGTTCGACTTGCCGAATCGATTTCTCTTGAGAGCCCGGCAGAGCGTGGCTGCGTCACCTCTGCGCTTCCACCCATGCCACACTGCCTCCTCCACCCATGTCACAGCCTCGCGTGAAGGCTGCCATGCCCTGATACTGGTAAACTCACCCGGCGAGCGCCGCGGGCGGCTACACGATTTTCTGTTATAAGTGCACACACCCTTGGCACCAACCAGTCCCTTCTATGGGATGCGCCGCGCATTCTAGTTCCATTAAGAGTTGTGGTGCCATGTAAATGCTATAGGCCTATACAGTGAATTGCGGGGTCCAGAAGATATAATCGATCAACAATACGGTGTTTTACCCTACCAGACAAGTCTGGTAGCAACACCCCTACACCGTAGGGATGGAAGGCTTCGTTGGCCTGTGTGAGCGTTGAGGCGGAATTTGATCCCCACACCATGACAGAGGAATTCGCGCCACCTGTCACTGAACCGCACCCACCCATATGACTTCGTTAATTTTTGCGGAAAATTTCAAATTCTCTTTGCTGGCACAATTGATGAAGCTGTTAAAAAATGCATTGGCGTTCCATTCCAAAGGACTGTTCCTGGAGACACATAATGAAAGCGCGAAGGACGGTGTGCGCTAATTCCCAATGGTGGTTGATCGATGGAAACGTTTTCGCCACGCCTCCATGCGCGAAGGGGCGTGGTCGGCTTTCCTGTCAGCGCTCTTCAGCAGTAGTGATGATGAAGGGAACTCATTCCTTTTTTCTACTTCTCTTTTTTTAGCAAATGACTTTAGTTGTACATGGATGATACTACATTGATAACGACTTTTTTCCATGGCAACAATTTAAATACAATTTTACAGAAAAGAATATGAAGAGGTGTCAGGTGGAGGTTCTGCGGTGTACTGGAAATACGAGAATTACTTCCTCCTAGCCACGTAAGTGTATGCATGCTACCTCTAGGGTGTGTATCCTTGTATTGAGTTTTCGCTTTGCGGCGTCGCATTCGAGGCGCCCTCAGCTAGCGCGACTTGCCGCGGTCGGTTGGAAATCTGCTCAGGACGCAATGGGTTGGTACCATGGGAGTCCTCAAAAAATAGCTGCTCAACTTATCTTCACGTAGAAACAATAACTTTTGTGCCCTAGAAAGACAAAATAGTAAGATAAAAAGTAAAAAGAGTCAGTAACATTACATGATAACAATTCTGATGAAAGAGTAATTAATTCGGGCGTGAAACTTCAAAAGGAGTGTACGCAGTGTACGCAATCACACGCGAAGAAATCAACCTGTACTCGCCACGCGTGGCCGCGCGAAAATTCGACATATGGCTGTACACCCCTACCTCTAGAGCGTTCCTTTTTATCTTTCCAATTGAGGCGGGAAGAGAAGAACATTGCTCTTCGGCCTCATCGGTAAAACAGATTTTCAGATACGAATCGAAACTGTGGCTTCCACCACCTCTGTCGCTGCTCTATTACACACTTCACTTTATCCCATTTCTTTTACGAGTTTTCTCGTTTTTTCTGTGCATTTTCTGCACTTGCTGTTCAAATTTCGTGATAAAGAAGAATCCATTCTCTTTCATTCCCGACTGGCTGAACAGAGTGTTCCGAGCAATCGAAGGCAAGCTTTTACAAAGAATTGATCTATTAAACTCACCGTTGAATTGAAGAACAGCGTTGGAAAATTGCTTATTCTCAGGTCGACCTTGGGGAACACTGAAGCAAATGCGACGTCATATTCATGATCGGTCAGATTTAGAAGAGATTCGCAAATTAGTTCCGGTATGACAAAATTTTCACTTTGGAATTTTAAGAAAAATATACAATTACATAGAACCACCTAGACCTATGAGACCATCCTTTCTCGGTCCTCGTCGCAATCTAAATCTATAGAGCAGCGGGGTCACGGCCAAACGCGACGCAACAATTCAAATAGCCAGAGTCTCGTCCTTTTGAGTCGGTTGATTGGCAGCCTGAAAAACTTCTAATGAAGAGTTCCTGGCGCAGAGCCTGGGTTCCTATTAGTACTTTGACTGGAGCGTTCACTATTTTAGTAGGCTTGGCAGTACTGATGATCAATAAAATAAAGTCAGTCGGTAATTTCTGATTGGCTCGAATATCATCGTCAAATAGCAGTTTTCTGTGTCAATAATGGGTCAGCCAACCAATATGGTGCAAAAGGATTTGATAGGGCGGTTCGATACGGTCGCGACGGACGATGTTAAACTTCAGATTATCACTACGTCCGCAACATCGCTTCGGTTCTCCGGTTCTCCTTGCACCACATAGCTTGTGACGGCATTTAGCGTAATAACCGCGAATGGTATTTTTTAGAGGTCACTGAGAGGCGTTCAAAGAGGGAAAGCGAATTTCAGAACACTATTCTCTGTGAACGAAGGGGTGCACTGTACTCTGCGTCTCTAACGCCATGGCTAGAGCGCAGCGAATTCACAGCGCTATCCGAATCGGGTTCAAATTTTGCGAAGAAAAGGTTTTGGTGAAGCAAAATTGTGCTTTTTTCTTATCTTATGTTGGCCTCAGCCTTGAGGGAGTAGATTTCCTCTCCCTAAGCTCAGGTGAATACGCGTAAGTAGTTCCTTAGTCTAGTTGAGGCGGATTTCTCGTAAAATACTAATGGAATAATAATTTGACCGTTTTCTCAGTTAGTTAGCTCCAATAAGGCATAAAATAACCTTGAGAGTGCCTATGAGCAGAAATTGGACGTGACTCATGCTGTGGTCGAGTGCCCCCCCCCCCATTAACTCCAGTAGCATCCATTTTACCTCAGTAAAGATAAAGCTTAGCGAAAAACGCGCGAACGAGAAGCCTTTGGGACGATACTGCAATTTTACAGTGTTTCACCTTGAACTGCATGCTGCAGACGGCCGACACCACTGTCATTTGATGTGGAGTAGGGCAAATTGCTTCAACTCATGATTATGTTAACCTTATCAAACAGCACACAGCTATACAAATGAAACAGTGAAAGGAAGAATAAGTGAAAACTTAGAAAAAAAGTGTGGTTATAATAAAAAATTCAGTGAGTTCACACCCAACGTTTTGATAAGGCGTCGTGTGTGCAAAGTAACGAATTGCAAGACCGTAACTCCTGCTGTAAGCCAAAATTACCACCTCTCTGTGTCCTCAAATATCGAAACACTTTACATCGTGCTTAAAATAAGCCCTTTTCAGAAAGAAAGCAAGTCCGAATTCCGTGCAAAAGTTAGAGAATTGGTGAGATATTTTCCAAGCAGATCTCAGGAATTGTGGTCCATTTACTTCTATATTGCCGTGTATCAGATCGAATCGACTTCACAAAATGAAGACGCCAGCCCAGAGGAACGAATTAGGCATGCTCAAGCGTTGTTCGAGAAAATCTTTCGGATTTTAATGGATTGTGTCAATGAAGAAACAGGACAAATACGTACAAGGTAAATTTAGTAAAAACGACACTAGCAGTGTTTTTATTATCATCTTTCATCATTTATATTCGTTTCAGAGCGAACACTGCCATGGAAGAATTGCAACAGCTTAGCCAGTCCGTATACAATTCCTTCCCAAATTTGCAGAGCATGTAAGATACAAGCCTTGCCATTTTCTTTCATTCCTTTCTTAGTTCTCAGCAGAATGATTTATATTTTCACGAGTATATAATCTTTTCAAAATTTGGTCAGTTAGCTCCATACTGTGGTTGCATGTATGCATTTGCCAGATTATGCAGTCAAAGCCACCATATTAACCCCCTCGCAATTTTGCGCTTCTGTGATTTTGCGATCTGCGACCTTGATATCTTGTATTGCCGCAACTTCGCATCGCGTGCGTAGCTTCGACACCGCAAAATCACAAGTCGCGGGAAGGGGGCGAAAAAAAGGGTCTGGGAGAGTTCGTTTAGCGAGAGAAGTGGAAAAAAGCTTTCCGTGGGATAGAGGACAATGGGTGTGTACCTTTATGTCAGGATTTTGCACGACGACGAGCGGCGTACGACGCAGTGTGTGCGAGCTATGCGCGTCGCGATAGCTGGGTCTTAGAACACGGTACTGTTAGGAGCGCGACACGCAGTTGACTTGTAATCGCTTTGGGACCCAACAACATGACGCCTTCAGCTCGTCCGCATTTCGCTCGCGACATGCCTCGGTGCTAAATCATGACATAAGGGTACACACCCAAGGACAATGAATGTGATAAGAACTACTACAACTAATTTTGCGCCCATACTTACGGTAGTTAAAAGAGCCGCGGCTCTATACAGAGTATAGTCATGCTGCGTATTTTGTACAACTTTTATTTAATCATAAATCCATGACACACACATTGATGACTGACTAATTCTATTAGGTTGGAACATAATTTCTGTCACACAATGACAAAAAATTTCAAATTTATTTTTCTTTATTTGCTAACTTCAATCAACAAAATATGCACCATTATGATCAACAATATATTGCCAACGAATAGAGAGATTATAGATGCCTTGCTTATAGAAGTCTGGAGATTTCTGGTCGAAGAAAGTCTGGAGGCCGATTTTGAGATCATCGTCATCTTTGAACTGCCGTCCATCGAGGAAGTGGCTCAGAGATCGGAATAGGTGGTAGTCAGTTGGGGCCATGTCCGGAGATTACGGTGGACGGGGGAGCTTCGTTTAACCAAGGTCCTGGATCCTTTGACACGCCAACTTTGCCACATGTGGGTGAGCGTTATCGTGGAGAAAGAGGTCTTGGTCCATTTTTTCCGGTAAGTTTTGCCGCTCCGGTGTCCAATTGCCTGCAGTAGAGATCGGCAGTGGCTGTCGTGTTGGATGGTAACAGTTTCCTATTTTTTTGAAAATTTTCAAAAAAAAAGTTTTTTCTCAATGCAATTTTTTGAAATTTTTCCTGTTCCAATTTGAGCCGATCGAGCCATCGGGCTGCCGCCATATGAGAGACAGTACCTGGGCCATCGACTGGTTAATTTTGTTAGTGGCCTCGCATGCTGAGGAACCGAGGCGGTGTTCGTGAATTTCGCACCTTTCGCGAAATTGCCGTAAATTCACTGCTAGTTGAAGCCGTAGAGAATATGAATGTGCTATTCAGAAGCCCTTTTCGGACGCTTCATATACCCCCCACTACCAAATGCTCCCGAAGCTTCCACAGTTTTCCCCAAGGAAAACAAAAAGTGTGACAGAAATTATGTTCCAACCTAATAGTTCGTTTAAATATGTACTTCACATTCGACTTCATTTCAGGGATTCACCCGGAGCGGCTTCTCGGCCACACTTCTACAATTCTACAAAGCACTCACCACCTAATTCTACCAATCCTTTGAACCCTATACTCACCGATAGTATCTACCATAACATCTAGGTGGCACGGAATGGGCATGTTTATCCGTGGGTCTGCCACTTTTGAATCAAAAAATATCTTCATTGAGCGAGGCCGTGCGTGAAAGCCTAAACACACACATACCTCTAAGCTCCACTGACCAAAAGTCATGAACAAGGTAACAAGGTTTAAAGCGTTTTTCGAGAAGTAAGGGATATCCGTGAAAAGAGAATAAAAGAGGAGGGAGCAATTTTAACAAAACGATTCTTCTTGACACAAAACCACAAGAATGGCGGACGCACTGATTACCAGGATACCTTTTCGTTCAGCTTGATTACGCTATCATTTTTTATCTGATGAGTTTAGATGTGTTTTAAGTTCATTGTGCTTGTTGTATACATACTGTATAATATGATAATTGTGCCTATAAACAATTTGCAATGTTGCTAGACTTCTACACTGATAAGATCTTTTATTTACAGCTGTGAAAATTTCGAACACGACATCACACCCTCAGCGATAGAACGCAGTTCAAATTTTCGCGCCCAGTGTTGATTTGCTTTTCGCTCTGCGCCTCTGACCACGTGACTGTCACCTCTTTGCTCCTCAGCTCTCTAGCGTTCAAACCCATTCCAACGGTGGTCAATTTGGGACGGTCTATCTCAATTGAATCCTGTATGTGCGGGTGGTACCTCGGATGGGACCCAAAACCTTCAAACAAATGTAACATAAATTTCATAACTACAATAGCGCTTAAAAGTATTCGGCCAAACACTTTTTGTCATAACTTTTTTCTATTTGACCAAACTTGATTTTTCTATTTGACCAAACTTGACAAAATTTTAATACGTGGTGCCTGAACCTATTGTCAAAATATCATGCTACTTGAGTGCCGCATGACTCTTTTCATGTTTTTTTTTACAAGAATTCACTACAAGACCACCGGAAAAAAGTAAAAGGCCTGGTCAAGAAAAACGGCTTTCTTTACAAAAAAACAAAAAAATTGCATTTAACCACGTAACTTACACCGTTGAGTGCCAAGATAGTATATTTAGTATGTAGTGTCTCCAAGTATGACATACTAAAATTTCTCCTAGATCGGTGCAGTAGCAAAAAAGTTACAAGTGAAAAAACCGAGAGAACAACCATTTGGCCGAATACTTTTGAGCGCTACTGTATGTGGGTAACAGAACAGCATAAATTTCCAGAGAAGTTCATTTGAGGTCTCGATGAATTTTGATATACCCGCCGTATGTTTCTTATCGTAATCAATTGCAATTAAGCCGTTCTTACCTCGTGTTTATTGGTCTACTAGTGTAAAACTTTTACACTACATAGTACGGCGCTTCAAAGACGAGTAGGCTATTGATAGTCCTATCACTAGCGCTTGGAAGCAAACCGACCTGCCATAGACCCTTCCAATCATTTTATCGTGCAATGTTTTAATTGAAGCACATGCTCTTGATCTTTTGTGAAAATCGCCGTTTTTTTTTGAGAAGTCCAAACTCCAGTTCCAGAAAATCTGAAAGCCCTAACCAGACATTGACTGAGAGTAGTGTCCTGGTCTCTGACGATTTAATTGGTAGCCTTCTCATGTGTTTCGCTGATCTCTGGATCACGCAACAACTGTTTCATTCAGCTATCAGCTGTCGCTTCATGTTTGCAACCTTCTCCAATACACGCATAGCTGAGCTAAAATGGCAAATAATCGTAAGTTTCTTTTTTTGGGGTTGAGTTTTCATTTCTTCGAAACAACTTTTATAAAATTCTCAAAACATTTTATGTAGATGCACGTCAAGTTCTCGAGCCGCTAATACACGATTTCCTTCAAGTATTTAACAGCGGTGATTTTGATCGGATGGCCGATCTTTATCACACCAACGCAGTGATGGTTGAAAAAGACAAAAGTGTTTTATGGGGAAAAAAGGGTAAGTGTTTAAGATAAAAGAAATTCACATCAGATCTGTACTTATTTGTAAAGGTTCTTAACCAAGGTCTGAAAAGCTAAAAAAAATCCTGAACTTGGGTTTAAACGAGTTATTTTTGATCCAGGAGTGCAATTAAGCAATTAAAAAAATTCGAGCCAAAACATTCCCGCGGGGCTCAGTTAGTTTCCTGTTCATAAGTGTGACACCTGCTCTTCGCATGGGCGCCAACTTGGCTCGTACCTTGACCTTTTTTAGTGAATATAGCAGCAAATGGTGTGGTTATTACATTCATGACAATAGTGATTGAATAATATGCCAGTGGACGTTTGAATGAGATCTGAAAATGGAAGCTACTTTCGAAATTTAGGAATTGTAGTAAGATGGCCTAAACTGCCAGTTTCAGACCGGGTTGAACTTCAGGTAAAGATTTCTAACATAAGATTTCCCAAACTATAGTAGAGTAACAAGCTTTCTGAATTCGTTGTGAGTGATATCTTGGCGAATTTTGCTGACCATACCCCCTACTGGGAATGTCTACTATTGTAAAGGGTCTCGGTCGAAACATTGCTGATCACATCACTTTAGATATTTCGGCTTCACTACTTGAAATGGCAACTGAGCTAGGAAAAACGACAATGGAGGTTTGTTCTCATCGCCCCTTCTTCTTGTAGCTTTTTTCGCTAATATGGAAGTTTGCGCCATTATACGCAGCGAAAATAAATGCAGTTCTATTCCATGAAGCATAAAAACTAAAATATTAAATTAAAATTGAAATTTGACAATTAAAAGGCTAAAGCTTTTGTCACTTACAAATTATTTGTTGGGAAGGACCGTGCATCCTAGCCCCTTTTATCACAGTGGCGTGGGAGAATGCAATTTGACCTACTCAATGACTTGAGGCAGCTACATGACGTACGAGTCAGTGCTTTCATTCATCCTGATGAGTCTGCTATAATTCACCCACCCCGTAGAAATGGAAAACTTGCTTAGAGTGGGCAGACATCAATGCGGGAATTTGATCCCTGCAACATGAGAGTGAGAGTGTGCGCCACTGTCACTACACTCCTGATCATTTCAAAGTATCCAAGTTTGTAAAAGTCTCTACAGCTGCAATCCTCTTATGCAATATGAAACTTGACCTACAGAGTTGTACGCGTATGATTCAATGCCCAGACAACTGCTTTACCACCCGGCTGAACTTCAGAGAAAATATTAGGGATAATGTGGTTGTTGGAAAATCCCTAAAAGAAGTCACTTCCATGGAAACTATGGGTCTAAAAAGCTTACCTATGGAAATCCTGATAGAAACCGTTGGTAACATTTATTCTTTATTATATTTCAGCTACATAAGTACCTACCCTCCTGATTTTCCTTCGTACAAAGTTATTGCTGTCAACAAGAATAGTATTCTCCAAATTTCACCATTTTCCTCAAATTCGCCCTTGGGGGCAGTAATGGTAACCAGCACTTAGAAGGGAACGATCTACTTTTGGCATACTACTGTTGAACTTTCAACTATCTAAGGTTCATATTCAACAATTAGTCAAAATTACTATCAAGTTGATGTATAATTGATGCGGCTTTTTGCTGTTACGTTTTTTTCTGTAGTGCAAATGGAACTTTCGACGACTGATAAATGCAAGCAGTCCTTCATTGCGATGGGAAGACTCTCCCAAATAATAATTTAAACAGATGCTCGCTAAATTTTATTACTGTTTTTGATGAACAAAATTGTTGGAAAAAGTCGGTTTAATTATGCACCGACCCAATACCATAGGTACCTTTGAAGCTAACCAACACCTTATTTTCGTCACATACATGTCTTAGAAATAAATGTAAAAATAATATTTTTAGACTGGCAATAATAACAAATATAATGTCTCATAAGATAATGGATGATGCTATTACTAATCTTGTTCATTTTCAGATCTCTAACACCAAATACGACGGAGATGGAGAATTCCCTCGTGTCCATACGGATTTCGCTTTCCATACTGAAAAGGTGCGTTAGAAATGGAATATTGGGCACTGCCTTGTCCCAAAGTGTAGGGATGTGAGTCAGGACTGTCCATCTAGGTCACCGTGCCACACGAACTGTGTCATCTCGCCCATTAAGTGCCTTGCTGGTCCCGTCGAGAATCAGCCGCGAACTATGAGTTCGGTCGCTGCCTACTCGCGCGAGCAGACCTATTTGGACAGTTGTAACGCACACTTACTGTAAATAGCAATTTTTGAAAAGGCTTCTCTGCTGATTACATGGCATAATTAAGGGTGGAACACTGAATGGATCGTTTTTACAAATATGGCGCCGTGACGGAGATACCTATACCATCTACCATGACGAATACGAAATGCATTAATTAATAAAATTGTTTTACCTGAGCTGTGAACGAATTCCAATAGCAAACAACAAGGAAGTATCCGAATTTTTCACTCTCTTGGGCATACACCATGCTTTTGACTTTCAAAAAGAATTGCGGAAATGTAAAAATGCCGATACGTGAATACAGCAAACTGATGATAAGCTGTTAGGCCGGTCGGTTCCGAGTTAGGGCTTCATGAAGGCATTTTGGGAAGGTGGACTCATCAACCAGATTGAGATACTATTCCTCACATATTCAAGTGCGATGCTAAGTTGCAAAGAAATGGAATTACAGCTGAGAGCCACTGGCTGAGTGAAGAATTTTTTTGAGGAATACGACATCGCACATCCTATTATTTACAATGCTACATACGCTGCCCCCCCCCTCTTCTCACCCATGCAGTGTCAAGCCTCCGTTGAGGGATCCTCAACGGTGGGGAATCGTATTTAATCCGCTAGGAGGGGGTCGTAACCGTTTAGGTAGGCAGTGATCAACAGAATTTCTCACGCTGAGGGTCTAAAGTGTAAGAGGAGAAATGATAAAACTGACTAATTGGGTTTGAATCCGAAACTAGTTCAACTTAATCATCATGGAAACCTCATGCATGGCGCGATCCGCAACGAAACCGGTCAACGCCAATAGCCCTTTCGTTGGTCCGCCGACACCGGAACCACGTACAGAGGCACCTTCGAAATTCACCGATTAACCGTAGAAAGCGACATCTATCAACGGGTACCACGTGAACCAGTCAAAGACCTCAATCTCGGTGGCGTGATTCCCCAGCCCGTACGAGTCGAGTGCTACAAACCCAGTCTTAATTATATCAAATGAATTTTGGTGCTATCGCAATGAGGGGGGCATTTTATAGAACTCCCCACACCTCTGATCGAATTCAAGGGGTTAGTTCAAGTGTAATCAAGCGCATCTTTTTGCTAAAGCCTTGTTGCAAGAAGCAGGGGTTCGAGTTCCCTTCTGGGATCGGCCAAAATAGCGTCCACAAAGAGATGCCGGCCCCCTTCCTTTCATTGCGACATCACCGAAATGGTTATGGAGATACTTTGGAACTTCTCACCATTGTATATAAACATTCGGGAAAATTTTGTGATAATGGGTCAGTTGTTAATTTACTTTGCAAAATCGAGAATAACTAAAATTGAGCATTCGTGGTAAAAGAATCCGAAGGTATATTATTTGCATTCACACTTCAATTCCCATGTCTTTAGGCTGATCTAAAAATGCTGAAGTACGTTTAAAATGAGCTATGAACCTCGGCTGTCTCTGGTTGACGTCAAGCAAGATCAGAGATCGCCTTCTTTCGTTCTTGCGCAGTTGGGAGATATTCCATACATTTCTAGGAGAGTGTAAGCAATAACATTCCTCCTTTTCGTTCTGCCATCTTCTATCTACCTATCTCGATAAATAATCGGTAACGAATGATCGACGCCAGGGCTACGAAAGGTTCACTATTCAGCCGCTGCTTACAGAGACGCAGTTGATATTCGAGTCTCAGACTGACGTTATTTATAGCCTTCATGACCTGCGATCGCATCTGGATCAAGCATGTGGTTTTTTCCCCGTAACGCTAATCTGTTATCGTTTACGGGCCCTGCCCGGCTCTGCAGTCGACAATAAAGCAAACAATTTATTTCGCACATGACATGTGAGGCGGTTATAGTTGCGTAGTCTATGCTCACAGACAAAGAGACATTGGAGGTTTACCGTGGGTCCGTGCTCATCCTGAAATACAGCTCCATACGAACATGTTTGAGATGACCAAAACAAACATACGTTTTGAAAGCGCATTTCAGATTAAGGTTGTGCGCACCATCAGCCGTCGTTTTCAGCCTGATACCGCACCCAACCTTTTCAAAATTGGGATCGTTTATCTGAAACATAAGGGCTTCTCCTATTATTATGTGTTACCCATTCTTCAACAATGATACTTTTTCCTGAATCAGTAGTAGAGAATGGAGAGCTAAAACTCACCTGATTTTGTCTTTCGAGCATTGTTTTATCCAGAGTTTTTCTCCACGTACCGTCGAACGCACTGTAATGAGCGGTAATTTTGAGCTGGTCAGCCATCTAATAAGGTGAGTTCACAACTATACACAAGAAATGAAATTTGATCAGACTTTCGGTTCATTGGAAAGGAGTTCACCTTTTCACTTCGAAACCGCGATGAGAAGATGTTCCTCCTGACAAACCCGTGAAGGCTTCTTTTCCAAGGTCGCAATTAGTTTCGTATGTCTGTAATTCAGATAATTACTTCCACTAATGGTGATCTAATTGACTAATAGCTGGTCGTTCTACCATAATAATTGAATAATGCACTGCGCTCCTAACTACTTTGCGAGCGTGAGTTGGTGCGACAAAGCTGGAACTGGGTTATGATATGGTGTGACATGATGTAGGAGCCACCGGTACCAATATCAGCCGAAGTTGTGTAGGAGTAATTTATCGTATCGGTTAACAATGAAATATCGTCGTCGATCGTTAAATATTGCCATGCGCTAAGAGAACATCTATACTCTACATTCGAATAAGACTTTGCTCATTGGCTGCTCTTTCATGGTACTAATAACAACAAAAAACCTACTATCTTACTGACAGAGAGTTTGGTGCGCATTTCGTTTATAGAATCAAGCAACGGCGTTCGAATATTTTCAGGAACGTTTTCAGCACAGACGAAAGCTAAAACGGTACTGTACTAAGGTAATCTAATTGTCAGTTGAACTAAATGGTAACAGACCCTCCGGATCCTCAGCATTTCCTTCGATGAGCAGAAGCACGCAGCATGCCTAAACATCGTAATCGACTTGGTCCTTTATGAGTCTTTTTAGGAGTTGCCTGTACTGCTAATTACATACACTATAGTCAAATCTTCTATGTAAATGAAAAAATTGTGCTGCAATATGGGATATTGAAATCCATATCAACAAATGGAATTTTTCACAAGAAAAGAGGATTCATTAAGGAGAACGTACTATTGAAAGAATGTTCATGCGCATCTTCTGCAAACGGCGGACTCGAGTTGGTTTCATGGACGCCACGGTGAGCGATCCTTTTAAAGGAGTCAGTCGTGCAATACAGCTTACCAAATATCGAATAATTTCTATGTTATTGAACAGCTGTCAAACCGTCAGCTATCGCCAAGAAATTACACTGGGCACAATTTTTTTGTACACTGAAGTTGCTCTACGAAGAAAGAACGTCGAGCTGCGTGGATGTGGGTCAATGAGTGCCATGTGAGTGATGGGAATGCCTGAAATGGTTTTAGTAGCCATTTCCAATTCAAATTAATTTTCAGATAGTAATTCTTGCATCTGATTGATACGCAAATCCCGATCACAACCTCTCGAATTTCTTCGTCTTATCTGTTAAGTGGGGACGTTTATGCTTGGAAAAGCATCGAAAAGTAAATGTCAAGGAAATGTCTGTAAGAAGCATAGGTGCGACTCCAACACTTATGGTACTGCCACCACTAAGCAAAAATCAAATGTCATCGGACTGATGTTCGTTGTTGAGAGCAGTCAAATAAGATTGTGCTGTGTCTTAAGCCCATTAACCGAATTTCAAACAGGTGATGAGTGGAGTTTCCTCGCGCTTTATGTTGAATTACTATTTCTGCTTATTGCCTCATACCACGGTTATAGTCTCCCGTTCATGTTGCAAAGATGCAGCTGCAATAAGTTTCTGCAGGCATATCGCAGAGAACCGCAACATGGATCGACGATGGATCGTGTTGAACAGTTCTTGTGGACGGGTGGAAATAGCGTTAGCCAAACACGGTCAATTTCATCATACTGTTAGTGTGACCAAATTTATTCAGCAGCATGTCTCTGTGGACCCATTTCCGATCGCATCGTTTTCCAACAAAAACCCTCTTTCTTTTCAATTCTTCTGCTGACAGATGAAGCGGATCCTTTTATAAGGGTGAGCCGTAATGTGTTGGTACGCCAAACTTGGTCTTGCGCTAGGACGAGACAATCGCTTTTCGGCATGCTCCTTTGCATCGTTTTCATGGTATGTTATACAAAATTTCTTTGCCACATTTATACACTTTTCTTAGTGCGAGACACTCTAGCTCATCAGTAGAACTCCTCGGAGATTACGAACATTCTTGAAAGAATTACAAATACTCGACGAAGGGATGAAAGTTGTGTTATGGTGCAGTAGCTAGGATGAGTGTTAGCATTCATAGAAAAATATCCATGAAACCAGACCATAGTTAGCCCCTTCAGATATGTTGCACCCTTTCGTTCACGAGAAGCTATGCCGAAGGTTTGTTTCCAAATATTGTATGAGCTCGGTGTGCACCTTCTGTTCTTATTCTTTTTCCAGAGTACTGTGATCTGAATGTTCCTGGAACTGTAGAGGACGGAGAAAGCGTTCGAGGCATTCTCATGGCTGCCATAAATAGCAAAAATGACGACCTTCCAGATACGAGTGATTTGGTGAGTGGCTGACGTTAAACGGAAGAAGGTGATGAGTGAAAGTTCTTCACGAGGCATCACTTTATTTGTGCCTACAGTTTCGTTCATATGCAGTGAACGAGTTCAGCTTCTTTTCACTCGTATGAAACGACCGTCTTCTTTTACAGGAGTATGACTGCGCTCTTTCCAAATTAGCTTCCGAGGGAAGTTACAAAGATGGATTCTATGGATTTCATTTTGACGTTACAAGGTGTTTCTGATTTAATCTTAATTTTTGCTTGTCCTCTATCATATCTATTCCAAGTT
The DNA here is from genome assembly GCA_963978905.1 of Trichostrongylus colubriformis. Taxonomy (NCBI): domain Eukaryota; kingdom Metazoa; phylum Nematoda; class Chromadorea; order Rhabditida; family Trichostrongylidae; genus Trichostrongylus; species Trichostrongylus colubriformis. The sequence continues at coordinate 5,361,520 of OZ022256.1, forward strand.
TTTCCTTCTTGTAACCAATTACGTTTGCACTAACTCCAACGGTTCAGCGACTTCAATTTCGATTGGAAAGATTCGATCGAAAAAGCACTCAAAAAGGTTGATGATGAACAAGACGATAAAGTATGCAGCTTTTCCCTTTTTCAAAATACTATTTCGAAATTTCGGTAATGGTCTTCTTTGTCTATGAGTATATGTTTCAGTTCACCACAATGTTTGGCACTGGTCTTGGAAAAATTGGATGCGCCATCACTCTGAACACTCCGCGCGCAGATGGCAAACATGAATTCAAGCTAAGTTGTAACTACGGACGGACCCAGGAGTGACACAGAAATTTAGGCCTAGCTGCACACATCTATTTCTAAACAGTGTGATACGTTGCAGTGTCGGTTAATTGCTGCATTCTGAGTCAAATAAATCTGCTCATATTTTACATGTAAAACATTTAGTTTCTACATTTCTATACAACAAATTTAATGAAAAATGAAGCTGAAGAACTGCATCAGATTACCACTGCACACTGGATTTTCTGTGGTCATGAATTTTCCTAATAGTGATCAAGCACTGTAACTCGAGCTCACATCAGGGCGTTGACGACAACACTTTTATATAGAGTCGAACACCTACCTGTAGTCAACGAAATGATTGGTGGTAGATGATACTCGCGAATCCTTTGTTGAGCCGGGAGACGGTTTGAATGTATTCTAGGCAAAATAACCTCTCTAACGAACCGGTTCGCTTTACTGGTTGGTAGTAGTCTAGAATTCTACCCAGCGATTGACAAGAATATCTGTGAAAGTCTTATACACCACCGAGAGCCGTCCTACTCATTCCACATATTTAAGTCTATGGAAAAAACGCATGATTGAAATGCACCGCGAAAAGAGGATAGAGGACCGAACCACCGGCCTGGAGTGGTTATGCAGAAACGGTGCCTGGAAAGGGAGCAACATGAAAAAGCGAAAATCACGGTTAACCAGTGGTGTGAACAACGGATAGTTGAAGTGCGAGGAGCCATCATTCAGCATGTCCCATGAATATCTGAGATGGGAAATGAACATGGCCAAAATCTAGTCGAAATATCATAAGTGACGCGCGCCACAAGCAGTTTTCACCTAGATCTTTGAAGTGAGCGACCAGCTAGGAGATGCAGAACGGAGCGCGTGATTTCTAATGTCTCGGTACTGCCAGCGCTATGCTGTGAACCTGGCCTGATCGACCATCGGGCGATAGATTTTACATGTGCGAAAACAAGTTGGGACTTGTTATCGGCTAATTATATTATATTATATTTATTGCATGCACAACAGGTACATGAAGCATGAATTATAAGATAAGTCACTAATAAGAAGTCACTCAATATAAAGAGTTACCCGTCCCCGCCTCAGGCAGCGAGGGACGAACCACTGCTACCAGTAAGCTGTATGAACGGTGGAATGTGCTTTGATCTTTCATCTGTCTCCGAGTCTTGTGAGAGTACAGCTTATTGGTAGAATACCAGCTCAATCAAATAAGGCACGGATGCAGACGCGAATATAGACACACGGCGCGACAATAATAGTACAGCCAGACACCAATGGAGATCACTCGAATACATCGACTCGACTAAAACTGCAGGGGGCTGGACAGAGTATCGCCTAAAGATGGACGGATGCGGGACAGCGGAAGCGGCCGGTTTCCACGTTTGGTCCGAGCTCGTCTCTCGACCTTCTCCCTCCTCGGCAAGCCACGCCCCGAAAGAGAGATGAGTCATGGGAGAAACCCTTTGAGAATGCCGTTCATGACGGCTCACTTATAAGGAAAGTGATCTTTTGACCTGATGGGTTGTCGATGGATTTCTCATGCATGGCGCCATCCACAACGCCATTGTCTGTTTCGTTGGTTCGTTTGTACCGAGATCACGCACAAAAGACCTTCGACATAACCAGCTAGTCGTGAGAAGAGGTCTATCCATGGGTACCAGTGTGGATGAATACTCAAGGAATTATGGGATGAAAACAGGCGGATAGCTGATATGAACTTCTCTCATATCCTACTACGTTACAATTACTTCATTTGGTGCTAGCGAGCCACTATGCGGACCGGAAAAGCGTTTGCATTCACGAAAATGTACATGAGACCTCAAGGCGAATCACCCTGCCGTTGGTCCTCTGAGAGCAGATGCGTATTGGAGGCATAAGGCCGCTTCCATACTTTGCGCACCGACGCCGTTCACACTACAGTATGGTGTTGTGGCCGATTTCAATCTTGGCGCTGTGCCAATACACGAAGCGGCCACGATCAATACACGAAGCGGCCACGATCACCTTATTGGCACAGCGCCAAGATTCGAATCGGCCACAACACCATACTGTAGTGTGATTGGGACCGCATTATCTATGGACGCCGTCACTCGCGTGACGCGGGCAAGCGCGTGACGCCGGCACGCGCGTGACGGCGTCGGTGCGCAAAGTATGGAAGCGGCCTAACAGACACAATGGATCATTCTCTCCAAGGAATCATGGCAAGATTTTGCCACTTCGATGAAATAAAATTTACTCAGTTGGCTTCCTTCAGATTCCTTCTTCTCGAAGACGTGGTATAGCACTAATCTTCTTCGGCAGACGGCCACATTTGTCCTCATAAAAACGGTTCGAAGGTATATTACGCAATTAAAGGAAACCCAATAAGCCATTGAACTGGACTAAGAAAGTTGTTGAGAAAGCGGTTTATAGTACTCAGAAAGATTGAGTTTGAGTAAAGGCAAGGTATTCAAGAATGTTACAATATGAATGATATATGGTACCGTGCTCCATGGTGATCGCCGCGTCGCTAACGTGGTAGCGACGCAGCGATCGCAGCAGAACGCATCACAAGGCTTCATTTTAGTTTCTACCTTTTCTATCCTTGTTTTTGCGTGACTTTAAAGTCCTCTTCTTTTTCATCAGAAAACGAGCACATTACCCATGGTCGATGACGCTTTCGTTTCGGAAGGTAAGTATTGGATCTTGTAATATTTCGTCAGGAGTTTGTCCTCATGTTTTTTTTACAGTGGGCTTTCAATTTGCTTGATGAATCGCACTGGCTCTATAGAAACCAAAGAAATAGCGTAACTTGAAAAGGGGGATCCTATTCCTTGAGAATTTCCCCTAACGCAACTTTTGAGCCTGCTGATAACGCATTACCTGAAATAATGCTTAGTACAGCAAACATCGCAGTTGACTCCGAGCCTCATGCAGGACTTTATAGATTCCTTACAAATCAGTAAAGAAATTGTGTTCCTGCTGTTCCTCAGCAGCCCTTCGGTAAGCAACCTCTCTTTCGGTGGCGAGTGACATTGACTAATTACTTTTGGCCCCGTATGAGAGAAAACAGTGGGTTATGGTTCTAGCACAGCTGGAAGTCCGCCTTTCAGTGTTGCCCCCTTCGCGTTTGTTATTTAGTGAACTGTGCTTTTCGCTACTGTACTGTATTCTACGGGGACACAAATTTGATGGTTAAGATCCTGGAATTATTCCTCATAAACCTTATAAAATTGACCGGTCCTTGTGAACTTTTGTCCATAATTTTGACTCGACGAAATGGACAATTCCACCGACCTCTTTCACAAGGGGTTTCTCTCGATGAAGAGACTCGAGCGTCAGATGACAATACAGAGAGGCGCGACACCAGGTGGCGCACAGAGTGGACCAAAAAGCCACAATGTACTCGCTCTGAAACGCAGATGGATTGGGGGATGAACTCCCTATTACTGTAGTGCTGGGCTGATTTCGTCCCTATGTTCCATGCAGACGTTTCTGACGTACATGTAGAGGCATTCTGCATGGTGCTGTTGGTATCCTGCGTTTGATCCTTGCATTCTAACGACTGGGAAGAACATGGGTGGCGGTCCAGGGTTGCCTCAAATTAATAAGTGCCATGTCTATCTTGGGATAGCCTGGCATTCGGAGTGACTTCCTTTAGGGATTTTTCAATAACCACCTAATCCCTAATGCTGTCTTCAAAGTTTAGCCGGGTGGTGACGCAGTTGTCTGGGCGTTGAATCATACGCGTACAGTACTGTTGGTCAAGTTTGACATTCCACGAGAAGATTGCAGCTCCAGAGACTTTTGCAACTTTGGATAGCTTGAAATGATGGACATTTCAATTAGAACTTATTCAGAGTGAGGTAGAGTAGTGAAAGTGGAATGCGTTATGTAATGCCACGATCCATCTTGCTAGCGTGGACATCAGGTTAGCGTAGGATGTAACGACGGAATACAAGGAATGAGTTTTAAATTTACAGAGATTGTTTTCAGGAACACATTCTTCAATTGCTTCCGTTACAATCTGACAATCGAACTCGTTTGATTGCGCTTTACATGTCGATTATGAAATAGTGTGATAGGTTGCAGTGCAGCATAGTACTTCAATTTGCTTTCATATTTTATATACGGAGCAATAGAGTAGTTGTTTTCTTCACCTTGAAAGCCATAACGGGATATCTGTGTTAGACCGCTCAACAAAGATAGATAATATAGCAAAGTTGCCTGACACCAGGGTTCTATTCCAATTATTACAGCCAACTCAAGGATCCAAGTGGGTAGACATGGAGGCGATGTGCTGCTGCTTTCGTTGTTATGAGTCTGCAGACGACAATAAAGCAAACAATTTATTTCGCACATGACATGTGAGGGGTTACAGTTGCGTAGTCTATGCTCACAGACAAAGAGACATTGGAGGTTTACCGTGGGTCCGTGCTCTCCCTGAAATACAGCCCCATACAAACATGTTTGAGATGACCAAAACAAACATACATTTTGAAAGCGCATTTCAGATCTAGATAATGCGCACCATCTTCCGACGTTTCCAGCTTGATACCGCACCCAACCTTTTCAAAATTGGGATCGTTTATCTGAAACATAAGGGCTTCTCCTATTTATGTGTTACCCATTCTTCAACAATGATTCTTCTTCCTGAACCAGTAGTAGAGAATGGAGAGCTAAAACTCACCTGATTTTGTCTTTCGAGCATTATTTTATCCAGAGTTTTTTTCCACGTACCGTCGAACGCACTGTAATGAGCGGTAATTTTGAGCTGGTCAGCCATCTAATAAGGTGAGTTCACAACTATACACAAGAAATGAAATTTGATTAGACTTTCGGTTCATTGGAAAGGAGTTCACCTTTTCACTTCGAAACCGCGATGAGAAGATGTTCCTCCTGACAAACCCGTGAAGGCTTCTTTTCCAAGGTCGCAATTAGTTTCGTATGTCTGTAATTCAGATAATTACTTCCACTAATGGTGATCTAATTGACTAATAGCTGGTCGTTCTACCATAATAATTGAATAATGCACTGCGCTCCTAACTACTTTGCGAGCGTGAGTTGGTGCGACAAAGCTGGAACTGGGTTATGATATGGTGTGACATGATGTAGGAGCCACCGGTACCAATATCAGCCGAAGTTGTGTAGGAGTAATTTATCGTATCGGTTAACAATGAAATATCGTCGTCGATCGTTAAATATTGCCATGCGCTAAGAGAACATCTATACTCTACATTCGAATAAGACTTTGCTCATTGGCTGCTCTTTCATGGTACTAATAACAACAAAAAACCTACTATCTTACTGACAGAGAGTTTGGTGCGCATTTCGTTTATAGAATCAAGCAACGGCGTTCGAATATTTTCAGGAACGTTTTCAGCACAGACGAAAGCTAAAACGGTACTGTACTAAGGTAATCTAATTGTCAGTTAAACTAAATGGTAACAGACCCTCCGGATCCTCAGCATTTCCTTCGATGAGCAGAAGCACGCAGCATGCCTAAACATCGTAATCGACTTGGTCCTTTATGAGTCTTTTTAGGAGTTGCCTGTACTGCTAATTACATACACTATAGTCAAATCTTCTATGTAAATGAAAAAATTGTGCTGCAATATGGGATATTGAAATCCATATCAACAAATGGAATTTTTCACAAGAAAAGAGGATTCATTAAGGAGAACGTACTATTGAAAGAATGTTCATGCGCATCTTCTGCAAACGGCGGACTCGAGTTGGTTTCATGGACGCCACGGTGAGCGATCCTTTTAAAGGAGTCAGTCGTGCAATACAGCTTACCAAATATCGAATAATTTCTATGTTATTGAACAGCTGTCAAACCGTCAGCTATCGCCAAGAAATTACACTGGGCACAATTTTTTTGTACACTGAAGTTGCTCTACGAAGAAAGAACGTCGAGCTGCGTGGATGTGGGTCAATGAGTGCCATGTGAGTGATGGGAATGCCTGAAATGGTTTTAGTAGCCATTTCCAATTCAAATTAATTTTCAGATAGTAATTCTTGCATCTGATTGATACGCAAATCCCGATCACAACCTCTCGAATTTCTTCGTCTTATCTGTTAAGTGGGGACGTTTATGCTTGGAAAAGCATCGAAAAGTAAATGTCAAGGAAATGTCTGTAAGAAGCATAGGTGCGACTCCAACACTTATGGTACTGCCACCACTAAGCAAAAATCAAATGTCATCGGACTGATGTTCGTTGTTGAGAGCAGTCAAATAAGATTGTGCTGTGTCTTAAGCCCATTAACCGAATTTCAAACAGGTGATGAGTGGAGTTTCCTCGCGCTTTATGTTGAATTACTATTTCTGCTTATTGCCTCATACCACGGTTATAGTCTCCCGTTCATGTTGCAAAGATGCAGCTGCAATAAGTTTCTGCAGGCATATCGCAGAGAACCGCAACATGGATCGACGATGGATCGTGTTGAACAGTTCTTGTGGACGGGTGGAAATAGCGTTAGCCAAACACGGTCAATTTCATCATACTGTTAGTGTGACCAAATTTATTCAGCAGCATGTCTCTGTGGACCCATTTCCGATCGCATCGTTTTCCAACAAAAACCCTCTTTCTTTTCAATTCTTCTGCTGACAGATGAAGCGGATCCTTTTATAAGGGTGAGCCGTAATGTGTTGGTACGCCAAACTTGGTCTTGCGCTAGGACGAGACAATCGCTTTTCGGCATGCTCCTTTGCATCGTTTTCATGGTATGTTATACAAAATTTCTTTGCCACATTTATACACTTTTCTTAGTGCGAGACACTCTAGCTCATCAGTAGAACTCCTCGGAGATTACGAACATTCTTGAAAGAATTACAAATACTCGACGAAGGGATGAAAGTTGTGTTATGGTGCAGTAGCTAGGATGAGTGTTAGCATTCATAGAAAAATATCCATGAAACCAGACCATAGTTAGCCCCTTCAGATATGTTGCACCCTTTCGTTCACGAGAAGCTATGCCGAAGGTTTGTTTCCAAATATTGTATGAGCTCGGTGTGCACCTTCTGTTCTTATTCTTTTTCCAGAGTACTGTGATCTGAATGTTCCTGGAACTGTAGAGGACGGAGAAAGCGTTCGAGGCATTCTCATGGCTGCCATAAATAGCAAAAATGACGACCTTCCAGATACGAGTGATTTGGTGAGTGGCTGACGTTAAACGGAAGAAGGTGATGAGTGAAAGTTCTTCACGAGGCATCACTTTATTTGTGCCTACAGTTTCGTTCATATGCAGTGAACGAGTTCAGCTTCTTTTCACTCGTATGAAACGACCGTCTTCTTTTACAGGAGTATGACTGCGCTCTTTCCAAATTAGCTTCCGAGGGAAGTTACAAAGATGGATTCTATGGATTTCATTTTGACGTTACAAGGTGTTTCTGATTTAATCTTAATTTTTGCTTGTCCTCTATCATATCTATTCCAAGTTTTTCCTTCTTGTAACCAATTACGTTTGCACTAACTCCAACGGTTCAGCGACTTCAATTTCGATTGGAAAGATTCGATCGAAAAAGCACTCAAAAAGGTTGATGATGAACAAGACGATAAAGTATGCAGCTTTTCCCTTTTTCAAAATACTATTTCGAAATTTCGGTAATGGTCTTCTTTGTCTATGAGTATATGTTTCAGTTCACCACAATGTTTGGCACTGGTCTTGGAAAAATTGGATGCGCCATCACTCTGAACACTCCGCGCGCAGATGGCAAACATGAATTCAAGCTAAGTTGTAACTACGGACGGACCCAGGAGTGACACAGAAATTTAGGCCTAGCTGCACACATCTATTTCTAAACAGTGTGATACGTTGCAGTGTCGGTTAATTGCTGCATTCTGAGTCAAATAAATCTGCTCATATTTTACATGTAAAACATTTAGTTTCTACATTTCTATACAACAAATTTAATGAAAAATGAAGCTGAAGAACTGCATCAGATTACCACTGCACACTGGATTTTCTGTGGTCATGAATTTTCCTAATAGTGATCAAGCACTGTAACTCGAGCTCACATCAGGGCGTTGACGACAACACTTTTATATAGAGTCGAACACCTACCTGTAGTCAACGAAATGATTGGTGGTAGATGATACTCGCGAATCCTTTGTTGAGCCGGGAGACGGTTTGAATGTATTCTAGGCAAAATAACCTCTCTAACGAACCGGTTCGCTTTACTGGTTGGTAGTAGTCTAGAATTCTACCCAGCGATTGACAAGAATATCTGTGAAAGTCTTATACACCACCGAGAGCCGTCCTACTCATTCCACATATTTAAGTCTATGGAAAAAACGCATGATTGAAATGCACCGCGAAAAGAGGATAGAGGACCGAACCACCGGCCTGGAGTGGTTATGCAGAAACGGTGCCTGGAAAGGGAGCAACATGAAAAAGCGAAAATCACGGTTAACCAGTGGTGTGAACAACGGATAGTTGAAGTGCGAGGAGCCATCATTCAGCATGTCCCATGAATATCTGAGATGGGAAATGAACATGGCCAAAATCTAGTCGAAATATCATAAGTGACGCGCGCCACAAGCAGTTTTCACCTAGATCTTTGAAGTGAGCGACCAGCTAGGAGATGCAGAACGGAGCGCGTGATTTCTAATGTCTCGGTACTGCCAGCGCTATGCTGTGAACCTGGCCTGATCGACCATCGGGCGATAGATTTTACATGTGCGAAAACAAGTTGGGACTTGTTATCGGCTAATTATATTATATTATATTTATTGCATGCACAACAGGTACATGAAGCATGAATTATAAGATAAGTCACTAATAAGAAGTCACTCAATATAAAGAGTTACCCGTCCCCGCCTCAGGCAGCGAGGGACGAACCACTGCTACCAGTAAGCTGTATGAACGGTGGAATGTGCTTTGATCTTTCATCTGTCTCCGAGTCTTGTGAGAGTACAGCTTATTGGTAGAATACCAGCTCAATCAAATAAGGCACGGATGCAGACGCGAATATAGACACACGGCGCGACAATAATAGTACAGCCAGACACCAATGGAGATCACTCGAATACATCGACTCGACTAAAACTGCAGGGGGCTGGACAGAGTATCGCCTAAAGATGGACGGATGCGGGACAGCGGAAGCGGCCGGTTTCCACGTTTGGTCCGAGCTCGTCTCTCGACCTTCTCCCTCCTCGGCAAGCCACGCCCCGAAAGAGAGATGAGTCATGGGAGAAACCCTTTGAGAATGCCGTTCATGACGGCTCACTTATAAGGAAAGTGATCTTTTGACCTGATGGGTTGTCGATGGATTTCTCATGCATGGCGCCATCCACAACGCCATTGTCTGTTTCGTTGGTTCGTTTGTACCGAGATCACGCACAAAAGACCTTCGACATAACCAGCTAGTCGTGAGAAGAGGTCTATCCATGGGTACCAGTGTGGATGAATACTCAAGGAATTATGGGATGAAAACAGGCGGATAGCTGATATGAACTTCTCTCATATCCTACTACGTTACAATTACTTCATTTGGTGCTAGCGAGCCACTATGCGGACCGGAAAAGCGTTTGCATTCACGAAAATGTACATGAGACCTCAAGGCGAATCACCCTGCCGTTGGTCCTCTGAGAGCAGATGCGTATTGGAGGCATAAGGCCGCTTCCATACTTTGCGCACCGACGCCGTTCACACTACAGTATGGTGTTGTGGCCGATTTCAATCTTGGCGCTGTGCCAATACACGAAGCGGCCACGATCAATACACGAAGCGGCCACGATCACCTTATTGGCACAGCGCCAAGATTCGAATCGGCCACAACACCATACTGTAGTGTGATTGGGACCGCATTATCTATGGACGCCGTCACTCGCGTGACGCGGGCAAGCGCGTGACGCCGGCACGCGCGTGACGGCGTCGGTGCGCAAAGTATGGAAGCGGCCTAACAGACACAATGGATCATTCTCTCCAAGGAATCATGGCAAGATTTTGCCACTTCGATGAAATAAAATTTACTCAGTTGGCTTCCTTCAGATTCCTTCTTCTCGAAGACGTGGTATAGCACTAATCTTCTTCGGCAGACGGCCACATTTGTCCTCATAAAAACGGTTCGAAGGTATATTACGCAATTAAAGGAAACCCAATAAGCCATTGAACTGGACTAAGAAAGTTGTTGAGAAAGCGGTTTATAGTACTCAGAAAGATTGAGTTTGAGTAAAGGCAAGGTATTCAAGAATGTTACAATATGAATGATATATGGTACCGTGCTCCATGGTGATCGCCGCGTCGCTAACGTGGTAGCGACGCAGCGATCGCAGCAGAACGCATCACAAGGCTTCATTTTAGTTTCTACCTTTTCTATCCTTGTTTTTGCGTGACTTTAAAGTCCTCTTCTTTTTCATCAGAAAACGAGCACATTACCCATGGTCGATGACGCTTTCGTTTCGGAAGGTAAGTATTGGAAAGTATCTTGTAATATTTCGTCAGGAGTTTGTCCTCATGTTTTTTTTACAGTGGGCTTTCAATTTGCTTGATGAATCGCACTGGCTCTATAGAAACCAAAGAAATAGCGTAACTTGAAAAGGGGGATCCTATTCCTTGAGAATTTCCCCTAACGCAACTTTTGAGCCTGCTGATAACGCATTACCTGAAATAATGCTTAGTACAGCAAACATCGCAGTTGACTCCGAGCCTCATGCAGGACTTTATAGATTCCTTACAAATCAGTAAAGAAATTGTGTTCCTGCTGTTCCTCAGCAGCCCTTCGGTAAGCAACCTCTCTTTCGGTGGCGAGTGACATTGACTAATTACTTTTGGCCCCGTATGAGAGAAAACAGTGGGTTATGGTTCTAGCACAGCTGGAAGTCCGCCTTTCAGTGTTGCCCCCTTCGCGTTTGTTATTTAGTGAACTGTGCTTTTCGCTACTGTACTGTATTCTACGGGGACACAAATTTGATGGTTAAGATCCTGGAATTATTCCTCATAAACCTTATAAAATTGACCGGTCCTTGTGAACTTTTGTCCATAATTTTGACTCGACGAAATGGACAATTCCACCGACCTCTTTCACAAGGGGTTTCTCTCGATGAAGAGACTCGAGCGTCAGATGACAATACAGAGAGGCGCGACACCAGGTGGCGCACAGAGTGGACCAAAAAGCCACAATGTACTCGCTCTGAAACGCAGATGGATTGGGGGATGAACTCCCTATTACTGTAGTGCTGGGCTGATTTCGTCCCTATGTTCCATGCAGACGTTTCTGACGTACATGTAGAGGCATTCTGCATGGTGCTGTTGGTATCCTGCGTTTGATCCTTGCATTCTAACGACTGGGAAGAACATGGGTGGCGGTCCAGGGTTGCCTCAAATTAATAAGTGCCATGTCTATCTTGGGATAGCCTGGCATTCGGAGTGACTTCCTTTAGGGATTTTTCAATAACCACCTAATCCCTAATGCTGTCTTCAAAGTTTAGCCGGGTGGTGACGCAGTTGTCTGGGCGTTGAATCATACGCGTACAGTACTGTTGGTCAAGTTTGACATTCCACGAGAAGATTGCAGCTCCAGAGACTTTTGCAACTTTGGATAGCTTGAAATGATGGACATTTCAATTAGAACTTATTCAGAGTGAGGTAGAGTAGTGAAAGTGGAATGCGTTATGTAATGCCACGATCCATCTTGCTAGCGTGGACATCAGGTTAGCGTAGGATGTAACGACGGAATACAAGGAATGAGTTTTAAATTTACAGAGATTGTTTTCAGGAACACATTCTTCAATTGCTTCCGTTACAATCTGACAATCGAACTCGTTTGATTGCGCTTTACATGTCGATTATGAAATAGTGTGATAGGTTGCAGTGCAGCATAGTACTTCAATTTGCTTTCATATTTTATATACGGAGCAATAGAGTAGTTGTTTTCTTCACCTTGAAAGCCATAACGGGATATCTGTGTTAGACCGCTCAACAAAGATAGATAATATAGCAAAGTTGCCTGACACCAGGGTTCTATTCCAATTATTACAGCCAACTCAAGGATCCAAGTGGGTAGACATGGAGGCGATGTGCTGCTGCTTTCGTTGTTATGAGTCTGCAGACGACAATAAAGCAAACAATTTATTTCGCACATGACATGTGAGGGGTTACAGTTGCGTAGTCTATGCTCACAGACAAAGAGACATTGGAGGTTTACCGTGGGTCCGTGCTCTCCCTGAAATACAGCCCCATACAAACATGTTTGAGATGACCAAAACAAACATACATTTTGAAAGCGCATTTCAGATCTAGATAATGCGCACCATCTTCCGACGTTTCCAGCTTGATACCGCACCCAACCTTTTCAAAATTGGGATCGTTTATCTGAAACATAAGGGCTTCTCCTATTTATGTGTTACCCATTCTTCAACAATGATTCTTCTTCCTGAACCAGTAGTAGAGAATGGAGAGCTAAAACTCACCTGATTTTGTCTTTCGAGCATTATTTTATCCAGAGTTTTTTTCCACGTACCGTCGAACGCACTGTAATGAGCGGTAATTTTGAGCTGGTCAGCCATCTAATAAGGTGAGTTCACAACTATACACAAGAAATGAAATTTGATCAGACTTTCGGTTCATTGGAAAGGAGTTCACCTTTTCACTTCGAAACCGCGATGAGAAGATGTTCCTCCTGACAAACCCGTGAAGGCTTCTTTTCCAAGGTCGCAATTAGTTTCGTATGTCTGTAATTCAGATAATTACTTCCACTAATGGTGATCTAATTGACTAATAGCTGGTCGTTCTACCATAATAATTGAATAATGCACTGCGCTCCTAACTACTTTGCGAGCGTGAGTTGGTGCGACAAAGCTGGAACTGGGTTATGATATGGTGTGACATGATGTAGGAGCCACCGGTACCAATATCAGCCGAAGTTGTGTAGGAGTAATTTATCGTATCGGTTAACAATGAAATATCGTCGTCGATCGTTAAATATTGCCATGCGCTAAGAGAACATCTATACTCTACATTCGAATAAGACTTTGCTCATTGGCTGCTCTTTCATGGTACTTATAACAACAAAAAACCTACTATCTTACTGACAGAGAGTTTGGTGCGCATTTCGTTTATAGAATCAAGCAACGGCGTTCGAATATTTTCAGGAACGTTTTCAGCACAGACGAAAGCTAAAACGGTACTGTACTAAGGTAATCTAATTGTCAGTTGAACTAAATGGTAACAGACCCTCCGGATCCTCAGCATTTCCTTCGATGAGCAGAAGCACGCAGCATGCCTAAACATCGTAATCGACTTGGTCCTTTATGAGTCTTTTTAGGAGTTGCCTGTACTGCTAATTACATACACTATAGTCAAATCTTCTATGTAAATGAAAAAATTGTGCTGCAATATGGGATATTGAAATCCATATCAACAAATGGAATTTTTCACAAGAAAAGAGGATTCATTAAGGAGAACGTACTATTGAAAGAATGTTCATGCGCATCTTCTGCAAACGGCGGACTCGAGTTGGTTTCATGGACGCCACGGTGAGCGATCCTTTTAAAGGAGTCAGTCGTGCAATACAGCTTACCAAATATCGAATAATTTCTATGTTATTGAACAGCTGTCAAACCGTCAGCTATCGCCAAGAAATTACACTGGGCACAATTTTTTTGTACACTGAAGTTGCTCTACGAAGAAAGAACGTCGAGCTGCGTGGATGTGGGTCAATGAGTGCCATGTGAGTGATGGGAATGCCTGAAATGGTTTTAGTAGCCATTTCCAATTCAAATTAATTTTCAGATAGTAATTCTTGCATCTGATTGATACGCAAATCCCGATCACAACCTCTCGAATTTCTTCGTCTTATCTGTTAAGTGGGGACGTTTATGCTTGGAAAAGCATCGAAAAGTAAATGTCAAGGAAATGTCTGTAAGAAGCATAGGTGCGACTCCAACACTTATGGTACTGCCACCACTAAGCAAAAATCAAATGTCATCGGACTGATGTTCGTTGTTGAGAGCAGTCAAATAAGATTGTGCTGTGTCTTAAGCCCATTAACCGAATTTCAAACAGGTGATGAGTGGAGTTTCCTCGCTCTTTATGTTGAATTACTATTTCTGCTTATTGCCTCATACCACGGTTATAGTCTCCCGTTCATGTTGCAAAGATGCAGCTGCAATAAGTTTCTGCAGGCATATCGCAGAGAACCGCAACATGGATCGACGATGGATCGTGTTGAACAGTTCTTGTGGACGGGTGGAAATAGCGTTAGCCAAACACGGTCAATTTCATCATACTGTTAGTGTGACCAAATTTATTCAGCAGCATGTCTCTGTGGACCCATTTCCGATCGCATCGTTTTCCAACAAAAACCCTCTTTCTTTTCAATTCTTCTGCTGACAGATGAAGCGGATCCTTTTATAAGGGTGAGCCGTAATGTGTTGGTACGCCAAACTTGGTCTTGCGCTAGGACGAGACAATCGCTTTTCGGCATGCTCCTTTGCATCGTTTTCATGGTATGTTATACAAAATTTCTTTGCCACATTTATACACTTTTCTTAGTGCGAGACACTCTAGCTCATCAGTAGAACTCCTCGGAGATTACGAACATTCTTGAAAGAATTACAAATACTCGACGAAGGGATGAAAGTTGTGTTATGGTGCAGTAGCTAGGATGAGTGTTAGCATTCATAGAAAAATATCCATGAAACCAGACCATAGTTAGCCCCTTCAGATATGTTGCACCCTTTCGTTCACGAGAAGCTATGCCGAAGGTTTGTTTCCAAATATTGTATGAGCTCGGTGTGCACCTTCTGTTCTTATTCTTTTTCCAGAGTACTGTGATCTGAATGTTCCTGGAACTGTAGAGGACGGAGAAAGCGTTCGAGGCATTCTCATGGCTGCCATAAATAGCAAAAATGACGACCTTCCAGATACGAGTGATTTGGTGAGTGGCTGACGTTAAACGGAAGAAGGTGATGAGTGAAAGTTCTTCACGAGGCATCACTTTATTTGTGCCTACAGTTTCGTTCATATGCAGTGAACGAGTTCAGCTTCTTTTCACTCGTATGAAACGACCGTCTTCTTTTACAGGAGTATGACTGCGCTCTTTCCAAATTAGCTTCCGAGGGAAGTTACAAAGATGGATTCTATGGATTTCATTTTGACGTTACAAGGTGTTTCTGATTTAATCTTAATTTTTGCTTGTCCTCTATCATATCTATTCCAAGTTTTTCCTTCTTGTAACCAATTACGTTTGCACTAACTCCAACGGTTCAGCGACTTCAATTTCGATTGGAAAGATTCGATCGAAAAAGCACTCAAAAAGGTTGATGATGAACAAGACGATAAAGTATGCAGCTTTTCCCTTTTTCAAAATACTATTTCGAAATTTCGGTAATGGTCTTCTTTGTCTATGAGTATATGTTTCAGTTCACCACAATGTTTGGCACTGGTCTTGGAAAAATTGGATGCGCCATCACTCTGAACACTCCGCGCGCAGATGGCAAACATGAATTCAAGCTAAGTTGTAACTACGGACGGACCCAGGAGTGACACAGAAATTTAGGCCTAGCTGCACACATCTATTTCTAAACAGTGTGATACGTTGCAGTGTCGGTTAATTGCTGCATTCTGAGTCAAATAAATCTGCTCATATTTTACATGTAAAACATTTAGTTTCTACATTTCTATACAACAAATTTAATGAAAAATGAAGCTGAAGAACTGCATCAGATTACCACTGCACACTGGATTTTCTGTGGTCATGAATTTTCCTAATAGTGATCAAGCACTGTAACTCGAGCTCACATCAGGGCGTTGACGACAACACTTTTATATAGAGTCGAACACCTACCTGTAGTCAACGAAATGATTGGTGGTAGATGATACTCGCGAATCCTTTGTTGAGCCGGGAGACGGTTTGAATGTATTCTAGGCAAAATAACCTCTCTAACGAACCGGTTCGCTTTACTGGTTGGTAGTAGTCTAGAATTCTACCCAGCGATTGACAAGAATATCTGTGAAAGTCTTATACACCACCGAGAGCCGTCCTACTCATTCCACATATTTAAGTCTATGGAAAAAACGCATGATTGAAATGCACCGCGAAAAGAGGATAGAGGACCGAACCACCGGCCTGGAGTGGTTATGCAGAAACGGTGCCTGGAAAGGGAGCAACATGAAAAAGCGAAAATCACGGTTAACCAGTGGTGTGAACAACGGATAGTTGAAGTGCGAGGAGCCATCATTCAGCATGTCCCATGAATATCTGAGATGGGAAATGAACATGGCCAAAATCTAGTCGAAATATCATAAGTGACGCGCGCCACAAGCAGTTTTCACCTAGATCTTTGAAGTGAGCGACCAGCTAGGAGATGCAGAACGGAGCGCGTGATTTCTAATGTCTCGGTACTGCCAGCGCTATGCTGTGAACCTGGCCTGATCGACCATCGGGCGATAGATTTTACATGTGCGAAAACAAGTTGGGACTTGTTATCGGCTAATTATATTATATTATATTTATTGCATGCACAACAGGTACATGAAGCATGAATTATAAGATAAGTCACTAATAAGAAGTCACTCAATATAAAGAGTTACCCGTCCCCGCCTCAGGCAGCGAGGGACGAACCACTGCTACCAGTAAGCTGTATGAACGGTGGAATGTGCTTTGATCTTTCATCTGTCTCCGAGTCTTGTGAGAGTACAGCTTATTGGTAGAATACCAGCTCAATCAAATAAGGCACGGATGCAGACGCGAATATAGACACACGGCGCGACAATAATAGTACAGCCAGACACCAATGGAGATCACTCGAATACATCGACTCGACTAAAACTGCAGGGGGCTGGACAGAGTATCGCCTAAAGATGGACGGATGCGGGACAGCGGAAGCGGCCGGTTTCCACGTTTGGTCCGAGCTCGTCTCTCGACCTTCTCCCTCCTCGGCAAGCCACGCCCCGAAAGAGAGATGAGTCATGGGAGAAACCCTTTGAGAATGCCGTTCATGACGGCTCACTTATAAGGAAAGTGATCTTTTGACCTGATGGGTTGTCGATGGATTTCTCATGCATGGCGCCATCCACAACGCCATTGTCTGTTTCGTTGGTTCGTTTGTACCGAGATCACGCACAAAAGACCTTCGACATAACCAGCTAGTCGTGAGAAGAGGTCTATCCATGGGTACCAGTGTGGATGAATACTCAAGGAATTATGGGATGAAAACAGGCGGATAGCTGATATGAACTTCTCTCATATCCTACTACGTTACAATTACTTCATTTGGTGCTAGCGAGCCACTATGCGGACCGGAAAAGCGTTTGCATTCACGAAAATGTACATGAGACCTCAAGGCGAATCACCCTGCCGTTGGTCCTCTGAGAGCAGATGCGTATTGGAGGCATAAGGCCGCTTCCATACTTTGCGCACCGACGCCGTTCACACTACAGTATGGTGTTGTGGCCGATTTCAATCTTGGCGCTGTGCCAATACACGAAGCGGCCACGATCAATACACGAAGCGGCCACGATCACCTTATTGGCACAGCGCCAAGATTCGAATCGGCCACAACACCATACTGTAGTGTGATTGGGACCGCATTATCTATGGACGCCGTCACTCGCGTGACGCGGGCAAGCGCGTGACGCCGGCACGCGCGTGACGGCGTCGGTGCGCAAAGTATGGAAGCGGCCTAACAGACACAATGGATCATTCTCTCCAAGGAATCATGGCAAGATTTTGCCACTTCGATGAAATAAAATTTACTCAGTTGGCTTCCTTCAGATTCCTTCTTCTCGAAGACGTGGTATAGCACTAATCTTCTTCGGCAGACGGCCACATTTGTCCTCATAAAAACGGTTCGAAGGTATATTACGCAATTAAAGGAAACCCAATAAGCCATTGAACTGGACTAAGAAAGTTGTTGAGAAAGCGGTTTATAGTACTCAGAAAGATTGAGTTTGAGTAAAGGCAAGGTATTCAAGAATGTTACAATATGAATGATATATGGTACCGTGCTCCATGGTGATCGCCGCGTCGCTAACGTGGTAGCGACGCAGCGATCGCAGCAGAACGCATCACAAGGCTTCATTTTAGTTTCTACCTTTTCTATCCTTGTTTTTGCGTGACTTTAAAGTCCTCTTCTTTTTCATCAGAAAACGAGCACATTACCCATGGTCGATGACGCTTTCGTTTCGGAAGGTAAGTATTGGATCTTGTAATATTTCGTCAGGAGTTTGTCCTCATGTTTTTTTTACAGTGGGCTTTCAATTTGCTTGATGAATCGCACTGGCTCTATAGAAACCAAAGAAATAGCGTAACTTGAAAAGGGGGATCCTATTCCTTGAGAATTTCCCCTAACGCAACTTTTGAGCCTGCTGATAACGCATTACCTGAAATAATGCTTAGTACAGCAAACATCGCAGTTGACTCCGAGCCTCATGCAGGACTTTATAGATTCCTTACAAATCAGTAAAGAAATTGTGTTCCTGCTGTTCCTCAGCAGCCCTTCGGTAAGCAACCTCTCTTTCGGTGGCGAGTGACATTGACTAATTACTTTTGGCCCCGTATGAGAGAAAACAGTGGGTTATGGTTCTAGCACAGCTGGAAGTCCGCCTTTCAGTGTTGCCCCCTTCGCGTTTGTTATTTAGTGAACTGTGCTTTTCGCTACTGTACTGTATTCTACGGGGACACAAATTTGATGGTTAAGATCCTGGAATTATTCCTCATAAACCTTATAAAATTGACCGGTCCTTGTGAACTTTTGTCCATAATTTTGACTCGACGAAATGGACAATTCCACCGACCTCTTTCACAAGGGGTTTCTCTCGATGAAGAGACTCGAGCGTCAGATGACAATACAGAGAGGCGCGACACCAGGTGGCGCACAGAGTGGACCAAAAAGCCACAATGTACTCGCTCTGAAACGCAGATGGATTGGGGGATGAACTCCCTATTACTGTAGTGCTGGGCTGATTTCGTCCCTATGTTCCATGCAGACGTTTCTGACGTACATGTAGAGGCATTCTGCATGGTGCTGTTGGTATCCTGCGTTTGATCCTTGCATTCTAACGACTGGGAAGAACATGGGTGGCGGTCCAGGGTTGCCTCAAATTAATAAGTGCCATGTCTATCTTGGGATAGCCTGGCATTCGGAGTGACTTCCTTTAGGGATTTTTCAATAACCACCTAATCCCTAATGCTGTCTTCAAAGTTTAGCCGGGTGGTGACGCAGTTGTCTGGGCGTTGAATCATACGCGTACAGTACTGTTGGTCAAGTTTGACATTCCACGAGAAGATTGCAGCTCCAGAGACTTTTGCAACTTTGGATAGCTTGAAATGATGGACATTTCAATTAGAACTTATTCAGAGTGAGGTAGAGTAGTGAAAGTGGAATGCGTTATGTAATGCCACGATCCATCTTGCTAGCGTGGACATCAGGTTAGCGTAGGATGTAACGACGGAATACAAGGAATGAGTTTTAAATTTACAGAGATTGTTTTCAGGAACACATTCTTCAATTGCTTCCGTTACAATCTGACAATCGAACTCGTTTGATTGCGCTTTACATGTCGATTATGAAATAGTGTGATAGGTTGCAGTGCAGCATAGTACTTCAATTTGCTTTCATATTTTATATACGGAGCAATAGAGTAGTTGTTTTCTTCACCTTGAAAGCCATAACGGGATATCTGTGTTAGACCGCTCAACAAAGATAGATAATATAGCAAAGTTGCCTGACACCAGGGTTCTATTCCAATTATTACAGCCAACTCAAGGATCCAAGTGGGTAGACATGGAGGCGATGTGCTGCTGCTTTCGTTGTTATGAGTCTGCAGACGACAATAAAGCAAACAATTTATTTCGCACATGACATGTGAGGGGTTACAGTTGCGTAGTCTATGCTCACAGACAAAGAGACATTGGAGGTTTACCGTGGGTCCGTGCTCTCCCTGAAATACAGCCCCATACAAACATGTTTGAGATGACCAAAACAAACATACATTTTGAAAGCGCATTTCAGATCTAGATAATGCGCACCATCTTCCGACGTTTCCAGCTTGATACCGCACCCAACCTTTTCAAAATTGGGATCGTTTATCTGAAACATAAGGGCTTCTCCTATTTATGTGTTACCCATTCTTCAACAATGATTCTTCTTCCTGAACCAGTAGTAGAGAATGGAGAGCTAAAACTCACCTGATTTTGTCTTTCGAGCATTATTTTATCCAGAGTTTTTTTCCACGTACCGTCGAACGCACTGTAATGAGCGGTAATTTTGAGCTGGTCAGCCATCTAATAAGGTGAGTTCACAACTATACACAAGAAATGAAATTTGATCAGACTTTCGGTTCATTGGAAAGGAGTTCACCTTTTCACTTCGAAACCGCGATGAGAAGATGTTCCTCCTGACAAACCCGTGAAGGCTTCTTTTCCAAGGTCGCAATTAGTTTCGTATGTCTGTAATTCAGATAATTACTTCCACTAATGGTGATCTAATTGACTAATAGCTGGTCGTTCTACCATAATAATTGAATAATGCACTGCGCTCCTAACTACTTTGCGAGCGTGAGTTGGTGCGACAAAGCTGGAACTGGGTTATGATATGGTGTGACATGATGTAGGAGCCACCGGTACCAATATCAGCCGAAGTTGTGTAGGAGTAATTTATCGTATCGGTTAACAATGAAATATCGTCGTCGATCGTTAAATATTGCCATGCGCTAAGAGAACATCTATACTCTACATTCGAATAAGACTTTGCTCATTGGCTGCTCTTTCATGGTACTAATAACAACAAAAAACCTACTATCTTACTGACAGAGAGTTTGGTGCGCATTTCGTTTATAGAATCAAGCAACGGCGTTCGAATATTTTCAGGAACGTTTTCAGCACAGACGAAAGCTAAAACGGTACTGTACTAAGGTAATCTAATTGTCAGTTGAACTAAATGGTAACAGACCCTCCGGATCCTCAGCATTTCCTTCGATGAGCAGAAGCACGCAGCATGCCTAAACATCGTAATCGACTTGGTCCTTTATGAGTCTTTTTAGGAGTTGCCTGTACTGCTAATTACATACACTATAGTCAAATCTTCTATGTAAATGAAAAAATTGTGCTGCAATATGGGATATTGAAATCCATATCAACAAATGGAATTTTTCACAAGAAAAGAGGATTCATTAAGGAGAACGTACTATTGAAAGAATGTTCATGCGCATCTTCTGCAAACGGCGGACTCGAGTTGGTTTCATGGACGCCACGGTGAGCGATCCTTTTAAAGGAGTCAGTCGTGCAATACAGCTTACCAAATATCGAATAATTTCTATGTTATTGAACAGCTGTCAAACCGTCAGCTATCGCCAAGAAATTACACTGGGCACAATTTTTTTGTACACTGAAGTTGCTCTACGAAGAAAGAACGTCGAGCTGCGTGGATGTGGGTCAATGAGTGCCATGTGAGTGATGGGAATGCCTGAAATGGTTTTAGTAGCCATTTCCAATTCAAATTAATTTTCAGATAGTAATTCTTGCATCTGATTGATACGCAAATCCCGATCACAACCTCTCGAATTTCTTCGTCTTATCTGTTAAGTGGGGACGTTTATGCTTGGAAAAGCATCGAAAAGTAAATGTCAAGGAAATGTCTGTAAGAAGCATAGGTGCGACTCCAACACTTATGGTACTGCCACCACTAAGCAAAAATCAAATGTCATCGGACTGATGTTCGTTGTTGAGAGCAGTCAAATAAGATTGTGCTGTGTCTTAAGCCCATTAACCGAATTTCAAACAGGTGATGAGTGGAGTTTCCTCGCGCTTTATGTTGAATTACTATTTCTGCTTATTGCCTCATACCACGGTTATAGTCTCCCGTTCATGTTGCAAAGATGCAGCTGCAATAAGTTTCTGCAGGCATATCGCAGAGAACCGCAACATGGATCGACGATGGATCGTGTTGAACAGTTCTTGTGGACGGGTGGAAATAGCGTTAGCCAAACACGGTCAATTTCATCATACTGTTAGTGTGACCAAATTTATTCAGCAGCATGTCTCTGTGGACCCATTTCC
Source organism: Trichostrongylus colubriformis (assembly GCA_963978905.1). Lineage (NCBI taxonomy): Eukaryota > Metazoa > Nematoda > Chromadorea > Rhabditida > Trichostrongylidae > Trichostrongylus > Trichostrongylus colubriformis. Next base: position 5,383,804 of record OZ022256.1, read on the forward strand.
GATCGCATCGTTTTCCAACAAAAACCCTCTTTCTTTTCAATTCTTCTGCTGACAGATGAAGCGGATCCTTTTATAAGGGTGAGCCGTAATGTGTTGGTACGCCAAACTTGGTCTTGCGCTAGGACGAGACAATCGCTTTTCGGCATGCTCCTTTGCATCGTTTTCATGGTATGTTATACAAAATTTCTTTGCCACATTTATACACTTTTCTTAGTGCGAGACACTCTAGCTCATCAGTAGAACTCCTCGGAGATTACGAACATTCTTGAAAGAATTACAAATACTCGAGGAAGGGATGAAAGTTGTGTTATGGTGCAGTAGCTAGGATGAGTGTTAGCATTCATAGAAAAATATCCATGAAACCAGACCATAGTTAGCCCCTTCAGATATGTTGCACCCTTTCGTTCACGAGAAGCTATGCCGAAGGTTTGTTTCCAAATATTGTATGAGCTCGGTGTGCACCTTCTGTTCTTATTCTTTTTCCAGAGTACTGTGATCTGAATGTTCCTGGAACTGTAGAGGACGGAGAAAGCGTTCGAGGCATTCTCATGGCTGCCATAAATAGCAAAAATGACGACCTTCCAGATACGAGTGATTTGGTGAGTGGCTGACGTTAAACGGAAGAAGGTGATGAGTGAAAGTTCTTCACGAGGCATCACTTTATTTGTGCCTACAGTTTCGTTCATATGCAGTGAACGAGTTCAGCTTCTTTTCACTCGTATGAAACGACCGTCTTCTTTTACAGGAGTATGACTGCGCTCTTTCCAAATTAGCTTCCGAGGGAAGTTACAAAGATGGATTCTATGGATTTCATTTTGACGTTACAAGGTGTTTCTGATTTAATCTTAATTTTTGCTTGTCCTCTATCATATCTATTCCAAGTTTTTCCTTCTTGTAACCAATTACGTTTGCACTAACTCCAACGGTTCAGCGACTTCAATTTCGATTGGAAAGATTCGATCGAAAAAGCACTCAAAAAGGTTGATGATGAACAAGACGATAAAGTATGCAGCTTTTCCCTTTTTCAAAATACTATTTCGAAATTTCGGTAATGGTCTTCTTTGTCTATGAGTATATGTTTCAGTTCACCACAATGTTTGGCACTGGTCTTGGAAAAATTGGATGCGCCATCACTCTGAACACTCCGCGCGCAGATGGCAAACATGAATTCAAGCTAAGTTGTAACTACGGACGGACCCAGGAGTGACACAGAAATTTAGGCCTAGCTGCACACATCTATTTCTAAACAGTGTGATACGTTGCAGTGTCGGTTAATTGCTGCATTCTGAGTCAAATAAATCTGCTCATATTTTACATGTAAAACATTTAGTTTCTACATTTCTATACAACAAATTTAATGAAAAATGAAGCTGAAGAACTGCATCAGATTACCACTGCACACTGGATTTTCTGTGGTCATGAATTTTCCTAATAGTGATCAAGCACTGTAACTCGAGCTCACATCAGGGCGTTGACGACAACACTTTTATATAGAGTCGAACACCTACCTGTAGTCAACGAAATGATTGGTGGTAGATGATACTCGCGAATCCTTTGTTGAGCCGGGAGACGGTTTGAATGTATTCTAGGCAAAATAACCTCTCTAACGAACCGGTTCGCTTTACTGGTTGGTAGTAGTCTAGAATTCTACCCAGCGATTGACAAGAATATCTGTGAAAGTCTTATACACCACCGAGAGCCGTCCTACTCATTCCACATATTTAAGTCTATGGAAAAAACGCATGATTGAAATGCACCGCGAAAAGAGGATAGAGGACCGAACCACCGGCCTGGAGTGGTTATGCAGAAACGGTGCCTGGAAAGGGAGCAACATGAAAAAGCGAAAATCACGGTTAACCAGTGGTGTGAACAACGGATAGTTGAAGTGCGAGGAGCCATCATTCAGCATGTCCCATGAATATCTGAGATGGGAAATGAACATGGCCAAAATCTAGTCGAAATATCATAAGTGACGCGCGCCACAAGCAGTTTTCACCTAGATCTTTGAAGTGAGCGACCAGCTAGGAGATGCAGAACGGAGCGCGTGATTTCTAATGTCTCGGTACTGCCAGCGCTATGCTGTGAACCTGGCCTGATCGACCATCGGGCGATAGATTTTACATGTGCGAAAACAAGTTGGGACTTGTTATCGGCTAATTATATTATATTATATTTATTGCATGCACAACAGGTACATGAAGCATGAATTATAAGATAAGTCACTAATAAGAAGTCACTCAATATAAAGAGTTACCCGTCCCCGCCTCAGGCAGCGAGGGACGAACCACTGCTACCAGTAAGCTGTATGAACGGTGGAATGTGCTTTGATCTTTCATCTGTCTCCGAGTCTTGTGAGAGTACAGCTTATTGGTAGAATACCAGCTCAATCAAATAAGGCACGGATGCAGACGCGAATATAGACACACGGCGCGACAATAATAGTACAGCCAGACACCAATGGAGATCACTCGAATACATCGACTCGACTAAAACTGCAGGGGGCTGGACAGAGTATCGCCTAAAGATGGACGGATGCGGGACAGCGGAAGCGGCCGGTTTCCACGTTTGGTCCGAGCTCGTCTCTCGACCTTCTCCCTCCTCGGCAAGCCACGCCCCGAAAGAGAGATGAGTCATGGGAGAAACCCTTTGAGAATGCCGTTCATGACGGCTCACTTATAAGGAAAGTGATCTTTTGACCTGATGGGTTGTCGATGGATTTCTCATGCATGGCGCCATCCACAACGCCATTGTCTGTTTCGTTGGTTCGTTTGTACCGAGATCACGCACAAAAGACCTTCGACATAACCAGCTAGTCGTGAGAAGAGGTCTATCCATGGGTACCAGTGTGGATGAATACTCAAGGAATTATGGGATGAAAACAGGCGGATAGCTGATATGAACTTCTCTCATATCCTACTACGTTACAATTACTTCATTTGGTGCTAGCGAGCCACTATGCGGACCGGAAAAGCGTTTGCATTCACGAAAATGTACATGAGACCTCAAGGCGAATCACCCTGCCGTTGGTCCTCTGAGAGCAGATGCGTATTGGAGGCATAAGGCCGCTTCCATACTTTGCGCACCGACGCCGTTCACACTACAGTATGGTGTTGTGGCCGATTTCAATCTTGGCGCTGTGCCAATACACGAAGCGGCCACGATCAATACACGAAGCGGCCACGATCACCTTATTGGCACAGCGCCAAGATTCGAATCGGCCACAACACCATACTGTAGTGTGATTGGGACCGCATTATCTATGGACGCCGTCACTCGCGTGACGCGGGCAAGCGCGTGACGCCGGCACGCGCGTGACGGCGTCGGTGCGCAAAGTATGGAAGCGGCCTAACAGACACAATGGATCATTCTCTCCAAGGAATCATGGCAAGATTTTGCCACTTCGATGAAATAAAATTTACTCAGTTGGCTTCCTTCAGATTCCTTCTTCTCGAAGACGTGGTATAGCACTAATCTTCTTCGGCAGACGGCCACATTTGTCCTCATAAAAACGGTTCGAAGGTATATTACGCAATTAAAGGAAACCCAATAAGCCATTGAACTGGACTAAGAAAGTTGTTGAGAAAGCGGTTTATAGTACTCAGAAAGATTGAGTTTGAGTAAAGGCAAGGTATTCAAGAATGTTACAATATGAATGATATATGGTACCGTGCTCCATGGTGATCGCCGCGTCGCTAACGTGGTAGCGACGCAGCGATCGCAGCAGAACGCATCACAAGGCTTCATTTTAGTTTCTACCTTTTCTATCCTTGTTTTTGCGTGACTTTAAAGTCCTCTTCTTTTTCATCAGAAAACGAGCACATTACCCATGGTCGATGACGCTTTCGTTTCGGAAGGTAAGTATTGGAAAGTATCTTGTAATATTTCGTCAGGAGTTTGTCCTCATGTTTTTTTTACAGTGGGCTTTCAATTTGCTTGATGAATCGCACTGGCTCTATAGAAACCAAAGAAATAGCGTAACTTGAAAAGGGGGATCCTATTCCTTGAGAATTTCCCCTAACGCAACTTTTGAGCCTGCTGATAACGCATTACCTGAAATAATGCTTAGTACAGCAAACATCGCAGTTGACTCCGAGCCTCATGCAGGACTTTATAGATTCCTTACAAATCAGTAAAGAAATTGTGTTCCTGCTGTTCCTCAGCAGCCCTTCGGTAAGCAACCTCTCTTTCGGTGGCGAGTGACATTGACTAATTACTTTTGGCCCCGTATGAGAGAAAACAGTGGGTTATGGTTCTAGCACAGCTGGAAGTCCGCCTTTCAGTGTTGCCCCCTTCGCGTTTGTTATTTAGTGAACTGTGCTTTTCGCTACTGTACTGTATTCTACGGGGACACAAATTTGATGGTTAAGATCCTGGAATTATTCCTCATAAACCTTATAAAATTGACCGGTCCTTGTGAACTTTTGTCCATAATTTTGACTCGACGAAATGGACAATTCCACCGACCTCTTTCACAAGGGGTTTCTCTCGATGAAGAGACTCGAGCGTCAGATGACAATACAGAGAGGCGCGACACCAGGTGGCGCACAGAGTGGACCAAAAAGCCACAATGTACTCGCTCTGAAACGCAGATGGATTGGGGGATGAACTCCCTATTACTGTAGTGCTGGGCTGATTTCGTCCCTATGTTCCATGCAGACGTTTCTGACGTACATGTAGAGGCATTCTGCATGGTGCTGTTGGTATCCTGCGTTTGATCCTTGCATTCTAACGACTGGGAAGAACATGGGTGGCGGTCCAGGGTTGCCTCAAATTAATAAGTGCCATGTCTATCTTGGGATAGCCTGGCATTCGGAGTGACTTCCTTTAGGGATTTTTCAATAACCACCTAATCCCTAATGCTGTCTTCAAAGTTTAGCCGGGTGGTGACGCAGTTGTCTGGGCGTTGAATCATACGCGTACAGTACTGTTGGTCAAGTTTGACATTCCACGAGAAGATTGCAGCTCCAGAGACTTTTGCAACTTTGGATAGCTTGAAATGATGGACATTTCAATTAGAACTTATTCAGAGTGAGGTAGAGTAGTGAAAGTGGAATGCGTTATGTAATGCCACGATCCATCTTGCTAGCGTGGACATCAGGTTAGCGTAGGATGTAACGACGGAATACAAGGAATGAGTTTTAAATTTACAGAGATTGTTTTCAGGAACACATTCTTCAATTGCTTCCGTTACAATCTGACAATCGAACTCGTTTGATTGCGCTTTACATGTCGATTATGAAATAGTGTGATAGGTTGCAGTGCAGCATAGTACTTCAATTTGCTTTCATATTTTATATACGGAGCAATAGAGTAGTTGTTTTCTTCACCTTGAAAGCCATAACGGGATATCTGTGTTAGACCGCTCAACAAAGATAGATAATATAGCAAAGTTGCCTGACACCAGGGTTCTATTCCAATTATTACAGCCAACTCAAGGATCCAAGTGGGTAGACATGGAGGCGATGTGCTGCTGCTTTCGTTGTTATGAGTCTGCAGACGACAATAAAGCAAACAATTTATTTCGCACATGACATGTGAGGGGTTACAGTTGCGTAGTCTATGCTCACAGACAAAGAGACATTGGAGGTTTACCGTGGGTCCGTGCTCTCCCTGAAATACAGCCCCATACAAACATGTTTGAGATGACCAAAACAAACATACATTTTGAAAGCGCATTTCAGATCTAGATAATGCGCACCATCTTCCGACGTTTCCAGCTTGATACCGCACCCAACCTTTTCAAAATTGGGATCGTTTATCTGAAACATAAGGGCTTCTCCTATTTATGTGTTACCCATTCTTCAACAATGATTCTTTTTCCTGAACCAGTAGTAGAGAATGGAGAGCTAAAACTCACCTGATTTTGTCTTTCGAGCATTATTTTATCCAGAGTTTTTTTCCACGTACCGTCGAACGCACTGTAATGAGCGGTAATTTTGAGCTGGTCAGCCATCTAATAAGGTGAGTTCACAACTATACACAAGAAATGAAATTTGATCAGACTTTCGGTTCATTGGAAAGGAGTTCACCTTTTCACTTCGAAACCGCGATGAGAAGATGTTCCTCCTGACAAACCCGTGAAGGCTTCTTTTCCAAGGTCGCAATTAGTTTCGTATGTCTGTAATTCAGATAATTACTTCCACTAATGGTGATCTAATTGACTAATAGCTGGTCGTTCTACCATAATAATTGAATAATGCACTGCGCTCCTAACTACTTTGCGAGCGTGAGTTGGTGCGACAAAGCTGGAACTGGGTTATGATATGGTGTGACATGATGTAGGAGCCACCGGTACCAATATCAGCCGAAGTTGTGTAGGAGTAATTTATCGTATCGGTTAACAATGAAATATCGTCGTCGATCGTTAAATATTGCCATGCGCTAAGAGAACATCTATACTCTACATTCGAATAAGACTTTGCTCATTGGCTGTTCTTTCATGGTACTAATAACAACAAAAAACCTACTATCTTACTGACAGAGAGTTTGGTGCGCATTTCGTTTATAGAATCAAGCAACGGCGTTCGAATATTTTCAGGAACGTTTTCAGCACAGACGAAAGCTAAAACGGTACTGTACTAAGGTAATCTAATTGTCAGTTGAACTAAATGGTAACAGACCCTCCGGATCCTCAGCATTTCCTTCGATGAGCAGAAGCACGCAGCATGCCTAAACATCGTAATCGACTTGGTCCTTTATGAGTCTTTTTAGGAGTTGCCTGTACTGCTAATTACATACACTATAGTCAAATCTTCTATGTAAATGAAAAAATTGTGCTGCAATATGGGATATTGAAATCCATATCAACAAATGGAATTTTTCACAAGAAAAGAGGATTCATTAAGGAGAACGTACTATTGAAAGAATGTTCATGCGCATCTTCTGCAAACGGCGGACTCGAGTTGGTTTCATGGACGCCACGGTGAGCGATCCTTTTAAAGGAGTCAGTCGTGCAATACAGCTTACCAAATATCGAATAATTTCTATGTTATTGAACAGCTGTCAAACCGTCAGCTATCGCCAAGAAATTACACTGGGCACAATTTTTTTGTACACTGAAGTTGCTCTACGAAGAAAGAACGTCGAGGTGCGTGGATGTGGGTCAATGAGTGCCATGTGAGTGATGGGAATGCCTGAAATGGTTTTAGTAGCCATTTCCAATTCAAATTAATTTTCAGATAGTAATTCTTGCATCTGATTGATACGCAAATCCCGATCACAACCTCTCGAATTTCTTCGTCTTATCTGTTAAGTGGGGACGTTTATGCTTGGAAAAGCATCGAAAAGTAAATGTCAAGGAAATGTCTGTAAGAAGCATAGGTGCGACTCCAACACTTATGGTACTGCCACCACTAAGCAAAAATCAAATGTCATCGGACTGATGTTCGTTGTTGAGAGCAGTCAAATAAGATTGTGCTGTGTCTTAAGCCCATTAACCGAATTTCAAACAGGTGATGAGTGGAGTTTCCTCGCGCTTTATGTTGAATTACTATTTCTGCTTATTGCCTCATACCACGGTTATAGTCTCCCGTTCATGTTGCAAAGATGCAGCTGCAATAAGTTTCTGCAGGCATATCGCAGAGAACCGCAACATGGATCGACGATGGATCGTGTTGAACAGTTCTTGTGGACGGGTGGAAATAGCGTTAGCCAAACACGGTCAATTTCATCATACTGTTAGTGTGACCAAATTTATTCAGCAGCATGTCTCTGTGGACCCATTTCCGATCGCATCGTTTTCCAACAAAAACCCTCTTTCTTTTCAATTCTTCTGCTGACAGATGAAGCGGATCCTTTTATAAGGGTGAGCCGTAATGTGTTGGTACGCCAAACTTGGTCTTGCGCTAGGACGAGACAATCGCTTTTCGGCATGCTCCTTTGCATCGTTTTCATGGTATGTTATACAAAATTTCTTTGCCACATTTATACACTTTTCTTAGTGCGAGACACTCTAGCTCATCAGTAGAACTCCTCGGAGATTACGAACATTCTTGAAAGAATTACAAATACTCGACGAAGGGATGAAAGTTGTGTTATGGTGCAGTAGCTAGGATGAGTGTTAGCATTCATAGAAAAATATCCATGAAACCAGACCATAGTTAGCCCCTTCAGATATGTTGCACCCTTTCGTTCACGAGAAGCTATGCCGAAGGTTTGTTTCCAAATATTGTATGATCTCGGTGTGCACCTTCTGTTCTTATTCTTTTTCCAGAGTACTGTGATCTGAATGTTCCTGGAACTGTAGAGGACGGAGAAAGCGTTCGAGGCATTCTCATGGCTGCCATAAATAGCAAAAATGACGACCTTCCAGATACGAGTGATTTGGTGAGTGGCTGACGTTAAACGGAAGAAGGTGATGAGTGAAAGTTCTTCACGAGGCATCACTTTATTTGTGCCTACAGTTTCGTTCATATGCAGTGAACGAGTTCAGCTTCTTTTCACTCGTATGAAACGACCGTCTTCTTTTACAGGAGTATGACTGCGCTCTTTCCAAATTAGCTTCCGAGGGAAGTTACAAAGATGGATTCTATGGATTTCATTTTGACGTTACAAGGTGTTTCTGATTTAATCTTAATTTTTGCTTGTCCTCTATCATATCTATTCCAAGTTTTTCCTTCTTGTAACCAATTACGTTTGCACTAACTCCAACGGTTCAGCGACTTCAATTTCGATTGGAAAGATTCGATCGAAAAAGCACTCAAAAAGGTTGATGATGAACAAGACGATAAAGTATGCAGCTTTTCCCTTTTTCAAAATACTATTTCGAAATTTCGGTAATGGTCTTCTTTGTCTATGAGTATATGTTTCAGTTCACCACAATGTTTGGCACTGGTCTTGGAAAAATTGGATGCGCCATCACTCTGAACACTCCGCGCGCAGATGGCAAACATGAATTCAAGCTAAGTTGTAACTACGGACGGACCCAGGAGTGACACAGAAATTTAGGCCTAGCTGCACACATCTATTTCTAAACAGTGTGATACGTTGCAGTGTCGGTTAATTGCTGCATTCTGAGTCAAATAAATCTGCTCATATTTTACATGTAAAACATTTAGTTTCTACATTTCTATACAACAAATTTAATGAAAAATGAAGCTGAAGAACTGCATCAGATTACCACTGCACACTGGATTTTCTGTGGTCATGAATTTTCCTAATAGTGATCAAGCACTGTAACTCGAGCTCACATCAGGGCGTTGACGACAACACTTTTATATAGAGTCGAACACCTACCTGTAGTCAACGAAATGATTGGTGGTAGATGATACTCGCGAATCCTTTGTTGAGCCGGGAGACGGTTTGAATGTATTCTAGGCAAAATAACCTCTCTAACGAACCGGTTCGCTTTACTGGTTGGTAGTAGTCTAGAATTCTACCCAGCGATTGACAAGAATATCTGTGAAAGTCTTATACACCACCGAGAGCCGTCCTACTCATTCCACATATTTAAGTCTATGGAAAAAACGCATGATTGAAATGCACCGCGAAAAGAGGATAGAGGACCGAACCACCGGCCTGGAGTGGTTATGCAGAAACGGTGCCTGGAAAGGGAGCAACATGAAAAAGCGAAAATCACGGTTAACCAGTGGTGTGAACAACGGATAGTTGAAGTGCGAGGAGCCATCATTCAGCATGTCCCATGAATATCTGAGATGGGAAATGAACATGGCCAAAATCTAGTCGAAATATCATAAGTGACGCGCGCCACAAGCAGTTTTCACCTAGATCTTTGAAGTGAGCGACCAGCTAGGAGATGCAGAACGGAGCGCGTGATTTCTAATGTCTCGGTACTGCCAGCGCTATGCTGTGAACCTGGCCTGATCGACCATCGGGCGATAGATTTTACATGTGCGAAAACAAGTTGGGACTTGTTATCGGCTAATTATATTATATTATATTTATTGCATGCACAACAGGTACATGAAGCATGAATTATAAGATAAGTCACTAATAAGAAGTCACTCAATATAAAGAGTTACCCGTCCCCGCCTCAGGCAGCGAGGGACGAACCACTGCTACCAGTAAGCTGTATGAACGGTGGAATGTGCTTTGATCTTTCATCTGTCTCCGAGTCTTGTGAGAGTACAGCTTATTGGTAGAATACCAGCTCAATCAAATAAGGCACGGATGCAGACGCGAATATAGACACACGGCGCGACAATAATAGTACAGCCAGACACCAATGGAGATCACTCGAATACATCGACTCGACTAAAACTGCAGGGGGCTGGACAGAGTATCGCCTAAAGATGGACGGATGCGGGACAGCGGAAGCGGCCGGTTTCCACGTTTGGTCCGAGCTCGTCTCTCGACCTTCTCCCTCCTCGGCAAGCCACGCCCCGAAAGAGAGATGAGTCATGGGAGAAACCCTTTGAGAATGCCGTTCATGACGGCTCACTTATAAGGAAAGTGATCTTTTGACCTGATGGGTTGTCGATGGATTTCTCATGCATGGCGCCATCCACAACGCCATTGTCTGTTTCGTTGGTTCGTTTGTACCGAGATCACGCACAAAAGACCTTCGACATAACCAGCTAGTCGTGAGAAGAGGTCTATCCATGGGTACCAGTGTGGATGAATACTCAAGGAATTATGGGATGAAAACAGGCGGATAGCTGATATGAACTTCTCTCATATCCTACTACGTTACAATTACTTCATTTGGTGCTAGCGAGCCACTATGCGGACCGGAAAAGCGTTTGCATTCACGAAAATGTACATGAGACCTCAAGGCGAATCACCCTGCCGTTGGTCCTCTGAGAGCAGATGCGTATTGGAGGCATAAGGCCGCTTCCATACTTTGCGCACCGACGCCGTTCACACTACAGTATGGTGTTGTGGCCGATTTCAATCTTGGCGCTGTGCCAATACACGAAGCGGCCACGATCAATACACGAAGCGGCCACGATCACCTTATTGGCACAGCGCCAAGATTCGAATCGGCCACAACACCATACTGTAGTGTGATTGGGACCGCATTATCTATGGACGCCGTCACTCGCGTGACGCGGGCAAGCGCGTGACGCCGGCACGCGCGTGACGGCGTCGGTGCGCAAAGTATGGAAGCGGCCTAACAGACACAATGGATCATTCTCTCCAAGGAATCATGGCAAGATTTTGCCACTTCGATGAAATAAAATTTACTCAGTTGGCTTCCTTCAGATTCCTTCTTCTCGAAGACGTGGTATAGCACTAATCTTCTTCGGCAGACGGCCACATTTGTCCTCATAAAAACGGTTCGAAGGTATATTACGCAATTAAAGGAAACCCAATAAGCCATTGAACTGGACTAAGAAAGTTGTTGAGAAAGCGGTTTATAGTACTCAGAAAGATTGAGTTTGAGTAAAGGCAAGGTATTCAAGAATGTTACAATATGAATGATATATGGTACCGTGCTCCATGGTGATCGCCGCGTCGCTAACGTGGTAGCGACGCAGCGATCGCAGCAGAACGCATCACAAGGCTTCATTTTAGTTTCTACCTTTTCTATCCTTGTTTTTGCGTGACTTTAAAGTCCTCTTCTTTTTCATCAGAAAACGAGCACATTACCCATGGTCGATGACGCTTTCGTTTCGGAAGGTAAGTATTGGATCTTGTAATATTTCGTCAGGAGTTTGTCCTCATGTTTTTTTTACAGTGGGCTTTCAATTTGCTTGATGAATCGCACTGGCTCTATAGAAACCAAAGAAATAGCGTAACTTGAAAAGGGGGATCCTATTCCTTGAGAATTTCCCCTAACGCAACTTTTGAGCCTGCTGATAACGCATTACCTGAAATAATGCTTAGTACAGCAAACATCGCAGTTGACTCCGAGCCTCATGCAGGACTTTATAGATTCCTTACAAATCAGTAAAGAAATTGTGTTCCTGCTGTTCCTCAGCAGCCCTTCGGTAAGCAACCTCTCTTTCGGTGGCGAGTGACATTGACTAATTACTTTTGGCCCCGTATGAGAGAAAACAGTGGGTTATGGTTCTAGCACAGCTGGAAGTCCGCCTTTCAGTGTTGCCCCCTTCGCGTTTGTTATTTAGTGAACTGTGCTTTTCGCTACTGTACTGTATTCTACGGGGACACAAATTTGATGGTTAAGATCCTGGAATTATTCCTCATAAACCTTATAAAATTGACCGGTCCTTGTGAACTTTTGTCCATAATTTTGACTCGACGAAATGGACAATTCCACCGACCTCTTTCACAAGGGGTTTCTCTCGATGAAGAGACTCGAGCGTCAGATGACAATACAGAGAGGCGCGACACCAGGTGGCGCACAGAGTGGACCAAAAAGTCACAATGTACTCGCTCTGAAACGCAGATGGATTGGGGGATGAACTCCCTATTACTGTAGTGCTGGGCTGATTTCGTCCCTATGTTCCATGCAGACGTTTCTGACGTACATGTAGAGGCATTCTGCATGGTGCTGTTGGTATCCTGCGTTTGATCCTTGCATTCTAACGACTGGGAAGAACATGGGTGGCGGTCCAGGGTTGCCTCAAATTAATAAGTGCCATGTCTATCTTGGGATAGCCTGGCATTCGGAGTGACTTCCTTTAGGGATTTTTCAATAACCACCTAATCCCTAATGCTGTCTTCAAAGTTTAGCCGGGTGGTGACGCAGTTGTCTGGGCGTTGAATCATACGCGTACAGTACTGTTGGTCAAGTTTGACATTCCACGAGAAGATTGCAGCTCCAGAGACTTTTGCAACTTTGGATAGCTTGAAATGATGGACATTTCAATTAGAACTTATTCAGAGTGAGGTAGAGTAGTGAAAGTGGAATGCGTTATGTAATGCCACGATCCATCTTGCTAGCGTGGACATCAGGTTAGCGTAGGATGTAACGACGGAATACAAGGAATGAGTTTTAAATTTACAGAGATTGTTTTCAGGAACACATTCTTCAATTGCTTCCGTTACAATCTGACAATCGAACTCGTTTGATTGCGCTTTACATGTCGATTATGAAATAGTGTGATAGGTTGCAGTGCAGCATAGTACTTCAATTTGCTTTCATATTTTATATACGGAGCAATAGAGTAGTTGTTTTCTTCACCTTGAAAGCCATAACGGGATATCTGTGTTAGACCGCTCAACAAAGATAGATAATATAGCAAAGTTGCCTGACACCAGGGTTCTATTCCAATTATTACAGCCAACTCAAGGATCCAAGTGGGTAGACATGGAGGCGATGTGCTGCTGCTTTCGTTGTTATGAGTCTGCAGACGACAATAAAGCAAACAATTTATTTCGCACATGACATGTGAGGGGTTACAGTTGCGTAGTCTATGCTCACAGACAAAGAGACATTGGAGGTTTACCGTGGGTCCGTGCTCTCCCTGAAATACAGCCCCATACAAACATGTTTGAGATGACCAAAACAAACATACATTTTGAAAGCGCATTTCAGATCTAGATAATGCGCACCATCTTCCGACGTTTCCAGCTTGATACCGCACCCAACCTTTTCAAAATTGGGATCGTTTATCTGAAACATAAGGGCTTCTCCTATTTATGTGTTACCCATTCTTCAACAATGATTCTTTTTCCTGAACCAGTAGTAGAGAATGGAGAGCTAAAACTCACCTGATTTTGTCTTTCGAGCATTATTTTATCCAGAGTTTTTTTCCACGTACCGTCGAACGCACTGTAATGAGCGGTAATTTTGAGCTGGTCAGCCATCTAATAAGGTGAGTTCACAACTATACACAAGAAATGAAATTTGATCAGACTTTCGGTTCATTGGAAAGGAGTTCACCTTTTCACTTCGAAACCGCGATGAGAAGATGTTCCTCCTGACAAACCCGTGAAGGCTTCTTTTCCAAGGTCGCAATTAGTTTCGTATGTCTGTAATTCAGATAATTACTTCCACTAATGGTGATCTAATTGACTAATAGCTGGTCGTTCTACCATAATAATTGAATAATGCACTGCGCTCCTAACTACTTTGCGAGCGTGAGTTGGTGCGACAAAGCTGGAACTGGGTTATGATATGGTGTGACATGATGTAGGAGCCACCGGTACCAATATCAGCCGAAGTTGTGTAGGAGTAATTTATCGTATCGGTTAACAATGAAATATCGTCGTCGATCGTTAAATATTGCCATGCGCTAAGAGAACATCTATACTCTACATTCGAATAAGACTTTGCTCATTGGCTGCTCTTTCATGGTACTAATAACAACAAAAAACCTACTATCTTACTGACAGAGAGTTTGGTGCGCATTTCGTTTATAGAATCAAGCAACGGCGTTCGAATATTTTCAGGAACGTTTTCAGCACAGACGAAAGCTAAAACGGTACTGTACTAAGGTAATCTAATTGTCAGTTGAACTAAATGGTAACAGACCCTCCGGATCCTCAGCATTTCCTTCGATGAGCAGAAGCACGCAGCATGCCTAAACATCGTAATCGACTTGGTCCTTTATGAGTCTTTTTAGGAGTTGCCTGTACTGCTAATTACATACACTATAGTCAAATCTTCTATGTAAATGAAAAAATTGTGCTGCAATATGGGATATTGAAATCCATATCAACAAATGGAATTTTTCACAAGAAAAGAGGATTCATTAAGGAGAACGTACTATTGAAAGAATGTTCATGCGCATCTTCTGCAAACGGCGGACTCGAGTTGGTTTCATGGACGCCACGGTGAGCGATCCTTTTAAAGGAGTCAGTCGTGCAATACAGCTTACCAAATATCGAATAATTTCTATGTTATTGAACAGCTGTCAAACCGTCAGCTATCGCCAAGAAATTACACTGGGCACAATTTTTTTGTACACTGAAGTTGCTCTACGAAGAAAGAACGTCGAGCTGCGTGGATGTGGGTCAATGAGTGCCATGTGAGTGATGGGAATGCCTGAAATGGTTTTAGTAGCCATTTCCAATTCAAATTAATTTTCAGATAGTAATTCTTGCATCTGATTGATACGCAAATCCCGATCACAACCTCTCGAATTTCTTCGTCTTATCTGTTAAGTGGGGACGTTTATGCTTGGAAAAGCATCGAAAAGTAAATGTCAAGGAAATGTCTGTAAGAAGCATAGGTGCGACTCCAACACTTATGGTACTGCCACCACTAAGCAAAAATCAAATGTCATCGGACTGATGTTCGTTGTTGAGAGCAGTCAAATAAGATTGTGCTGTGTCTTAAGCCCATTAACCGAATTTCAAACAGGTGATGAGTGGAGTTTCCTCGCGCTTTATGTTGAATTACTATTTCTGCTTATTGCCTCATACCACGGTTATAGTCTCCCGTTCATGTTGCAAAGATGCAGCTGCAATAAGTTTCTGCAGGCATATCGCAGAGAACCGCAACATGGATCGACGATGGATCGTGTTGAACAGTTCTTGTGGACGGGTGGAAATAGCGTTAGCCAAACACGGTCAATTTCATCATACTGTTAGTGTGACCAAATTTATTCAGCAGCATGTCTCTGTGGACCCATTTCCGATCGCATCGTTTTCCAACAAAAACCCTCTTTCTTTTCAATTCTTCTGCTGACAGATGAAGCGGATCCTTTTATAAGGGTGAGCCGTAATGTGTTGGTACGCCAAACTTGGTCTTGCGCTAGGACGAGACAATCGCTTTTCGGCATGCTCCTTTGCATCGTTTTCATGGTATGTTATACAAAATTTCTTTGCCACATTTATACACTTTTCTTAGTGCGAGACACTCTAGCTCATCAGTAGAACTCCTCGGAGATTACGAACATTCTTGAAAGAATTACAAATACTCGACGAAGGGATGAAAGTTGTGTTATGGTGCAGTAGCTAGGATGAGTGTTAGCATTCATAGAAAAATATCCATGAAACCAGACCATAGTTAGCCCCTTCAGATATGTTGCACCCTTTCGTTCACGAGAAGCTATGCCGAAGGTTTGTTTCCAAATATTGTATGAGCTCGGTGTGCACCTTCTGTTCTTATTCTTTTTCCAGAGTACTGTGATCTGAATGTTCCTGGAACTGTAGAGGACGGAGAAAGCGTTCGAGGCATTCTCATGGCTGCCATAAATAGCAAAAATGACGACCTTCCAGATACGAGTGATTTGGTGAGTGGCTGACGTTAAACGGAAGAAGGTGATGAGTGAAAGTTCTTCACGAGGCATCACTTTATTTGTGCCTACAGTTTCGTTCATATGCAGTGAACGAGTTCAGCTTCTTTTCACTCGTATGAAACGACCGTCTTCTTTTACAGGAGTATGACTGCGCTCTTTCCAAATTAGCTTCCGAGGGAAGTTACAAAGATGGATTCTATGGATTTCATTTTGACGTTACAAGGTGTTTCTGATTTAATCTTAATTTTTGCTTGTCCTCTATCATATCTATTCCAAGTTTTTCCTTCTTGTAACCAATTACGTTTGCACTAACTCCAACGGTTCAGCGACTTCAATTTCGATTGGAAAGATTCGATCGAAAAAGCACTCAAAAAGGTTGATGATGAACAAGACGATAAAGTATGCAGCTTTTCCCTTTTTCAAAATACTATTTCGAAATTTCGGTAATGGTCTTCTTTGTCTATGAGTATATGTTTCAGTTCACCACAATGTTTGGCACTGGTCTTGGAAAAATTGGATGCGCCATCACTCTGAACACTCCGCGCGCAGATGGCAAACATGAATTCAAGCTAAGTTGTAACTACGGACGGACCCAGGAGTGACACAGAAATTTAGGCCTAGCTGCACACATCTATTTCTAAACAGTGTGATACGTTGCAGTGTCGGTTAATTGCTGCATTCTGAGTCAAATAAATCTGCTCATATTTTACATGTAAAACATTTAGTTTCTACATTTCTATACAACAAATTTAATGAAAAATGAAGCTGAAGAACTGCATCAGATTACCACTGCACACTGGATTTTCTGTGGTCATGAATTTTCCTAATAGTGATCAAGCACTGTAACTCGAGCTCACATCAGGGCGTTGACGACAACACTTTTATATAGAGTCGAACACCTACCTGTAGTCAACGAAATGATTGGTGGTAGATGATACTCGCGAATCCTTTGTTGAGCCGGGAGACGGTTTGAATGTATTCTAGGCAAAATAACCTCTCTAACGAACCGGTTCGCTTTACTGGTTGGTAGTAGTCTAGAATTCTACCCAGCGATTGACAAGAATATCTGTGAAAGTCTTATACACCACCGAGAGCCGTCCTACTCATTCCACATATTTAAGTCTATGGAAAAAACGCATGATTGAAATGCACCGCGAAAAGAGGATAGAGGACCGAACCACCGGCCTGGAGTGGTTATGCAGAAACGGTGCCTGGAAAGGGAGCAACATGAAAAAGCGAAAATCACGGTTAACCAGTGGTGTGAACAACGGATAGTTGAAGTGCGAGGAGCCATCATTCAGCATGTCCCATGAATATCTGAGATGGGAAATGAACATGGCCAAAATCTAGTCGAAATATCATAAGTGACGCGCGCCACAAGCAGTTTTCACCTAGATCTTTGAAGTGAGCGACCAGCTAGGAGATGCAGAACGGAGCGCGTGATTTCTAATGTCTCGGTACTGCCAGCGCTATGCTGTGAACCTGGCCTGATCGACCATCGGGCGATAGATTTTACATGTGCGAAAACAAGTTGGGACTTGTTATCGGCTAATTATATTATATTATATTTATTGCATGCACAACAGGTACATGAAGCATGAATTATAAGATAAGTCACTAATAAGAAGTCACTCAATATAAAGAGTTACCCGTCCCCGCCTCAGGCAGCGAGGGACGAACCACTGCTACCAGTAAGCTGTATGAACGGTGGAATGTGCTTTGATCTTTCATCTGTCTCCGAGTCTTGTGAGAGTACAGCTTATTGGTAGAATACCAGCTCAATCAAATAAGGCACGGATGCAGACGCGAATATAGACACACGGCGCGACAATAATAGTACAGCCAGACACCAATGGAGATCACTCGAATACATCGACTCGACTAAAACTGCAGGGGGCTGGACAGAGTATCGCCTAAAGATGGACGGATGCGGGACAGCGGAAGCGGCCGGTTTCCACGTTTGGTCCGAGCTCGTCTCTCGACCTTCTCCCTCCTCGGCAAGCCACGCCCCGAAAGAGAGATGAGTCATGGGAGAAACCCTTTGAGAATGCCGTTCATGACGGCTCACTTATAAGGAAAGTGATCTTTTGACCTGATGGGTTGTCGATGGATTTCTCATGCATGGCGCCATCCACAACGCCATTGTCTGTTTCGTTGGTTCGTTTGTACCGAGATCACGCACAAAAGACCTTCGACATAACCAGCTAGTCGTGAGAAGAGGTCTATCCATGGGTACCAGTGTGGATGAATACTCAAGGAATTATGGGATGAAAACAGGCGGATAGCTGATATGAACTTCTCTCATATCCTACTACGTTACAATTACTTCATTTGGTGCTAGCGAGCCACTATGCGGACCGGAAAAGCGTTTGCATTCACGAAAATGTACATGAGACCTCAAGGCGAATCACCCTGCCGTTGGTCCTCTGAGAGCAGATGCGTATTGGAGGCATAAGGCCGCTTCCATACTTTGCGCACCGACGCCGTTCACACTACAGTATGGTGTTGTGGCCGATTTCAATCTTGGCGCTGTGCCAATACACGAAGCGGCCACGATCAATACACGAAGCGGCCACGATCACCTTATTGGCACAGCGCCAAGATTCGAATCGGCCACAACACCATACTGTAGTGTGATTGGGACCGCATTATCTATGGACGCCGTCACTCGCGTGACGCGGGCAAGCGCGTGACGCCGGCACGCGCGTGACGGCGTCGGTGCGCAAAGTATGGAAGCGGCCTAACAGACACAATGGATCATTCTCTCCAAGGAATCATGGCAAGATTTTGCCACTTCGATGAAATAAAATTTACTCAGTTGGCTTCCTTCAGATTCCTTCTTCTCGAAGACGTGGTATAGCACTAATCTTCTTCGGCAGACGGCCACATTTGTCCTCATAAAAACGGTTCGAAGGTATATTACGCAATTAAAGGAAACCCAATAAGCCATTGAACTGGACTAAGAAAGTTGTTGAGAAAGCGGTTTATAGTACTCAGAAAGATTGAGTTTGAGTAAAGGCAAGGTATTCAAGAATGTTACAATATGAATGATATATGGTACCGTGCTCCATGGTGATCGCCGCGTCGCTAACGTGGTAGCGACGCAGCGATCGCAGCAGAACGCATCACAAGGCTTCATTTTAGTTTCTACCTTTTCTATCCTTGTTTTTGCGTGACTTTAAAGTCCTCTTCTTTTTCATCAGAAAACGAGCACATTACCCATGGTCGATGACGCTTTCGTTTCGGAAGGTAAGTATTGGATCTTGTAATATTTCGTCAGGAGTTTGTCCTCATGTTTTTTTTACAGTGGGCTTTCAATTTGCTTGATGAATCGCACTGGCTCTATAGAAACCAAAGAAATAGCGTAACTTGAAAAGGGGGATCCTATTCCTTGAGAATTTCCCCTAACGCAACTTTTGAGCCTGCTGATAACGCATTACCTGAAATAATGCTTAGTACAGCAAACATCGCAGTTGACTCCGAGCCTCATGCAGGACTTTATAGATTCCTTACAAATCAGTAAAGAAATTGTGTTCCTGCTGTTCCTCAGCAGCCCTTCGGTAAGCAACCTCTCTTTCGGTGGCGAGTGACATTGACTAATTACTTTTGGCCCCGTATGAGAGAAAACAGTGGGTTATGGTTCTAGCACAGCTGGAAGTCCGCCTTTCAGTGTTGCCCCCTTCGCGTTTGTTATTTAGTGAACTGTGCTTTTCGCTACTGTACTGTATTCTACGGGGACACAAATTTGATGGTTAAGATCCTGGAATTATTCCTCATAAACCTTATAAAATTGACCGGTCCTTGTGAACTTTTGTCCATAATTTTGACTCGACGAAATGGACAATTCCACCGACCTCTTTCACAAGGGGTTTCTCTCGATGAAGAGACTCGAGCGTCAGATGACAATACAGAGAGGCGCGACACCAGGTGGCGCACAGAGTGGACCAAAAAGCCACAATGTACTCGCTCTGAAACGCAGATGGATTGGGGGATGAACTCCCTATTACTGTAGTGCTGGGCTGATTTCGTCCCTATGTTCCATGCAGACGTTTCTGACGTACATGTAGAGGCATTCTGCATGGTGCTGTTGGTATCCTGCGTTTGATCCTTGCATTCTAACGACTGGGAAGAACATGGGTGGCGGTCCAGGGTTGCCTCAAATTAATAAGTGCCATGTCTATCTTGGGATAGCCTGGCATTCGGAGTGACTTCCTTTAGGGATTTTTCAATAACCACCTAATCCCTAATGCTGTCTTCAAAGTTTAGCCGGGTGGTGACGCAGTTGTCTGGGCGTTGAATCATACGCGTACAGTACTGTTGGTCAAGTTTGACATTCCACGAGAAGATTGCAGCTCCAGAGACTTTTGCAACTTTGGATAGCTTGAAATGATGGACATTTCAATTAGAACTTATTCAGAGTGAGGTAGAGTAGTGAAAGTGGAATGCGTTATGTAATGCCACGATCCATCTTGCTAGCGTGGACATCAGGTTAGCGTAGGATGTAACGACGGAATACAAGGAATGAGTTTTAAATTTACAGAGATTGTTTTCAGGAACACATTCTTCAATTGCTTCCGTTACAATCTGACAATCGAACTCGTTTGATTGCGCTTTACATGTCGATTATGAAATAGTGTGATAGGTTGCAGTGCAGCATAGTACTTCAATTTGCTTTCATATTTTATATACGGAGCAATAGAGTAGTTGTTTTCTTCACCTTGAAAGCCATAACGGGATATCTGTGTTAGACCGCTCAACAAAGATAGATAATATAGCAAAGTTGCCTGACACCAGGGTTCTATTCCAATTATTACAGCCAACTCAAGGATCCAAGTGGGTAGACATGGAGGCGATGTGCTGCTGCTTTCGTTGTTATGAGTCTGCAGACGACAATAAAGCAAACAATTTATTTCGCACATGACATGTGAGGGGTTACAGTTGCGTAGTCTATGCTCACAGACAAAGAGACATTGGAGGTTTACCGTGGGTCCGTGCTCTCCCTGAAATACAGCCCCATACAAACATGTTTGAGATGACCAAAACAAACATACATTTTGAAAGCGCATTTCAGATCTAGATAATGCGCACCATCTTCCGACGTTTCCAGCTTGATACCGCACCCAACCTTTTCAAAATTGGGATCGTTTATCTGAAACATAAGGGCTTCTCCTATTTATGTGTTACCCATTCTTCAACAATGATTCTTCTTCCTGAACCAGTAGTAGAGAATGGAGAGCTAAAACTCACCTGATTTTGTCTTTCGAGCATTATTTTATCCAGAGTTTTTTTCCACGTACCGTCGAACGCACTGTAATGAGCGGTAATTTTGAGCTGGTCAGCCATCTAATAAGGTGAGTTCACAACTATACACAAGAAATGAAATTTGATCAGACTTTCGGTTCATTGGAAAGGAGTTCACCTTTTCACTTCGAAACCGCGATGAGAAGATGTTCCTCCTGACAAACCCGTGAAGGCTTCTTTTCCAAGGTCGCAATTAGTTTCGTATGTCTGTAATTCAGATAATTACTTCCACTAATGGTGATCTAATTGACTAATAGCTGGTCGTTCTACCATAATAATTGAATAATGCACTGCGCTCCTAACTACTTTGCGAGCGTGAGTTGGTGCGACAAAGCTGGAACTGGGTTATGATATGGTGTGACATGATGTAGGAGCCACCGGTACCAATATCAGCCGAAGTTGTGTAGGAGTAATTTATCGTATCGGTTAACAATGAAATATCGTCGTCGATCGTTAAATATTGCCATGCGCTAAGAGAACATCTATACTCTACATTCGAATAAGACTTTGCTCATTGGCTGTTCTTTCATGGTACTAATAACAACAAAAAACCTACTATCTTACTGACAGAGAGTTTGGTGCGCATTTCGTTTATAGAATCAAGCAACGGCGTTCGAATATTTTCAGGAACGTTTTCAGCACAGACGAAAGCTAAAACGGTACTGTACTAAGGTAATCTAATTGTCAGTTGAACTAAATGGTAACAGACCCTCCGGATCCTCAGCATTTCCTTCGATGAGCAGAAGCACGCAGCATGCCTAAACATCGTAATCGACTTGGTCCTTTATGAGTCTTTTTAGGAGTTGCCTGTACTGCTAATTACATACACTATAGTCAAATCTTCTATGTAAATGAAAAAATTGTGCTGCAATATGGGATATTGAAATCCATATCAACAAATGGAATTTTTCACAAGAAAAGAGGATTCATTAAGGAGAACGTACTATTGAAAGAATGTTCATGCGCATCTTCTGCAAACGGCGGACTCGAGTTGGTTTCATGGACGCCACGGTGAGCGATCCTTTTAAAGGAGTCAGTCGTGCAATACAGCTTACCAAATATCGAATAATTTCTATGTTATTGAACAGCTGTCAAACCGTCAGCTATCGCCAAGAAATTACACTGGGCACAATTTTTTTGTACACTGAAGTTGCTCTACGAAGAAAGAACGTCGAGCTGCGTGGATGTGGGTCAATGAGTGCCATGTGAGTGATGGGAATGCCTGAAATGGTTTTAGTAGCCATTTCCAATTCAAATTAATTTTCAGATAGTAATTCTTGCATCTGATTGATACGCAAATCCCGATCACAACCTCTCGAATTTCTTCGTCTTATCTGTTAAGTGGGGACGTTTATGCTTGGAAAAGCATCGAAAAGTAAATGTCAAGGAAATGTCTGTAAGAAGCATAGGTGCGACTCCAACACTTATGGTACTGCCACCACTAAGCAAAAATCAAATGTCATCGGACTGATGTTCGTTGTTGAGAGCAGTCAAATAAGATTGTGCTGTGTCTTAAGCCCATTAACCGAATTTCAAACAGGTGATGAGTGGAGTTTCCTCGCGCTTTATGTTGAATTACTATTTCTGCTTATTGCCTCATACCACGGTTATAGTCTCCCGTTCATGTTGCAAAGATGCAGCTGCAATAAGTTTCTGCAGGCATATCGCAGAGAACCGCAACATGGATCGACGATGGATCGTGTTGAACAGTTCTTGTGGACGGGTGGAAATAGCGTTAGCCAAACACGGTCAATTTCATCATACTGTTAGTGTGACCAAATTTATTCAGCAGCATGTCTCTGTGGACCCATTTCCGATCGCATCGTTTTCCAACAAAAACCCTCTTTCTTTTCAATTCTTCTGCTGACAGATGAAGCGGATCCTTTTATAAGGGTGAGCCGTAATGTGTTGGTACGCCAAACTTGGTCTTGCGCTAGGACGAGACAATCGCTTTTCGGCATGCTCCTTTGCATCGTTTTCATGGTATGTTATACAAAATTTCTTTGCCACATTTATACACTTTTCTTAGTGCGAGACACTCTAGCTCATCAGTAGAACTCCTCGGAGATTACGAACATTCTTGAAAGAATTACAAATACTCGACGAAGGGATGAAAGTTGTGTTATGGTGCAGTAGCTAGGATGAGTGTTAGCATTCATAGAAAAATATCCATGAAACCAGACCATAGTTAGCCCCTTCAGATATGTTGCACCCTTTCGTTCACGAGAAGCTATGCCGAAGGTTTGTTTCCAAATATTGTATGAGCTCGGTGTGCACCTTCTGTTCTTATTCTTTTTCCAGAGTACTGTGATCTGAATGTTCCTGGAACTGTAGAGGACGGAGAAAGCGTTCGAGGCATTCTCATGGCTGCCATAAATAGCAAAAATGACGACCTTCCAGATACGAGTGATTTGGTGAGTGGCTGACGTTAAACGGAAGAAGGTGATGAGTGAAAGTTCTTCACGAGGCATCACTTTATTTGTGCCTACAGTTTCGTTCATATGCAGTGAACGAGTTCAGCTTCTTTTCACTCGTATGAAACGACCGTCTTCTTTTACAGGAGTATGACTGCGCTCTTTCCAAATTAGCTTCCGAGGGAAGTTACAAAGATGGATTCTATGGATTTCATTTTGACGTTACAAGGTGTTTCTGATTTAATCTTAATTTTTGCTTGTCCTCTATCATATCTATTCCAAGTTTTTCCTTCTTGTAACCAATTACGTTTGCACTAACTCCAACGGTTCAGCGACTTCAATTTCGATTGGAAAGATTCGATCGAAAAAGCACTCAAAAAGGTTGATGATGAACAAGACGATAAAGTATGCAGCTTTTCCCTTTTTCAAAATACTATTTCGAAATTTCGGTAATGGTCTTCTTTGTCTATGAGTATATGTTTCAGTTCACCACAATGTTTGGCACTGGTCTTGGAAAAATTGGATGCGCCATCACTCTGAACACTCCGCGCGCAGATGGCAAACATGAATTCAAGCTAAGTTGTAACTACGGACGGACCCAGGAGTGACACAGAAATTTAGGCCTAGCTGCACACATCTATTTCTAAACAGTGTGATACGTTGCAGTGTCGGTTAATTGCTGCATTCTGAGTCAAATAAATCTGCTCATATTTTACATGTAAAACATTTAGTTTCTACATTTCTATACAACAAATTTAATGAAAAATGAAGCTGAAGAACTGCATCAGATTACCACTGCACACTGGATTTTCTGTGGTCATGAATTTTCCTAATAGTGATCAAGCACTGTAACTCGAGCTCACATCAGGGCGTTGACGACAACACTTTTATATAGAGTCGAACACCTACCTGTAGTCAACGAAATGATTGGTGGTAGATGATACTCGCGAATCCTTTGTTGAGCCGGGAGACGGTTTGAATGTATTCTAGGCAAAATAACCTCTCTAACGAACCGGTTCGCTTTACTGGTTGGTAGTAGTCTAGAATTCTACCCAGCGATTGACAAGAATATCTGTGAAAGTCTTATACACCACCGAGAGCCGTCCTACTCATTCCACATATTTAAGTCTATGGAAAAAACGCATGATTGAAATGCACCGCGAAAAGAGGATAGAGGACCGAACCACCGGCCTGGAGTGGTTATGCAGAAACGGTGCCTGGAAAGGGAGCAACATGAAAAAGCGAAAATCACGGTTAACCAGTGGTGTGAACAACGGATAGTTGAAGTGCGAGGAGCCATCATTCAGCATGTTCCATGAATATCTGAGATGGGAAATGAACATGGCCAAAATCTAGTCGAAATATCATAGGTGACGCGCGCCACAAGCAGTTTTCACCTAGATCTTTGAAGTGAGCGACCAGCTAGGAGATGCAGAACGGAGCGCGTCTAATGTCTCGGTACTGCCAGCGCTATGCTGTGAACCTGGCCTGATCGACCATCGGGCGATAGATTTTACATGTGCGAAAACAAGTTGGGACTTGTTATCGGCTAATTATATTATATTATATTTATTGCATGCACAACAGGTACATGAAGCATGAATTATAAGATAAGTCACTAATAAGAAGTCACCCAATATAAAGAGTTACCCGTCCCCGCCTCAGGCAGCGAGGGACGAACCACTGCTACCAGTAAGCTGTATGAACGGTGGAATGTGCTTTGATCTTTCATCTGTCTCCGAGTCTTGTGAGAGTACAGCTTATTGGTAGAATACCAGCTCAATCAAATAAGGCACGGATGCAGACGCGAATATAGACACACGGCGCGACAATAATAGTACAGCCAGACACCAATGGAGATCACTCGAATACATCGACTCGACTAAAACTGCAGGGGGCTGGACAGAGTATCGCCTAAAGATGGACGGATGCGGGACAGCGGAAGCGGCCGGTTTCCACGTTTGGTCCGAGCTCGTCTCTCGACCTTCTCCCTCCTCGGCAAGCCACGCCCCGAAAGAGAGATGAGTCATGGGAGAAACCCTTTGAGAATGCCGTTCATGACGGCTCACTTATAAGGAAAGTGATCTTTTGACCTGATGGGTTGTCGATGGATTTCTCATGCATGGCGCCATCCACAACGCCATTGTCTGTTTCGTTGGTTCGTTTGTACCGAGATCACGCACAAAAGACCTTCGACATAACCAGCTAGTCGTGAGAAGAGGTCTATCCATGGGTACCAGTGTGGATGAATACTCAAGGAATTATGGGATGAAAACAGGCGGATAGCTGATATGAACTTCTCTCATATCCTACTACGTTACAATTACTTCATTTGGTGCTAGCGAGCCACTATGCGGACCGGAAAAGCGTTTGCATTCACGAAAATGTACATGAGACCTCAAGGCGAATCACCCTGCCGTTGGTCCTCTGAGAGCAGATGCGTATTGGAGGCATAAGGCCGCTTCCATACTTTGCGCACCGACGCCGTTCACACTACAGTATGGTGTTGTGGCCGATTTCAATCTTGGCGCTGTGCCAATACACGAAGCGGCCACGATCAATACACGAAGCGGCCACGATCACCTTATTGGCACAGCGCCAAGATTCGAATCGGCCACAACACCATACTGTAGTGTGATTGGGACCGCATTATCTATGGACGCCGTCACTCGCGTGACGCGGGCAAGCGCGTGACGCCGGCACGCGCGTGACGGCGTCGGTGCGCAAAGTATGGAAGCGGCCTAACAGACACAATGGATCATTCTCTCCAAGGAATCATGGCAAGATTTTGCCACTTCGATGAAATAAAATTTACTCAGTTGGCTTCCTTCAGATTCCTTCTTCTCGAAGACGTGGTATAGCACTAATCTTCTTCGGCAGACGGCCACATTTGTCCTCATAAAAACGGTTCGAAGGTATATTACGCAATTAAAGGAAACCCAATAAGCCATTGAACTGGACTAAGAAAGTTGTTGAGAAAGCGGTTTATAGTACTCAGAAAGATTGAGTTTGAGTAAAGGCAAGGTGTTCGAAAATGTTAAAATATGAATGATAAGGTACCGTGCTCCATGGTGATCGCCGCGTCACTATTGTGGTAGCGGCGCAGCAGAACGCATTACAAGGCTTCATTTTAGTTTCTACCATTTCTATCCTCGCTTTTGCTTTGAAGTCCTCTTCTTTGTCATCAGAAGACGAGCACATTACCCATGGTCGATGACGCTTTCGTTTCGGAAGGTAAATATTGGATCTTGTAATATTTCGTCAGGAGTTTGTCCTCATGTTTTTTTTACAATGGGCTTTCAATTTGCTCGATGAATCGCATTGGCTCTATAGAAACGAAAGGAATAGCGTAACCTGAAAAGGGATCCAATTCCTTGAGAATTTCCCCTAATGCCACTTTTGAGCCTGCTGATAACGCATTACCTGAAATAATGCTTAGTACAGCAAACATCGCAGTTGACTCCGAGCCTCATGCAGGACTTTATAGATTCCTTACAAATCAGTAAAGAAATTGTGTTCCTGCTGTTCCTCAGCAGCCCTTCGGTAAGCAACCTCTCTTTCGGTGGCGAGTGACATTGACTAATTACTTTTGGCCCCGTATGAGAGAAAACAGTGGGTTATGGTTCTAGCACAGCTGGAAGTCCGCCTTTCAGTGTTGCCCCCTTCGCGTTTGTTATTTAGTGAACTGTGCTTTTCGCTACTGTACTGTATTCTACGGGGACACAAATTTGATGGTTAAGATCCTGGAATTATTCCTCATAAACCTTATAAAATTGACCGGTCCTTGTGAACTTTTGTCCATAATTTTGACTCGACGAAATGGACAATTCCACCGACCTCTTTCACAAGGGGTTTCTCTCGATGAAGAGACTCGAGCGTCAGATGACAATACAGAGAGGCGCGACACCAGGTGGCGCACAGAGTGGACCAAAAAGCCACAATGTACTCGCTCTGAAACGCAGATGGATTGGGGGATGAACTCCCTATTACTGTAGTGCTGGGCTGATTTCGTCCCTATGTTCCATGCAGACGTTTCTGACGTACATGTAGAGGCATTCTGCATGGTGCTGTTGGTATCCTGCGTTTGATCCTTGCATTCTAACGACTGGGAAGAACATGGGTGGCGGTCCAGGGTTGCCTCAAATTAATAAGTGCCATGTCTATCTTGGGATAGCCTGGCATTCGGAGTGACTTCCTTTAGGGATTTTTCAATAACCACCTAATCCCTAATGCTGTCTTCAAAGTTTAGCCGGGTGGTGACGCAGTTGTCTGGGCGTTGAATCATACGCGTACAGTACTGTTGGTCAAGTTTGACATTCCACGAGAAGATTGCAGCTCCAGAGACTTTTGCAACTTTGGATAGCTTGAAATGATGGACATTTCAATTAGAACTTATTCAGAGTGAGGTAGAGTAGTGAAAGTGGAATGCGTTATGTAATGCCACGATCCATCTTGCTAGCGTGGACATCAGGTTAGCGTAGGATGTAACGACGGAATACAAGGAATGAGTTTTAAATTTACAGAGATTGTTTTCAGGAACACATTCTTCAATTGCTTCCGTTACAATCTGACAATCGAACTCGTTTGATTGCGCTTTACATGTCGATTATGAAATAGTGTGATAGGTTGCAGTGCAGCATAGTACTTCAATTTGCTTTCATATTTTATATACGGAGCAATAGAGTAGTTGTTTTCTTCACCTTGAAAGCCATAACGGGATATCTGTGTTAGACCGCTCAACAAAGATAGATAATATAGCAAAGTTGCCTGACACCAGGGTTCTATTCCAATTATTACAGCCAACTCAAGGATCCAAGTGGGTAGACATGGAGGCGATGTGCTGCTGCTTTCGTTGTTATGAGTCTGCAGACGACAATAAAGCAAACAATTTATTTCGCACATGACATGTGAGAGGTTACAGTTGCGTAGTCTATGCTCACAGACAAAGAGACATTGGAGGTTTACCGTGGGTCCGTGCTCTCCCTGAAATACAGCCCCATACAAACATGTTTGAGATGACCAAAACAAACATACATTTTGAAAGCGCATTTCAGATCTAGATAATGCGCACCATCTTCCGACGTTTCCAGCTTGATACCGCACCCAACCTTTTCAAAATTGGGATCGTTTATCTGAAACATAAGGGCTTCTCCTATTTATGTGTTACCCATTCTTCAACAATGATTCTTTTTCCTGAACCAGTAGTAGAGAATGGAGAGCTAAAACTCACCTGATTTTGTCTTTCGAGCATTATTTTATCCAGAGTTTTTTTCCACGTACCGTCGAACGCACTGTAATGAGCGGTAATTTTGAGCTGGTCAGCCATCTAATAAGGTGAGTTCACAACTATACACAAGAAATGAAATTTGATCAGACTTTCGGTTCATTGGAAAGGAGTTCACCTTTTCACTTCGAAACCGCGATGAGAAGATGTTCCTCCTGACAAACCCGTGAAGGCTTCTTTTCCAAGGTCGCAATTAGTTTCGTATGTCTGTAATTCAGATAATTACTTCCACTAATGGTGATCTAATTGACTAATAGCTGGTCGTTCTACCATAATAATTGAATAATGCACTGCGCTCCTAACTACTTTGCGAGCGTGAGTTGGTGCGACAAAGCTGGAACTGGGTTATGATATGGTGTGACATGATGTAGGAGCCACCGGTACCAATATCAGCCGAAGTTGTGTAGGAGTAATTTATCGTATCGGTTAACAATGAAATATCGTCGTCGATCGTTAAATATTGCCATGCGCTAAGAGAACATCTATACTCTACATTCGAATAAGACTTTGCTCATTGGCTGCTCTTTCATGGTACTAATAACAACAAAAAACCTACTATCTTACTGACAGAGAGTTTGGTGCGCATTTCGTTTATAGAATCAAGCAACGGCGTTCGAATATTTTCAGGAACGTTTTCAGCACAGACGAAAGCTAAAACGGTACTGTACTAAGGTAATCTAATTGTCAGTTGAACTAAATGGTAACAGACCCTCCGGATCCTCAGCATTTCCTTCGATGAGCAGAAGCACGCAGCATGCCTAAACATCGTAATCGACTTGGTCCTTTATGAGTCTTTTTAGGAGTTGCCTGTACTGCTAATTACATACACTATAGTCAAATCTTCTATGTAAATGAAAAAATTGTGCTGCAATATGGGATATTGAAATCCATATCAACAAATGGAATTTTTCACAAGAAAAGAGGATTCATTAAGGAGAACGTACTATTGAAAGAATGTTCATGCGCATCTTCTGCAAACGGCGGACTCGAGTTGGTTTCATGGACGCCACGGTGAGCGATCCTTTTAAAGGAGTCAGTCGTGCAATACAGCTTACCAAATATCGAATAATTTCTATGTTATTGAACAGCTGTCAAACCGTCAGCTATCGCCAAGAAATTACACTGGGCACAATTTTTTTGTACACTGAAGTTGCTCTACGAAGAAAGAACGTCGAGCTGCGTGGATGTGGGTCAATGAGTGCCATGTGAGTGATGGGAATGCCTGAAATGGTTTTAGTAGCCATTTCCAATTCAAATTAATTTTCAGATAGTAATTCTTGCATCTGATTGATACGCAAATCCCGATCACAACCTCTCGAATTTCTTCGTCTTATCTGTTAAGTGGGGACGTTTATGCTTGGAAAAGCATCGAAAAGTAAATGTCAAGGAAATGTCTGTAAGAAGCATAGGTGCGACTCCAACACTTATGGTACTGCCACCACTAAGCAAAAATCAAATGTCATCGGACTGATGTTCGTTGTTGAGAGCAGTCAAATAAGATTGTGCTGTGTCTTAAGCCCATTAACCGAATTTCAAACAGGTGATGAGTGGAGTTTCCTCGCGCTTTATGTTGAATTACTATTTCTGCTTATTGCCTCATACCACGGTTATAGTCTCCCGTTCATGTTGCAAAGATGCAGCTGCAATAAGTTTCTGCAGGCATATCGCAGAGAACCGCAACATGGATCGACGATGGATCGTGTTGAACAGTTCTTGTGGACGGGTGGAAATAGCGTTAGCCAAACACGGTCAATTTCATCATACTGTTAGTGTGACCAAATTTATTCAGCAGCATGTCTCTGTGGACCCATTTCCGATCGCATCGTTTTCCAACAAAAACCCTCTTTCTTTTCAATTCTTCTGCTGACAGATGAAGCGGATCCTTTTATAAGGGTGAGCCGTAATGTGTTGGTACGCCAAACTTGGTCTTGCGCTAGGACGAGACAATCGCTTTTCGGCATGCTCCTTTGCATCGTTTTCATGGTATGTTATACAAAATTTCTTTGCCACATTTATACACTTTTCTTAGTGCGAGACACTCTAGCTCATCAGTAGAACTCCTCGGAGATTACGAACATTCTTGAAAGAATTACAAATACTCGACGAAGGGATGAAAGTTGTGTTATGGTGCAGTAGCTAGGATGAGTGTTAGCATTCATAGAAAAATATCCATGAAACCAGACCATAGTTAGCCCCTTCAGATATGTTGCACCCTTTCGTTCACGAGAAGCTATGCCGAAGGTTTGTTTCCAAATATTGTATGAGCTCGGTGTGCACCTTCTGTTCTTATTCTTTTTCCAGAGTACTGTGATCTGAATGTTCCTGGAACTGTAGAGGACGGAGAAAGCGTTCGAGGCATTCTCATGGCTGCCATAAATAGCAAAAATGACGACCTTCCAGATACGAGTGATTTGGTGAGTGGCTGACGTTAAACGGAAGAAGGTGATGAGTGAAAGTTCTTCACGAGGCATCACTTTATTTGTGCCTACAGTTTCGTTCATATGCAGTGAACGAGTTCAGCTTCTTTTCACTCGTATGAAACGACCGTCTTCTTTTACAGGAGTATGACTGCGCTCTTTCCAAATTAGCTTCCGAGGGAAGTTACAAAGATGGATTCTATGGATTTCATTTTGACGTTACAAGGTGTTTCTGATTTAATCTTAATTTTTGCTTGTCCTCTATCATATCTATTCCAAGTTTTTCCTTCTTGTAACCAATTACGTTTGCACTAACTCCAACGGTTCAGCGACTTCAATTTCGATTGGAAAGATTCGATCGAAAAAGCACTCAAAAAGGTTGATGATGAACAAGACGATAAAGTATGCAGCTTTTCCCTTTTTCAAAATACTATTTCGAAATTTCGGTAATGGTCTTCTTTGTCTATGAGTATATGTTTCAGTTCACCACAATGTTTGGCACTGGTCTTGGAAAAATTGGATGCGCCATCACTCTGAACACTCCGCGCGCAGATGGCAAACATGAATTCAAGCTAAGTTGTAACTACGGACGGACCCAGGAGTGACACAGAAATTTAGGCCTAGCTGCACACATCTATTTCTAAACAGTGTGATACGTTGCAGTGTCGGTTAATTGCTGCATTCTGAGTCAAATAAATCTGCTCATATTTTACATGTAAAACATTTAGTTTCTACATTTCTATACAACAAATTTAATGAAAAATGAAGCTGAAGAACTGCATCAGATTACCACTGCACACTGGATTTTCTGTGGTCATGAATTTTCCTAATAGTGATCAAGCACTGTAACTCGAGCTCACATCAGGGCGTTGACGACAACACTTTTATATAGAGTCGAACACCTACCTGTAGTCAACGAAATGATTGGTGGTAGATGATACTCGCGAATCCTTTGTTGAGCCGGGAGACGGTTTGAATGTATTCTAGGCAAAATAACCTCTCTAACGAACCGGTTCGCTTTACTGGTTGGTAGTAGTCTAGAATTCTACCCAGCGATTGACAAGAATATCTGTGAAAGTCTTATACACCACCGAGAGCCGTCCTACTCATTCCACATATTTAAGTCTATGGAAAAAACGCATGATTGAAATGCACCGCGAAAAGAGGATAGAGGACCGAACCACCGGCCTGGAGTGGTTATGCAGAAACGGTGCCTGGAAAGGGAGCAACATGAAAAAGCGAAAATCACGGTTAACCAGTGGTGTGAACAACGGATAGTTGAAGTGCGAGGAGCCATCATTCAGCATGTCCCATGAATATCTGAGATGGGAAATGAACATGGCCAAAATCTAGTCGAAATATCATAAGTGACGCGCGCCACAAGCAGTTTTCACCTAGATCTTTGAAGTGAGCGACCAGCTAGGAGATGCAGAACGGAGCGCGTGATTTCTAATGTCTCGGTACTGCCAGCGCTATGCTGTGAACCTGGCCTGATCGACCATCGGGCGATAGATTTTACATGTGCGAAAACAAGTTGGGACTTGTTATCGGCTAATTATATTATATTATATTTATTGCATGCACAACAGGTACATGAAGCATGAATTATAAGATAAGTCACTAATAAGAAGTCACTCAATATAAAGAGTTACCCGTCCCCGCCTCAGGCAGCGAGGGACGAACCACTGCTACCAGTAAGCTGTATGAACGGTGGAATGTGCTTTGATCTTTCATCTGTCTCCGAGTCTTGTGAGAGTACAGCTTATTGGTAGAATACCAGCTCAATCAAATAAGGCACGGATGCAGACGCGAATATAGACACACGGCGCGACAATAATAGTACAGCCAGACACCAATGGAGATCACTCGAATACATCGACTCGACTAAAACTGCAGGGGGCTGGACAGAGTATCGCCTAAAGATGGACGGATGCGGGACAGCGGAAGCGGCCGGTTTCCACGTTTGGTCCGAGCTCGTCTCTCGACCTTCTCCCTCCTCGGCAAGCCACGCCCCGAAAGAGAGATGAGTCATGGGAGAAACCCTTTGAGAATGCCGTTCATGACGGCTCACTTATAAGGAAAGTGATCTTTTGACCTGATGGGTTGTCGATGGATTTCTCATGCATGGCGCCATCCACAACGCCATTGTCTGTTTCGTTGGTTCGTTTGTACCGAGATCACGCACAAAAGACCTTCGACATAACCAGCTAGTCGTGAGAAGAGGTCTATCCATGGGTACCAGTGTGGATGAATACTCAAGGAATTATGGGATGAAAACAGGCGGATAGCTGATATGAACTTCTCTCATATCCTACTACGTTACAATTACTTCATTTGGTGCTAGGGAGCCACTATGCAGACCGGAAAAGCGTTTGCATTCACGAAAATGTACATGAGACCTCAAGGCGAATCACCCTGCCGTTGGTCCTCTGAGAGCAGATGCGTATTGGAGGCATAACAGACACAATGGATCATTCTCTCCAAGGAAACATGGTAAGATTTTGCCACTTCGATGAAATAAAATTTCCTCAATTGGCTTCCTACAGATTCCTTCTTCTCGAAAACGTGGTACAGCTCTAATAGTCTTCGGCAGACAGCCACATTTGTCCTCATAAAAATGGTTCGAAGGTATACTATGCAATCAAAGGAAACCCGATTAGCCATTGAATTGGACTAGGAAAGTTGTTGAGAAAGCGGTTTATAGTACTCAGAAAAATTGAGTTTGAGTAAAGGCAAGGTGTTCGAAAATGTTAAAATATGAATGATAAGGTACCGTGCTCCATGGTGATCGCCGCGTCACTATTGTGGTAGCGGCGCAGCAGAACGCATTACAAGGCTTCATTTTAGTTTCTACCATTTCTATCCTCGCTTTTGCTTTGAAGTCCTCTTCTTTGTCATCAGAAGACGAGCACATTACCCATGGTCGATGACGCTTTCGTTTCGGAAGGTAAATATTGGATCTTGTAATATTTCGTCAGGAGTTTGTCCTCATGTTTTTTTTACAATGGGCTTTCAATTTGCTCGATGAATCGCATTGGCTCTATAGAAACGAAAGGAATAGCGTAACCTGAAAAGGGATCCAATTCCTTGAGAATTTCCCCTAATGCCACTTTTGAGCCTGCTGATAACGCATTACCTGAAATAATGCTTAGTACAGCAAACATCGCAGTTGACTCCGAGCCTCATGCAGGACTTTATAGATTCCTTACAAATCAGTAAAGAAATTGTGTTCCTGCTGTTCCTCAGCAGCCCTTCGGTAAGCAACCTCTCTTTCGGTGGCGAGTGACATTGACTAATTACTTTTGGCCCCGTATGAGAGAAAACAGTGGGTTATGGTTCTAGCACAGCTGGAAGTCCGCCTTTCAGTGTTGCCCCCTTCGCGTTTGTTATTTAGTGAACTGTGCTTTTCGCTACTGTACTGTATTCTACGGGGACACAAATTTGATGGTTAAGATCCTGGAATTATTCCTCATAAACCTTATAAAATTGACCGGTCCTTGTGAACTTTTGTCCATAATTTTGACTCGACGAAATGGACAATTCCACCGACCTCTTTCACAAGGGGTTTCTCTCGATGAAGAGACTCGAGCGTCAGATGACAATACAGAGAGGCGCGACACCAGGTGGCGCACAGAGTGGACCAAAAAGCCGCAATGTACTCGCTCTGAAACGCAGATGGATTGGGGGATGAACTCCCTATTTCTGTTGTGCTGAGCTGATTTCGTCCCTATGTTCCATGCAGACGTTTCTGACGTACATGTAGAGGCGTTCTGCATGGTGCTGTTGGTAGCCTGCGTTTGATCCTTGCATTCTAACGACTGGGAAGAACATATGTGGCGATCCAGGATTGCCTCAAATTAATAAGTGCCATGTGTATTTTGGGATAGCCTGGCAATCTCAAAGATTCCCCTTACTCGGAGTATACCCGGCCTCCACGACAGAGCTCGCCAAGCTACTCATGGTTCTGGAACTCTGAGTTACTACACGCTGCACTTTCCATTCCGTTCTGTGAGCCTCGATGTGAACTTCACCTATGATACGCGATAGTTCATCTAGAGGCATCTTCTCAAAGCACGATTTGTTGACTGTGTTGCTTTGGATACTGTCTTTTAGTGAGGCCACGTTCACAGCATAGCGTTGGCAGTACCGAGGCATTGAAAATCAACGCTCTCCGCTCTGCATCGCCTAGCTGGTCACTCACCTCAAAGATCGAGTTAAAAACTGCACGTAGCGCACGTCACCTATGATATTTCGACTAGATTTTGGCCATGTTCATTTCCCTTCTCAGATATTCGTAGGACTTGCTCTGCTAAATGATGGTTCCTCGCACTTCAACTGTCCGTTGTTCACACCACCATGATTTTTGCTTTTTCATGTTGCTCCCTTTCCATGCACAGTTTCTGCACAACGACTCCTGGCCGGAGGTTCGGTCCTCTATCATCTTTTCGCGGAGCATTTCAACCATGCGTTTTTTTCATAGAACTCCAAATGTGTTAAAGGCACACCACGCGATGATCCAATTAGTGGCTCACTTTCGTGGAGCAAGTAGGTACTTGGATAACTGCTTAAATTGCATCCTTGTTGCGGCTGCACGGTGCACCCTCACAGTGTTGTGCCTGCTTGAACAAACCGAGCCACGCCCACTCAGCTGAATCATACACAACGTTAGACGGACGATTTTCCGATGTGGAAGCTGCCTTCGACATCGAAATGGCTGTTTCATTTAAATATCATCTCCTAAAGGAGGTTTCATTTTCCACGTGAGCGCCACGTTGGAAATTTGCTCGTCTAAGGCAGGGTGTGATTCAGCTGGGGGGGGGCGTGGCTCGGTTTTGTTCAAGCAGGCACAACTCCATGAGGGTGCACCGTGCAACCGCAACAAGGATGCAACTTGAGCAGTTATCCAAAGACCTACTTGCCCCACGAAAGTAAGTCACTAATTGGATTATCGCTGGTGTGCCTTTAAATGAGTAGACGGCTCTCGCTGGTGTATAAGACTTTCACAAATATTCTTGTCAATCGCTGGATAGAATTCTAGACCACTACCGACCAGTAAAGCAAGGCGGTTTGTGATTTTGCCTAGATTACACTCAAATCGTCTCCCGAAAGGAATGGCAAGTATCATCCACCACCAATTATTACTTTCGTTGACTACAAGTAGGCGTTCGACTCCATAAAATAGTGCTGTCGTCACCGTCCTGAAGTATGCTGGAGTTCCAGCGCTTGATCGCTATTAGGAAATTCATTACCACAGAAAATCCAGTGTGCAATGGTAATCTGATGCAGTTCCTCAGCTTCATTTTTTATTCAATTTGTTGTATAGGAATGTAAAAACTAGATATTTTACATGAAAATATGAGCAGATTTATTTGACTCAGAATGCAGCAGTTAACCAACACTGCAACGTATCACACTGTTTAGAAATAGTAGATGTGTGCAGCTAGGCCTGTCCGTAGTTACAACTTAGCTTGAATTCATGTTTGCCATCTGCGCGCGGAGTGTTCAGAGTGATGGCGCATCCAATTTTTCCAAGACCAGTGCCAAACATTGTGGTGAACTGAAACATATACTCATAGACAAAGAAGACCATTACCGAAATTTCGAAATATTATAGTATTTTGAAAAAGGGAAAAGCTGCATACTTTATCGTCTTGTTCATCATCAACCTTTTTGAGTGCTTTTTCGATCGAATCTTTCCAATCGAAATTGAAGTCGCTGAACCGTTGGAGTTAGTGCAAACGTAATTGGTTACAAGAAGGAAAAACTTGGAATAGATATGATAGAGGACAAGCAAAAATTAAGATTAAATCAGAAACACCTTGTAACGTCAAAATGAAATCCATAGAATCCATCTTTGTAACTTCCCTCGGAAGCTAATTTGGAAAGAGCGCAGTCATACTCCTGTAAAAGAAGACGGTCGTTTCATACGAGTGAAAAGAAGCTGAACTCGTTCACTGCATATGAACGAAACTGTAGGCACAAATAAAGTGATGCCTCGTGAAGAACTTTCACTCATCACCTTCTTCCGTTTAACGTCAGCCACTCACCAAATCACTCGTATCTGGAAGGTCGTCATTTTTGCTATTTATGGCAGCCATGAGAATGCCTCGAACGCTTTCTCCGTCCTCTACAGTTCCAGGAACATTCAGATCACAGTACTCTGGAAAAAGAATAAGAACAGAAGGTGCACACCGAGCTCATACAATATTTGGAAACAAACCTTCGGCATAGCTTCTCGTGAACGAAAGGGTGCAACATATCTGAAGGGGCTAACTATGGTCTGGTTTCATGGATATTTTTCTATGAATGCTAACACTCATCCTAGCTACTGCACCATAACACAACTTTCATCCCTTCGTCGAGTATTTGTAATTCTTTCAAGAATGTTCGTAATCTCCGAGGAGTTCTACTGATGAGCTAGAGTGTCTCGCACTAAGAAAAGTGTATAAATGTGGCAAAGAAATTTTGTATAACATACCATGAAAACGATGCAAAGGAGCATGCCGAAAAGCGATTGTCTCGTCCTAGCGCAAGACCAAGTTTGGCGTACCAACACATTACGGCTCACCCTTATAAAAGGATCCGCTTCATCTGTCAGCAGAAGAATTGAAAAGAAAGAGGGTTTTTGTTGGAAAACGATGCGATCGGAAATGGGTCCACAGAGACATGCTGCTGAATAAATTTGGTCACACTAACAGTATGATGAAATTGACCGTGTTTGGCTAACGCTATTTCCACCCGTCCACAAGAACTGTTCAACACGATCCATCGTCGATCCATGTTGCGGTTCTCTGCGATATGCCTGCAGAAACTTATTGCAGCTGCATCTTTGCAACATGAACGGGAGACTATAACCGTGGTATGAGGCAATAAGCAGAAATAGTAATTCAACATAAAGCGCGAGGAAACTCCACTCATCACCTGTTTGAAATTCGGTTAATGGGCTTAAGACACAGCACAATCTTATTTGACTGCTCTCAACAACGAACATCAGTCCGATGACATTTGATTTTTGCTTAGTGGTGGCAGTACCATAA
This sequence comes from Trichostrongylus colubriformis, assembly GCA_963978905.1. Classification (NCBI taxonomy): domain Eukaryota; kingdom Metazoa; phylum Nematoda; class Chromadorea; order Rhabditida; family Trichostrongylidae; genus Trichostrongylus; species Trichostrongylus colubriformis. The sequence goes on from OZ022256.1 coordinate 5,422,309, forward strand.
GTGTTGGAGTCGCACCTATGCTTCTTACAGACATTTCCTTGACATTTACTTTTCGATGCTTTTCCAAGCATAAACGTCCCCACTTAACAGATAAGACGAAGAAATTCGAGAGGTTGTGATCGGGATTTGCGTATCAATCAGATGCAAGAATTACTATCTGAAAATTAATTTGAATTGGAAATGGCTACTAAAACCATTTCAGGCATTCCCATCACTCACATGGCACTCATTGACCCACATCCACGCAGCTCGACGTTCTTTCTTCGTAGAGCAACTTCAGTGTACAAAAAAATTGTGCCCAGTGTAATTTCTTGGCGATAGCTGACGGTTTGACAGCTGTTCAATAACATAGAAATTATTCGATATTTGGTAAGCTGTATTGCACGACTGACTCCTTTAAAAGGATCGCTCACCGTGGCGTCCATGAAACCAACTCGAGTCCGCCGTTTGCAGAAGATGCGCATGAACATTCTTTCAATAGTACGTTCTCCTTAATGAATCCTCTTTTCTTGTGAAAAATTCCATTTGTTGATATGGATTTCAATATCCCATATTGCAGCACAATTTTTTCATTTACATAGAAGATTTGACTATAGTGTATGTAATTAGCAGTACAGGCAACTCCTAAAAAGACTCATAAAGGACCAAGTCGATTACGATGTTTAGGCATGCTGCGTGCTTCTGCTCATCGAAGGAAATGCTGAGGATCCGGAGGGTCTGTTACCATTTAGTTCAACTGACAATTAGATTACCTTAGTACAGTACCGTTTTAGCTTTCGTCTGTGCTGAAAACGTTCCTGAAAATATTCGAACGCCGTTGCTTGATTCTATAAACGAAATGCGCACCAAACTCTCTGTCAGTAAGATAGTAGGTTTTTTGTTGTTATTAGTACCATGAAAGAGCAGCCAATGAGCAAAGTCTTATTCGAATGTAGAGTATAGATGTTCTCTTAGCGCATGGCAATATTTAACGATCGACGACGATATTTCATTGTTAACCGATACGATAAATTACTCCTACACAACTTCGGCTGATATTGGTACCGGTGGCTCCTACATCATGTCACACCATATCATAACCCAGTTCCAGCTTTGTCGCACCAACTCACGCTCGCAAAGTAGTTAGGAGCGCAGTGCATTATTCAATTATTATGGTAGAACGACCAGCTATTAGTCAATTAGATCACCATTAGTGGAAGTAATTATCTGAATTACAGACATACGAAACTAATTGCGACCTTGGAAAAGAAGCCTTCACGGGTTTGTCAGGAGGAACATCTTCTCATCGCGGTTTCGAAGTGAAAAGGTGAACTCCTTTCCAATGAACCGAAAGTCTGATCAAATTTCATTTCTTGTGTATAGTTGTGAACTCACCTTATTAGATGGCTGACCAGCTCAAAATTACCGCTCATTACAGTGCGTTCGACGGTACGTGGAAAAAAACTCTGGATAAAATAATGCTCGAAAGACAAAATCAGGTGAGTTTTAGCTCTCCATTCTCTACTACTGGTTCAGGAAGAAGAATCATTGTTGAAGAATGGGTAACACATAAATAGGAGAAGCCCTTATGTTTCAGATAAACGATCCCAATTTTGAAAAGGTTGGGTGCGGTATCAAGCTGGAAACGTCGGAAGATGGTGCGCATTATCTAGATCTGAAATGCGCTTTCAAAATGTATGTTTGTTTTGGTCATCTCAAACATGTTTGTATGGGGCTGTATTTCAGGGAGAGCACGGACCCACGGTAAACCTCCAATGTCTCTTTGTCTGTGAGCATAGACTACGCAACTGTAACCCCTCACATGTCATGTGCGAAATAAATTGTTTGCTTTATTGTCGTCTGCAGACTCATAACAACGAAAGCAGCAGCACATCGCCTCCATGTCTACCCACTTGGATCCTTGAGTTGGCTGTAATAATTGGAATAGAACCCTGGTGTCAGGCAACTTTGCTATATTATCTATCTTTGTTGAGCGGTCTAACACAGATATCCCGTTATGGCTTTCAAGGTGAAGAAAACAACTACTCTATTGCTCCGTATATAAAATATGAAAGCAAATTGAAGTACTATGCTGCACTGCAACCTATCACACTATTTCATAATCGACATGTAAAGCGCAATCAAACGAGTTCGATTGTCAGATTGTAACGGAAGCAATTGAAGAATGTGTTCCTGAAAACAATCTCTGTAAATTTAAAACTCATTCCTTGTATTCCGTCGTTACATCCTACGCTAACCTGATGTCCACGCTAGCAAGATGGATCGTGGCATTACATAACGCATTCCACTTTCACTACTCTACCTCACTCTGAATAAGTTCTAATTGAAATGTCCATCAT